>OY728135.1:1047896734-1048521734 GCA_963277665.1 Viscum album | reverse complement strand
ATTCATTCTAATACAACAACTCCCACTAAATTGATATAACATTAAGACATAAAAGTGAAGAATGATACCCGAGTCTTCTATAAATTGTAAATTTATGATTCATGAACCAAACTCTAATACCACCTGTTAGGAGTGTTCACCATCGATCAAATAGATGTCCAAGTGCAGCGAAACAAGATCCATAAATTCCATGACCAAAAGTTACCCCCTTGATGTTTAGTATACCTGGATGTAAGAAGAACTACCTCACCCTTTCTCACTATAATGAGTAAAACCTCAAACATAATCAATCTAAAAATTCATGAACATAAATTCAAGAAAAATAAAAATAAAGTAAAGACCACTTTTATTTTACATGGTTTGGACATTAAGCCCTACACCCATGGGAGAAAACTGCTGCATTTTTATTTATTAGGAAGTTACAATAATTACAATATCTTTGACTAATCATACAAGTAGATTAATAATTACAAGTAATCTAGAAATCATATTCTTACATGTGTATAAGTGGTTCTACCCACCTATTGAGGGTCCCAACCAATCATCAGGTAGCATCAACTTTCAATATTCACAGAAGTCAGTCCATTGTGTATGGTGACTACCGATTGCCTATAACAAGTGTAAATAAAACCTATTAATTCTGGTGAACAATAGATATTACTCCTATGTTCTATTGAAATACTCTTACATATCAAAACCTTTTACAAAGAAACATCTAGGAACAAATTTTACTTATCACCATTCAAAAGCCTCAATGTAGATCCAAAAGTTTCATTTGAATATACTGAACTAATGACTAGCATACCATTTGGAAACATAATTTTTAGACATCCATCTTAATTGGAGTCTGCATGTTTCCACTATCTTATTTAGGATAAAGTAATTTTTTATATATTCACATTTTAGTTAGTTCATTGGAACTTGAATATGACATCATAATCTTAATTGACCAAATGTATCAATCAACACAAGTTATGAAGTCAAATACATGTATCAAAAAGATAAGACATGATAAGGTAGTGGTTATATATATTTACTTAAAATAAATGAATCAATATAGAGTATATATTCTTTATAGTGGATGTACTTCCCATATGATAGGAAATAAGGATTTGGTCACCGACATAAAGTATGACAATGATGGATTATAATATTTGGAAATGAAGAAGGTTTAAAGATTATTATCTCCGGGAAATCCAAAAAAATAGAAAAATATATGATGCACATAGATTCCTTAGTTGTTGGAGGCCTCAATCACAATTTTTTAAGTTTAAGTAAATTTTACGTCTTAAGGCATGAAATAAATTTCACTCAGAAGAATTATATCATTAAGGGAAATGATAGTGTAGTTATTATGAAAGGGAAGCACAAATATGGGAACCACTACCTCATTAGTGGAGATAACGATATATGATTCCTATCTAGGAAAAAATAAAATAGGTTGTGGCATAAAATTCTTGGATATTTGAGCTAAAAATTCCGAGTTGATACTCTAAAGAATAATAGAGCTCATGATATCTATAGAATATCACATGATCATATTCACATGTAATATGTTTTTCAGAAAGGTAATATTATTCAAAAGAGTTACAAGATGAAGGAAAATAAGACAAAAAGGTTGCTTGAATTAGTTCACATTTATGAATCTGGGAATATATCACCAAAATATCTTGACATAATGATATATTATATGCTTTTCATTGATGATTTCAGTGGGATGACATGGTTGATAGTGATATATGAAAAGTCCAAGGTGTTCAATTACATTACTCATTTTCATAGGATTAATGAAAATATTTTTGGGTAAAAATTATAAAATTATAAACTGATAGTGGCACAAAGTTACCAATATATTGGTGGAATATTATCTCAATAAGCATGATATAAGGAACCGAGTCTCAGTAGTAAGAACTCCTTAACAAAATGGTGTAGTTGATAGGAGAAATTGGATAATCAATAATATGGACTGAATGATTCTCATTGAAAAATATCTACCTTATAAGTTTGAGAACGTGGTAGTATTTTCATTGGTTTTCATTACCAATAGAGAATTTTTGTTCCTAAGATAAGACAAGACTTTTTATAAGATGTGGTATGGAAAAAATACTACATTGGAGTACATAAAAATACTTATAAGTGCTATATTATCAATAAGTATAAACACATGATGTTTGAATCTCATGGAGATGAATGGTTTTTTCTTGGAAACTATTCAAAAAGTAAAGAATACAAATGATTCACTAACAGGATTGGAAAGATTATCAAAATACAAGATATCACTGTAGTGGAAAATGATTATAATTTTTAGTAAAATAGTGAGATAATTATGGAGGATGGTGAAAAGGAGTTTATTAGGTTAGGGAGAGTATAAGGGAATGATGTTGATTCTGTAGAAGACACCAATGATTAGTAGGATGAAGTTTTATTAGAAGATGCATATAAGATGAGAAAAATGGTTGAAATTGATGATAAAAACATCATTGGTGATCGAACAACTCCAGAACATGTAGAGAGAATGGATTCGCTATAAAAAAATTCACTATTATCTCAATCAGATCCCAATAAATTTGAGAATTCCACCAAGGATGAGAACTAGATCAAGGTTACACATGCAGATCTTGACCAAATTGAGAAGAATCAGACCTTGGAGACTGTTTCAAGTTCATAGGAAAATAATATTATTAGAACTGAATGATACTTCCATAAAATGATTAATGAAGACAGAAAGGCGATTTAGAATAAATAACCACTTGTTTATAAGGGATAATCCCAGATTAAAGGTATTGATGTTGATGAAACATTAGCTCCCATGGATAGGTTAGAATTTTTTTTATTATTCTTACCCATAATAGTGAAAAAGAGTTTCAAATTTTTCTATATATATATTTGAAATTAGAATTACTTAATGGATTACTTGAAGAAGAGTTTTATATCAAGTAGATAGATTGTTTTATTATGCATGAAGATGAGGAAAAATTTTATCGATCAAGAAAGACACTTTAAGGGATAAATAAAGCACCAAGATCATAGTATTCCAAACTTGATCAATACTTAAAGAATATCAGTTTTTAAGTATAGAGGATTTGATCATAATATCTATATAAAAAATTATATTGATCAAAGGATGATGATTCTTGTATATATTAGTGACATAATATTTGGAATATCAAATAAAAAACAATGCAAGTGGTTTATAAAATTCATGGAATATGATTTTGAAGTATCAATGAAAGGTGTTGAGAAAAAAATACCTTAAGGTAAAATTGAAGTGTTTTTGGGTTGTCTGTGTTTGTTGAAAACTCTAGTTGACATCATTCTAGCATGGTTATTGCTGAAGCAAGGTGTTTTTGAAGGTGTCATAGTTTCCCCGTGCTTTTTATATTTTTGGGCCTCAAAATTGGGATTTTTTTTATAGAAAAGGAAGGAATCCTTCATAATAAATTGGTGGACCACATAGCAAGTATGTGGAACCACAAAGCAATATCTACAAAGGAAATATTTACACATACTATCTATACTATGTGAACTGTAAAGGAGATCATAATTTGTAGTAAAAGGTAGTTTTTTAGATTTATCTGCAAAGGGGTTATGTGCTATACGAACCGCATAACAAGATTAGTTCATAGGAGCCTATCATTTGTGGCCGAAGGTGATAATTTAAAGTACACAATAGAGGGATTATCATTTACTGATGAAGGTGGTAAATTAGAGGCTACCAAAAAAGAATAATGTGCTATGAGAACCGTATAGTTAGAGAAATATGCGGTGATGACCGATCTGAAAATGAGTTTTTAGTAATTTTGATTAGCGTATTTTTAGGATTTATTTACCTATATAAAGGACCCCTAATCACGCCATTAGAGAGAGTGAATTTCATTGAGAGAATTATCACTGGAATAATTTGGATAAGTCTAAAAGTGGTTTATGAAGGAGGCACTCCACAAAGGAGGCATTTTGTGAAGGAGGCATTCTGCAAAGGAGGTGGTTTACGAAGCAGGTAGACTGCAAAGGATTAGTTTGTAGAGGATATGTTTTTTTTAATGAAATGAACCTCACAAAGGAGTTATGATTCATGAGGCATAATCCATCTATGAAGGAAATTATTCTATGAATCATTCATTCTATGCAGTGAAAGGTAGTTCACAATGTGATATAGGAAATTCATGAAGGAAAAATAAAAGCTTGTGAAAGGAATATTCACAAAGAAAAATCTACATGGTGAAGTGTATTTCATTTACTGAGTGAAGTATGGAATTAATGGAACACTCATATATGTGTGAAAAAATTATGAGGTGATTTAGAACAATATAAGATTCCTCTGAAAAAGCAGTGAGTACAATTCAGTGGAGAGAGCAGTGAGCAGTGAGCTTTCAAATTGCGATTAGTTGTAAACCAGGAGGGACAATGAGTTCGCTCTGAAATTTGTAACAAAATTTTTCTTTAGTGGATTTGGTATATCGATACATTAACTTTTTATACTCCTTGGATGTATCCCAGTGAGGATGACCCAAGTTAAATTGTAGTTTCTTGTTCATGTTTTAATTATCATTTATTATGTGCTACGACAGAGAGAGATGAGTGTTTTGTTTAATGATGAAATAATATCAAAAGAGATAATTGTTTTAATCTATCATACCATGATTTACCCCCTCTCAGGATATTTAAAATATTTGGGCTAAAAATTGGTATCAAATCAAAGAGTTAAATGTTTTTGGTTCTCTCCCAGCTGAAGAAATGGAAGTTATTAATCACAAAGGGATTCTAATCTTTGATAGAAACATTTTTTAGCTATATAGCTACAAGTGAGATTTTTATTAATATAAAATCAAAAAAATACAAAACAAGTCCATCAGGGTGGGTGGTAAAAGTGAACTCTAAGTGAATCACCTCTTACAATATTCACACATTCGAGGGGAAGTGATCTCATACCAGTAAATACAGTGATATTCCCATTCTGAATATTTCTAGATGCAAGGAAGTCTGCAACCTTATTGCCTTTACTCCATGTATGACTTATCTACAACTGACCCCTTGAGAGAGAATTAATGTTCCGAATGATATAAATAATACTCCATAGGGTAACCAATTTCCTATGAAGGGAGTTATAGATGATTAATTAATCTATCTCCACCACATCTAGATTTAGATTTCTTACTTTATATATCTTCATACCACTGATAATTTCCCTAGCCTCCACTATAAGAGAGTCTCCTAGCCCATATTCAGAAGAAAAACCAAGCACCAAAGATCCCCTACCATCCTAGACCACACCGCCACCCTATGAAATCCCATTTAAGCATGAACCATCAGTGTTTAATTTTAAGACGACCTGAGGAAGGTTCCATTTCAACCATATTCCCCATGAGATAACCTACGGAGACATATAACAAGGATATATATCATGACACAACATCCTCAATGATGGAGCCTTCTCCTAGATTCTCAATAAATATCCAAGTTCCACAACCATACTGCACAATCTCACCTGCAGTGTGATATAAGATCTCCTAACTCCATCATATTTAAATTTATTCTAAGATTTCCAAATCTTCCAACACCCCATAGTAAGAAAAACCACCCTAACCTTCTATTCACTTTTATCATTTCCAGTACCATTGAACAAGTTTTGCAGAAAACCATAAATTGAATCATTCTGACCTCCAAAGATAAATAAATCTCCCAACCTCCTCTAAGTAGTGATCACACACTCACCATTAAATAAAAGATGAAGTGTTGATTCTTTGCTTAAACTTGAGAAATGGGGGCATTTAGAAACAAGAGATATTCCTCTCCATTGTATCTCAGTATATATAGAAATATACCGATGTCTAATGTGACAAAATAGAAGGATGAATTTTGATGGAATATCCCAAAACCATAGAATACCTCCTATTCATCACTAGACACAGGGATTCAATGAAGATAACGATAAGATTTGGAGTTAAAAGTACCTGATAGAGAGAACGTGAGCACCATTCTATCTTTCTCATCATTTAGCAAGATACTATCATACAAATCACACTGCTACAGAATAATCATAGCTTGTATGAGCAGTTGATACTTACTATCCTCCTTGAAGGAAATATTTTGTGTATGGAACCTCGAGAAACCCAATGTCATACCTACCTAATTTTGGTTCCAAAAAATAATATCCCCACACCCAACAACCCATCGCGAATCATGATGAAGCTACCTAGCATGAACTTGAATTATTTTCCACATTTGGATAGCCCAATCATTTGGAACATCAAGAACCAACTTATACTTCCTCAAAATTAACTTTCCCCACATAGATCAGCCTTAAAGAATCTCCCAAGCAAGCTTTTCATGCAAGCAATGCATGGCCTCCTCCACATCCTCACATTAATGACCCATCCTCTACCTCCTTGGCCAACCTCTCCCATGAATCCCAATGAAATTTCCCATCATCATCAGCATCCCACAAAAACTTCACAAACATGCTCTCCATTCTCCTAATCACTATTTTGGGAATATAAATAGAGGATAAAATATGTATGGGAATTTAAGAAAGAACATCGTTAACAAAGGTAATATTCCTCTAAAGTAAATAAATCAGTTATTATAATTGTTGAATCGATTGGAAATTATATCCAGAATCCCATCAAAATGGTGAATATGAACTTGACCTAGAGAAATAAGGGCACCTAGATACTCCAATGGAAACTGCTTCCTTGAGACATCAAGAGATGAATCAATACTTATACTTATCCTTTCAGAACAATGTCTAGAAATGAAAACATTAATCTTATGTTTTTTTATATGTTGAACACTCAGTTTACTGTACTCTGCCAGGATCTTATTGAGGTATTAGATAGACTTTCTTCTTCCATTAACAAAGACAAGAATATCATTATCAAAGAGTGAGTGAGATATACTAGTGATATTGGGTCTATAATGATATGTTATAATGGACCCATCATCAATTATCTTCATGATGTATCTACTTAGAGAATCCTGAGAAAGGATGAAAATGCTTGGCGATAACGGATCCCCCTTCCTTAGGCTACAAACCACTTTAAAAAACCCACATTTCTTTCCCATAAGAGTGACTGAAAACCATGTTGAACTATAACATCTGAAAATAAGATCAATAACCCATCCATAAAAACCCATTCTTGACATTATCTTAATGATAAAGCTTCATTCCATTCTATAACATGATTTGTCTATATCCACTTTAATTGAAATATTATATCCCATTGTTTTTATGTTTAGTTCCCCAATCATCTCTTGTACTAGTCCAATAGTACCCTGAATAGATCTCCCTTGAATAAAACTATGTTGTTCCTCTGATACTAATCCGTGAAAATGCAGGGCTAACCACCTATTTATAATACTATCCAACACCTTATAAGAGAATTTGAACATACTAATGGGCCTGAAATGATTGATGGAGGAAGGTTACTTGATCTTCAGTATAAGGATCATAGTTGTAGCACATGCCATCCTTGGAAGATCACCCCCTAAAGAAATCCTGAATGGTTCCAATCAAATATATTTTAATGATACTCCATGTTTCTACATAGAATGATATGGGGAATCCTTTAGGTCCTAGATCACTCTCAAGATTGAGAGACTTGACCACCATCTAGATTTACTCCTCATTCGGAATGCTACCAATATCAAAATTCACCGACTCAGACAGCAACCTTGGTATGTTATCAAAGAGAGGAGAATTCCCTATCAGATATCTATCTTGCATGTGAGGATTAACATCACCAAGTAGAGCTTTGAAGTGAGAACCAAATATCTATCCAACTGAATATAGATCATTAATGAAGGTACCATTCTCTATTCAAATGTTAGGGGAGATTGATCACTTCTTTTCCCTAATAAAAGCATGGAAAAATCCTATATTACGTTCACCATTCTTAAGACAAAATGATTTATAATTCTCATGAGCCACCATATCTTACTCTATAACGAGATCTAAGAACTTGGTCTTCATTCTAATGAGATCACTAAAGATTTCCTCATCCAATTATTCCTCCAACCTTATCTCAGCCTACTCAATATCTATTTTCATAGACCCAAAACCTATGGATAGTGATTTTTGACTCTCACTCCATCTAATAAGAAATGATTTTAGTCATCGCAATTTGTTATGAAAAACTACCCATGAAGTGTCTTTTATGGGTTTAATCCAAGACATATTAACCAAAGCCTAAAAGGTAGGATTTGATATCCACCATTTACTGAATAAAAAATGATTGTGCTCATTTGATCTGGAATCAAGAAGAATGAGAATGGGAGAGTGATCAGATAAGGATCTTACCAAATTACAAAGCCTTGTGCCTGGAAATGAAGTAATTTCCTGAATATTGTTTAGACAACTATCAAGCCTACACCATGTTCGCTGCCTCCCCTCATGGTTATTTCACCATGTATATCATTCACTAGAATACCCCAGATCCATGAGACCATTACTGGAAACGAAGGAAGTTAAATCACTTCGGATCTTCTAATAACCTGAACCACCCCTTTCTTCTCTACTAGGTCCATAATAGCATTAAAACCCCCCCATGAACCAAGAGCACATTCTTGGATTAACCGCATAAATATCTATCCACATGGACTCCCTAGACACCACATCACATTTTCCATACACAAAAGATAAATAAAAGGACTGGTTACCAATGATAATTTTTGTAGAAATATGTTGGTCAGATTCAGCAAGATTCTCCACCTTAGTGGAGAAATCCTAAAAAATAAAAATGCGATTATTTACTGGATCACCATGCATGTAACTCGGAAAACCAATTCTACAAGAAAAGCCTTGAATCTTAACAGAACACTATTTGGGATCCAAAATATCTATAATTGAAACTTTAGAATGATTCCTTTTATAAAAAAGAAAACCATTTTTCACCCTAGAACCAATACTATGGGAATTCCAAACAAGAATAAAAATCATTTGAATTGGAGGCACTTGAATTTGGCCCCAGAAGCTGTTATGCTCGAAGACACCACTAGAAAAGAAAGCATAGATTTTATATTGAATCGGGATCTTGTGAACACCCCACTGATCGATTAATCCTGAAAAATGGCCTCCTAATACAAACTTATAGAATTATAAGGCATCTTTGGAGGCAAGATAACAACTTAACACCCTTTAAATTTAGGGGAAGAAATTGAGGAATGTCGAGACACATCTGTTTCCAATGGAGTAGTATCCAAAGTGGCTTTAGAGGATGAAGAAATGGGGTCTAAAATATCCTAAACAAATAATAATGCATTTTATATATTAGAGGCCAAGACTGAGAAACTACTAGAGGAACCAAGTTCCTAGTGTTTTGGATACCGAGAGGGAGATATAGGTCGAATTATTTATTTCCCTTTGAGCATCAACCTTGCAGAACTAGGGATGTTGGCATAAATCTCAAAAAACAGAGAATCTATAACCATCCTATGATGAAAAGAAATGATGGCCATGAAAGGAGAAGGAGATATCAGATATGAAATTGAGATGAGGGAAGAGTCCTCCAAGACCAAATCTAGAGAGCCACCACTAACTACTTCAGTCAGGCTAGAAAGATGAAAGGAAGATCCAGATGCCACATAGTCCTACGAACCTGAACTTCCACTATCCGAGGGAATATTTTAGTTGAAAGACAAGATAAATGATGGTTTCTTTCTACAATCCATCACCAAACAACCATAATTAAATAGGAGGAGTATTATCGGGGAACTAATGGATACAATAGAGATTGAACTCATTCCAGACCATCTTCAACTCAGAGAATCAACTTCACCAGAGGAGGGGAGGATAGGTCCATGTAAATGTAGATTCAAGCCATGAAGGATTCTTGGAGACATAATGTGTGACTATCCATGCATAAAATATCACCTAGAAGATTCCCAATTCTCTCCAAAAAAGAAGCATTCTTAAAGGGGAGATGTAACCTTGGATAGTGAAGATTTTTCAAAATAATAATATAGAGAATTGGAAGTTTATGCCAAAGGAATCAATGCCTTATGGGGGATTTATCCAAAAAAATCTATATGAAATTGATGTCATGTAATCCATCACATTCTATGTGGGAAAAAATTCTAAATATATATGAAGGCGATTAAAAAGTTTGAGAAGCTAAGTTGAAAGTTTTATGGAATAAATATGAGGACTTGAGAATACACCCCAATGAGTCTGTAGATTCATTTTTTATCTGGTGAATGTTATTGTGGAATACATGAATGGTATTCAAGAAATTATTTATGATTAAAATATCAGTAAGCACATCCCGAGAGGAATCCCACTTGGATTCAATTAAAAAGTCTATATACTAGAGGATAAATATTCGAAGGAGTTGACATTTGATAGCTTACAAATTACTCTTATCACAATGAGATTAAAAATGATGATAATGATGATATGGAAAAAGGAAAGTCAAAATAGGTGGAATTCAAGTACATGAAGAAGCTCACTATTGAATATGGTCAGGGAGAAGACAATGTGGATTAATTAATTCCATTCCTTTCCTCAAATATACAAAGAGGAAAAGGAAAGTTCAAAGGGAAACTTCCACTCACATAATTTCAATGTGGAAAGGTTGGGAATCTTGTAGAAAAGTGTAATAAAAATGATTCAAGATGATGATGAGGATGATGATGAAATTACCTGGAATAAGTATTCATCCAATGAAAAAGTTAGAAGAAATATCAAGATAAATTTATTTTAAAACAAGAATTTACTTTGAAAATAATATTATAGTTCATAATAATCTGAAAAATAAGAAATGGAGGATTGAAAGGATCATAAAGTAGATACTTCAGTGGAAGTTTTCAGAAATTCACAAAAAATAGAAGAAAAAAACAATGAATAAGGAGAAATCTAAGGACGATTTGAACTTAAAATCAAATTATAATTTATAACTAAAGAGATATAAGTTTGGAGAGGCAAAACTAATAATGATAACAAGGTGATTTATGATTCCAAAATCTATATATAATAGTAGGAAGAAGAGAGGTTAAATGTGGAGGATTAGATTGAAAATATTAAATCTAAATATCTAGAAAACTCGGAGAAAGTCATTGAGTATAATATTAAAGTTGAAGAATAGACCAGGATTGTTGATAGTTTGACCAATGCAGTAAAATATTGAGTCAAATTCATTGAATATGTTGAGGAGGAGGTTTCCATCCTACAAAGAAAGGTAAAAGATAAAGATAAACTCTTGACTCTGGTATAGTAGGCCACAAAGGTAAAAAAATAAAAATTATAATTCAGAGTTTCAATGAAATAGATAAAGGAATATCAGGAGAAGAAAATGATAGATAAGAATTATACAACTGGTATGGGGCTTGATCGTAAATAGAAAGTAGTGATAGTTTAAGTTTGACCATAGGAACCCGCTATGAGGTTGAAGATTGATTTGGATATGGATAAAAAAAGAAGATTTAGAGAACCCAAGGGACAAACAATGGTGTAGTAGTGACACACCTGAATGTACCTCTTATTAGGTGTTATTTCTGGGGAAAGACGATACCCTCACAAAATGTATGTTCCATAGCCAAGAGGCACCGAAGGGCACAAGATAAATAGAGGAATCCAAACAAAGATTAATATTTTGGAATTTATATGATGGTCATTGTTTTTATTGTAGATGATTTGGACACATGGATAGATATTCTACATCAACTATGCTTAGGAATGTGCCAAAAAATATTCAAAGTGGTTATAAGCAATAGCTCAAGGAATCATCAAATTAGTTGAAAACACAAAATTGATTTATAATATTTTAAGATGAAATTGTCCCATCATACTCATAAGAATATCAAGAATATAAATTGAATTAATGAATCAGAAAGAAAAGAGATGAGCAGGCAATGGTTGTAGAGATTATTTTCAAAGTATCTAATCACACTGGAATATGGATAATTGATAGTGGATTCACCTCTCATATGATAGTAAATAAGGATCTGGTAATAGGTTTTAGGTATATAACGGAAGGTGTTTTAAGATTTGGTAATGACGAAGGCTTGAAGATTATTGGATCAAGAAAATCCAAGTTTGGGGGAAATGACATGAGACATGCATATGTATTGGTTATTGATGGTATCATTCAAAACTTTATAAGTGTTAGTAAATTGCGTGACTCGGTAAATTCCATAATATTTTTCAAGAAATTACGTATCATCAAGGAAAAATATGATGCAATTGTTTTGTAGGGAAAACACACAAAGGAGAATCTCTACCTTATGAGTGGAGAAGAAGATATGTGCTTTCTGTCCAAGGAAGAAGAAAATAATTTATGGAATAAATTTCATGGTCATTTTATCCAAACTTCCTTGGAAGATATGGTAAAATGTGATGCTACTCGAGATCTCCCTAGGTTTTCATGTGATCTTACTCATACGTATGATGCTTGACAATAAGGGAATATCACTCAAAATACATATAAGGAAAAGAGAAAAGGTTAAAAAAGTGCTTGAATTGGTGAATATTGATGTTTTTGGACCAATTTTATTAATATCTATTGAGGGTAAGAGATATTATATTCTCTTCATTGATTATTTTTATATAATTTCATCGGTTTCAACCGTCACCCATAAGTCTGAGGTGTTCAGTTTCATAACATGTTATCGAAGGGAAGTTGAAAAGATGTTAGGTCAAAAAATCTATAAGTTCTGAATTGATAATGGAATAGAGTTCACAAATATCTATGTGGAGAATTATCTTGAGAAACATGGTACAATGCACCAAGTTTTAGTAGTAATTACTCCACAATAAAATGGAGTAGTTGATAAACGAAATTAGATCATCAACAATATGTCCATAATGATGCTCATTGAGAAAGACCTTCTAGAAAGATTTTAGAAAGAAGAAGTGATGGAATCAATATACATATCAAATAGATCCTTATTATGTCCAAAGGAAGATATGACTTCATAAGAGATATTGTATGGAATGAATTCAAAATTGAATTACTTTCGAGTCTTCTAGAGTAAGTGTTTCATTCTCAATAAAGAGAAACATAGGAAGTTTGAATCCTATGGAGACAAAGAGATATTTATTAGCTACCAAAGAAAAATAAAAGCATATAAATGTTTAAATAAGAGGCTGGGAAAAGTTATAGAATGTAGTGATGTTGTTATGTTATAAAATTAGAAGGATCTTTAGAAAATACATAAACAGTCTCAGGAGTATAGTGATGAAGATATGAGAAGCTTAGGGAGAGTTCCAGTACCTAAGGTAGATTTAAAAGAATATTCAGATGATGAAAAGGATGAACATAAACCTGTATCTACATAGAAACTAAAGAGTCAATCTAAAATTGATTGCAAAAACATAATCGGTGATCAGATAACACCAATTAAGATAAGGAAGTTGAAAACTATACAAAAACATATTTCTTATCACAAGTAGATCCAAAGTATTTTGAAGATTCCCTAAGAGATGAGATTTGGGTTTAAGCAATGACTAGAGAACTTGATAAAATAGAAAAGAATCAAATATGAGATATTGTTTCGAGACCAAAAGATAATAATGTAATCAATACCAAATGGTTCTTTAATAATAAGATGAATGAAGATGGAACAATAATTCAAAAAAAATCATGACTAGTGTACAAAGGGTACTTTTAGATATAGGTTATTTATGTTGATGAAACATTTTCACCTATCATGAGGCTAGATATAATTAGATTATTCTTGGATATAAAAATGAAAATAAATTTCAAAGTTTTCCATATGGACATCAAGACATTATTTCTAAATGGGGTTCTAGAATAATAAGTTTATATTGAATAACTAGATGGGTTTCTCATCCATGAAGATGATAACAAAGTTTTTCAGTTAAATAAGAAATTATACGGGTTGAAGTAGGCATTAAGATCATGGTATTCATGACTTGACCAATATTTGAAGAAGCTAGGTTTCCAGCATTGCAGATTTGGTTAAAATATCCATGTCAACAACAAGAGTAATCATAGGATGATGGTACTAGTGTATGCCAATGAAATAATATTTAGTGGATCTAATGAAGTATAGTGAATTTTTTTTATATAATTTATGAAATATGAGTTTGAAATGTTAATGATTATTGAGATGATGTTTTTCATTGGTTTTCAGGTGACACAAGTAAGTAATGAAACATTTATCCCTCATTAAAAATATTCTAAGGAGGTTATTAGAATATTTGTAATGGATAATTCCAAGGAGATGATAACTCTAGTTGCTACCAGGATAAAACTATCACGAGATAATGAAGGAAAATTAGTTAATGTCATAGGAAATAGGAAGATCATTGGAAATCTATTATACTTGATAATGACATGACCCATCATTGTTTTTTACACATGTTAAATGGAGTGGTATCAAATAAATCCCAAGGAAATCCACTTACTTTTAGTGAATATAATAATTCATTATATTAAGGGAACAATGAATTTAATTTTTTTATACAATGATAAATATTACCAAGATTTATTGGGTTATACAGATGGAGATAGGGCCGATTAAGAAGATGACAAAAAATCAATGTTAAGTGGTGTATTATTTCTTATAAGATCATGTATTTATTGGCTAAGAAATAAATAATATTTCATTTCGTTGATCACCCTAGAATCTGAATATATTGCCACCACTCATGCTTTCACACAATTATTTTAGATAAAATATCAACATGAATATATGGGAGTTGAAGTGAAGTCTCTGATCAGAATCTATTATGATAATTCAAGTGTTATAAATCTTATAAAAAATCTAGTCCATCACTCACAAACAAAGCTCAATGAAATCAAATATCATTTTATCAATGAGAATGTGGAGTAAGTGCTTGTGAAGTTGGAGTTTATTCCTACAGAACTACAGGTTGCAGATATTCTGATGAAGGCCTTAGCCAAATAAGCGTTTGAGAAACATCACCTAGATCTTGGAGTTTAGTCGACTTCCCACACTTGAAGAAGTATGGAAGTAGACCCCATATCCTTGAGGTATTCCGTGTTTTTATTTTATGTGATGATATGTGTTCTTTACAATATTTCAACCACAAAGGAGTTCCCTTTGGGTTTATTGAAAAAGGGGGAGAAACATCTTGATCAAGATCGAGGGAGAAGTTGATAGGGGGAGAAACAAAGTAGGGGGAGTTTTAAATTTTATGATGATAAAGTTGATTGATTAAAGGTTATAAATCATTAAAAATGGATTTTATGATGAAGGTAGTTGAATATTTTGGGAATGAAGTGATTCATTGATGAACTTTTCATGTTACTCTTGTTTCTCACACCGAACATAGATCATCTAGGATTAGAGTGTGTGTTGAGTAAATCTTTGATTGCTATCTATAATCACAATAAGAAAAAATTGGTTGAAGATAGAAGAACATAACATGTTGTAAAAGTATTGGAAATATAATATTTAAATATATATCAAAGGGTGAAGGTTTTTCAAAAAACCAAAAGGGGGAGATTGTTGGGAAAAAAATCCCTTAAGGAAGTTTTCAATGTTTTTGGGTTGTTTGTGTTTGTTGAAAAATCTAGTTGAAAACATTCTACCATGGTTGTTGCTGAAGAAAGGTGTTGCTAAATGTGGCATAGTTTCCCAGTGTTTTCCATATTTTTGAGCCTCACAAATTAGGATTTGTTTTATGGAAAAGGAATGAATCCCGTATAGAAAATGGGTGGACCACATAGAAAGTATGTAGTACCATGAAGAAAAATTGGTAAAGGAAATATTTCCACATAACATCTATGATATGTTATCTGTAAATGATATTGTCATTTATAGTCAAAGGTGGCATTTCAAAGTTCATCACAAAGGGGTTATGCAATATGTGAACTACATAGAAAAATTAGTTCATGGTTACCCATCATTTGTAGCCAAAGTTAGCGAGTTAAAGGCTACCAAAAAGGGATATTCATTTACAAGTGAATATGGTGAATTAGGGGCTGCTATAAAATAATTATGTTCTATACGAACCACATATCAAGATAAGTACACGGTGATAGATGATCTGTAAAAGAGTTTTCAGTAATTGTTAATAGCAGATTTTATAGATTTATTTTCTTATATAAAGGACCCCTAATCATGTCATTAGTAAGAGAGAATTTCATTGAGATAATTATTTCTAGAATAATTCATCTAAGTTTGAAAGTGGTTCATGAAGGATGCATTCCATGAAATAGGTGTTTTCCAAAGTAGTCATTCCATGAAGGAGGTGGTTTGCGAAGCAGATATTATGAAAAAGATCAATTTATGGAGGATAGTTTGTTTGTGGTGCACTGAATCTCATAAAGGAGTGGTGATTTTTGAGGAATCATCCTTCTATAAAGGAAAGGATTCTATGAAACATTCATGCTAGGTGGTGGAAGGCAGTTCATGAAGGGATATAGGTAGCTCATGAAGGAAAAAAAGAGTTTTTTAAAGGAATCTCCATAAAGAAAATGCTATATGGTGAAGTGTATTTCATCTACCAGGTGAAAACTGTACTTTATGGAATACTCATATATGTGTGAAACAATTCTTAGGTGATTCAGAATAACAAAATATTCCTCTAAAGAAGTAGTGAGCAAACTTCAGTGGAGAGAGTAGTGAGCTTTTAAATTGTGATTGGTTGTAAACCAAGAGGGATAGTGAGTCTGCTATGAAATTTGTAATAATATCGTGTTTTAGTATATTTGGTACATTGGAACATTTCATTTATATTCCCCTTGGATATAATCCAATGAGGCTGAACCAAGTAAAATTTCTATATCCTATGCATGTTTTAATTCTTATTTATTATGTGCTATGAGAGAGAGAGAGAGAGAATAGTTTTTTTGTTTAATGATGAAATAAGATCCAAAGAGATAATTGTTTTAATCTTTCATACCCTGATTCACCCTACTCCTAAGGTATTTAACCTAGTTGGTCTAACAATATAATATTTGACACTTTTCCTTGATTTTCATGTGATACAAGTAATGAAATATTCACATCTAAATCCAAATATACTAAGGAGGTTCTGAATATATTTGGAATGGTGGATTCTAAGTCAATAACAACACTAGTTAATACCCAGTAGAAATTTTCAAGGAATGAATATAGAAAAGTGGTTAACATTATAGTGTATATCTAGATCATTAGAATCCTATTATACTTGACAATGAAAATACACGATATTTTTTTCCACTTGGCAATCTACAAATAATCAATGTAATTAGAAGAGTTATTGGAATTTATAGATATAGATCGGGTTAATTTATTTTGGTTTTTTTATAATAAAACATATTATTAGGATTTATTGGTACATAAAGATACATATTGGGATGGTACAATGGATGATATAAAGTCAGCCTCAGGCCATACATGCTATCTTGGTGGTTTTTGTATTTTTTAAACCAGTAAGAAACAAGACTACATTTATTTGACCACTTCAGAAGTTGAATACATATAGGTTACTCAAGAATGTATTAAATTATTATAGATAAAGAAAAAACTTTAGGATATTGGAGTTGTAGTGAAATATCATATTGCTATCAAATATGATAACTAAAGTGCTATTAATCTTAGAAAAATTTATATCCATCATTTAAGGAAAAAGAAAATTGATATAAAATATCACTTCATTAAGGAGAAATTTGAACAAGGGTTAGTGAAGTTGGAGTAAATTCTTATTCTAATTAAAGTTAAAAATATCATGAAAAATGATTTACCTAAAGATATGTTTGAGAAATATCGACTAGATCTTGGAGTTTAGTCAACTAAACACACTTAAACAACATAGAATTGGGACCCCCACTCCCTAAAGAATGTCTTGGATTATTTCATGCACTAAAACCCACTAAGGATTGACATTTGAGTTTATTAAAAAAGGAGGAGAGACTACTCAAACCATATAATCAAAGGAGGATAGAGACTTGGGGATAATACTTCAATGTTGAATTAGGGGGAAAATGACAGTGGTGTTTTTATTGTGGTTAGAATGGATTTCAAGTGATAATTAGTGATTGAGAAGAATGAAGTGATTCATTGATGAAAGTTTTATATTAATCTTGTTTATCATGATGAAAATGAATCATGTGATATTAAGGTACATATAAAGGGAATATTTTATAACTATATTGAGTTGTAAATGGTGACTAGTGTTTGAAGTAGACAATGTAGAAATTTTATTCAACAAGTTGATCAATAAGTTTGAAGTATTTTTGATAAATCCAAAGGGGGATTTTTTTTTATAAAAAACATCTCAAGTGTGTTTTTGGAATTTTTGGGTTGTTTTTATTATTGAAAAATTTAGAAAAAATTATAAAAAGGGTAAATATTAATGCATTCATGAAGATATGGTTTATGGAAGTCTTTTGAGTTGGTTTTGTGATGACTATAAAAGTTTGGAGTCAGTGTAAAAGTTTCTTGAAAAATACATAGTAAAGGAAGGAATATAGAGAAATAATTATGTGAGACTGTGAAATAATTACCCAAAGTCAAGTCTGGAGTAAATGAATAAATCTTTTGAAATAATTATATGATACCATGAAAGTTTTATGTGGTGGATTTTTTAAAGCAAAGGAAGGAAATTTATGAAAGAATTACGAGGAGGAATAATTCCTTAAAATAATTACACAATGGTAGAATTTCATGAAAGAAAAAAATAGAGGAAGAATTCTATTAAATAATTACATAGAAGAAGTATTGTATGAAATAATTATGTTAAAATAGAAAATTTTAAAATAATTACACAGAGGCATTATCATTTTTGAAAAATAAGTGGAATTTTTCATGGGATGCGAAAATAAAATATTATATAGCCACCACAAATCTTAAATGGGAAAAAGCATTTTTTATGTAAAGTGTTTTTACATAAAGTTTGAAAATGTAATCTTATATAGAGAATATTTTCCAATTTACTTTGGTTATAAATATACCCCTAAGTACTATATTTGGTAGAGAAAAAGGAATTGGATGAAAATTAGTGTGAGTAAATTTCTTCCTTTGGAAAAAGTAAGATTTCATAAAGAAATTACATGGAAAGAAGAATATTGTGAAGGAATTACATGATAATTAAAATATAATGAAGGAATTATGTATTACCAATACTACCATAATGAAATAACATGGAAAATTATACTGTGAAATTATGTGAAATAGTCTATCGTGAAGAAATTTCACAGTCAATCTTATATGGAGAAAAATTTACACGGAGATGAATTTTAAATGATAAAATATTACACAGTAAAGGAGAATTAATATATTTGATGAAAAATGAGATTCATGATACACCAATGTTAGTGTTAACTATTTCAGAGTTGATTAAAACCATATAAAGATTCTTATGGAGGTTTTATGTGTTTACTTCAGTTGAGAGAGTAGTAGGTTGTCAGTTATAGTTAGTTGTGGACCAAGGGGATAATGAGTCTTCTTATAACTTGTAAATATAAATTTGGATTAGCGATTTTTATTTCTTCAAAACACTATAATGAACATTATCCTTGGAAATATCCCAATGTGATTAAAACAAGTAAATTTTTTGCATCTCTTTCATGTTTTATTTTCATTATATGTTGCTATAAGATAAAGAGATAAGTTCCATTTATCTCACAAAGGAATAAGATAAATAATTTTTTTTAAAACTATCATACCATGATTTACCCCCCCTCTCAGGGTGTTTTTCCTAGTGTGGAATCAATAAGTGTTATATGAGTAATATGTTTAAATAAATGGAGTTCTTCTTTCTTTATTATCATGGAATCAGTGAATCATAGGTATTCTGATCTTTGATGGAAATAATTTTTAGCTATGGAAGAATTGGATGCAACCTTTCTTTTGATCTTTAGGCATGGATGTTTATACAACATTTATTCATAGAATTATGATCGATATGAATAAAAAATCTTTATTAGAGTGATTTCATAAAGATATGGATGATTATTATAGAGTAATAAATGTGTTATGGGGATCTTTATCTAATAAACTCTACATGAATGTGATGTAATGTAAATCCTTGCACACCACGTGGAAAAAAATTATTAAAATATATGAATGTGATTAAAAGGTATATGAATAAAAATTTTAAGTTCTATAGAACAAGTATTATGATTTTGAATATGCACCCCAAATGAATTAGTTGATGCATTCTTTGACTGGGTGAATGAGATTGTGAAGGACATGCATAAACATAGATAAAAAATTGATGATTTCATGATCATGAATAGAATTTTGAGAAGATTTACACTGTGATTCAATCTAAAAATTTTAGTGATCTATAATAATAATTAAAAATAGATCACATTGGATATTATTCATAATACTCTGGTAGTATATAAAATGAGGAACAATGTCAATGATGTTGTTGAAAAAGATAAATCTCAAGAAGTGAAATTCTAGGAAATGAAGAAGCATTTATTGGAAGATGATCCTGAAGAAATCAAGTTTACAAAGTTATGTTATTCCTTTACTCAAATCTATACATGGAAAATTAAAATTAAAAGGGACAATTACACTCATATGCTTTCAATGTGGAAAGGTTGGGCACCTAACTTGTAACATCCCCACCCAACCCATTGGATCGGGATGTTTCAAAGGTGCTACTAACCTTAGGTGACATTAACTGGACACCAAAGATTTGAAATAAAATTTGAGGGATTAATATAAGAACATGAAGGGGAAAATTTTACCCTTAAACACATGCAACAACCATACACAATAACCAATATGAAGATGAACATATAAAAAATGGAAGAGACAATTGCATAATGATTCATGATATAATATCCAATAACTTAAAATAATCAACAAGACAATGTCAAAGTTATAATATAAAAAAATAACCACAACAACTAATACTCTAAAGAAGAAATAGACACGATCAATAAGGTGGAACCACTCTAAAATCCAATACATGACCATAAATCAAAGTTTCATCTATGAAAATACATGAAATACACTATCAAGGTGCTCCAATAGTAAATTATGAAACCTTCCCCTTTCCTATATCAAAAAATACAACATCTATATATTCACTAAGGTGCATATATAGGGGTGAGTATAACAACCTAGTAAGAAGCCCCAAGAGAATTTTCCCACTTGAAACTAAGACCATAATATTATTAGCTCATAGTTTTATAAAACATAAGGAGGCATAAAAAACATAATTTGAAGTAGTTTATACAAATATAAATGGATAATTAGATTTTAACAAAGTAGTTATAAACTATAAATTAGGAAATCAAAACAGTTTTTTATTTCAAAATAAACTTTTTTTTTAAAATGAAGCAAAAAAAATTTATCCAAATATCTTGGAATATCAATTACATGACTCTACTCACACACCCATGCAAACCTAGACCTCCTAAAATAGTCCCATGATCATGGTGACTTTTATCCATGATCCATTCATAAATAGTTTATGTAAAACATCCTGGCATGGATGTTTCACATATCCACACACACCCACACCCATGTATAACGTGGATATCCCAAAATAGTGTTGTGATCATAGTAAATTCCACCCATTATCCATATTACCAATTCACAAGAAAACACACAATAAAAACCATTCTAATAACACCTATAAAAACCTATTTTATTTAACAAAAGTTTCCTTTTTTTTCAAAAACCATCATTTTAAAATCCCACGAAGTTCCACCCACATCCCTAAAACCAAGAAGGAGAACGAACGTATGAAATTAT
The DNA here is from genome assembly GCA_963277665.1 of Viscum album. Lineage (NCBI taxonomy): Eukaryota > Viridiplantae > Streptophyta > Magnoliopsida > Santalales > Viscaceae > Viscum > Viscum album. The sequence continues at coordinate 1,048,500,110 of OY728135.1, read as the reverse complement.
AGTAGAGTTTTAGGAATAAAATTTTAATTCAAAGTATAAAAAATAATTTAGATGCATGAGATATTTTTATTCTAATAAATGTATTAATAGGTAAAAACCACACAACCTAGATCCATTTAGCATAACAATTATTTAGTCAATCTCATAGATATAACCCCTTTCTTCCACCTCTATATTTCCAAGAAAAATTCAATAAAAAATTATTCAATCCCATATATATGAATATATAAACTCTAATGTAAGGTTATGTTCATGAAGAAATGATAATATCGAAGATAAGAATGATAAAAATATTTATAACCTTTTATTTCCATGATCAAACGCTCAAAGAATTTTCAAAATCAGAGTCCGAACATCAAATACCATCAAAAGTATCCTAGAGGAACCCTATAAATCTTGATCCTAGGTCAGAGGAGGAGAAATGAGTATTTTTAGGAAAATTTATTATTTTAAAGTAAATTTATATAAAATTAATTTCCCATCGCATGATTAGGCCACATGGTTTGAAAAACCGTGCACTAACTATGTAAATCATCTCTGTCGTGAAAAATTAAAAGTTTCACAATTAACTATAAAGTTTTTCAAAACTGTGTGTCAATTGTGCTTCTACCAAATAACCTCAAAACACATCACACAATTTTCTATATACTTTAGTACAGTTTCTGTAAGGTCCCATGTTTTTACGGACTACAATTTTGAGTATAAATTTGATTTTTTTTCTTTTAGATATTTATAATGGGTAAAATGGTCTTTTCCCTAGAATATGATCTCAGATAAATTTCTTGAACACATATTTGGTCTCAAAATATGGTGTTTATCCTAGGACAAAAGCTTTTTGGAATTCCTAGTTATTCTAATTTTAGCAGAATAATTAATAATTAATATTTAATAAATTAAATATTAATTTATTCATACAGGTTCATTCAGTCATATATTTTAAAAGGAGTGTCGAATTGAGATTTAATCTACACCATTGATTTCAGAATAAGGATTTTTATCTAGGAAAGGCATAATCTCGAGTTGGATGTTAGGGTCGAGTTGGGCCCCCTTTTCTTTTTCTTTTCTTACTTTTCTTTTATTTATTTTCTTTCTTTTCCTTCCTTGGATTCTCACGCATACCCCTATAGATTCCCCTTAACATGACCAAGAGTGAGGATAGGTAGAGGGCTAGATATAAATAGATAGGGAGAGAAATAGGTACCACCACCGAGCTTGATACATGCCAGATCTTCGTATGACAACCGTTGACCGCAAAAATGGGCGAAGCTTCAACAGATTCTACCCTAAGGTATTCCATTTTTAATTTTCACCATAAATACCCATAGTTAAATTGTTTTCAAGTTTTAATCCCTTATTATGATTTCTTATTACCCCTCATGGTCCAATCTGTTGTTTTTAGGGAAAAAATGGGAGTTTCAAAAGCTTCAGAGGGTTTTTCGTTCAAGAAAACCCGTCTACACGACATGTGGTTCAGGGAACACACACTATGCGTTCTTAATATTTAGGGAAAATGATATTTTTGAAGTACACACCATGAATGTGTCAGACACGCCATGTACCGGTACTCGTCTGGGTATCTGAGTACCTAGATAGGTTGCCTATGTAAGGGGCACATTCCGTGTAGAGTACATGATGAGACCCCGTGTGGGTTGCATGTCATGTAGAAGTACACGGTCAGACCAAATACATGGCCAGGCCAGGTGAGGGAAATGGTAAGGTACCCCATGTAGGGTAAATGCTATGCACCCATCTTACATTCTGTGTACTTGGGCGTTTACATGCCAAGTTCAGCCAGAGTACATGCTCAAGTGGGGCTTTGGGAGTACATGTTGTGTGCTTAGGGAGACACACTATGTACTACCCTTTTTGAAACCCTTTTTGGGTTTTTTGTATCTTATTTCCTAGGTGTCATAATTGGGACCATGAGTAGTTCTTTATGAGTATCCTTTCATGTATATCACAATATTAAGACCCGTGAGGTGTTTTGAGGACTTCTAGGTTGTGATTCTTGAATAGAGAAGTTATTCCACCGGTAATCATATCCTGCATCTCCTTAGAGTGAGATAAAATATGAGATTATCCATGAGATATATCTCATGACTGATGGATTGTAGCCTTCCTTTATACCCTTATGTCCTAAGAGGTTGCGAGTTTAGTTGTTCCTGAGGATCCCTATAGGATTTCTCTATTTATGTTTCAAACCATAGGATCCCGTGTAGGATGTCTCTATCTTCTTCCTATACTAAGGATCCCCCATGGTATGTCTTTTCTTATATTATAACCTAGTAAACCCCTCATAGGGTCCCTTTATCTGTATATCATCTCGAGGATCCCATGCAGGATGCCTCTTCCTTCTTATACAATTATAGAGGTTCCCCTGTAGGACACCTTCACTATTGTTTTATTCTGAGGGTCCCATGTAGGATGCCTCAGTCTTTATTTCCATTCAAGGATCCCATTTAGGATTACTCCTTTTATCTTTACAACTAAGGATCCCAAGTAGGATGCCTTTGCTTATGCATGGACCTTTAGGATCCCATGTAGGATTTATCCTTTACCTTTCTAACTTAGGATCCCTAGTAGGACTCCTTCACTATGTGTGGACCTTGAGAATCATGTGTAGGATTCCTCCTTTACCTTTTATGATAAGGATACCAAGTAGATGCCTCTTATCATTTTAATTGAGGGACCCAGTGGGTTCCCTATTATTTGTCATACCAAAGCTAATACGTCGGGTTTGGGTAGAGATGGTAGTAGGTGTCACCTTAAAACCCATGACAAACTTGTAATCCCATGGGGATATGGTTGTAGTGTTGGTATTAGGAATTCATCCACTCACACTCTTTTGTTTATATCTTCACATGTTTACTACTAATGTAGTGATGATCACCAGAGGTGCTTCTTGGTTGGTGGATGTTAATCCTAATGCGAGGTGTCTTTATTTATCTTTGGGATGCCTGTATATTCTTCCGGGGATCTAGCTTCTGAGCCATGTTATTTCATATATTTATTTTTATACCCAAAGGTACTACATGGGACCTAGCTATTGAGCCTTTATGTATTTTTATTATTATATTATTGATATTTCTTGAGGATATTCCTAGGATTAAGCTATTGAGCCTACTACTATGATATACAGGCATGGCGTCCCTAGTAATGATACTCATGGTTGATTCCACTCTCTTGAGTGATGAGTTTGATTCTTCTCTCCTAGAGTTGTTATATGACGAGGATGATTACAATCTCCTTGGATAATGTGTTAAATGAGTATGATTACACTCTCCTCAACCTGGAGTTGTTAGTGAATGATCATGATCTCCTTGACTTGTGGTCTATATAGGATGATTACACTCTCCTAGATCTATGGATTATGGAGGATGACTATTCTATCCTCAAATTTTCATATGATATAGATATCTAGACATGAACTCTAGGATTTGCCTTATGATTCCTTTTCTTATCAGGGTGGTTGATTATGGAATCTCACACCTATGATTAATGTTTACATTTGGATCTTGAGGGTTTGGAATGATGTATCACCGGTGAGATCTTCTTACAGACCACCTAAGAGTCATAGCCTTAGGGTTCATCTGAGTTACAATGTCATGATCACCTATGGACCAGTACCTAGGGATAAAACATTAGAATAGATTTACATGGAATGAGTAGCATGACATCTAGCTCAATGACCATTTATAGTATTTCTAGAAGTACCTCCATGGAATCCTTCTTTATAGTGATTGGAGGTGAGTACATGTGAACTTAGGTGTAGGACGAGTATCCCCCCTATAACGATGTAGCTTGTTCTGAGATATTTATAGCATTGGTCAATGTAGGTATATTTAAATTGGGATTACAGACCTAGATACCAACATAATGATAGAATACTTGAGTGGAATGCCGTTCAGCTCAATGCCCTTGCAGAGGGTGTCTAGGTGATCAGTATTACAAACCCAAGGATCAACTACTGTTTAGTTTTATGTTATTTTTTTTCAATTTACTCATGAATATTCATATTTATGTATATATGTTTTAGTATGGGACTATACATATATAGGTATATGGATATTGAAATCCATGGTGGCACTTTACCAGTTGACTGAGATTACAGACCCGAGGTTTGAATTTTGTTTCATGTTTATTGGATTTACTTATATTTCCAGTTAAGTCTCAACTAGGACGATCTTATTGATTTTTCATACACTTATAGTGGAATATTTTTTAGGTTCCTTATTGGGGTGTCCTACTAAGATTATTTCTCACCCCTATATGTGTACCTCAGTGTACGTGTAGAAATTATGTCTTCTTTTTTAGGTTGAGCATAGTTTAATGGAAGATAGGGATGAGGACTAGAGATTCATGATTGAGAAAAGCTACTCATGTGGGTTATTCTAATCGAGTTGGTGTAGTTCAAAAGTTTCTGGAGATTGGGAATGTGGTCTGGCTCAGAGTTAGTAGTATATCCTTGTACTTTTATTTCAATTTCTCTTGTAATATTGTATCTGTATAGTCAGATCAGTGGGTGACCGATGTTATTTTTATGGAATATCTGTTTGGGATTTTATATCATTTTCATTTATTATCACAAAATGGTATATTTCAGTTTATTTATTGCTTCTTCACTTTGTTTATTTACTACTTTGTATGATACTTAGATATTTCTACTATTTTCTTACTTTTATATGATGGAATATTCTCCCCACTATCACACCATAGGCCCTTGCTGCTAGTCAGAAGCCTACGACATATAAAGAGGCATACTTGAGGCCTCACAAGCAATCATCTTAGAGCACCATTTTATTGGAATCTAGGTTGTGATGTTACACCCATGACTTAATTCACGGGAATGATTGAATTTTATCACAATGTTATGATTTCCCTATGCTTATGTTTGTTCCATAATTCATTATTATGTTATTTTTCAGTGGAATTACATAATTATAAGTCATATGTCTAATATTATGCTCCATAAATCATGTTTATTATCTCTCACTATTATACCATAGTACATTTTTTTTCTTTTGGGATTATAGATTATTATATCATGAATTATAGATAAATCTTATTATTATGTATTCTTTAAATACGAAATTTCTCCAAATTTTATTTTTTCATAAATTCGTATGATCTGACCCATGATGACATGCACAAAATATTTCCTTTACCAAGATTTTGTGCTCACCCCCTTCTTATGTTTCCATTACCTAGGTTATAAAGATGATTATAACCTATATGGAGTCCATAAGAGGGTTTGGTGTGGTCTAATTATGGAGAAATATTTCCAAATTTTGTAAAATATTTTGTTTATGTAGCCAATACTCAAAGACACTAAACCTTTGGTTATTTTTATTATGATATTATTTATTATTTGAAACATTTATGTTATGAAAATGATGTAAAATAAAGATATGTTTATCTTGGTTCGCCTAAGTTATTATTAATGATAATAATGAATTTATATATTTTTAGCTCAAGATCTAGGAGTGCAGGTTTACATAACCTCAGTCATGATCTATCATTACCCTCTCTGACAGGGACCCCTCATGGTTCATTAGTGAAGACAAGAGTGACCAACGGGGTTAACCTCTAGTGGGCCCCAGATTAGTTAATGGAACATATGGTATAAATTATATAAATTGGAGGAATTGTGCACAAAAATTTCAAGAACATATATATAAATAAACCTCTAATCAACTCCATGATATGATAAAAATAAAACCATCATCCCAAAATAATTAGAATACATGAAATTCCATACAGGTGAAAGTCTATTAATAAAATTCTAAAATAAATCCTAAGTTAGTAACTCCAACAATAATCCCAAAATCTAGGATACCAATGTCCAGATCCATTTATAAATACTCTTTAAAAACTTGAAAATATTATATATATATACAATGGTGAGCATAACATGTATACTAAGAAGGATCATCGTCAATACCTATCATGAAAAAAGTGGAAGAATAATTTTAATGATTTAGTGAGAAACCATTAAAACCAAAAAACACCTACCACGTCAAATACCACCCAACATCACCAAGTCCCACTAACAAAAAATGTATACAAGTGAAAAAAACTAATATCAATCATATAACGGAAACAGTTACCTAAAAAAACATTCCCACCGGTTCTCCAATATCAAGACCAATGAAAAATGTCAAGTTCTTTCATCAATTCTATATCATTATGACCATATCCACATAGTACATATCAAGTCACATTTGATGTGGATAATACTGTAGCTATGGAAACCATGAAGCCACACTCCCGGATCTAGTGCCATAAACATATAGTTTACATACTGGATTTGATACCAACTAAATATTCTTGGATATAAATATCCTATAATTAAATGACATAAATAAAATAATTCACTATATATATTCCTAATACCTTTTGGGTTTATAGATTTAAATAATTTATAGAAAAAATTAACTAATAAAGCCCTTGCCTTTCTCAACTAATGGACATTTTCTTTTTACTATATAAGAAAAAAAATTAATACATAATAATTATTTAACATATCCCACAAAAACACCACACATGGAATTTTCTTATATATATATATATAATGTGTAATATATTTATTCATAACTATGAGAAATGATAACATAAGAAGGGGTGATCTCAAATGATCAATATGCGTAAACAGAATAGATAAAATAAAAGATCATAAGTGAGCATAATATGACCATAAATAAAATGGTTGGACTAACTAACCAAAAATAAATCTACAATATAATGAAACTGAATGTATAATATATATGTGGATAATATGAAAATGAAAAACATCACATGGATAACAATAATTGGTTCCTTAGTGATGAAATATATAATTCTAAACAGTTAATTCCATACCCTAGGCTAAGATATCATGATCTTAGACATCATGATATTATCTTAAATTCCATCTATCTAGGCAATATTTGTTTCTTGGTAGAAATAAACTAAAATACCAAAGCCACTTTTCCTTATGAGACCTATTGATGCATTAAGGGTATACCTATACTGAACCACAACCATCACAAATTAAGTCTAATGTGTTCATCATATGAAGGAATGAATAAACTATATATTACATAATCAACATGAATTAGTTATAAAAAAATCAATATTAAAATAAAAATTATATGAATTTTAATGACCCCCCTAATTAATAAATAGAATAGATTTTTATGTATCATCTATAATGAACCAGACCAGGTTGTCTATCTGATTGATTCTTGAGACGATTTGTTACAACCGGTATCAGAGGGTTGGGTTTTTATTTCCCATAATATTCTAAGAATTTTTAATTACCTATATTATTTATGGTGTTGGTATTTTGGAAATAAGGTTTTCAAAACTTGGGAGGTAGGTGTGGGAAGAGTTTCACAAGGCCTTTCTTACCTTAAGCCTCAAGTTTCCATTGGTTGTTGGAATTTTTCCTTTGATTTTTGTATTCCATTTGATGATACTTTTTAATCATGGTTTTATTCTTTTAAAGGTGGTGTTTTGATCCTCAATGTAATATCTTGAGTTTCCTTGGGGTTGTAAATGATGATTTTGGATGGTGATAAAGAAGAAATTCATGACACAAGGATGGTTCATAAGGCCTGAAAACCCATGCGACAAATAACACTTGATTTTAGACATTATTTAGAAACCAAAGAACAATTGGAATATATCCATAAACCATATTTCCAAGTCAGGAATGATTCCACATACTTTTTTCTTTGGTTATTTGGACCCCTTGAACCCTAGATTTCCTAGCATCCGTGTAAGGGAAATAGGATAGGGGTCACAATTCAGCTTGTGATATGTTAGAATGTTTGGATGGTCTTTTTTATTGAGGATTCCGTTATTATGATGTTGTTCATGTGATGTGGAGTTCAATTTTTGTGTTTAAAGAATGTATTTCATGAGAAATAATTTTTAGTTTTAAAATAATTTATCAGGGCTTGTTTCTAAAATATGCCTGGTTTCATGAAATGTTTTAAAACAGTCTATTTCATTTAGAAATTTAGAAAATGTTTCTTTTTTATGTTTGATTACTTTTTCTAATTAAGTGAAAATATAGTTGTTACTATGTTTTTCCCTTTGTGTGTTTTTAGAAGGGTAATTTTTTTGAAAATTATTTTAAATAGAAAGTGGTTGATTTATAAGGGAACCTAGAATGGTTTTTTGTTTTAAAATAAGTGGTGTTTATTTTGGATTCAGTTTTGGAAATGTTTTAAACTTTACCATTTCATGAGAGGGCTTGGGGTTTGAATTTTTCAAATGGTTTTAATTTGGTTTTGAATGAAATAAGGCACAATTTTAATGGTGCCTCAGTTTTCATAAATGTATTTTGGAAAATATTTTTTTTTAAATCACATGTTTTGTTTTGTACCTTGTATTTTTTGGAACTTACTGGTGTAATTTTGGGGGATGAAAACATGAGGGTCTATGTCCTTGTTTATTTGACGTGATCCCCCTCTCAAAAATGTCATTTTTGAAATTATAATATTCATCCTATGGGTGATTCCTCCTTTTTAACATTTCCCAGGCTTCAATTGGAGTTGAAGGTGTAACTTTCTTCTCGAAGTGTTGTTCATTGGATTGATATGAGGTAGTGTTCCATTAACAGTTCCTTTGTATATTATTGGGTCTAGTGGTTTAGACCTATGAATATTAATTTATGGATAGATTAGAAAGGATTATGTTTCTTTTAGAATATCTTATATGAGATATATTTTGAGACATTTTTTAATTTGGTCTTAGAGACATTTGAAGTTTGATGATTGAGTAACCATTATTCTGTGTAATCTTCAACTATTTAGTTGTTTCTTTCCTGGATGAACAACCATTTTTAGATTTGTGTTCATTGGGTTTAGAGAATTATGGTCTTGAGGATGACTTGGAACAATGTTTCTTTGGTTGGTAATTGTATTCAGTATTACTTTTTGGGGATTTTTTCATGCCTCATCACTTGATGTTTGTTGTTTCCCTTATGTGGTGTAGACCACTCACAAGTTTTTGTTTCTAGCTCAGAAATGGGAAGAGCCTATGGTGCATGATTTGATACTTATGGTGTAGTTTTTTTCTCGGTTGGTCTGTGATGACACCATGCTATATTTTCATTCAAAATTACCATGGGGACATATTCTAGGGTGTTGGATATAAACACCCTCTCATGTTGGTTGTGACCCTTAGGTTGGATCTCTAACGTTTCTTAATGAGGTATGTCTCATGTTCTTATAATTCTTGGTTTTGGAATTCCATGGTTTAGTGATCTGGTTTTTCTATCCTTTGGAATGATTCTTGGAGTAGTTTTCTCTTTGTTATTTTGAAAAATTTTCTTATGGTTGGGTTTACCTAGTGGTGTCATGTGATTCCATTTAGAGGTCTCATCAATGTGGATTCTTAGTGACATTCTCTTGTTTTGGGAAAGGGTTATTAATTGTTCCAAAATTTTAAATTAATTCTATCTTTTAGGTTTACTGATTTTCTCTCTTAATTTTCTTTATAGACTTACTTTGATCGATTTATTATTGGATTTACTGGATGTTTTACTCAGTATTTGGAGGATTTTATCATTATCTTAGGGTATTTCTTAGAATCAAATTATATTTTTTAACCTTCATATTAACTAGAGACTTTCTTGGGGTAGAAAGTAGTATGGTGGTGAGTTTGTGACATCCACCATGTCAATGTGGTTTTTATTTTATGTAATATTTTTGATTTTCATGATTGTTTAAGTTTATATGGAGTTTTTGGATTAAAACATGGAGAATTTTATGTTTTTCCTTGTATTCACAATTAAGGTTCATGGTTTAATGGAAAACCGTGTGAACAAACTTATGTAAATTTAATTTTGAACTTGTATGGTTTAGGTTTCATGGGTTGTGCATAGTTAAGCCCAGTCCATATGAGTCCTAGGATTGTTTGTGGAAGACCTTTGAGGTGTCTGGTGTGTGGTACATGACCTGCGTATAGTTAGGTAAACCATGTGAAAATAAAGTGATTTGGATCCATAGTGTGACAATTCTAATTGGAATGGTTGGAGCATGGTTATTCCTACTATACAGAGTACAAGGGAAACAATGTGAGTTATTTTTTGGCTAGGTAGTGACTTGCACATTCTTGACACATAGTTAGACAATCTGTGTTGTCTACCGATGTTTTATTTTTTTTATTTTTTTATTAATCCATTTAAAATGAAAACATCCCTCTACCTTACCCCTGACTCCCTCATGTGACACCCCTAGAATAATCCCCTTACATGCTATACTCTATCATCCTCCCTTATATTCTGACCACTATTCTTATGGATTTTGGGTGTGATCTCCCTAGGTAAGATTTTATTCCCTTCCATTGAGTTTATTTCCCTCGATTTTCATCTCTCTATATAGGCCATTTTATTTTCCATACCCTAAGGGTTCTGATTGGGATGATTTTTGATGTATCCTTTCTTTATAGGGATTATGTGGGTCTCTTGGTGCGTGTTCAGGCATCCAGTGCCAAAGGTGATACATTTTAGACCATTTCAAATTGCCTTAAAATTATTTGATGTAGGTTTTTATTTTACATTGCTTTTTATTACATGTATTTTATTGATTTATGTTTGAAAACGTATTTTCTTTAAAATTATGACTACATTTATAACCCATGTGTGGCCTAGATAATTTAAAATTGGTTTAAAACCATGGAATGAGATGAGAATCCATGCTAAGTGTTTTTGAAAATTCCTAGTTGACTTTTAAAGGATGTTTTATTGTGTTGGAATGATGATTAATAAGACACAAGAGGGGGGGGGGGTGAATTGTTTCCTATTAAAAAAATGAAATAATTAAAGTGTCCCTATTTACATTAAGTGATCCTTTACTTCTCTCATAAATAAATTTAGGAAGTGGAAAATAAATAAAGTAAATAAAATTACACGAAAATGTATAGTGTTTCAGGGCATAGAAATACCCTACTCCACTCCACCAATGCTCTTAAATGATCTTGGTGATTTACACCAGCATGTACTTTTTTAAGGGCCTATAAAACTAAGTGAATATAGTTGAAACCTTATAATAAGGATTTTATAGGGCCTTTAGTTCTTTTATAGGGAACCAAAATATCCACAAATTAATTTAAGAAACTAACACTCCACCATGACTGAGTATAAGTAATAAAAAATTTATAGAAAATATATGAGATTTAGAAGTTGAATAATAGGTTCAGATCATAGTTTCATTAGCAACTATAAAATATATATCATCTTTAATAAATCATAGCAGTATAAAAATAATATCCAATGTTACCTGGGCTTCTTCTTATTAGTCATCAGAAAATAATATTTTCCTTATTTGGTGTAGGCCATCTTATTCTTCTTATTATTAGAATATTGAGAGAATAAGGTATATACAAATTTTTTTAATTCTATCTTCAAAATGTTGAACAAAAGAATGGAAATTTTGCAATACTTTTATTTTCATAAGTTTTTTCACATCTCTTATCTTCTTCATATATTTTTTCTACCAGAGAAATATATAAATAATAAATATCTAGTAGTTAAATTTTATCCTCTTCATTCGAATATAATTCAAGTCAAGAACTTTCATAAATTTCTCCAAGAATAGAGCAACATCATTGCCTTCTTCTTTCATCTGTAGAATAAATATCTAATAAATAAATTCAAAATAATTTTAATAAATCTTTTGATAATATATTGAAAATATTATAATTTTTGAACAATCCTATGAAATGGATTAAAATACTCATTCAAATATTTAATAAAAATAGAAAAAATAATCCCTAAAAGTTAGCAGCAAAAACCATAAGAAAACACAGACATTTGAATATAAATAACTTATTTTGCTCCATCTTCTAAAAAAACGAGGTTAGAAATGTCTGGTCATTTTTTTCTTTAAATAAAACACCAAAACATTAAAAACTATTTGATTATAATAATTGGATTTAATAATAATTTATCTTTCTGATTAACCACTAAAAATATCCTAGATAAAAATTCAGAAGCTTAAAATATCAAGAACCATGTAAAATAGAGCACCGTATTTACTTCCAAAATATGCAGAAAGTTGGTCTTCTATGAAAATATCCAAATAATCAATATTCTAATATTTATGATAATATTATAACATGGTTTTATTATTTATACCATATTCATAGGCACATATGGTTAAGAATATATTTATACGACCTCATTTTCTATCTTATTCCAAGTGATATCACATGCGGCGAATCTTAAAATTCTCCATGTGGTGTGAGGATTGACTTCATTTTGATTCTATGATATCCAAATATTATTGTGTTTAAAACTATATGATAATATTTAAGATAAATATAAATTATATCATGGTGAGTTGTTTCAGTCCATTGTAGTAATAACATATCAACATGAGCATCATCATCATTTCCCTACATGGTGCATTATCTTTAGAATTTCCCTACATGAAGATTATATTCTTAATTTTGTTCATTAATCAATTTAATAGATCATTTTCATTATCCATCATATCTAGATACCTCCTTGGTCCATCATATTCTTCTGTAGGATACAACATTGTAACTTTTTCTAGAACTGTATAGAAGTTTTAGTTTATGTATATTGATCAGGTATCACTAAAAGGGATGATTTATTGTTCATCATGTAATACATTAGGTGAGAAACATTACTCTATTTTTCACCTTAAAATCACATAACATAGAAAAAATAATTCCATCGTTTTAGACTATTCAATATTCATATGGAAATGGAAATGATTTCATGATTTTCATCTCTAATGCATCAGTAGAAGCATGAGTTTTATCTTTGATGGAGGCAATGTATGGATAATCATACCAAATATAGGGTTTATTTTAAATTGAACATGGGGTTCTAGAAAATATCATTGGGATAATTTTATTCCAATTTTAGGTACATAAACCATGATTTTAATCAAAAGTAGGGTTCCTTAACCATACTTTTAACTTCAAAACTAGGGTTCCTCTAATTTAGGGTTCACAACATTGGTATCAAATAGTCCACAACATTGGGATCAAATATTTCTTCTGAAAAATGAAAATCTTTTGTTTAGAATTCACTAATTTTTTTATACTCTTAGAAATAGATTAATAATTTGGCCCATAAGAATTATATATAGAAAATATAAATATTTTTCCAAGAGATTAATAAGCGACTCAATACAAATTCCACAACTCCTAAAATATTTGAAAAACTTAAAAAACAAAATTCTATAAAATCTATAGTTCACCAAAGAAGTTACAGAACTTCAAATATTTTATTAACCCTTAAAAAGACCTTTTAAGACTACTATGTTAACTAGCGAAATAAATATAAGTGTCTTGGATTTCCATCACACCATGTTTTACATGATTCATATATTTGTACCACACACAGTCAATAAAATACTATAGCTATCGAAATATGTTAATTGTAGAATCCATAAACTATTACAGAAAATTCGGTGAATTTTTAATACATAAAAGTGATATTTTTAGACTTCCAATAAAAATAATAAAATTTAGATAAATATATTATCTATTTATCTAGAAAATTATTACAAAAATATGATAATTGTATCTTGATATATCATCAAAATATTTAGGTGAATTTAAGATGAAAAACTACAAAGTCACTTAACACCTTATAATAGCTTTGGTGAATTTTTTCACCATAAAAACAACTAAGTTAGATTTCAATAGAAACCTATGAAATGAATATAATCTTCATATCCTTCCACTAAAATATATAGAATAATAATATAATCAATATCCTTTCTGATATAAAATAAACATAAAGACATACTAAATCTAAAATCACTAAAAACACACCTATTTGTAAAAAAAGAGGGTTGAAGTCATTATCAAAACCAAACTATGAGATTAGAAAGGATTCACTATGTAAGATTCAATATTTTTCCAAGTACATCTCTCTTTTAGTTTTTTTTGAACTTATTTTTGTTGGGTTTTCCTTCTTCTTTAAACCATGGCGTTCGAGTCCCTTTTTGAGTATGGATAGAATTTATTGGGGAGAATGATCTAAAGTTTAGGGCTATATGTTTGTTTGAATTAATGGTGTCCTAGTATAAACATGTCATGAGATTATTAGAGGTTTAAATGGTTTGGAAGGATTATAAGTTGGTTTATATTGTTTATATATATTCTAGGTTGTACACTATCTGCGAGACACTTTCACATTGTGAACATGTTATACGATGTGAACCTGTCATCAGGAAAATGTTGTGACCTGGTTCAGATCCTGAAAGTTTACATGCTTTTAAACTGGTTCACATCATGAAATGGACGATCAGGGTTATTTTAACCCAATACAACATGTTTTTTTGTTGTATATTATAATTGACAAATTCACATCATGAAATATTTTTATGTCGTGAAAATATCACAACCAACAGTTTTAAACCACACAACATGTATGATTTATTTTTCATCTGCTATAAATATATATCTCTCTCTATCTCTCTCAAACCCAAGGGATACTCCATGAGATTTTAGAGAAATTCATTCCCTTTTGAACATCTCAGTCTCATGGTTGATCTTTAGTGAGTCCCATTTATAAGGTTTTATTCAAGAATAAATGAGAAGATCAAAGATAAGAAGGATAAATGTAGTCTTAACCTTTGATTTCTAGGATCAAACACTCAAATAATTTTCATAATCAGACTCCAGAAATCAAATACCATCAAAAGTATCCTAAAGGAACCCTATAAATAAGTATCCTAGGTCTGAGGATAAAAAATTAGGTTTTAAAGTAAATTTTATGGTTTTAAATTAAATTTCTATACAATTAATTTCCTATCACATGGTTAGGCCACATGGTTTGAAAAATTCGCACTAGCCGTGTGAATCATTTATGTAGTGAAAAATTCCAAGTCACACAGTTATCCACGCATTTTTTCCAAATCATGTTCCAATTATGCACATACATAATAACCCCCAAATACATCACATGGTTTTATAGAGACTTGAGTATAGTTTCTCTATGATCTCGTGTTTTTCAGGACTATAATTTTTAGTATAAATTTCAATTTTTACTTTAAAATACTTGTAAGGGGTAAAATGGAATTTTACCCCTAGCGGATGATCTTAGATAAATTTTATGACTACTCTGTTGGTCCTAGAATACAGTGTTTACCTTGGGACAAAAGTTTGAAGGAATTTCGAGCCATTCAAATTTTAGCGGAATAATTAATAATCAATATTTAATAAATTAAATATTAATTTATTCATGCAGGTTTGTTCGGTCATATATTTTTAATGGATTTTAAGATTGAGATTTTATAATTTTCTTTGATTATGGAATGGGAAGTTTCATCTAAGTGAGGAAAAAACTCGATTTGGATGTTGGGGGTGGGCTGGGACCCCTTTTCTTTTTCTTTTCTTTTCTTTTCTTCCTTTTGTTTTCTTTATTTTATTTATTTTCTTTCCTTGGATTTTCATGCATGCCCCTATGGATTCCTATTTATAGGACTAAGAGAGAGGATAAATAGAGGAAGAAAGTGAAATAGAGAGTGATAGAAAGAGGTACCACTACTGATCTCGGGATGTGCCAGATCGTCAAGTGGAAACCGTTGACTGCAGAAATGGGTGAAGCTTCAGCAAATTCCGCCCAATGGTAGGCCATTTTTGAGTTTCTCCATAAATTCCCATAGTTAATAATTTTTAAGTTTTAATCCCCTATTATTATTTCTTATGACCCCTCATGGTTTGATCTATTGTTTTTGGGGAGAAAATAGGGGTTTCGAGAGTTTTGGATGGTTTTTTGTTCTGGAATACCCATCTACACAGTGTATGGTTTAGGGAACACACACTATTTTTTCTTCCTATTTGGGAAGATGAAATTTTAAAATTAAAATTTGTGTAATTATACTCATCTGTGTCACTGAGTATCCGGCTAGGTTGGCTGTATAAGGGGCATATGCTATGTAGAGTACACGATCATACCCCATGTGGGCCACATGCTGTGTAAAAGTACATGACCAATCCAAATACATGGCCAAGATAGGTGAGTGACATGAGTAGGTACCACATGTGGGGTACACACCTTTAACCCATATTACATTCCATGTACTTGGGAATTTACATGCCATGTCCAGCTAGCGTATACACCTAGGTGGGGATTTGGGAGTACACATTGTGTGGTCAGGGAGACACACTGTGTACTGCACATTTTCAACCCTTTTTGGTTTTTTCAAATATTCTTTACTTGGAGTTAGATTTGGACCCATGATTAGTCCTTTTGAGTATCTTTTAATGTAGATCATGATAGTAATACCTTCAAGGTGTTTTGAGTACTCTTAGGTGGTGTTTTGTGAATGGAGAGGTTCTTCCTCTGGTAATCATATCCCGTGTATCTTGGGAGTGAAACATAATATGAGATGAGCCATGAAATATCTCTCATGAATTATGCCTTATATCCTTCCTTTAAGGATTTATTCCTTATGGTATGTTCCCTTATATCCTAATAGGATGTGAGTTTAGTTGTTTTCAAGGATCCATATAGGGTTCCTCTTCTTATGTTTCAACCTAGAGGATCCCATGTTGGATGCCTCTATCTTCTTCCCGTACTAAGGATCCCCCATGGGATGACTTTGCTTACATGATAACCTTGGAAACCCCTCATAGGATCCCTTTATCTGTATATGATCTTGAGGATCCAATGTAGGATGAATCTTCCTTCTTATACGATTATGGAGGCCCCCCCCGTAGGATGCATTCACCATTGTTCTATTCTGAGTATCCTAGGATTCCTCAGTCTTTCTTTCCATTTGATAGTCCCATGTAGGATTCCTACTTTTATCTTAATAGCTAAGGATCCCAACTGGAATTCTTGTGCTTATTCATATACCTTGAAGATCCTGTGTAGGATTCATCCTTTACCTTTTTAGCTAAGGATCCTGGGTAGGATGCCTTCTCTATGTGTAGACCTTGAGGTTCCCATGTAGGATTTATCATTTAACTTTTATACTGAGGATCCCAAGTAGGATTTCTCTTAGTGTTTGACTTGAGGGACCTAGAGGGTGCCTCGTTGTTTAGATGACCCTGAGCTATACATCGGGTTTGGATATAGATGGTAGTGAGTGTCACCTTAGAATCTATGCCAAACTTGTAATCCCATGGGGCTGTGGCTGTAGTGTTAGGTTTAGGTGTTTGTCCACCCTCACTCTTTTGTTTATATCTTCACATATTTACTGCTGATGCAGCGATGATCACCAGAGGTGATTCCTGGTTTGTGGTTGTTGAGCTTGATACGAGGCATCTTTCTTTCTATTTGGGATGACTAGAAATTATTCCTAGGATTCGACTTCTAATCCACATTGTTTCATATATTTATTTGTATACTTAGAGGTACTACCTGTGACTAGGATGTTGAGAATTTATGTATTTTGATTATTATATTATTGTAATTTCTATATGTTCTTCCTAGGATTCAACTATTGAACCTACTACTATGATATAAAAACATGGAATCCCTAGTAATGATACTCATGGATGATTCCTCTCTCCCAAATGATGAGGATGTTTTCTCTCTCCTCAAGTTGTTATATGATGATGATTATTACACTCTCCTTGTCTCATGGGTTAAATGAGGATTATTAAACTCTCCTCAACCCATGGTTGTCAGTGGATGATTATTATCTCCTCAACTTGTGGTATATAGAGGATGATTATGCTCTCCTAGACCTATGGTTTATATAGGATGACTATGCCCTCCTTGATTTGTTATATGATATGGATCTCTAGGCATGATCTTTGGGATTAGGATTATAAGACATTTTCTTACTAGGATGGTTGAGTATGGTGTCTCACACCTATGATTGACATTAAAATTTGGATATTAAGGGGTGGGGATGAAGTCTCACCGGTGAGATCTTCATACAGATTACCTAAGATTCAGAACCTTTGGGTTCATCTGAGTCACAATGTCGTGACTGCCTATGGACCGAGACCTATGGATCAGACATTGGAATTGATTTACCTGGAATGAGAATAATGGAATATACCTTAGTGACCATTTATAGGATATACATACGTACCTCCCTAGAATCCTTCTTTATAGTGATTGGAGGCGAGTATGGGTAAAGCCAGGTGTAGGATGAGTATCCCCATGTGATAAAGTATCTTGTTTCGAGATATTTATGGCATTGAAAAAAAGGTATATGTCAATTGGTATTACATATCTAGAGATCAACTTAATGATATATGTCTTGTGTTTCATGACTTCAAGCTCAATTCCCTTGCACAAGGTGTCTAGGCGATCAATATTATGGAAGTAAGGATCAAATACTATTTGGTTTTATGTTATTTATTTCACTTTACTCATGAATATTCATATTTATTTATATATATATATCAATATGGGACTAAATATCTATACATATATAGATATGGAAATACATGTTGGCACTTTATTAGTTTACTGAGATTATGAACCCGAGGTTTGACTACAGTTTCACGTTTATTGAATTTACTTATCTTTTTAGTCGAGTCTTAGCTAGGATGATCTTATTGATTTTTCATTAACTTATAGCAGCGTATTTTAAAGGTTCCTAATTGGGGTGAAAAAATGAGATTATTTCTCACCCCTATATGTGAAACTTGGTGTATGCGTATAACTTATGTCTATGTTTTAGTTTGAGTACATTTTCATGGTGGAGAGGGCTGGGGACCAGAGTTGGGTGATTGAGTGAAGCTGCTCATGTGGGTTCTTCTGGTCAGGATGGTTTAGTTCGACAGTGTCTGGATATCGGGTATGTGGTTTGGCTCAATGTTAGTAGTAGAGCCCTGCACTTTTATATCAGTTTATTTTGTACTCCTATATCTATATGGCCATCCCAGTGGGTGACCAGTATTTCATGTATGACATAGTTGTCCTGGCTTTTATAACATTTTCATTTATTATTACAACATGTTCTATTTCAGTTTATTTACTTCTTCCTCACCATATTTATTTACTAATGTGTATGATACTTATCTATTTATACTATTTTATTACTATGATATGAGGGAAAAGTATCCCCACTATCACACCCTAGGCCCTTGTTTCCAGTCAGTAACCTCTGGCATATGGGGAGGTTCACTTGAGGCCTCATAACCAACCTGCTCGGAGCACCATTTTAGTGGAATATGGGTCGGGATGTTACAAAGTGGTATTAAAACTATTATTTTCCTAATATTTACTATTTGTGATATGGTATACAGGAGTATTATTAATGTGTTGGAACCTGTGATGAATATCAGACTGGTGTGTCGAGAACACCTTTTCAGGTAAGAAATCATGGTTGCTAGGGTATGTGATTGCTGTTCTAATATGCGATGTTACAGTTGTATATGATTTTCACCTTGGGAGACACACATATTGTGTGGATGTTATGATTTAATATGGATCTATGGCTCTTTTTCATTAGAAAGAGGCCATATATGGATTTTGACTCTTGTCTAGAAAAGGTAGGAGGAATCTCATGCATCATATTTTTCATGTAGGATTCAAATCATATAGGCCTTATAGTGTGTTCTTTTTACTGGAAAACGATGCCTATCTAATTGGGTATACTTAAATGTATATATTTTATTCTGATGGAATGTTATGTGGGATCCACATTGAGGCATTGGTGTTGAGTATGATGACTCAGTCCTCATGCATAGGTGGTGTAGTGACCCTAGAAGGTCAATATGGAATGTGATTCTCTTCTCTTGTACCCCTTGTAGGGTGTTGTTTCTTGGGTCTTGGTTTTCTAGTCAGATTGCTGAGTATAATGATGACATCTACCAATACTTTTCTTGTGAACTATATCTCTAGGGGGTATTTCCATACGTGGATGCCCGATGAGTGTCAGTTTAGTATCAATTATATGTTAGTATCATGAACTCTAGGGAGAAGTTCCTTATAAGGATGCTCGGTGAGGACCAGGACCTTGTAGACTATGTTTTTAGTTTTGAACCTCATAGGTCATTGTGATTTTTTTACCTTATTTAGAAAGGTTTGATCATTTGGGATAGGTGTTTAGACCTTGTAACCGAGTTGTGAGACATGACCAGTAGGTCTAGTTGGGAGACCTAGAGAACCTTAGTTTTAACTCAGACCCTTGTAGGTCAACTTATATTTTGTTCTAGGTAATACCACGTGAGAGTGGCTAGACCATGTTTTCAGATGTCTTTTTATGCAGTGAGTTTTATTGTATTCTCATTTTGAGATTGAGGCATAGTAGGTTCTTGGGTTTTACATTATAGGCATGTTGATGCCTTCATCTTTTGATTAATCACCTTGGGTGCTTTGGTATCAAGAATGGCATCAATTTTTAGGACTGTTCGAGTGCCTATCCTGGTTGAATAGTGTTTCCACTATTGCTAATCTAGTTAGAGAAAAAGTAGAATCTCATGAATGGAACAAATTCATGTGATGTACGATCATAGGACAAAATAACGGCACATTTGTAGTGCTCAATTTTGAAGAGGAATTCCAAGGGAGCTTCTGGATTAATGTGACTAACATTCTATATAGCACGATCATCTTATCCTTGTTACAAGTGACTCTCTAGAGCATGAGTTGGGTGATAAAGGTATACGCTGGTTGTTCATAGTGCTATTAAATCATAAATTAGTGAGTGGACGGGTGTGAGATGTGGAATGATGGTTTTGATACTTTTTTTAGGCATGGTTTCCTAGAAGTTGTGATTAAATGATGAATGTCCCTCCTTGGTTGAGGTGACATTGAGAATAAACTAAGTACCACAAGACAGTTGACCCATGTTGAACCTAGACATGAATTGTCAGGAGATGTGGTGTTATGTGTTGGCTAAATTAAAGTTCACATTTTTCAATGTGAGCATGGATCAGAGAGAGATGTACATGCCTTTTTATGGAATATTAGTGTACTTACTATTAGAGATGATCATGTCTTGAATTATTCTCAAGTATGATGAGAGAGTGTCGGTCCTACATCGATATTATTTCTTTTAAATGCTCTTCCTAGTTGGTTGGTGAAACCTATTGAGGTTATTCTCAAGGAGAGGTATAAGGTAATCCATATGGTGGGTAGTTCACAATTGGCCATTTGAGGGTTGTAACCCTCATTTTCATTTGAAATCTAGTGTTTTCCATAGTTCGTTGGGCTCGAAGTTTGGTTTGAGATGACGATAAGGGCATTCCTATAGTGGGGAGTACTAGATATGTCATAGTTAAATGTCATCCATGTAGGAGACAATTTTTGATGCTACAAGACTGGTCATTGGATAGTCTAGATATATTTTTGTGAAAATTATTAGGTTGAGAGAATTCCTTCTAGTCTTATCGCTAGGATTCTCGGGGATGAGAAGGTTTATGGTGGGGAGTTTGTAAGGTCCCATTTTTTCCAAACTGTAATTTTAAGTAGAAATTTGACTTTTTTCTTTTAGATTCTTATAAGGGGTAAAATGTTCTTTTCCCCTTATTATATGATCTTGGATAAATTTTATGACCACTCCACTGGTCCCAGAATAGGGTGTTTACCCTAGGAAAAAAATTTGGTAGAATTTTGATCCATTCAAATTTTAACTGAATAATTAATAATTAATATTTAATAAATTAAATATTAATTTATTCATGTAGGTTTGTTCGATCATATATTTTGAATAGAGTTTCATATTGAGATTATGTCTCCTCCATTGATTCTGAAATTGGGAGTTTTTCCTAGGCGAGTCATAAACTTGAGTTTGACACCAGGGCCGGGCCAGACCCCCTTTTCTTTTTCTTTTCTTTTCTTTTCTTTTCTTTTCTTCCTTTTCTTTTCTTCCTTTTCTTTCTTTTATTTACTTGGATTATCAATGTTATATTTGGTGTTCTATAACCAACTGGTTGTACTTTTATAACATGTACATTTACTGTATTTAAATATTAAAAATCTTATTACATATTGTTCATTGTTCTGCATGACTATGTTGTAATAATATCCTAGAGTATTTGTTGCATTGATAAGTTCATGGAAGTTCCCCTCTATGATGAGAACCTTGAAATTCTATAACAATATTATTAAATATAGTTCTATGGGTGGATGACATACTATGATGGGACACGTAGCATGAATGCCGTCATGTGTGAGTACTCATAAGAAGATGCGACTTCCTCTTATGAAGTTCACACTTGGTAATCTCTAAGATATGAGATTATGAGAACAAACCCACAAGTAGGAATTCCACATGTTTTGGTTTTATAAGATATTTCTATCTACGAGCATGTGTAATGATCCTTAGACTTTAATATTATCATTAATACGTTTCACGACTCACGCACTTTGATTTACTGACAAAAACCGTCACACAGACAGTTGAAGGGAAGTACGGTATGTTGGGTGCGTCATGAGTGACATGTTATTAATGGATAAGTCGAGGAAGGATTTGTCCCTTCCATTTATGGAAGTTGATATCTCTTTCCTTTGATTGAAATAGAACTATCACACGAAATTCCATGGACATGGTGTAATGATAAGTTTATTTTAGGTAGTCAAAGAACAATGTATCAAGCATAAAAGTTGATGACACCATCATGAAACTTGCTTGATGAGATATTTCAACAAAGGGAATATATTACACAGTGAGAATTCATAAGTGGATGTTGTTGTTGCAAATTTAAGTTCTTTCTCTTGGGCGCCTTGATTCATTGCTAGACAGTACTCTTGGACTTTAGGCAAGCCTGCCTAATGCTAACGAGAAAGAATCATAGAGGGTTACACACTAAGTGTTTCTGGTGGTCTTGGTTAAATTCTATTTGAATTTAATTAATAAATATTATTCTTAATACAATGGAATAATTTTATTCAAGTTAAAATGATTGCATAAATTAAATAAATATTTATTCCCTGGATTGTGAGTAAAATATATTTATTTATTTTATTGAACATTTAATAAATATTTATTTACTAGTTTGTAAATAAAATATTTATTTAAGAGAATAAATTACTTATTTATTTATTAGGGTGTTCAATAAATGGAAGTGGAGTTCGAGAGGACCAAGTCCGATCCGGTAGTAAAATAATTATTTTCAAAATGATAAAAAATTATTTAACTAGTTGGCACAAATTAAAATAACACTACTATTATTTTTTGACACGAAATTTTATTTATAATTCTATTTTGTGCAAGTTGGCGCACCATAAATAATGACGTGGTATTATTATTAATAGAATGGGTTTTCTCTAAGGTTATGAATGTTTTTAATTGTTGTTATGCAATTAAATATTGTAATTGAAGCCCCATGTCAATAAATAGACACATACATCTATTGTGCCATGTACCGAACCACACACCCGGTGAATTGAGAATTATTGAACTGAAAAATTTCTCTCTCGAATCCTCTTCCCAACCCTCTTAAGAATGAGATATGTTATTCAAGGCCGAAGAACAAGAAATCAAGAACAACTGACACAAGACACTTGCTTCACCGCACTAGCACCCGGAGAATGAGCAGTGTTGATCGGCGGCCATCGAAGCATGTGTGGATCACCACTAGAGGTATTATAGTTTGTATCCTTGCAAGAACAATAAGATAATCTGGAATGGTCATTACGGATGATCAACATCATCAACGAAGAAAATACCGAAGATCCAGGTATTATTTTATTTATGAAATTAATTAAATTAATTATAAAGATGATGTGAAAGATCCTCTATAAAGGTTTCAGGCATCTTCCTTATTTATCTAAATATTTTATTCTATTATGTAGAGACTAGCATTCATCGTTTTATTGATCATGTAATAATCATTGATTATGGTAAAAATCAAAGTTGGGGTCCGTCCCAACCACACTTCCACTGCGCCCAAAACCTTCACTCACGCCCGCCCCTGTGGCTTACCCTTCATGTGAATGAGATAGAGGATAGGTAGAGGGATAAAGAGAAAGTTAGAGGGATACAAAGAAGTACCTATGTAGAGCTCAGGATGAGTTGGATCTTCGTGCGACAACCCTTGACCATAGAAATGGGCGGAGCTTTGGCAGATTCCACCCAAAGGTAGTCCATTTTTAAGTTTCACCATAAATCCTCACATTTAAATATTTTTCAAGTTTTAATCCTCTATAATATTTCTTATTACCCCTCATGTTCCAATCTATTTCTTGTGGGGAGAAAACAGGGGTTTCGGGAGCTTCAAAGGGTTTTCTGTTTGGGAAAACCCGTTTGTACAGTGTGTGGTTCAGGGAACACATACTGTGAGTTCTTCTTATTTAGGGGAGATGATATTTTCAAAGTACATGTTGTGTATGGTTCATACATGTATTTTAATTTTACTCATACCTGTATTCAAGTACCTAGTCATGTTTCCCATGTAAGGGGCACATTCCATGTAGAGTACACGGACATACCCTGTTAGGGTCTCATGCTGTGCAGAAGTACATGGCTAGGCCAAATACATGTCCAGGCCAGGTGAGGGACATTGGTAGGTACCCTATGTAGGGTAAAATCCATGTACCCATCTCACACACCATGTAATTGGGTGTTTACATGCCAAGTACGACTAGATTATACACCTAGGTGGGGCTTTGGCTGTACACATCATGTGCTTAGGGAGACAAACCATGTACTACCACTTTTGAAACCCTTTTTGGGTTTTTCATATCTTTTTTCCCAGGAGATGGAATTGGAACCATGAGTAGTCCTTTATGAGTATCTTTTCACATAGATCATGATGGTAATAATCACGAGGCATTTTGAGGACTCCTAGGTGGCGTTTCTTAAATGAAGAGATTCTTCCTCTGGTAATCATATCTTGTGTCTCCTGAGAGTGAGACTTGATCTAAGATTATACAAGAGGTATATCTCATTACTAATTCCTTTTATCCTTCCTTTGAGGATGTTTCCTTTACAATATGTTCCTTTTGGACTAAGAGGCTGTGAGTTTAGTTATTTCTAAGGATCCCCGTAGGATTTCTCTACTTACGTTTCGACCTAGAGGATCCCATGTGGGATGCCTCTATCTTATTACTATACTTAGAACCCCCTATGGGATGCCTTTGCTTACAAACTGACCTAGGGAACCCCTCATAGGATCATTTTATCTGTATATCATCTTGATAATCCCATGTAGGATACCTATGTATTCTTATACGGTTATAGAGGGCCACCTATAGGGTGCCTACACCATTGTGCTATTCCAAGGATCCCTTGTAGGATGCCTAATTCTTACTTTCTATTCAAGGATCCCATGTAGGATTCATCCTTTTACCTTTACTGCTAAGGATCCTAAGTAGGATGACTTTGCTTATGCATGGACCTTGAGGATCCTCTGTAGGATTCCTCCTTTACCTTTTCAACTAAGGATCCCAAGTAGGATACCTTAGCTATGCGTGGAACTTGAGGATCCCATGTAGGATTCCTCATTTAACTTTTATATTGAGGATCCCAAGTAGGATTCCTCTTAGAATTTGACTTGACAGACCCAACAAGTGCCCTATTGTTTGGATGGCCCTAAGCTAGTACGTCAGGTTTGGTTAGAGATGGTAGTGGGTGTCACTTTAGAACTCATTCTGAACTTGTAAGCCCATGGGGATGTGGCTGTAGTGTTGGTTTTAGGCATTCATCCACCCTCACTATTTTTTTTATATCTTCACATGTTTATTGTTGTTGCAATGATGATAACCAAAGGTGCTTCTTGGTTGGTGGCTGTTGAGCCTGTAATAAGGCGTCTTTCTTTCCCTTTGGGATGCTTGAAAATTCTTCCTAGGATCCAGATTTTGAGCCATGTTATTTCATACATTTATTTGTATTCCCATAGGTACTACCTGAGACTCGATTTTTGATCATTTATGTCTTTTTATTATTTTATTATTGGGATTTCCATAGGTGATTCATGGGATCCAGCTGTTGAGCCTCCTACTATGACATCCAAGCATGAAATCCCTAGTTTTGATACTTATGGATGAGTCCACTCTCCCAAGTGATGAGGATGATTCTGTTCTCCTTGAGTTGTTATATGATGAGGATGATTATGCTATTCTGGAATCGAAGTTTCAATGTGGATGATTACACTATCCTCAAACCAGGGATATCAGTAGATGATCACACTCTCCTCGACTTGTGGTCTATAGGAGATGATTACTCTCTCCTCAACCTATGGATTATGGATGATTACTACACTCTCCTTGATTTTTCAAATGTTATGGATCTCTAGACATGCTCTCTGGGATCAGGATTATGATCTCTTTTCTTATTTGGGTGGTTGAACATGGAATCTCACACCTATGATTAACTTTAACATTTGGATATTGAGGGGTGGGAATGATGTCTCACCAGTGATATATACTTATAGATCAAATAAGGGTCATACCCTTAGGGTTCATTCGAGTCACAATGTGATAACTGCCTATGTACCAGGACCTAGGGATCATATATTGTACTGGATATACATGGCATGAGTATCATGGTATCTAGATCAGTGAAGATTTATAGGATGCCTAGACCTACCTCTATGTAATCTTTATTTATAGTGATTGGAGGTGAGTACAGGTGAACCCAGGTGTAGGATGAGTATCCCTCTGTGGTGATGTATCTTTCTCAGAGAAATTTCTAGAATTGACTGAAGTAGATATATGTAAATTGGGATTATGTACCCATAGATAAAATTAACAATACAAGGCTTGAGTGGCACAATATCCAGATCAATACCCTTGTACAAGATGTCCAGGTGATCGGGATTATGCTTCTAAGAATCAATATTTGATTGGTTTCATGTAATTTCATTAACCTTATTCATGAATATTCATATTTATGTATATATGTATAGGTATAGAACTATACATGTATACGTATATATATATATGGACATACATGGTGAAACTTTCCCAGTTTACTGAGATTATGGACATGGGGTTTGATTACAGTTTCATGTCTATTATATTTACTTATATTTTCAGTTGAGTCTCAGCTAGGCTAAGCTTATTACTTTTTCATGCACTTATAGCAGTGTATTTTATAGATTTCTCATTGTGGAGGCCTAATGAGATTATTTCTCACTCCTTCACATGCACCTCAATGTATGTGTAGACCTTATGTATGCTTTTTTAGTTGAGTATAGTTTCATGGTAGATAAGAATGAGGCCCATAGTTGAATTATTGAGTAGATTCATTCATGTGGGTTCTTCTGATCGAGCTGGTATAGTTTGATAGTGTCTGGAGACCGGGTATATGGTCTGTATTAGAGTTAGTAGTAGAACCCTATACTTTTATTTTAGTTTATTTTATAATACTACATCTATATGGTCGTCCTAGTGGGTGACCGGTTTTTTATGTATGATATAGTTGTTCAGGATTTTATAGAATTTTCATTTATTATTACAACATGTTCTATTTCAGTTTATTTACCACTTACACACTTTATTTATTTACTACTATGTATGATACTTAGCTTTTTATGCTGTTTTCTTACTCTAATATGAGGGCATAGTATCCCCAATGTCTCACCCTAGGCCCTCACTGCTAGTGGTAATCCTCCGGCGTATGCGGAGGCATGCTTGAGGCCTTGTAACCAACCATCTCAGAGCACCATTTTAGTGACATCTGGCGAGATGTTACCATTTCTCCTAACCATGCTCAAATTATGAAACTTCAAAAATGATTTCAAAACCTTTCAAAACTTTCTATAAACATCCAAAGTCTTAACCCAAACATTCTCAAACTTTAAATATTCCAAAAAATAGAGAAATACCTCAAAATGAGGTGTTATTTTCTCTCCACCACTAGGAATTTCATACTTAGAAAGTTATAATATGTTCGTCCATTTTTCTTATATTAACTTATCTATTTCCCTAGTCACTTCTTGGATTTGAAAATACCAATATAATAATCTTAATAAATAAATAATTCTCCTTTGAAAAGTATTCTTCTATCCAGAATTCATAATGGTTCATCGATAAATGTCACATCTAGATCAACCATAACATGATTCAAAATGATCACATGACTAGGATACAATTGATAATTCTTCAGTAGAGATTAATGAAACACATTATGGACAATACTGAATCTTGGCAGTAAGGACAACTAGTATACAACATTTCTAATCTATTATAGAATCTCAAATGGGCCAACATACCATGGATCCAATTTCCCTTTTTTTATTAATAGATGATGACCAAGTCTCAGTGACACTTTAAAAAATACATGATCACCCACATTGAAAGAAAAACGGTAGTGATGATGACCAACATATGATTTATGTCATCTCTGAGAAATATCCATTTAATTTCAGATCATTTGGATATTTTCTATAGTCTTATGGACAAGGTTAGGTCTAATTAGTGAGGTCTCACCTATTTCCACCCAAAAAAGTAGAGAATGTAAAGGATGAATATATAATACCTCGAATAAGTTCATATGTATCATGACATAATAACCGTAATTATACGAGAACTTCACTAGTGAGAGACGATCTTCCCATATGCCGCCAAAGTTCATGAAACATGCTCAGATCATATCTTACAATATTTGAATCGTGTGTTATGTTATATATACATATGAGGATAATATTCCATGTTCATGGTCAATTGATTTCTGAGAGCCTATTTAAGTGAGTTTTAAAATAGGGAAATGAATCAAGAATCCCTATGAGATAAAATCAAAACCAATACTCTATTCAACCTAACAACTTATCGAATATATAACATTTTTAGATCTTCTAATGTATTAGACTCTATGATTGGGATAAAGTGTGCTGAATTGGTAAGTCGATCCACAATCACCCAAAAAACATCATGTTTTTGAAGCATCTATAATATATTGGTGATAAAGTACATAAAAATATACTCTTATTTCCAAATAGGTATAGACATATATTATAGCATACCAACTGGTCACTGATGAACATCCATGCCCCATTGACAAGTAAGTTATTTCTTAATATAATCTGAAATATTTTTTTCATACTTGACTAACAAAAATGAGGTTTCATTTCTTTTTTCATTTTCTGAATTCCTATGTGAATATCCCATTTTTAATGGTGATGTGATGAAATAATTTGTTCCTAGAAATTTTTAGGAACCATGATTCAATTTTAAAAAAGTAATATCAATTTCAAATCCTTAGTATAATCATCCATGGTCTACCTACCATTTAGGATTTACCTAATGGTGATGGAATCAGGATCTGATCATTGAGACTCTTTGACCAAATATATTAATTTAGGAAAAAGTGTGATCGAGAAGAAAAATACATTTTCATTTTGTTTGGTATAGTCCAGATTCATATCAGTAATAAAAATAATCAACTATCGTTGGTCACCAATATCTCTAACCACTTTACTATATGAATTTTGAATCAATTCATATACCATAAAATTACCTTTATCAAGTATACACATCAAGTTGAAGTCAGACATCTAAATACACTCCATCCATTATCATTTCCTCAAGTTCAAGTCTCATTGAGAAAACATATGCTTTATGCTCTTATGATCAATGAAGACTATGAAATTTTCACCAAAGAGATAGTGGATTTTTGTTTTTAAGGCATGGACCACTATTTATAATTCTAGGTCATGAATTAGATAATTATTTTTATGTGCTCTAAATTTCCTCAATCCATAATCCACCACATGATATCATTGTATGAGAATACAACCCAAACCTGTTCTAGATACATCATAATAAATAACATAACCTTGAAATAGTTATGGAAAGATAAGTATTGGTGTTGGAGTAAACTAAAATTTAATCTAATAGAAGTATTTATTATAGTTAACATCCCATATTAATAGAATTACATTACTTTTAAATGAATTCATAAGAGAATAAATACTTGAAAATCCCGAACAAAGCTATGATAGTAGTTTTCCAATCCCAAAAAACTTTGAATCTCGAAGCCATTATTTGGAGGCTTCCAAGAAATGAATACTTCAATATTCATAGGATCAACTGATATTCCTTATTTAAAAATTATGTTCTAGAGAAAATGAATTTCTCAAATCCAAAAGCCACACTTAGAAAATTTAGTGCAAAATCGACGATCACATAATGTGATCAATACAATATCTAAGTGCTAATCATTGTCATTATTATTCACAGAATAAACCAAAATATCATAAAAAAATACCACAATAGAAGTATCATAGAACCTATGAAAGATACAGTTTATCAGGGCCATGAAAACTATAGGTGCATTTTTCAGACCAAAGGTAATGACCAAATATTTTTAATGACTGTATCGAATATGAAATGATGTATTTAGAATATATTATTTCCTAAATATGATTTGATGGTACCCCAATCATAGATAAATCTTAGATAATCACTTGGATCCTTTTAATTGATAAAATAGATCATCAATGAGGTGAAGATGATATCGGTTCTTTATTATAAATTGGTTTAGTCTATGATAATAAAATCATAATCAGAGTGAAACATATACATTATTTATGAATCAAACTAGAGTATACCAAGGTGTACTAGGTTTGATGAAGCCCTTTCTTTCCAATTATTTGGGCTATACCTTTAATTCCAACAATCCCATTAGATCTATTTTGTGTGATAGAAGTGAAATATGACTAGTTACCAATATTAAATCGATAGTTAATTTGATTTCCCACTAAAGTAGTATCCCTAAGAAATCATTCATAGAAATATCTGTGTATCGGTCTACTATAAAGAAAGATTACTATCCTTAGTTTCATGTATAGCACCGAAGGTCAGTACAGCCAACTGGCCAGAGATGGTTTCACATGCTATTACTAAATTTCCTACTCTTCCTTCATTAATATCCAAATCCCCCTTGAATACTTAAATGATAATATCAAGATATGTAAATTTCACTTACCGAGCATTAAAATCAATGTGATATTTAAATTTCACTATTAAATCCATTCCAAAGATCATATTAAAAATATACATCTATAGGACTATAAAATTCTAGATAAAATGCAATACATTAATGGTAATAGAACATGCTAGGCACTAAAATCTTGTAAACTTCCAATACCTGGGTGGTGTCTTAATACTCATGATGTAAGTCATCATCATTATGTGCAATCCCAATTGTTTAACCACAAAAGAAGTAAGAAAGTAATGTGACACCAGTATCAAACAAAATATGCACAAGTGTCAGGTTCAAAAGGATTGTACCACACATGATGGAGGGATATAGATGCTTAATCATAATAGTTTTCTTAGATCCACATAACTATCAATAATACTATATAGAATAATTCTTTCTCCCTTGATGAGGAATCTATAGGACCACCGAGGTGTTCTTATAGTTATCCCAATTCACTTGATTCTGGGGATTAAAACTATTCTAATGAGATTTTTCTATCTGAGCATACAATACCTAAGGCTGAGTCAAGCTATCTCATCCTGATGAATTCATAGGTCTAGTAAAATACTTATTAAGATTCCATTTATTGCCACAATTTTAGAACTTCCTTTGTTGCGTAGTACAATCCTTCTTCCCATGATAAAGATATCCACATTGAAAGCATCTAGATTTATTTCTATGATGTATTGGATAAGAGACTAATCTAGTAGACTGGTTCTTTGGTGACCTGCTACCCTGTGAGTATCTCTCCCTCTTACATTTTTTTCCTACACTGGAGTTCCAATCCAAAATTGGGAGGATAAAGGTTACCCCTCCACTAAGATTTCTTTCTCTCTCTCTCTCTCTAACCAATGAATTTTTTTCACAATTTCAGTACAATATATAATACATAACATAACTACTTTAGAGAATACCTCAGGTCATATTACTACCTCAAATATTTAATCCTTAAATGTTTTAGTGGCTATTACCTCGAGTGAGAAGCAAACTAAGTGAGTGAATTGAGTAACATATTCATTAATTTACATGTTTCATTATTTTAGCTAGAATAATTTTTTTATCTTTTTGAGCTGAAAGATACGAAGATAATTTTTTTACTGAAAAACTCCTTGAACCCTTCCCAAGTAAGCTTCTGATCCAACTTTGATTAAATAGTTAAATTCCACTATTGTAGTGTCAAGTCTTCTAGCATGTATTTTGATAGATTGAATTTTATCTTAGTTGTAGTTATGAGGAAGTAAAATATTATCTTTATCCTATTTATCCAAACTTCTGATTTTTCAGGTATTGAATCACCTCAAAATATTAGTAGATTCCTCTTATGGAACTTTGATGAGTGATTCACATGAGGAGGTTCCTCATCTTGAGGGTCCTTGTTAACAACTTGGAATTCCTTCAGAATACTCTAAATCAATTACTGATTCACTTATGTTTGGGTGGAACCACATTCTTTCTGCACCCTCCCTTTGGTTTATCATTCTCCTCACTGGTAAAATTTTTATTTTAAAACCACATCAATAATTTATAATTTATTTATTTTTTAAATATTTTATCCCATGTTTAATCATATATATCAAGTAAAGACAATCCCAATATCACAATATCATAATCAAATAACGTTGTGACAATGTAAAACAAGTTAGAAGTATCTTCACTAATTATTGATACCTAACACTCATCGAATAAACCCATGATGATGAGTTAAAAACACACCTAAAAGTTTTTTAAAACACTTTTTGTACTTGGATAAACTTCGAAACTATAATTTCAACATAAAAAGGTTAGATACATATTTTTATTCGATAAATTTCAAGTCCCGATATGTCCTATCTTCTTAATACCACCCCAACTCAAGGATCAACCAAACTAATTCCATGTGTAACATTCCTGCCCAACCCATTGGCTTAGGTTGGGTCATAGATGCTATTGAACTTAGGTCACATTTATCATATGCCAAAGGTTGGTAATAAATTCTAGGGGTTTAATATAAGAATAGGAGGGGGATGTTTTCCCCTTAAACACACACAAAAACCAAACAAAAGTACCAAGAAAAAGATGAATAGATAAAAAATTCAAGAGAAAAATATATAACGATGCATGAGATAATATCCAAAAACTCAAAAGGATCACCAAGATAGTATTATAATAACAAAATAAATAATATAACCATAAAAACTAAGACTCCAAAAGTATAAACAGACTCGGGCACCAATGTGGAACCACTCTAAACTTCAAGACATGACCATGCCTCAATGATATATCTCTAAAAATCCCTGAAAAACATAATCAAGGTGCTCTACTATTGAATTAAAAAACCAATACATTTCCTATTTCATGGAAGATAACATTTACATATGATATGAGGTATATATGTAAGGATGAGTATAACAACCTAGTAGGAAACCCCAAGAAAATTTTCCCATATTCCATGAAGACCATAATCATGTTAGATCATAGTTTCTTAAAACAATAGGAGGAGTAAAAATGAAAATTCAAAGTTGTTCATACAATTATAAATAGATAAGAAGATTTTACCCAATAACTTATAAACTAGAAATCAGGTGATAAAAACGTTTTTTATTTCAATTTAAAATTTTATTTTAAAAGAAGAAAAAACAATTTATCCAAACTTATTAGCATATCAATTATATGATTCCACTCACTCACCCATGAAAACCTAGACCTCCCAAAATATCCCTGTGATTATGGATAATTCTATCCCTGATCCATTCATAAATAGTTTATTTAAAAAATACTATCAAAGAAATTTCTTGTATCAACACACACACCCACACCCATGCATAACCTAAACCTCCCAAAATAGTCCTCTAACCATGGTAACTTCTATCCTTGATCCATTTTCCAAATTCATAAGAACACACACAACATAAACCATTCTAATATTACACTTCAAAACCTACTTGATTTACCAATATTTTACTTTTTCAAAAACCATTATTTTGAAATCCTATGTATTGTCATCCACATCCCCAAAACCAAGAATAATAATGACCATTGTAAATTCCAATAGATATTTTTGTAGAGTTTTGTAAATAAAATTTTCATTAAAAGTAGAAAAAAATCATTTATAATCATGATAGATTTCTCATTCCAAGAAAAGGGGAAGGATGGGAAAACCACATACCTTATATTCATTTATCATAATTATTATTTATATAATCTCATAAATCTGTCCCATTCCTTCCATTTACCTGTCAAATCCCTAGAAAATTCAATCAAAACTTGTTCAATCCCATAGATCAGGGTATAAAAACTATAATCTAAGGTTATATTCAAGAATAAATGAGAAGATACAAGATGTTAAATAAGAATGAATCCCTAACCTTTGATTTAAATGATCAAATTATTAAACAATCATCATAATTAGAGTATGGATATTGAAGATCATCAAAATTCACCTAGAAGAACCCTGAAAATTGATATCTTAGTCAAGAGGAGAAAAAATGATGATTTTTGGTAAATTTTTTGAGTTTTAATTTCAATTTCTATACAAGTCATTTCCCATCACTTGGTTAAGACACACAGTTTGAATAACCATGCACTAATCATGTCAATAATCTCTATAACTAAAAATTTCAATTCACACTATTAGCCACATAGTTTTTCCAAACCATGTACCAACTGTGCACTTTCCCAATAACCCCAAACACCTCACTCAATTTCCTAGAGACTTAAAGAAAAATTTATCATTACCATTATCAAACTATGGACCTTCAAAAATTCTTTCAATTTTTTTTAAATGTTATATAAACTTATTGAGTCTTAATCTAAACATTATAAAACTTTAAATAATACATAAAATAGGGAAAAGACTTAAAATGGGGGTGTTACATAACTGCTAAGTATCCCTAGAAGTTATGAGATGGTGATGACAACAATGAAGTACCCATGATGAAATATTCAAATAACATAAAAGTTAATAATATTACCAAGAAGAATTTATTTAAAAATCATAACTTTATTTCATAAGAAAATAATAACCTAGAAGGATCAAAAGTGGAGGATATTGAATATTTACAATACCTCAACAAGTAAGTTCTTATGGAAATCATCAGAAAACCATAAAAAGAGGAATATAATGATGGGTATGAGGTTGAATTTGAGGGAAGAGTTAACCTCAAGGTGGATTTAATGGCCGCACTAAAATAGATAAATGTTTAGACGGATAAAATTAAGAAATATAATGAAATGGTATGAGATTCTAAACTCCACATGCATGAAAAAGAAGATGAGAAAGCTAAGTTAAAGGATGAAATTGAGAATATAATGTCTAAGAAGACATAAATCCCAAATAAGGTATTTTATTATAAGATAAATATCAAATAGTAGTCCCAAATCATCGATAGTTTGACAATAATAGTGAATAATTGAGTCAAACACATTTAGGATATTGAAGGAGAAATCATTAGTCTGTAGTGAGAAATTGATGACCAATAGGGACTCTTGAATCCTAAAATCATATTAAGAAATTGTATCATACAGGATGTATAAAAGGTAAAATAAAAACATAGTGATATAATAAAAATGTTAGAGGATTATATTTTAAAAAAATATTTCAAAAATAAAGTAAATAAAGTATATCTCTTGATCATAAACAAAAAAACGAACATGGTTGATGTTAAGCCACATAAAAACAGTTTAAGAATAAAGATTTATTTGGGTGTGAATCAAAATAAAATCACATAGAATACCCAAAAATCTATTACTTACAACACATATCATGTTCTATTTTTGTAGAAAGATGGGATATAATTAAAATGTGTGTTCCATAGACAAAAGGTAATAAAAGGAATGGGAGAAATAAAGTAATGTAGAAAAAATTCAGTATTCTATGTATTCTTTTGATGTCCACTATTCTTGGAATAATAGATATGGATATATAACTAGGTATTTCTTATTGAGGATACAATGTAATGAACCTATAGAGAATCAAATTAGATGTACACAATAGTTTAAGGAATCATCAAGTGTGTTGAAAAAAAATTCAATTTGAAACTTTGTAAGATGAAGTTGGTCTATCATATTTAGGGGAGGATCCAACAAATCAATCACCACTAGTTGTGAATTCAAATACATTAATCAAAAAGAGAATAATTTAGAAGTAATTGGTTCCAAATATTACACTAAAAGGAATGGATTGATATGGAGTGTGTATTATTAATAGTGGGTATACATACCATATGATGGTAAACAAGGATTTGGTTATAGGTAAAAATTTTGAAATGGAAGATGTCAAAAGATTTGGAAATGATGAAGGCTATTGGATTAGGGAAATCAAAAACTAGAGGCATATATATGAGGCATGAAATTTTCCTAGTTTTTTAAGGCCTAAGTCATAATGTGATAAGTGTGTGTCAATTATGTGACTCAAGGAATGAAATAAATTTCACCAAAAATAATTCCATCATTAAGGGGAAGGACCTTTCTGTTTTTATAAAGGGTAAGTTCATAAAGGAGAATTTATACCTCATTTATAGAGAAGAAGATACGTGCTTCATATCTATGGAATAATAAAATAGGTTATAGGATAAAATAATTATCCATTTGAGACAAAAATACTTGGAATATATTGAGAATAATGATATAGTTAATGACATCCTTATAATATTATGTGATCACACTCACACATGTGATACTTTTTATAAAGAGGAAATCATTTAGAAGAGATATAATATAGAGGAAAATAAGTAAACAAATTTTCTTGAATTGGTGAACATTGATGTATGTGGTTCTATATCACTAAAGTATCTTAATAGAAATTGATATTATATGTTTTTCATTGATGATTTAAGTAGGATTACATGGTCGATGGTTATACATCACAATCCTAAGGTGTTCAATTTCATTACTTATTATCGAAGGATAGATAAAATTATTCTTGGGCATAAAATTATAAAATTACAAACCAATAATGGCATAAAATTTTCCAATATCTAAGTGGAGTATTATCTCAAAAATCATGGGATAAGGAACCAAGTTTCAGTAGTGAGAACTCTTTAAAAAATGGTGTTATTGAGAGGAGAAACTAGATAATAAATAATATGTCCCAAATTATTATCATTAAGAAAGATTTACCTAATAAGTTCTAAAAATATGTAATATTAACATCATTTTACATTACCAAGAGTGTTTTTTTTGTATTTAGGAGAAGATAAGACTCCACATGAGATGTGGTATAGAAAAAATACCACATTGAAGTGCTTTATAATATTTAGATTATTGTGATTTATTCTCAATGAGGATAAACACAGGAAGTTTGAATCTCATCAAGATTAATGGAGTTTTTTGGAAAATAATATAAAATAAGGCATAAAAATGCTTCAATAAAAGTCTTAGAAATATTTTTTAATACTAATATATCACTATAGTGGAAAATGAGCAGAAGTTTCAGCAAAAAATTGAATAAATTATGAAGGATAGTGATACGAGTTTGAGTAGCTCAAGGGAGGAATAAAGGGTTGACGTTCATTTTGAAGAAGATACTGATGATTAATAAGATTAATTTTAGTTAAAAGCTATATAGAAATTGAGAAGTGTGGATAAAATCAATTTGAAAAACATCATTGACAATCAGAAAACTCCAATGTATACATGGAGAACAAAGTCTCTACAATAATCTTTACTCTTATCTTAAGTAGAGACCAATAAATTTGAGGAGGCTACTAAGGATGTGAATAGATCAAGGCTATGCATGATGGCATTGACCAAATTAAGAAGAATCAAAATTGGGAGATTGTTTCAAGGATAGAAGAAAAGAATGTTATTGTAACCAAATGGGTATTTCATAATTAGATTAATGAATATGTCAAGGTGATTCAATAAAAAACATGAATTGTTTTCAAGGTATACTCAAAGATTATGTTGGAGTTGGTGTCCTAGGACCAAATGATTGTAATTTAATTACATGTATATTCAATGTATTGAATATTAATTAAATATATTATTACATATTGTTCATTTTTCTATATGAATTTAATGTAATAATGTCCTAGAGTATTTGTTGCATTGATAAGGTCATAGTATTTTCCCACTATGATGAGAACCTTGAAGTTATATGAAAATATTCTTAATATAGTAATATGTTTGGATAACATAATATGATGGGACACATAGTATATTGGCCTTCAGGTGCAAGTACTCATAAGCAGATGAGGATTCTTCTCATGAACTTCACACTTGGTAATATCCAAGATGGGAGATTATGAGAATAGAACCACCAGTAAGAATTATATATATTTTTGTGTCATCAGATATTCCTATAAGCAATCTTGTGTAATGGTACTTAGACTTTAAGATTATCATTGGTGCATGTCATGACTCACACACATGGATTTATTGAAAAAATCATTATTCTATATGTTGGAAATAAGTAGGGTACATTGGGTGAATTATTATTAACATGTTATTAATAGATAATTCAAGGAAGGATTTTCCCCTTATATCATTATGGGAGTTGATATATCGGCCCTTTTAATGGAATATAACTGTCGCCTAAATTCCATGGTCATGGTGTATCGATGTGTTTATTTTAGATAATCAAGGAAAGATGTATCAAGAATATAGGTTGGTGAAACCATCATGCAACCTACTTGATGAGATATTGTGATAAAGGGGTTACATTACACAGTGATAATTCATATGTGGTTTTCAATATTTCAATATTAAGTTCTTTCTTTTAGGTGAATTGAATCATTTCAAGACACTAATCTTAGACTTTAGGAAAGCCCACTTAATGCCAATGATAAAGAATCCTAGAGGTTCACACACTAAGTGTTTCCATTGATCTTGATTTAATTCTATTTTAATTTAATTAATGAAATAAATATTATTCTCATGACTGAAGAATAATTTTATTCAAGTTATATTTATCACATAAATTAAATAAATGTTTATTCACCGCTATGTGAATAAAAATATATTTATTTATTTTATTGAATATTTAATAAATATTTATTCACTAGTATGTGAATGAAATATTTATTTATGAATAAAAATATTTATTCAGTTATTCAATAAATACTGAGGATTTTGAATGGACGAAGACCGTGTCTAGTGATAAATAATTATTTACAAGACCTTAAATATTATTGATCATTTCCATAAGATGGAACATACTGTAAAATAATAATAATAATAATATTTTTTGGCATGAGGTTTATTAAAAGTTTTAATATTGTTTAAGGGCCAACATGAAATTAAAAATATTCCAACCTAAACCCCACTTATATAAATTTACCATTATGGATATTGTATAGGTAATCAAAAAAGAGAGAATTATTGCACCCAATGAATTCTATATCAACTCCTCCATCTCTCTTCCTATAAATAATGTGAACACAATAGAGATTTATTCAACACTAAAGAAATATAAATCAATAATGAAAATTT
The DNA here is from genome assembly GCA_963277665.1 of Viscum album. Taxonomy (NCBI): domain Eukaryota; kingdom Viridiplantae; phylum Streptophyta; class Magnoliopsida; order Santalales; family Viscaceae; genus Viscum; species Viscum album. Next base: position 1,048,460,943 of record OY728135.1, on the reverse strand, counting down.
TAAGATATTCTATTCTCTGCACTAGAACCCAGAGATTTAGTGGTATTACTCAGAGATCATTAGCAGTACATGTGGATCACGACTAGAGGGATTATACCCTTGGATCCTCAAAAACACAATGAATGAAATTCACAAGGATTTTTTTATATGATCAAGATCAATTATGAAGAAAAAACCTAAGATGAGGTAATTTCTTTCTTCTAATATAAATAAATAAATTATAAACTTAATGTAAAAGATCCTCTTTTGGGGTTTTGGAAAATTTAAATTAAAAGAAATTTTAGTTATCCTTTCATCCACCATGCTCTTCTACTACACCCAAAACCATCAAGTGGTATCAGTGGGTCCACGTTCAAATTTATAATTATTTTTTTGAATGTTGATCTATGAAAAATTGTGGTTACATTTTCATTTCATCTTATTCATTCTTTAATCCAATTTGAATTATCATGATTCAACATATTAATCATGTTCATTTAGTGTTTAATTTTCTTAAAGGACTAATAAAAAATGAAGAATGATCGAAGATTCCATATCGAACTACCAAATTTTTAGCTAGTAAGATAGGGTGACATGACGTGTAATCAGAAGTAAACGTCATGTATCCTAGTGCACTACATTTGGATGCACAAAGGGATACATGGTGTTTCACGTAGTTACTACACAAAGATCATTTATTGTACACAACATGTAGACCAGGCCGATTGACATATGGGTTATCTAATTACACAACGTATATCAGTGTACATGACATATATTCTACACAGGTTAGGGGTATAAATCACACAATCTGTGTGGTCATTATATATGGTCAAACTTTGTTATAATGAAAACCTGGAGCATTTATGAAATACAAGATGTGTATGTGGTATACACGATATGTAGTTCTTAAATTCCTACATCCAAAACATACACTGAAGACCCAAACATGCCTCCCAAACACACAACAAGTGTAAAACATGACATGTAACTGGACTGTACACACTGTGCAGTCCATCCAAGGCACACATCGCAAACCCAAGTGTGTACCTTGGATACACGACAATATATATACATGGTGTGTAGCTAGTCTATACATGCCTAATAGTCTCCCATTAAATCATTGAATTAAAAAAAATAAATTAAATTGAAAATTATAGTATTAAAACCTTATTTTATTAATTGGAACACCAATGCATGTTTGAAAATTTAAAAATGGGTTTAAATAATTTTAAATCATTAAATAATTTATTGAAATAAATATTTAATCATTTATTCTGCTGTTTACTTTCCATGAATTCCATAAATAATGGGTATCTCTAATTAAGTTTATATTATCATTAAGATAAAATGTAATTAATTAATTAATTAATTAATTCAAGTGTGTTCATCGTAACAATAAATAATGAATAAAGAAATTAATGATATCCAGGTATTTTTGCGTATTCATTATATATATAACCAATCCTAAGTTTGACCAAGACATATGTATGTGTTGGAATTTCTTTAATTTAATTTATTGTATAGGTTTAAAATTATTTAATATTAAATTAAATGATGGTCTGTGAGTCATCCCTCCCTCCATTATTATATATGATCTGCATTTCTAAGGATATATATGTAATCTTATTTAACCAATCCTTTGGTCCCCCTCATGTGCATATGAGTATTAAATACTTGTAATTAATGGAGCATCCCAAGGCATGTGGAGGAAGTTCAACATGGAACCATGATGATTCCAACTCGATGATACACCAATGTATAGGTGGAATACTGCAACTCATGCCAATACCAACAAATAGAGTTATTTCCCTAGGCGATAGGTTGATTTAATATCTGCTCATTAAATCAACTGTTATATATGATCATGACTAGGAAATTTACTTTATTTATTTATTTTTGTCTATACATTATTTATTTTATGTATACAAGACTAAAATAACATAAATAAATAAATTAATGTGTAAAGATGAAATTTAAATAAATGGATTATGTATAAATGTTTTATTCAACATGGTTACTTAATTAAGTAAAATCCACTTAATATTTACAAGAAATGTAAATGATAAAACAAGATAAAATTTAGGAATAATAAATTAAAATCCCTCAAATAAATATTAAGTTATATTTGGCCTTCCATTACTTGATTAAGAATGTAACTAATATAACTAAGTGTTTTACCGGCCCTTGTTGGGACACTTACTTTTATAAGGGGACTTCTTATAAAGTTTTTTGGTTTAATTAACCATTTCACATCAAGAGGATTATACCTTTATATAATTAGTGTAATTTAGAGTAAAGTGTTGAGGAAATAAAATTTAGGATTTCAGGATTGGGGAGTCCACTCAACAAATCATGGAGCTTCAAGTATGTAGTTGGAAAAGACCTACATACTTAAATACCTTTAAATAACTTGACCAACCCTTATTGGGGTTATGTGAAGGGGAATCTAGATCCTTTCCACTAGAATTTACTAACAACTAGACATTCCAAGTTCAATGGTGATGGCTATTGGGGATTGATAAAATAACGGGAGATTTAACAAAATAATTAATTTATTATACCTCATATAATTTGTAATCAAGAAAAGTACTAATAATATACTATTTTAAATTGTATAAAAAACTATAATATCATCATACAAACTATCCCTAAAATACATATTATAGAAAGAACATATCCTAATTGGAATTAACTTATAGGAATAGTATATATGCCTTCAATTTATTTTTCACCATGAACAAAAAACATACATACTAGAATCCTTACTTCCTGATCTGGATTCCAAAAAGGTGAGTGATGAAGAGTTCATAGTCTATGAAAAATATTTAAACAATGTGGTTTACATTCAATGTTTTATGATTTAATCTATTTCCAGTGATATCATTAAGTCTCATAAAAACATGGATACATAGAGCATACTCAAGCATCTCCATGGCCTATATTAGGTGAAAACTAGATAGAAGCGGTTTGAGATTTCCAAAGAACTATTTTAGAGTAATCTTGTGGAGGGTTTCACAACTGAACCTCATATAGTCAAGATCATTATATACATAGAGTTCCTAGAGGTTATAGGGTTCAAACTCCCTAAATAACTGGGCACTAATCTCATTCTTTCATCACTCCATTAGAGATTCTCTAGTTCTGTTTTGAATTTTAATATGAACAACACTGAGAAGCCTCTACCAGATATTCTCACTCTTCTTCTCCAAGTGTATAAGGAGATGAAGTAGAAAAATCCTTCAGTCCTTATGGTGAATAAGAAAAAAGGACAATAAAAAATATCTAAGGACACGTCTTCTATAAAACTCCCTTCCAAGAAGAGGAAGATCAAGGGGCAAGCAAGGGGACAAGATGCTATTTTTTTTTCATGCGGCAAGAAGGGCCACTGGAAGAAAAAATACACACAGCCTAAGAAGAAAGGGGTAGCTTCAAGTGCATTTTTTATCGAGTGAAATTTATCTATTTATAAAAATTGGGTATTAGATACAACTTGTGGTGCTCAGATATGTATCCAACTACAAGAACCAAGTAGATTTAGAAGAATTGACTAAGGAGAGGTAGATATATGTGTAGACAATAGAGATAAACTTACTAATTTAGCTAACGAGGGCTACCACCTCATATTGTCTATTGGAATGATATTGGTTTTGAAAGGTTGTTATTATGTTCCATCCATTACCACAAACATTATATCAGTATCTAGAATAGATACAGATGGTTTTACTTTCAAATTTAGAAATAAATGTTTCTTCTTTTATATAGATATAATTTTTATGTCAAGGAAAATTTAAACACGCATGACATACACCAAGTTATTTTAGATTCTTTTAAACTAAAACCACTTAGTGTATGTTATGCATGTTTATAATAAAAAATGACAAAATCCCCGTTTAGCAGAAAAAGTAAAATGGCCAAAGAGCTTATGGAATTAATTCATACAGATGTGTGTAGACTATTTCCTATTTAAGAAAGGGATGAGTTCTCATACCTCATAAATTTTACTGATGATTTTAGAAGATATTTATTTGTCTACTTAATTAGGTATAAGTCATATTCCTTTGAAAAATTTAAGGAATACAAGAATTAAGTTTAGAAACAACTTGGTAAGAAGATTAAGAAACCCCACTCAGACCATAATGGATAATATATCAATGAAGACTTAATTGATTATTTAAGGAAGTTTAAGATTTTATCTCAACTCACTCCTCCTTATACACCTTAATGGAATGGTATAAGTGAAGGAGGAACCACACCTTATTAGACATAGTGATATCAATGATGAGTCATGAAAATCTTCAATTATCCTTTTGGGGATATGTGCTACAATAAACAAAAAATATACTAAAACATGTACTAATTAAATTTATAAATGGCATTCCATATGAATTTTTGAGTGGAAGAAAATCCATTTTATTGAATTTACATGTTTAAGGAAGAAAAATTTTTATTAGTGCCTCTTCAGGTAATAAACATGCACCCCATGGAACAAAGTGTACCTTTATAGGATAACCAAAATAAACAAGGGGATATTATCAATATGAATCCTTATAAAAAAGGTTATAGTGGTAAGACATGCCATATTCCTTGAGATGGAGAACATATCTAAAAGAGATAGTGGTAGCAAGATAGAATTCAATGATGTTGAGGCTCAAGGCACACAAGAGTTAGTACATGAACATATTACACAAATCCCCATGGAAGAAGAAACTATTACGAAGACACAAGTACTTTATAGGAATAAAAGAGAGGTTAGAGAACAAGAACATTATGGATTTCTAGTAATTGAGGTTGTTGACTCATTATTAGATGATAATAATGATCCTATAAACTTTAAGGAAGCAATACGTGGTATAAATATTTCTGGAAAGAAACCATGAATTATGAAATGGATTCCATATAACAAAGAAAATCTTGATTTTGGTAAAACATATAATAGATGTAAATCCTGTTGGTTTCAAATGGGTATTCAATAATAAATTGAACATGGAAGGATAAGTTAGTACCTATAAGGCACAAATTGTTTCAAAAGGGTTCAAACAACATCAAGTAATTGACTATGAAGAAACCTTTTCACCATCTACAATGATGAAATTTATCAAAATTATACTTTCCATTTTATCTTTCCATGATTATGATATTTGGAAAATTGAATTTAAAACAACCTTCCTTATCAATAATCTTCAGAAAGATATCTATATGAAACAACCTGAAAGGTTTGTGACTCCAAAGGATTCCAATAAGGTATGCAAGTTATAAAGATACATTTATGGATTAAAGTAATAATCCAGGTAAAGGAACATTCATTTTTTATGAGTCCATAATGGAATTTGGTTTCATAAAGAACAGATGTGAGGTATGTGTTTATAAATGATTTAGTGGGAGTGTAGTCATTTTCTTAATATTATACGTCAATGAAATATTACTTATTGGAAATAAAATACTAGTCTTACATTCTATTAATGAATACTTGAATAAATGCTCCACCATATAGAAATTATGTGAGAAAACATATATTATTGGGATCAAGATCCATCATGATAAATCAAAGATATTGCTTGACCTAAGTCAAGGTACATATATTGACAAGATACTGAAGAGATTCAGTATAGAAAAATTCAAGAGGGGATTGTTTCCAATATTAGATGAAATTAAACTTTCTAAGAAAATGTTCCCTTAGACCCATGAATAATGAAATAGAATGGAAAGTATTCCATATGTGTCAACAATTCGTTTAGTTATGCATGCTATGTTATTTACTAAGCTAGATGTTTCCTATAAATTGAGTGTGATAGGAATATATCAAGATGATCCAAGTGAAATCCATTGGATGATAAGCAAGACTATCCTTAAGTATCTGAAACATACTAAGGATATGTTCTTGTTCTATGGAGGAGATAAGGAACTAGTCATTAGAGGATATACATATGATAGTTTACAAATAGATTAAAATGACATGAATTCATAAATGAGATATATATTCACTATGAATGGAGGTACTGTGAGTTGGAAGATCTCAAAGCAGGTTATGGCCATAGATTCAATAGTGGAGTCTGAGTATATTGCAACTTCTGATGTATCTAAGTAAGTAGTATATCTATGAAACTTCATCCAAGATTTTATCATGATATTTAGAAATAAAGATCCAATCACACTCTATTGTGATAATACTGCAGCGGTGAATCTCGCAAAGGATCAAATGTCACATTAGTAGATGAAGTATATAATTCAGAAGAATCATCTCTTGAGGGATTTTATTAGATAGGTGAGGTTTCAGTGAGTATTATTTCCATGGAAGACAACATGACTTACCCCTTGACTAAAGCCTAACTTAGTAGAAAGATATTATCATGTGAGGTATAACATACTAAAATTCATAGGTAGTTGGCTCTAATCCAAGTGGGAGTTTTTTGGAGTTTGTGTCCTAGGACCAACTAATTATACTTTTATTACATGTATATTCATGTATTGAATATTAATTAAACATCTTATTACATATTGTTCATTGTTCTATATGAATTTAATATAATAATGTACTAGAGTATTTTTCACATTGATAAGGTCATAACTATTCCCCACTATGATGAAAAACTTGAAGTGCTATGATAATATTCTTACTACAGTTCTATGGTTGGATAAAATACTATGATGGAACACATAGTATATATAACTTGAGGTTCAGATACTCATAAGAGAATGAGGATTCTTCTCATGAAGTTCTCAATTGGTAATCTCGAAGATAGGATACTATGATAATAGACCCACCGGTAGAAATTCCGTATGTTTTGGTGTCATTAGATATTCGTATCTATGAGTGTGTGTAATGGTCCTTAGAATTTAATATTATCATTAGTTCATGTCACGACTTAGAAACTTAGATTTACTGACAAAAACTATCATACCATATGTTGGAAGTAGGTAGAGTTCTTTGGGTGTGTAATGATTGATATATCATTAATGGATAAGTTAAGGAAGGATTTTCCCCTTCCATCTTTATGAGAGTTGACATCTTGGAACTTTAATTGGAATATAACTATCACCTAAATTCTATGGACTTGGTGTATCAACATGTTTAATTCATATATTCAAAGAAATACATATCAAGCATATAGGTTGATGACACCATCATGAAACCTGCTTGATGAGATATTTTGATAAAGGGATTATATTACACAATAAGAATTTGTATGTGGTTGTTGATGTTGTGACATTAAGTTATTTCTCTTGGGTTCCTTGACCTGTTTTTATATAGTAATCTTGGACTTTAGGAATGCCAACCTAATGCTAACAAGAAAGAATCCTAGAGGGTCACACACTAAGTGTTTTAATTGATCTCAATTAAATTCTATTTGAATTTAATTAATGGAATACATATTATTCTAAAGACCAAGTAATAATTTTATTCAAGTTATATTGATCACATCAGTTAAATAAATATTTATTCATCATTTTGTGAATAAAATATATTTATTTATGTTATTGAATATTTAATAAATATTTATTCACCGGTATGTGAATGAAACATTTATTTATGAATAAAAATATTTATTTGGATATTCAATAAATATCTAGGAGTTTGAATGGACTAAGACCATGTCCAGTGATAAATAATTATTTACAAGCCAGTAAATATTATTTATCATTTATGCAATACGATGCACAATGAAAAATAATAATAATAACTTGTGGAATGGGGTTTATTAAATGGTTTAATATTTTTTAAGGTCCGATGTAAAATTAAACAATATTCTAACCTAAACCATACCTATATAAATATACCGTTATTGTTATTGTGTAGGAAATCGAGAGAGAGAGAGAGAGAGAGAATTGTTATGCACAATGAATTATCTTTTAACTCCTCCACCCCACTACCTCTCAAAAATGAGAACATAAGAGAGATTTCTTCAAGACCAAAGAACAATCAATCAATAACAAACAATGAAAAACATTCGATTCCCTATGCTAGTACCCGAAGAACAAGTGGCATTGATTAGATATCATTTAAATCAAGTGTGGATCACCACTAGAGGGATTCTACACTTGGATCCTCATAAGCATAATGAATTCAATCCGAAAGGGTATTTTTGGACGATCAATATTTAATACAAAGAAGTAACCCTAAGACGAGGTAATTTATTTGTTCCAATATAAATAAATTAATTATAAACTTAACAAGAAAGATCCTCTAATGGTGTTCAATGAAATTGAAATTTAAATAAATTTTAATTATCCCTTCACCCACCACATGCTTCTACTATTTCCAAAACCATTATATTGAAGGTATCTATATATATGAAACATTTTATATCCTGGATATATTAGAAATTATTTGATTATTCTTTTCCATAATAGTGAAAAAAGTTCGAAAGTTTTCTTAATGGATTTCAAATCAATATTACTTAATTAATTACTAAAATAATAAGTGTATATCAAGTATCCATATTATTTTATTATTTATGAAGATGAGAATTTTTTTTCCATCGAATAAGTGCTTTACAGGCTGAAGTAAGCTCCAAGAGCATAGTTTTCTAGACATGATCAGTACTTAAAGAAACCCTATTTTCAGCTTTGAATAGTAGAGAATAATTTATATATAAAAAATGAGAGTGATCAAAGGATGATTTTGATTGTATATTTTGATGAAATAATATTTATAGGATCAAAAGAAGTGTAATCCAAGTGGTTTTTATAATTCAAGAAATGTGAGTTCAAAATTTAAATTATCATAGAGTTGGAAATTTTCCATGGTTTAAAGGTGATTGATTTTATTCACTTATTCATAATTGTTTTTATAATCCCATTACCCATTTTCAAGGAAATTTTCATGATTTGATTGAAATGAATGTGTTTTAATATTAAATATAATATGTGAGAATTGTTCAAAATAATCCAAATTCAATTATGTTTACTATTTTAATCATAAATCCCTACCTCCTGATCTAAATTATATAATTACTATTTTTAGGATTCATTATTAAAAACACTACAAATATTTAAACTGGAGATTTAGCTAATTCTACCATTTAAAGGGCCATATAGACCACACAAGAAGACACACCGAATCTATAAAGAAAACTGGACCATCCACAAAGATAGAATTTCTAGGATCGATATAGAATCCCAAATTTGATGAAATTATAGAATATTTTTAAAAATATCCTAACACATATTGTATAAAATTTTAAGGCCAAAATCCACCAAAAATAGGCCCAAATGATTATTTGAAGTCTAGTCCACAATTTAGTCTAAGAATTAAAAATAACCCACCTTTCTTGACTTTAATCCTAATACAATCATCCAATTGAGATGATATTTTTTGGTGTGGAATAAAAGTTATATTATCCTAATTTTTTTAAAGAAATGGTTCATATTTTTAGGTATATTCTTAGCTATAAATGAATTCATATTTAGACCATGAAAAAACTAGACTAAAAAATGGACAATAGAACATGAATTGAGAAAATACCCAAAAGTTTGTCTAAAAAGGTAAAATGGACACAAAATTTGGCAGGTTAACTTTAAACATCCATATATAAAACTTTTAAGAATATATATATCTATATTTATCTATATAAAGTGTAAAATGGTCGATCCAACTTTAGGGGAAGTTTTGGAAGGCAAACAGTCCACCATGTTTGGTTATAAATACATCAACCTCACATACTTGAAAAGGGTTGGAATTTCATCACTTAAAGATGATATTTGAAATGAATAGTGATTTTAAAATGTTTTTGGAGGACTTATATTAATCTTTTTTTAAAAAGAGAGACCTATCCTCCATTTTTATTTTCATGTTTGTTTACGCTTGTTTTTAATTGTAATCATGTAAGTTTTTTTTCATTTCAATTAAATATTAATGTATGTTTCTTCATCATAATCTCTAATTATAATCCAAACTCTATTGTGTAATTTTAATGGTCTCAAAATAGTTTATATCAATCTTAAAAACCTTCTATTTTCTCACTTTCTCATTCAACCAGAAGAGTGTATTTACCTCTCTTCATGTTTCGTGTGTGTGTATGGTGCACCACTCTTTTCTTGTACCCTTATTTTTATTCTATTTATAAATCATCACCATAATAATATTCAATAAAATTACTAACCATATCAATGGATAAGTAAATCTGCCATTGGGGTGATTCATAATTTGTGGATGTTAAGTGATTGATATATTTTTTTAACATTATTTGAATTAATATTATGTATATAAAACAAGAAATGTTTTGTATTAATAAAATATTTTGTTTAACACATGGATTCCATAGAATATTGGAATACACATGGGTTCATGAAATATTTAACCTTACATAAATAAGAATTAATGAAAATGAAAACCCTCATTAAGGCCTGAATTAAAGCTAAAACTTGTAATTCTAATTGAAATCATCTTTTGAAGTGGATGTTAATTAAATTAAATGTTTTGAAATGATCAAGGATATCATAAGTTTACATCCAAAATAATGAAATCACCTAAATATTTATTAAATTGTTAAATCAATATTCATAAATCAACTATTTCACCTAATATTGAAAAATAAACCCCTATTAAAAAGAAAAATCATAAACAATCAACTCTAAAATTTGTACCATCACCGAAGATTCGACCCGAGTGCCAGTATACACATTAGCAGAGTACTAGAACTTTGAATAGTCAATAGGTTATAATTGACTATGTTTCAAATGGATTTATTTTCTAGGATGATTCAAATAGTATTTGGTACTTTTTGATTAAAAAAATCATAAAAAATAAACCAAAAAATAGGAAAAAAATACAAAGAAAAACCCACCTTCCATAAAAAATCATAAAAGGACAAAAAACACAAAGAAAAAACCACTTTTATCATCCTTAAATTTTTTTTGAATGCTTCATATCCTCCCAAACAATCTATTGGATTTGTTTGATCTAGAAATTAAGAAAAACCTTTTCCAAATTTGGAGGAGCATTAGGGATAATCACATCACTCAAGAACTATTCATTTCCCATTTAATTGAACTAGATATGGCCAATCATAAGGAACAAACCCTTAAAGAACTCACTACCCCTGTTATGAATTACCAACCCCTTGGTATTCAATATCCAAACATTGAGGTATATTTCAAACTCAAATCATGTTTGATCCATCTTCTACCTTATTTCCATGGGTTAGCCAGTGAGGATCCACATCTTCACCTCAAATAGTTCGAAGTGGTGTTATATACCATGAATCCTCAAGGGGTTTTTGAAGAACAAATAAAACTTAGATCATTTCATTTCTCCCCAGTTGAATTCTCCAAGTCATGGATCTACTACCTCTATCCTGGTTCCATAACCACATGGAATTACATGAAGTGTATTTTTAGAGAAAATTTTCCCTACTTCTCGAACCACTTCTATTTAAAAGGAAATAATTGGTATTCATCAATTCCCTAATAAATCACTCCATTAGTACTAAGAAAGATTCAAAAATATATTTTAAACTCCCCCACACCACCAAATCCTTGACCAACTCTTGATATAATACTTATATGAGGGGTTATTGGCTATAGAGTGTACTCTCATCGATGTCTCAAGCTACAATGATCTTGTTGATAAAACTCCTATAGATTCACATGATCTCATAAGAAACATAATAGTAAACACAAAAAAATTCCATACTTGAGAACATTATCAAGTTAAAAAAATTAAATAGAATCAATCCATAGATCCCAACAAGATGACTAAGTGGATGAGTGAACTTAAAAGTCTTATGCGACAACTAGTGGTAATTTCCAAAGCCCCAAACTCATCTTCTCCACAATCTATATTCCTAGGACCAATAAAAAATTATGGAATCTTTAGCTCACCAACTCATACAAATGACACATGTCCACAGCTTCAAGATGGTCCATTAGATTCATCTGGAACAATGGAGCTCAGTGCAACATGTACTCAAAAGAACACCAACCCTAAAAAATCAGGTCAGTTCATTAGAAACGCCACCCAACCCCACTTCGATCCCTTCTCTTCTACATATTACCCTATCTTGAGGTATGGTAATCCCATTTTTCATCCCACTCATTCCCCTCCTCAAAATAAAAACTAATTATAATATGGTCAAGGTAGTGGTAACTTCCAAAAACCTTATCCTTTTTTACCTCACCATCAAAGGAGAAATCATCCTCCTGCTCCTCCTAGATTACACTATCATAGTGAGCCTTCTAAATTCCCAACCCAATACAAGAACTATCCCAATAACCAAAATCAAGGATATCCTAATGAAATACATGCCTCTTTTTCTAAGAAACCATGGTATATTTCTTTATAAGACCTTTCCTTCTCCACCTATTCTATCCTTAAAAATACTGAAACTCAAATTGGTTAACTTTCATCCCACCTCAGCTAGCAGTAACAATTATATTCTTCCCAAATCCCAACTCATCCATTTCCCAAACCCAAGGGTAATGTAAGACCAATTTAATTTAGATTGGGAAATCAAATCGATATTCCTCATGATGGATCCTCAAATAAAACTTTGAGTATTGATCTTGAAAATTAAATGAACAAAAATCCAGAAAAAAGAACCTAAATACACTCCCTCACCTCCTTCCATTTCTCCAAGGAACCCAATTCGTTTTCCTCAAGCTGTATCTAGGCCAAGGAAGTCCTTTAAACCTGATCCTAAAATGCTCAACATGTTTAGACGTGTTTAAGTGAACATTAACCTCTTAGATTCCATCAAAAAAATCTATAAGTATGCAATTTTTCTTAAGGAACTCTACACCCATAAGAGAAAACTTAGGACCATCAAGAATATTTCAACCCAACACTCCATACCCATGAAGTGAAAATATCCAGGTACCTTTACAGTTCCATGCTAAATAGGGAGTTCCAACTTTGATGATGCACTCATATAATTAAGAGCCTCGATAAATGTTATGCCCAAATTAATATTCTCTGTAATAAATTGGATCTTATTTTCAGGTAAGAACCTTATTTTCTAGTGTTTTTGGGAAAAAGAGGAGTTTATGGAACTTTCAGGAGTACACACCGTGTAATCGGTTACGGCGGGTAGCCATGTGCTATCTGTGTAGCATCCAAACACATGGTCGTGTGAGGTGACCTAGAAACTGCCTAAAGCAGAGCTCGGTAAAGGAAAGTACACGCCATGTACTTTTAAAAGACATGTTAAGTATTTTTTTTATTAATTAAATGGACCAGGTTCGCATCTAATCGGTAGAATGCACTTCTTCTTTATCCATCTCATCTAGGAGTGACCATAGGCCACAAATATTCTCTAAGCCCCCGACTCCTATTCTGTTCTCCGAATCAACCACTGTCGATTGCGTTGGAATCTCCATGGTAAGCTCTTACTTCTCCTAGATACTTGTTTTCCGATTCCTCTTCTTTCACGAGATATCCTCGGTTGAACATTTTTATAATTTTTTTAGATCTACATAATTATAGGGAGATTCAAGTCCTAAGGTTCACGTATATCATTCATACAACTCCAATGTAGGTGGTTAGTGCTTTTCCATACTTAGTATTGCAAAAGTTCCCAATACCCTCATTCGGGATATTGCGTGTTTAGGGATTTTAACCCTGTTAATGCCTGCTATGCCTTTTTTTAATAGAATTTTTTTGATTTAGAATAGGGTTAATTGCTATGATATGGATGTGTTTGCCCATGCTTGTTTTATTTTGACCGTTTGGTCTAGCCTTGCCTATTTGGCTATGGTTTTCCATTCCTAGTGTTGTTAAGATGGAGTGATTATTTATCTAATATGTTGTTACATGCCTTGTATCTAATTTATCCAAGTAGTACTTTGAGGTTTACTTTGGCTACTGATTATCATTTGTGCATGATTACTTTACACAGGGCTGTGGGAACCTGGTGTAGTGAGACGATAAGGGAAATTGACTTTGAGGGATTTCCCAGAGTGTCTGTTATATTTATCACACTACGAGACCATATGAGAGATTGATGTTGAGTGCTCTCTCAGAGTGTCTATAGTTACGTTATGATACCACAAGAGGAATTGATATTGAGTGCTTCCTCAGAGTGTCTTTAGTTTACTGTTAAAAGAGCATAGGGGGAATTGACAGTGAGTGCTTCCTCAGAGAGTCTTTTATTACACATGACTATAGGGGGGATTGATGGTGAGTTATTCCTCAGAGAGTTTTTATTATATCTTCTCTTGTATTTTGAACTAGAGGGGTTAGGCTATGAGAACTACCCATAGGGTTAATTGTATTTTTTTTGGTTGATTAAATACTTAAAAGTAAATGTTTGTAAATGAACTGTAGGACTGTTTACTTTTGAGTACTTCCTTGTTTACTGCTTCTTTTTTCTTATTTCCTTCCATAAATATATTCACTAACTGTTAGGCACAGATCTTTGGGTGGTTTCCTATTGGGATTTGTCTCACACCCTTTTTGGGTCATTCTTTTGGGTCCAAACAGATTATATTGCTGCAGGTGTAGATAAGGGAAAACGCCCTTCTACTTCAGGTACTTGATTGTTGTGGAGCTGGGGAGCATGGGACCAAGCTGAGTCTTGAGATGCTGTTGGAGTTTATTTGTTTTATTTTTTAACTTTGGTTTAGTACTATATTAAATTATTGTGACTTTTTTGGATTCTTTCTTAGACATATGTATCATGCATCATTTATATATGCATTCTCCAGTTGTTTATTCCTCTTGCTATTTAATTATTGCATGTTTTACTGCTTCCGCCATTGTTATCTGTTTATTTCCACTGCATTACTCTTCCATTTAGAGAATAGTTTCCCCACAATCACACCCAAGGACCTCGCTACTAGTTATCATCCTCTGGCATTTGAGGAAATACGCTTGAGGCCATGTGACCAACCGGGTACGGGGCACCTCTGGGCGGCTCCTGGAACCGGGATGTTTCAAAATGGTATCAGAGGGTTCTTTTCTTCTTGACTTACTATTTGGAGTCTATAGTCAGGGATAGGACGAAATAGATAATTTTTAATAATTTGTACCCAGGAGTAGATAACCCATGTACAAGGAAAAGCCAATTTACCTCATTATTTCAATTTTTATGGTTTTGCAATTTTATAGTTGATTTGATTTCACCATTGGGTGATTCACATCTTTTGTGATATTATTGTTGATATTATTGAGGTTCTATTTCTGTTGCAACCTGATGAGATGAGGGGATTCCATCTCATGCATCATATAGGCACTTGCTAGAGATCACATGTCATGCATTATTTCAATGCCATTTAGGGTGCATTACTGATTGCATGTTGTTGTGATAGATGTTGTGTTAGATATGCATGTTTTTGTGATAGGTTCCTTGATAAAATACCTGCTATTCGATAAGGTATTTCTAATATGTAATATTTAGTTTGAATGAACACCAAAATTTGGTTCTTGAGGTGTTATGGGCACTCATGAACCGAAATTTGGTGGATCATTGCTCTGTTATGTTTATATATAACATGTATAAGATGCCAAGATTTGATTCACAGGGAGTATGGGCACTCACAGATAAGAATTTGGAACTTTAATGTTAGTTTCAGTGTTTTATGGGTTCCAGATTAGTTTTTGAGGCTTAATGTCTGAAAAAACCCAGAATACACGACATGTAATGATGAATACATGCCATTTTCCCTTCTGTTTAGGAATGAACTATTTTTCTTAAGTACACACTGTGTACTGTATGTACACGCCGTGTAGTCTCTAACCATGTCACTGGCTTTATGGGAAGAGACACGGGGTTGGGAAATCTTTGGTGGGACCCTTCGTGTACCAGATGTACATTCTGTGTTGTGTAGACCTTGTGTCCACCCATGTGACTAATGACACAGATGTATAAAACTTAGGTTATACACGCAATGTCAATCTTGAACACACCGTGTAGTATAACCCTTGTATCCAACCGTGTAATGAACAACACGAGGCAGTGGAATCCTTTTAGTACACACTATGTCTGGAATAAACACGTCGTGGAAAGTCAACTGTGTGTCCACCCGTGTGACTAACAACACGGGTCAGTGAAGTTCATCTAGTACACGTCGTGTCTGGTACTAACACGCTATGTAGTATTGTTCTAGAAGAACCGTGTGGCTTAGCCGTGTAAGGTAACTCGAGCAGGGGAAGAGGATTCAAGTACACGTTGTGTGTTAGGACAACACACCATGTGTATGGGGTGTTACACGACCAGTTTTGGGAAGAAGTATACGCCCATGTGGAGGCTTGAAGGAACACACCGTGTAAGGGTTATACATGCCGTGTACCCATGTTTTAATAAACTTGAATGATTTACTTATCCTATTCTCTTCTTACACTTCTATGTTCCAGTCCTTGATAATCTTGATCTAAAGGGTGTGCTTGACCTTGTAGAGTAATACCACCAATACTTCCTCCGGTTGTGGGCTAGTTACTGGGTGGTGATCAGACTCTAGACATGGAAGATTAGGGACCACTAGCAGATCCTTAAGTCGTACCTGTCTTGGCACCAACCATTATCTTGGATATAGGTTCTGATTCACAGTTTCGAGAGGGATTTATGAGGATATTCCAAACCTTTCAGGGAGCACTGCATCCTGCCTCATCAATGGCAGAATTGATGCGGGTTTTCCAGTAGCAGCATCCTCCCAACTTCATAGGGTAAGGAGGACCTTAGGCTATAGATTCATGGTTAGAATCCATGCTTTTTTATCTTCGATAATCAGTAGACTCCTCCATAGAGGAGGGTGAATCTTGCTACTTATATGCTTTGGGACTCCGCCAAGAGATGGTGGTATGTGATCTCACAGGTGGGACTCTAGTAGGTTATGGCGTGGGACAAGTTTCAGCATACCTTATATGATTACTTCTATTTAGAGACCTTGAGGGCTGATCGAGCCCAAGAGTTCATGAGTTTAGAGTAGGGTACTCTTTCAGTTATGGAGTATTCTTCTCACTTCATAGAGCTGTAGCGCTTTACACCCTTTATAGGGGGATATGAGATATTCCTATCAAAAAGTTTGAGGATGGTCTCAGGCAGGACATTCGGTCTTAGGTGAACATCTTCAGGTTGACTTGCATCACCTCTATAGTCAACTAGGCGCTGATCACAGAGTGTAACCTGGGGGATTCTGGATCTGTGGGCTAGGGTGGTTCAGCATCCAGAGTTGGTAATTCTCCAGCTGATAGTAGAAAGCACCGTAGGGAGTCTACACGTGGAGATCCGAGTAGGTAGAATTCACCTTCAGGTAGCCAGGTGGTATGCTACCAGTGAGGAAAGGTTGGGAATACCAGGACATATTTCCTAAGAGACCCAATCGAGTGATAATCTTGGGGCAAGATGGGTCATCTTCAGTGCTTCTGTCAGTTCTTCTCACCAGCAGTGGGTGACATGGGTTCTTCTATGACTTTGTGTTTAGGAGAAGCACCACCAGTTTCTCATCAGTCTTGGAACTGGAGTTATTCCGGAATTTTTGGAAAAGGTGGAGGTCGTGGCCACGGTGTTCAGACGTAGGGTTTTTGACAACCACAGGGTGGATCAGCTCATAGATCTCTATCAGCTTCACAGGGCCACGAGGTAGGTCAGACTTTTGTGGTGGAGCAGAATCAGCAGGAGTAGGATCTCATACCCTCTATATTTCAAGGTATGATCCTAGTTTCCTCAGTTTTATCTTCTTCTCTTTTTGATACTGGGGCTTCCCATATCTTTATATCTATTTCTATTATGGATATCCTTGGGTTCTGTATCTTTTCTTATGCTGATATCTTAACGCTGGACACTCCGTTGGGGACAAGAATGACTAGTGTACGACAGTGCAAGGAGTGCCCTCTAGTGGTTTGTGGGTGTCACTTCTTATGGGACCTCTATATCTTAGTGATGACTGGCTATGATGTCATTCTTAGAACGGACGAGTTAGTTCCCTTCCAGGATGTTGTCGATTTCTATCACCACAGGGTGAGTTTTGCGTCACTAGAGGGTGATATTTTTACTGCTAAAGGGCAATTGGGATGTCCAAGCGAGTAGAGTGGGACCCAAGAATCATGGGTTGGTAGGAGTTATAGCCCAAATTATTAGTCTATATCTGGATGACCAGGGGAATTTACAGATGGACTTTCCTCTAGTGGTGGATTGTGTTAGAGATGTATTTCTAGATGACTTTTTAGGTTTTCCTCCAGAGTGTGAGGTATATTTTTCTATTGATCTCGTGCCAGGAGTGGTACCGGTGTCCATTCCTCCATATAGGATGGATACACTATATTTACAGGAGCTTAAGAAGCAGTTGGAGGAGTTGTAGGAAAAAAGATTCATTTGACCCAGTACTTATCCTTGGAGTTCGTCTGTCCTGTTTACAAAGAAGGCAGATGGTACCCTCAGACTTAGTGTGGATTATCAGAAGTTAAACTGGTTGAAAATCAAGAATCAATATCCCTTTCTGAGGATTGATGATATCTTTTATTAGCTTTGAGGAGCTCGGGTGTTCTTGAAGATTTACTTGAGATCCAATTATCATCAGATGTGCGTTAGACCTTCCGATATACCTATTACAACCTTTCGGAGTATGTATGGTCTATATGAGTACGTGGTTATGCCGTTTGATCTCACAAAAATGCCTTCAATTTTCATGGCACTGATGAATAGAGTGTTCCATCCATACTTGGATTCTTTTTTGGTGGTTTTTGTGGATTATACCTTGGTGTACTCTCACACTCGACACGACCATGCTACACATCTTGAAATCATTCTGAGTACACTGAAAGAGCATCATTTATATGATAATATCTCAAAATTCCACTTTTGGATGGAACAAATTCACTTATTGGGTCATGTTATCTCAGAGATAAGAGTATCAGTAGACCCAGATAAAGTGAAAGTAGTAGTTTCCTGGGAGCATCTGAAGAACATCTTTGAGGTACAAATTTTTCTAGGGCTAGATGGATACTACATGCATTTTATACAGGACTTCTCATGCTTAGAAGTGCCACTGACGGGGCTCACTAAGAATGGTGAGAAGTACTTATAGTTAGATTCTTGCGAGTCATCCTTTCAGGAGTTGAAAAGGAGGTTGACTTCATCACAAATACTAGTATTTCCAGAGCCGGGAATGATATATATTGTGTATTGTGATGCATCAGGTGTCAGGCTGGGAGCTGTGCTTATGCAGGGGGAAGGAGTTGTTGCGTATGAGTCTCAGCATTTGAGGCCATATGATAGGAACTACTCGACACACGATATTGAGTTGGCTGCAGTTGTTCATGATTTACACTATTGAAGACATTATATTTTGGGATATCATTTTGTGGTTTTCACCAACCAAAAAAGTCTCAAGTATATCTTCACTCAGCGCGATCTGAATTTGAGACAACGAAGGTGGGTTGAGTACCTTCAGTCCTTTGATTTTGAGCTTGCCTATATGCCTGGTAAAGGCAACGTAGTAGCTGATGCGTTGAGTAGGAGGAATCAGATATAGGCAGTTTAGGAGGCCAGCAGTGAGTGGCAGCTTATGGATCTATTATCTGAGATGCATTTGAAGGTGCCTGACAGACAGGGGAAAAATTTCATTTCTTCTATAGTTGTTACCTATACTCTACTTGATCGAGTGCGAATGAGGAAGCTATCAGATTATGAAGGCCTAGTCCTACGGGAGAGTGTTACAGGAAATGACCCCATTTCTGAATGGACCATAGGCGAGGATAAGATCTTATGTTTTCATGGGCGCGTGTGGGTGTCAGCAGACATACGCAAGGAGCTGATGCGGAAGTTTCATTCCTCAGTTTGGGAAGTTTATCCTGGTGTCACCATGATGTATCATGATATACACCATCAGTACTGGTGGTCAGGTATGAAGAGATATGTTACTGGTTTTATGATGAGGTGTTCTACCTGTCAGCAGGTGAAGGCGGAGCATCAACGACCATCAGGGCTTTTTCCGCAGTTACCTATTCCCGAGTGGAAGTAGAATGATGTCACAATGGACTTCATGAAAGGTTTATTGAGTTCACCTCGAGGGAATTATGCAGTATGGGTTGTCATTTACATACTCACAAAGGTTTCTAACTTCTTTCCGATCAAGGATACCTTCAGTGTTGATGAACTAGGAAGGTTGTACATCTAGGAGATTTTACATCTACATGGGGTTCCACACTCCATTGTTTCAGATAGAGATTCCCATTTTACTTCTCAGGTCTGGCAGGGATTACAAAGGGCTTTGGGTACATAGGTACTTCTGAGTATAGCTTACCATCCCCATACATATTTCCAGTCCGAGCGTACGATTCAGGTGCTTGAGGACATGCTTTGAGCATGCATCTTGGATTTTGGAGGTTCTTGGGAGAAGCACATATCTCTTGTGGATTTTTTTTCCTATAATAATATTTTTCAAGAAACTATTCAGATGCCACCTTATAATGATTTGTATAGAAGGCCATGCCAATCACCCCTATGTTGGATGGAAGTAGGAGAGGTAGCTATACTAGGACCTCGTCTTGCCCAGGAGACCACCAAGCAGATAGAGTTGATTAAGAAGAGGATGGCTACTGCACAATCATGACAGAAGTCTTATGATGATCAAAGGAGACGACCTCTAGAGTTCGAGGTTAGAGATCAGGTTTTCCTGCGTTTCACACTGAGGTTGGGACATAGGAGGATTAGGAGACAGTGTAAGCTTTCACCAAGATATGTTGTATTGTTTGAGATTTTGGAAAGAGTCGGTCCAGTTGCCTATCGGTTGTAGTTACCTCAGAGGTACTGGGCTATGCACAACGATTTCCACGTTTCTCAGTTGCGGTGTTACTTCTCAGACCCATCTCATTTTTTTTCAACTCGAGGAGGTTGAGTTGGAGGTGGACACATCGTTCAAGGAGCATCCTATCCGGATTGTTGATCGTAGTGTGAAGGTTCTCCGTGGCCAGTCTATTCCTCTGGTAGCGAGTACAGAATGAGACTTGGGAGAGGGAGGCCAATGTACTATCGCAGTGGCCAGAGCTATTTAAGGATTCTTATTCTATGCCACCTTTATAGGGAAATTTGGGGAAGAATTTATTTAAGGGGGAGAATTTTGTAACAACCCGAATCTTTTTTTCAGGTACTAATCTTGTTTTCTGGTGTTTTTGGGAGAAAGAGGACTTTCTGGAAATTTTAGGAGTACACGCCGTGTACTCGGTTACTGTGGGTAGCCGTGTAATGGCTGAACACATGGTCGTGTGGGGTGACCTGTAAACCAGCTAAATCATAGCTCAGTTAATGAAAATACACACCATGTACTTTTAAAATACATGCCATTTAATTTCTTTTTTTATTAATTAAATAGACCGGGGTCAGGTCTAATCAGCAGAACACACTTCTTCTTCGTCCATCACATCCAGGAGCGACCGTAGGCCAAAAATCTTCTTCAAGTCCCTGACTCCTC
Organism: Viscum album; assembly: GCA_963277665.1. NCBI lineage: Eukaryota > Viridiplantae > Streptophyta > Magnoliopsida > Santalales > Viscaceae > Viscum > Viscum album. The sequence continues at coordinate 1,048,439,619 of OY728135.1, read as the reverse complement.
ATCTGTTCTCCGAATTGACTGCCGTCGATTAAATTGGAATCAACACAATAATATATTCCTTCTTCTAAAGCCTTGTTTCCTGATTCCTCTTCTTTCACGAGATATCCTTGATTGAATGTTTTTACCATTTTTGAATATCTTCATCGTTCTAGGGAGATTCATGGCCTGAAGTTCACGTATATCATTCGTACAATACCGAGGTAGGTGTTTCATGCCTTTATGTTGTTAGTCTATGAGTTATAGGTGCAAAAGTTCGCAATACCCTCATTCAAGGTATTGTGTGTTTAGGAATTTTAATCCTGTTAATGCCTGTTATGCCTTTTTTCTTCAATAGAAGTTGTTTGATTGAGAATAGGGTTAATTTCTATGCTATGGATGTGTTTTCCTATACTTTTTTGATTTTGACCATTTGGTTTATCCTTTCCTGTTAGGCTATTGTTTTCCATTCCTATTGTTATTATGATGGAGTGATTATTTATCTGATATGCTATGACATGCCTTGTATCTAATTTAGCCAATTATTACTTTGAGGTTTACTTTAGATACTGATTATCATTTATGCACTATTGCTTTACATGGGGCTGTGGGAACCTGGTGTATTGAGACCATAGGGGAAATTGACGTTAAGGGATTTCCCAGAGTGTCTATTATATTTATCATGCTGTGAGACCATAAGGGGGATTGACGTTGAGTTCTCCCTCAGAGTATCTATAGTTACTTTACGAGACCACATGAGGAATTAACGTTGAGTGCTTCCTCAGAGTGTCTGTAGTTTACTGTTAAAGGAATATAGGGGGGAATTGATGGTGAGTGCTTCCTTAGAGAGTCTTTTTTATATCTTCTCTTGTATTTTGAACCAGAGGGATTAGGCTTTGAGAACTACCAAGAGGGTTACTTGTATTTGTTTTTGGTTGATTAAATACTTAAAAGTAAATTTTTGTAAATGAACTGTAGGAATTTTTACTTTTGAGTACTTCCTTGTTTACTTCTTCTTTTTGCTTATTGCCTACCATATATATATTCACTAACTATTTGGCACAGATCTTTGGGTGGTTGTCTACTGGGATTTGTCTCACACCCTGTTTGGGTCATGATTTTGGGCCCAAACAGATTATATTGCTGCAGGTGAAGATAAGGGAAAGCACCCAACTACTTCAGGTACTTGATTGCTGTGGAGATGGGGAGCATGGGACCAAGTTGAGGCTTGAGATGCTCTTAGAGTTTATTTGTTTTCTTTGTACTTTGTTTTAGTAATGTATTCCAACATTATGACTTGTTTGGCTTCTTTTCTAGACATATGTATCATGAATAATTTATATATGCATGCTAGAGTTGTTTATTCCTTCCACTATTTAATTATTACATGTTTTACTGCTTCCGCTATTATTATCTATTTATTTCTGTTTCATTACTCTGCCAATGAGGGCATAGTTTCCCCATTGTCACACATAAGGCCCTCATTGCTAGTCGGTATCCTCTGGAATTTTGGGAAATGAGCTTGAGGATATGTGACCAACCGGGTACGGGGCACCTCTGGGCGGCCCTCGGAACCGGGACATTACATTCTCCAACCTTGGTATTGGTCCCTTTCACACTATGAAGGTTTTCATCCAGTTAGCCAATCAAAGCATAACTAGTCTTGAGGGAATAATTGGGGATTTACTTGTTCAAGTTAATGATCACATCTTCCCAGCTAATTTTTATGTCCTTGACATGGAAGGTGAGACAACTTCTTGTCAATATCCTCTGATTCTAGGAAGAACTTTCCTCATGACATCTAGAACCAAAATTGATGTCCATACTGACATATTATTCATGTATTTTGGTGAGAAAATAATCAAGTTCAATATTTTTCAAGACACGTGATACCCATTAGAGAAGCACTTTGTATTCTCTATACATGCTTCTAAAAGTCTCTTTGAGAGTGTGTTGTGCCCTGATCCATCATTTTCTTTCTGTTCTAATGGTATAGGAGTTTGTAAATTTTGCATCCTCAATAAACAAGTTATAAATTAAGAAGTTTATGTTGACATTTCACATGTAAAATTATTCAATATAATGGATCTTGAAAACTATTTGGAATCCCATATCACCTATGATCTCCACTACTCCAACTTGGACAGTAATAAAAAAAATAAACTATCATGCTCATTTGTTGATTCAAATCATATTATCCAACATTAATCATTTCCTATCCATGATTCTAAAAAATCTATTATAATACAAGTGAACCCTAAGCCAATGTGATTATCTTTTCCCAATGTTAGTGAAGTTTTTGATATTTCCTCTCACATTAATAAAGTGATCATTGGTGAGTTAGAAAATGACCATTATTTGAAAAAAAACATTGATATTAATGATATATAGAAAGACAGTAAATCTCATTTAACATTTGATCCTCATTAATCCACATTGTAAAGTGATGAAATAAATGAGTTAAAAACATATGATATTTCATAATTTTATTTTGTGTTATCATAACCTTAAATATACGTACCATCAGAATTGAAACATCTTCCTAAATTTCCAAGAATTGAAAACCATAAATTTGTGGATAAAATCATTCTTCAAGTTGAATACCAAAGGGAGGATACCCATATTCTATTTCCACACCCATTTAATTGAAATCAAAACAACAAGTAAGGGAATAAAATATCCAATGAAAAATAATGCCTCCTGAAAGAGAAGTTTTTCTGGAAGTAGACCGAAGTTGAGAAAATATAATGGAAAACATCAGAATATGGGTAGTCCACGAAAACTATCTAGCTGTAGACAAAATAAATACATCACTTCTTGAGTGGAAAACCAAGTTTTCTTTTAATTTTATTAAAATTTAATTCCTTTTTTTAGTTTTTCATTAAATAAATAATTATTTTTTATTCTATTTTAGGTAATGGAAATTTTACAAAGTATTACCCTAGAGGATACATTCCTTAAGAACCATATCTACTTCCACTGATCCACCACTATATTGAGACAACAACCCGCCAAATCTAAACTATGGAGCACCTATTTCCCTTTTTAAATACCTATTTCTCTTTTCTTCCTCCCCCCTTTATCTTTCTCTATTTCTTCTTCTTCCTCTCTCATTCACATTTTTTACCACTTTCTTCATAAAACAATTTTTTTCCTATTTTTATATTTTGTGGGTTTGTATTAAAAAAAAACTAAAAAAATAAAATAATTAAAAAATAGGGTTCTAATTACTCACCATTAAATTTTGAAAAATTTTTCAACCATTTTGGGGATTCAAAAGACTTGTTTTAATCTAATTGTTTTTTATTTTCAGCATAATTTTGGACAAATTATTTTGTGTCAAGATCAATAAATTTTGAATGCTCAATTTTTTTTTGGAAAATAATTCTTCCCCAATCGTGAGGAACAACATTATCTTTAATTGCAAGGTTAACTATGTTTATATTTTCATATTGTGTGTTTTTCACCCCTGATTGTGAGTCTTGAGTTTATGGACCTTTGAGATAAATTTACTCTTTAGCATAAATTAATATAATAGGGACATTTTTTGAACTATATGGTAATAACAATAGCCAAATAACATCCTATTAACCTTACATTGATCCTCTTTTTTAAATCCCCTTTGAGCCCATGAAAACCTTTTTTTATATACATATTTCAATCCCAAAACCTTGTACCACCCAATATCTACACGGAATTTCATTGCATAATTTATTGGAAATTAGGTGTGGTGGAATAGATTTCATTTTGGGTACCATTTAATTTATTTTTAATGTGTAATAATATGCTTAAGGAAAAACATCAATTTAAGTGTGGGGGATCGGTTTTCATTCGGAGAGTTTTGGGAATGGATTTATATTTATATAATTTTTTACTTGTTATTTAAAAGTGTTAAAGAAAAAGAAAAATATTAAAAAAATGAAAAAAATAATGGTTTGTGTCTTGGGTGGGTCATAAATCACTCTTCCTTAACCTTTTATCTTATTATAACTATCATAATTATTATCACGAGGAGATAAAACAAGGTTTGAGAGATGAGTGTGAGATTTGTTTCAAGTTCAAATTTCAAAAAAAAAAAGAAAAAGAAAAAGAAAAAAAGAAAAATTGAATCATCTTTTCTTGTTTCGTTGGGAGAATTTTTTTGTGTTGAACATGTTTCACCATTTCATTCCCTTTCAATTTTCCTTCTCTTTTATATATATTTGTTCTCATTTCCTTCCATGACTCGTTTTAGAAAAATTCTACATTTTTTTTACATGTTGGTGTTTTAACCCTCTTTTCCTATATTTTGGCATTTGTATTTATACCATCCCATACCCACTAACCCCCCTAACAAATAACTCTTGGTTCTTATACACTTTAAAATAGGGAATGGAAGATGATAACTATTTCAAACTCTAAGATTTTAACTTTTGGTTGGTGAATGAGTGAACCTCCATAAATAAAATTCTATCATCTTGAGAGGAGTGAGTTCTAAGTGCCTGAATTTTCCATTTTCAATTTTGAGCATGAAAATGAATTTTTTTGGAACATTAATGCTGTAATTTTGTTTGGTGGAATTCTTTTTGGATGAGTGAATTAGTCTAGACCCCCCTGATTGGAGAATTTTTTTAATATTTTTTAGTGGGTGAAAATGATTTAGTTTTGTTTTTTATATTTGATGTAATTGAGTAAATTCACAAGACTATGTGTGGGGGATATAATGTTATTCAATTATTCACATTTTTTTATATACTAACTTACTAATTTTCAAGGAAATTTTTATATTTGGTTTGAAATGCACATGTTTTAATATTAAATATAATTTGTGAGGATTTTTTTGAAATAATTAAGATTAAAGTATGTTTACTATTTTAATAATAATTCTATCCATCCTAATCCAAATTGTATAATTAGTATTTTTTAGGGTTACTTATTCACAATAATAAAAATATTTCAAATGGATATTTGACTAATTCAACAATTTTAAGGGCCATATAGACCACACAAGAAGACACACTGATTTTTTTTAGAAAACTGGACCATCCATGAAGATACAATTTATAGGCACAATAAAGAATCCTAAATTTGACTAAATTCTGGAATATATTCTTGAATATAAAAAAAAATTGGATAAAAATTTGAAGTCCCAAATCCACCAAAAATAGACCCAATCGATTCTTTTAAGTCTAGCCCACAATTCTATACGAGAATTAAAAATAGCCCACTTTTCTTGACTTTAATCCCAATCCTGTCATCTAATTGATATGATATTTTGTGATTTTAAATACAAGATATAGCCTCCCAAATTTTTATATTATATAGTTTGTATTTGAAGGTATCTTCAAATCCATAAATGCATTCATATTTAAACCTTGAAAAAACATGACTAAAAATGGACAACAGAACATGATTTGAGAAAATATCCATAACTTTGGTTAGAAAAGTCCAATGAATTGTGAATTTTGAGTGTAAAATTTAAAAATCCACATATAAAACTTTTAGTAATAATATATATCTATATTATTTCTTCTAAAGGGTAAAATGGTCGATCCAACTTGAGGGGAAGTTTTGGAAGGCAAACAATCCACCACCTTGGACTATAAATACATCCCCCTCTTATCCTTACAAGGTTTTGGAATTTCAGCACTTAAGAAGGATATTTGGAATGAATAGAGCCTTTCCAAGGTTCTAGTTGTACGTGCATTAATATTATTGTAACAATAGATACCTATGCTCCATGTTTATTTTCATGTTTGTTTATGATTTTTTTCAATAGTAATCATGTAAGTTTGTTTTTATTTCAATTAAATATTAATGCATGTTTCTTCATCATAATATCTAATTCTCATCCACCATATATTTTTTAATTTTAATGGTCTAAAAATATTTTATATCAATCTGAAACCCTTCCCTTTTCTGAATTTCTCATTTAATCACAAGCACGTATTTACCTCTCATCACGTTTCGTGTGTCTGTTTAGCACACCACTCTTTTCTTGTCCCATTATTTTCATTATATTTATAAATAATCACCATAATAATCTTCAACCAGATTAGTATCTATCTCAAAGGATGATTAAATTTCCCATTGGGGCGATTCATAATTTGGGGATGTTAAGTGACTGAGAGCTTTTTCTTATTTAACATTCTTTGAATTAATATTGTGTATGAAAAATAAGAAATGTTATGGAATAATAAAATGTTTTATTTGACATTTAGATTCCATTTAGTATTGGAAATAAAAATAAAAATGGATTTATGAAATATTTAACCTTCCATCAATAATAATTGTTGACAATTTTAACCCTCGTTAAGGCTTGAATTAAAGCTAAAACATGGAATTACAATTGAAATCATCTTCTGAAGTGGATGTTAATTAAATGAAATGTTTTGACAAGCTCAAGGATATCATAATCTCAAATACCCAATAATTAAATCACCCTAATATTTATTAAATTTTTAAATCAAACTTCATAAATAAATAATTTCACCTAAGCTCTATAAACAAAACCCCTATTAAAAAGACAAAGTAGAAAAAATCAACTCTAAAATTTGTACCATCAATGAGGATTCGACCCGAATACTGCTATAAATATTAGCATAGAACCAAACCTTTGAAAAATCAATAATATACAATCTTCCATGCTTCAGTGATTTAAGAATGGCATGGAAGATTAATTTCTCAATCCAAATATACCAAGGAGATCCAAAAATGATTTTTAATAGAAGATTCCAAGGAAATCACAACACTAGTTGAAACCTGGTTAAAGTTTTAAATGTATAATGATGGAAAAGTTTTTAATACTACATAATATAGGAAAATCATCAGAAGCCTATTGTACTTGACAATGAAAATACATAACTTTATTTTTTCCACTTATCAAGATACAAGGTACCAAAGTAATATAAAGGAAATCCACTTTCAATAAAGAAAAATAAAACCATGGTATATCAAAGGAATGGGGGATTTTGGTTTTCTATATAATGAAATTTTTTAAAAGGGGTTATTTTGATATAAAGATATAGATCGGGATGGTTTAGAAGATGGTAGAAGCTCAACACCAAATGAGGAATTCTATCTTAGTTATTTGTGTATTTCTTGGATTAACAATAAACAAGACTAAATATATTTTATCATTGTAGAAGATGAATACATAGAATATACTCAAGAATATATGCAATTGTTATAGATAAAGCTACAACTTGAGGAAATTAGAGCTGCGGTGAAATATCCAATTACTATCAAAAGTGATAACTTGAATGCTATTAATCTTATAAAAATTCTATCCATAATTCAAGGAAAAAGTAAATTTAGATTAAATATCACTTTATTAAGGAGAAATTTAAAAAAAGGATAATGAAGTTAGAGTTTCACCTACTCTAATTTAAGTTGTGGATATCATGATAAAGGATTTAGCCAATAATATTTTTGAAAATAATTAAATGTATCTCAAAGTTTAATCAACTCACCACACATAAATAGTGTGAAATTGGGACCCTTTATCCCCAAGGAATGTCTTGTAATCCCTTAGATACTATATCTTACAAAGGAATAACCTTTAGGTTTGCTTAAAAAGGGAGAGTGACTAATCAAATGTTATAATCAAAGTGGGATAGTGTCTTCAAAAAGATGACTATAGGAGAGAATAGTTCAATATTGAATTAGGAGGTGAAATAATATAGGGGGAAATATTCTTTTGGTTAGAGTGTATTTTAAGCACTAAGTGGTGGTCGATTAGAATAGAGTGATTCATTTATGAAATATTCAGGTTAATCCTGTTTCTCATTATGAGCATGACTCATGTGGGCTTAGGGTAAATGTTGATTTAATATTTGATTAATATCTAGAGATATAAAGGGTGGATGGAGTTTGATGTAGAAAACATATATTTTTTCCAATAATTTTATTATGAATATTCATAAACAAACCCAAAGGGGTTGATTGTTAGAAAAGACCCCTCAAGTATGTTTTTAGAGTTTTTGGAATGTGTTTTTTGCAAAGAATGTTGAAAAATATTAAAGTATAAATCATATTGTAGTCATAAAGAGATATTTTTTAAAAGTGTTTGGATTTGGTTTTGTGATGGTCATGAAAGTTTGGATTTAAATGAAAATTTTACTAAAAAGTATATAGAAAAGGAAGGAATCCTGTGAAATAATTATGTCGTACCATGAAATAATTACATGGATTTAAATCTATAGTAAAGGAATAAATCCCATGAAATAATTACATGGGAATGTAAAATTTTTATATGATGGAGTTTCTAGGGTAAATGAAGGAATTTAATAAAATAATTACATGGATGAAGAATTCTGTAAAATAATTATACAGAGGTATAATTCTATTAAATAATTTCATAGAGGAAGAATTATATTTAAGAGTTACTTGGAGAAATAATTCCACAAAATAATTACATGTATAAAGGATTCCATGAAATAATTACCTGAAGGAATAATTTCATGAAGGAATTACTGAGGAAGGATTCTTGAATGAATTACATGGAAGATTCATCATTTTCAAAAAAGGAGCGAGGTTGTTCTCATGCCATGAAAGAAAAATATTATAATGCCACTACAAATATTGAACATGATTTTTTTATATGAAGTGATTTTATATGAACGGAAAAATTTTAATCTTAAATATGTCATTTTTTTTCTATAGTATTTTAACTATAAATAAACACCAAGTACTTTATTTGGTAGAAATAAAGGAATTTTAAGAATATTAGAGTGATTAAATTACTTAATTTATGTAAATTGATATTCGATGAAGTAATTTTGTGGAAAGTAGAATATCGTGAAGGAATTGCATGGTAAGCAGAAAACCATGAAGTAATTATGTGGTAAGAAGACTATTGTGAATAAATAACATGAAAATTATACTATGAAAGAATTAAATAGGATAATCTGTATCAAAGAAATTATGTGGAATAGTTTTCCACAAAGAAATTTTGTGTCCAGTCTTACATGGAGTAGATTTTATGATGAGTTGAATTTTTAGGAGAAAATCATACATAATAAAGGGGAATTCATCTCTTTGATGAAAAATAATCTTCATATGACACTAATTCTAGTGTAAACCATTATATATCTAAGTCAAATCATTTAAATATTCTTTTGGAGGATTATTAAATTCACTTCAGTTAAGAGACCAATGGGTTCTCATTTGTAATTATTTTGTAAACAAGGGAGGACTGTGAGTTATCTCTAAACTATTAAACACCATTGTGCATTAGTAAATTTTGGTACATTGATATAACATTGTGTGTATGCTCCATGAATGTAGTTCAGTGTTAGTGGACTAAATCAAATTTTAATGTCTCTTGCATGTTTTATTTTTTATTATATACTATTGAAAGATAAATATAGAAGTGAATTTTTTTCTTATGATGGAACAAGATAAACATGGGATTTTTTTGAAAAATTTTTATACCATGATTCACACCCCTCTCAGGTTATTTTCCATAGTATGGAACCGAAAACTAATATAAAGTATAACATTCAAGTATTTAATCAACTTTAATAACCCAACTTATTTCATTACGAAATATAACCCAATCATCATTTTGATTTCGAGTGATTCACTAGAATACATCATCTTCCATCTCCAACCAAGTATTCTCATTCACAAATTATTATTTTAATAATTACTCCATATAATATTATTCAACTTAATTACCATTTCAACCATCATAACTTTACCTATTCTATTTTTTAACATTTTCTATAAAGTTTCTTTCAACCTCATCACTTGAAACATAAAAATCACCATTCTATTTCCCCCATATCTTTATTATTATAGTTTTAAAATAAAATATATTCTTTTAACTCTTGAATAATTTAAATTTCCAATTGAAAACCTTTTAACTTCTTGAAATGTTCAACTTGTTAAAATTTTCTTTACGAAGATCTAATATACAATTTTTATTCATCACTATTTTAATTTTTTTCTATTTGGGAATTACACTATAAAACATCATATTCCACCATAATTGAAACATATTAAAGATTGATTCCCCTTATATTTTCCTTTGTTCATGTTTTTTTAAGACAAATGAAATTAACTTATACTCACATTAAACATATTTAACTTTTCAATCAGGTGTAGTTTCTTTATTTTTATCATTAATTTTAAGGCCCTTTATAACATTAAATAAAACACCATTTTCACCTTTATCCTTATTAGTTATAGTGATTCCTTTTATTATCACATAAGATATTAAAATTATATGATGATCATCAAACATAGGATGATCTAAATATCAATCTTCAAGTGCTAAAAATTGACATGAGACTTTCAGTAAAATTCTCAGCATCTTCTTAATAATAGTCGCACATTAAATTAATTTTTCCCTAATCAAGGCTCAGTTCATTTTTGAGTTTCAAATTCTTGAGACCTCTATAGGGGTAAAAAACTAAATTTACCCTTTAAGATGACCTTAATTTTTTTAAATGTGTTTTTTTTGTTCTTAGGGTGTGGTGTTTACCCCTAGAATGAGTTTTGGTGAGTTTTCTAGCATGATAAATTTTAAGGGATATTTAATATTTAATATTTAAGTAAATATTTATCCAATGATCATGGAATTTAATATATTTTAAATGGTAGCTCGGTTAGAAATCTTGGTGACATAGTTACCCATGGGATATAGGGTTTACCCCATGGGAGATCTAATGATGGTTCATGACCGAGCCCATGGTCACGCCTTACTGTAGATCATCATTAAATTAATAAATTAATTATTATATAATTAAGTAATGGCCTAATTAACGTAGTTAACACCTATAAATCCTTACTTAAAATTTATCTTTAGGGTTAAATGAATTTTTCATCAATATAAACCCTAGATCAAGATAGTGTATAAAGACTAGATCTTAGTGGAACTTACATTAGATCAAAGGAACACGGCCAAATCTGTGATGACATCGATGAATAGATCATGTGGTAATGGATTTTTTTTAAGAGAAAATTATTTCCATCGATACAGGGCTCATTATTTTTAATTACTTGCTCCGTTATTTGTTATTACAACCCAGAGAATTTTTTCCTGATTAGTTTAATCTAAAAAATCATGCCCATATAAATTTATCTTCTATATTTGTCCTAAAATTTATAATTCTATACTACTTTTATTTTGTTCTTCATCATTAGTGGATCCAAACCCAATGATTGGTGTCTTGGATTTCTCACCATCCATCAATTTTTTTTATAGATTCTTCTCACCATACTTCCCCATTTCTTCACACTTTTACTACCAACCATCACCATGGATAGCAGTTTGATCAATATTAACTCAAGATTGATGAAAAACCATTATTTCAGTTCATTATAAACTATTTTGAGCTTAAAAGTGAATAAAAAGGTGTGTGAGAAGATAAATGTTCAATAATGGATCATTTAGTGATGTGAAAATGCTAAATATCAAAGGGAAGTGGAACTCAAGGTGTTAGGATTACTTGCGAACCCATTATAGAGCATTTTTCAATGAAGGATGGCCAAAAAATGATCACTAAATGTGAAAAAATTATAGCAAATGTTTTTAGTAGAGTTTAGGGAACAATGAACATTGATAATGGTGAAGATAATGTGATTCTAAGCATTATGTAGTTTTTGGTTCTGTTTCCATGTTCACATGGTGTTTAGTTCCTCAAAAACATTCAATGTAGTCCCCTTAAATGGTGGATAGGGTTTTGAGTGGATAAAGTATTTCATATTGTGTATGCTCGGTGCACTCATAGTTAACCTCTAAGCCAACTAAATTGGTGTGTATAAGAAGTACCTACCCAAATGACCATCACACCTTACATTATTTGTAGGTTGGAACCACACATCTAGTATTCCTTGTCTGAACACTACTCAACCACCCCGATAGTACACATCGAGTGATACAACAAGTTCTACATTCTATATACCCTATATGGGACTTTCTATGTATGCTAGCACTATATGACATGAGTTGCGGTGCTACACATTGAGTACCCCATTTTTCACACACACCATGTACCCCAGTCAACATTCCATGTAGGTAGACTCTCACATGATATGTGAAGATAAGTACATGATCATACTACTCCCAAGGGGATACACATTGTGTACCCCTATAATACATGAACATTACTTTTCATATCAATTTTCCTAAAACTTAGATTTGGACACAAAATTAGTTTATATTGTGAATTTTTTCATGTAAAACATGACGATACACTCATCTTCAATATCAAAGGTGATACATAAGTTGTTTCGGTCTATTTATTCTCCTTATCTTCATAGGAATGATTATGGGGATCGAGCATGATGATCAATGAATTCATGGAGTTAGGCACTCCCATAGGAATATGTTTATGATATGGTGTTGTTCCCTCACATGAATAATAGAGTTAGAAACTCCCCCACTCATTGGGTGTGGATACCCTATTAATGGAGTTGGGTAATCCCTCATTTAATGAGTTATATTTGATGGGGGTATGATTCCTCCACCAGGTTTACTTACCCTATTAATTGTCATTTATCCTTTGGAGAGGCATGAGTCCCCAACTATAGTTTCTGAAAGGTGAAATGGGTTGTGCCTGGTTGATTAGTAATAATATTATAGGTTAGAACTCCTTTGGATGAAAAATATTCCTAAACAAGGTATGGGTTCTCTAGTTTACTTCTAGAATGATGACACAACAATAGTTGATGGTAAGGTTCAATATTCCTTTAACTGACATGATTTCTTTTATGAGGAGTGGGTTTCCTTTTAGAGTTTCCATTGGTAATAAAGAAATTAAAAGGGATAGGTAGTTTAAATTATTCAAGCCTTGAAACTTCTTAGGCACCCCTATTTGTTTCCTTTGAGAGGTAATTTATAGTAGTCTATCAAATTTAGTCTTTGTACACTTTTTGGTAATTAAAGCATCCCTAGTTGATTGTGAGATAAAAAAATTCATAGATTAAAGTGAATATGACCAAGGATTATATATATTCATAAAACTTATAGTTATATAGAATATTTTGATTTTTCTTTGTCTTCCTCTAATTTCTTCCCCATTTATGGATTTTGAGTTGGATTGTTTCTTTATTTTTCCTTTGTGGTTTTGGGAAATCCTACTGAGTATGTTTATAAAAACCCATACATAGGCTTCTTGACTGGTATTTGTACCCAAACTTGTTGTGTCTTTATAGATGATACATAATTCAGAGGTGGTCTGGGTGGACATAGAGATTGTGTTTCTTGTTTAAATATAATGATTGGTGATGCTTGGTGGTTCTTGTTTATGGCGTTAATTGTAATAGCTAAAGGCTAATACTTGAGTCTTTATAGTAAGGAGGAACTACCTCTTATTACACATTCACTAGGTTCATGTCCCATTTTGGATATATATTTTCTATTGTGTTTTGATTATGTTGTGATAAATATATGATGTGATGTCTCATGCATGAATTGTATATAGTTAAATTGTTTATATATATATATATATACTTATGATGTTTTTGGTTATTCTATTCATTTAGGATATGTGTTTTTTATAGGTTTATATAGAATAAGGCCTCCCATTTTATGTGATATACCTACTTGATACTAGTCACCAACCCCTGGCCTATTAGAGTTGATCGTGGGGTGGAACACTCAGCTTACTGTCGGTATAGGATTTATCCTGGTGGTTTGAGTTATGTTAGAGTTTTATTAGAGTATTCAAGTCCAAGGGATAAAGTTTAGAGTTAGAAAAAATGTGAGGAATGGTTTGGGAATTTAGGGAAACAATTTATAAGGGGACTTGAGTTGATTAGTTATCAGACCAGGGAGACCAACGTAGGTGTGAAGGCCAATTCATACTTTTCTTACGACTCTGATAATCTGTTAGTAAACCTGGATCTCTAAGAAATCATTTCAGGGTACAATAAAGTTGGTACATGGATTATATATTAATTAATTATAATATTTTATGTCCTTCATGTTTTAAATCATCTAGATATGATTTAATCCTTATGAGTTTATCCTATTAAATAATGTATTCTACTGATAGATAGCTATCTTCTGTGTAGAGGTAGGGTCATGATGAGCCTGTGCCTATAGTTAGGTCTATAATTATTTATTATTGAGTGATAAATAATTTTTTCTGATACTTGGATGAGATATGTTCTTGTCCCATGATCTAAGGTAGTTTTCCTACCCATTTATGCTTAGTGTATATATTATCATTGTAGTGTTGGTAGTTTTCGTCAGGTTGGATGAGACTTTCCATAGGATAAGTATGCTCCGCATGTTCTAAAGATATAGGTTTGTCTAGATTCCAAGGATTTCTTTTCTATTTAGTTTAGGCTCTAACTAACTAGATGAATATTCTTTCATTAATATCCTTATATAGCATAGTTATCTTCTATTTGATTATGTTTTTCTTAAACTCATGACTAGACTTCTCTACAATGGTTGTAGTTTGAGTCTTTGTTTAGGATAAAGTTTTATCCATGGATGTTAGAGACTCTTCAATGTATAATAACCATGTCTGATTATGAATTGAGTCCCATATACCTCATAGTATTTTCCTTGTACATGTTTTATAATGGAATTTATCAAGCTCAATCTTTTATAAGAAGACACCAAAGATAGATATTTATAGATGGGGTTGTGATTCCATGAAATACCACCTATGTTTGAGTACCCCATGTGAGATTTGACAATTGATTATTCTCCGAAGAGATGCACTTTAGATATGGGATCAAGTTGAAATTTCACTTAAAATATAGACAGTGTAGTTTCATGGGTATACATCTATGTTTAAGATAACATTGAGATTACAGGCCTTCATATTGTAGGCCCAGTTTCCTATTAGGGATCTATTTGGTTGTAGAGACGGTTGTACAAGAGTAGACTAAGATAGATGATACATTAAAACATATCCATAATCACCACATTTAGTTAATTATTATCACACAAAAGTCAAAGACAACCAAAGATATAGGAATATGTTCATGATGGATGATTATGGTTAGGCTTCATCAAGTGCAATTCAAAGTATGATTCATGTAATCTCTTCTTAGACCATCATATTTGATGGTTCATGAATGAGTTATTATTTATACACTATATGTTTGTGAGTTATAGATTCCATTATAACCTCTATACATACCCTTATCATCTAGATAATTTCAATTGATTTGACCATCTTTTACTCACCCACTTGTAGTAAAGTGAGTTTAATATTAGTGGAGAAATGAGGTCTTTAATTGGATTAATTCAAGATAAATATGAGGTCCAGTAGTGCCTAACTTACAATATATTGGTTAACCATTGATATTATCATAAAATGATACATATTTGAGTAAATGAGGCATGTTACACCCCCAATGGTGAGTGGGATCCCCTCAGGTGTAGTGAGTAGAACTAACCCTCAAAAGCTGTAGTCATCTACCCATTATATGGTAAGCATGGGTTTATATACTCTATGAATAGATGAGAATTCACTTCCTATGAATGTGAAGGAATGTGTGAATGATTTTAATGGTCTGAACATTTCCTTAACTTAGTTCATTGAAGATCTTATTAGGCATTTCATAAATTACCTTAGTCTTACTATAAGAGAAACAGTTGTGTAGAAAACTCTCATAGTATGAGTTTTGGATTCAAAAAATAATGGATGGACCTTATAAAGTTGAAATTATGATGAATGATGAAATTAGAGTGGCACAATAGTGGAATGGTGTAAGATTCCCTTAGCAGAGGACTCTATGTTTAGTCGATGGTGGAGGCACTTTAGTAGCCAGGTTCAGAGCAGTTGATTCTTTTTTGGAGAAGGGGATATTTCTCAACTTTGAATGATGGTGGTGGTCCCACAATCTTCATTTTTTAAGATATACCCATGATGGATATGTAAATTTAGTGATTTTATGTGACCAAATATTCTTAAAAAACGGACCTAAAGGGTTTTCTGGAAGGTGGAGATCACATTTTATACTTCCCTAAGTAGATATTGGGTTTTCCTTAGTGTTCGTTGTAGCATCCTCAAACCAAATCACCCAAATGACACCAGATACAGAGACCCATTGAACTCAAGTGCATCTACCTATATGATAAAGGTTACTAACTAGTGGTACAGGTTTAAGAGGTTATCATGGTGATACCATACCCCCCTAAATAAGAAAATAAAAAAATAATGGAATCATAAGAATAGATAGAAATAAACAATACAAAAGTAAAGGGATAACTGACCATATGTCACAAGTTATAAAAATTTCATATATAAAATGTCTTACCAGTTATATAAAGGTTAAAAGGATTACACATAGGATGATCACACATGTACATACACAAAATTAACCAAAATAAACTTCCAGTCTAACATCAAAGAACCAACCAAACCATTACAAATCCAAAACATCCATCTCACACACCATCTACAGCTACAACTAAAACTCCACTATATTCCTGATTAATATCCCTTACACTTACCTATTCCAAAATACATAATGTATACACACATCGTATAGGGACCATGTAGGGTGTGGATGTGAACTCAACATGCCACCACCAATGATGTCCCAAGATAATATCCCTACATATGTGAGTGTATGCAACATGAAATAAAAGAAAACCAACAATAAGAAAAAACTGCTCCACACTGCGCTCATCTATCCACAACTGAACTTATTTAGTTTCTTCAACCAGTACAGGAGTGGGACGATGTACCCATAGTCTAATATACCAAAATCTATATGACCTCCTAATTATTTATACCCACATAGAATCATATGAAAATTCTCAACTAGTGTAGCTATAAAAATACAATTACGATTCCCTACAGGCATGACCACATATCATAACTTACAATACTTGGTCAACCATTTCCCATTTTCACCTGCTGAATCAACCACTTGATGAAACCCCAAGGCACGATGAATATCCATCCTTTACCAACTCCAGCCCATCGACTATTAAACTAAGGATTTACATTACTAGAAATGGAGACTGGTTTGTGTTTGTTGTTAATCCACACATGGATGATTAGGGAGTTTCCAAGGAAAGTGATCTTATAGTACATATTGACTATACAATAAAGGAGGCGTTGTTTCCTTGTTTTTTCCAATTTTTTGGGTAAAAAAATTAGATAATGGAGAAAGGTGTTTTTGATAGAGGTTGAAGGTGAATCTTAATGTTGCATGTAAGATAAGTTTTAGGATTATCTCATCAAAACACATCAAAGAAAAGAGATTCATGAAATATTTATTTTTTTTACATTAAAGAAGGTTTTCATGATGGGAAGTTTTATGTGAAAGTAGAAGGAACGAAATAATCTTATGCACTAAATGTGATTTCAAAATTGAGTTATGCGTAAGAGGAGTTTTTAGTTCAAAACATCAGAATATGGAAGAGGCATGTGCTGCACACAAAAGATGAAATTGTATGAAAAGATATTACGTGCCAAATACAATGTCAAAATTCAGCTTAAGCGCATGAAGGTTGGTGCTCAAGGAACTTTCATGTAGGGATAAAAACATCTATAAATAAAAGGCTACCCTCATACAAAAATTATAACTTTTCCAATGAAAATTTAGTGTCTCTACTGCATGAAAGAGTTTCAAGTAGAAGACTTATTCACAAAAAATATTGTGTGCAGGATGTTACTTATATCTATCAAGACTAAGTTAATCACATGGTGTGGTTAAACAAAAGATAAGGGTTGAAAAAAATTCACATTGTGAGACAATCCTAAAACTTTTATGTAATAACATGTGTTTTGAACAACTTCTTGAGTTGAGATACGAATAGATTTTGAATATATGGGTTGCTTGATTAGTGCTTTCAAGTGAATCAATTTAAGGCTAAGGTGAAAGCAAAGTCTCATGAAATTCAGAGGAAAAGAATAAAATTCCAATATACTAAAGTGAACTTCAAGTCATTATATTTAGTGAGAATTCTCCCAAAGTAGTGAGCTAAGAGGAGTTAATGGAAGTGTTCTGAGGGAAGTAGTGTGTTATCCCTAAAATCTTGTAAATGTAGTGTGCCTAGCATAGAGTGACCATGTCTAAATTTTTTTTCTACATATAGTTAAGATTAGTGGATTTTGGTACAACTGAAACACTTTTTAAGTATGATCCTTGGAATAGACCTTATTGGTGAATCAAGTAAAATTGCTATGTTTTCTCTTTGCATGTGATTGTTTATTTCCTACACATGTACATCAGAAAAGTTTAACAAGTTCCCACCAATATGGGAAGAAGATCTGTTTCTTTAGAAGAAAAGGTTGACACCCTAATTCACCTCCCCTCTCAGGGTGTACTGGGGTCCTAAAATTGGTATCAGAGTATACAGGTTGATGGAGTTAAATATGTCCTTTATTTTTTTCAAGGAGAATTAAATAAATGTCAGGGGAGTACCCCAATTTGATATAATCAAATTTCATATTTGGAATAATAGGATGAGATATCATCTAAGATTTATTGTAATGGAAGTTATTTTTGTTACTGCATAAGGGATACAAGTCACTAATGAAATAGGATAATAAATGAATGAAAGAGTTAGAGAAATGTTTGATGCAGATTCCAAAGCACAGAATTCCCTTACTATATATCTATTTGAAACAATATATCTAAAGGTGATGATTTTAACTTCATCCAAGTATATGTGGAAAAAACTAGAAAATATATATGAAGGAGACAACAAATTGAAGGAGAAAAAATTCCACATTTTTCACAATAGGTTCAATTATTTGAAAATGCATACTGATGAAAATATAGAGACCTTTTTAAATCTAATTACTGATTTTTTTTAGAGAAATATGAGGACTTGTTGAAGAAATCAAATACATTGAAATTTTAAATAAAATCTTGATATGGCTTCCACCTATTTACAGTCCAAAAGCATTAGCCCTTGTGGAAAGGGATCTATCTAAACTTTCATTGGATGATCTATTGAGAAGTATTATAGCATATGAAATTAGATTCAAACTAGAAGATACAAATAATCAAGTAATAAAGGAAATGGATTTCAAATCCATAGAAAAAATTGATATTTATAGATATTGGGTTGATGAAGATAATGATAAAGATGAAATTATTTCTATTTTTTCTAATAAATTCAAGAGAGGAGAAGTGATATTTTAGGAAAGATTACTTTGGCCTATTTTAGATGTGGTAGAGTTGGGCACATTGCCTCTTGATTCTCAAAGAAGTTCAATGATTAAGAAAGTAAAGTTGGAAACATTTAGAATCCTTAAAAAAGATTTCCACAAAATGGAGACTTCAAATCAGGAAATAAATTACAGAGAAAGAGTTTTTTATAAATAATAACAAGATGATAAGGAATTTTTTGAGGATGAATAACTAGAGTTTAAATCTAGAACCCAAGTATCCATGATGGATATAATTGAAAACTCAAAACCTTCAAAAGATAAATTTGAAGATAATCGGTTTATGGGTGATTTTGATCTCAAGTTGGAACTTGAGGATGCTCTTGGTAAGATTGAAAATCAAATAAAGTGAAAAAGAAATATAATCTCCATTATAAAAGATTTTTTAAAGTATTTTTATTAGCTTGAAATAGAAAACTATCAACTTGAAGAAGGATAAAAAGAACATTCAACAACTCTTAAAATATTATAATATGTTTTGAAATTTAAGATCAGGATTGAAGAGGAAGAAAAGGTCATCAATGAACTTACATATAGAATAGAGGATAAATATAAGATAGTATAGGGGCTTGAAGAAGATGTTTTTACTCTAAGGAGTACATAATAAACAAAATCAAATTCAAGGAAAATAAAGAATAAATTATATTTCAGAAGATTCTCAGATACAGAGTAGTTAGATAAGCTAAGTATGGTCCTAAAATAGTAGATAAGGCTATAAATTATCAAAGATCTACATGTTTGGGAAAAAGTGGAATTGGCTGTGATGCTGAAATATAAAAGGCTAGAATCAAGATGAGCCAAAACAAAGGGAAGTAGAAAGCTGGACACATCACAAAGGCACCTGAAGTCCTTACAAATAAATCCTCAAATAAATTATAAAGAAGAACTGAATGCTATCCATAAGTATCCAGAAATGATATTTAGTAAAAAAATCTTCCTAAGGAAGGTTACATTAGGAGGAATGGAAGTGAGAAGATATTTACTCTTATAAAATGTCAATTATGTGGCTATCTGGACCGTACTATGTCATACTTGTAAGTTCTGGGTGCAATAGAAGTGCGGTTGGGCCGATGCCGAACTTTAAATTTTACCATGATCAATGATTATTCCGGGATCAATATGATTATGAATGCCAGTATCCACATAAAGAAATAAAAAATTTAGATAAATAAGAAAGGGGCCCAGAACTGAGAGAGGGGATCAAAATATTTTGTTTATAATTAATTAAATTAAATTAAATAAATATCTCCAAGGTTTTATTTCTTCATTGATGTGTATGACTACAGATCTACGGTGAGACTTTCATTACTTTTTAGAGATTAAGAGTAGATATCCTCTAGTGGAAATCCACGTGTACTCCATGAATCTCTAGATGTTGGCGAAGGAGTATCTAGATGCTGACATGGAAGGTCCTTGCTCTTGCGTCGTCTGCCCTTGATTGCCTTGAGAGCCACTTCCAAAGCATTCTATGATTTTATAGAGGATGGTTTCTCTCATTCTTGAGAGTGTTTTAGGAGAAAAAAGGCTGTCAAGGATTGAAATCTTTTTCTCCAAAATGTTGTGAACAACCAAAATTGGCTATCTGGCCTATGGGTTTCCCCCTTAGCTAATAAGAGAATAATATATAATTGGGGATTTAATTCACTAGGTAATAATATATAATCTTTACAAGTGTCATTACTTATTTTATTATTCCATGTGAAACCCACATATCAAATAATAATAGTAATACCATTATTTCCATGACATGTGCTTAGCTTGCAAGTTAAAATTAAATATTATTTTAATAAAATAATAATTAATATTATTTTCTCACTAGACCCTTTAACTTAGTCCTCCCATCCTCTAAAATATTTATCAGGCCTTGAATAATGACTATTTATTTATTAAATAAATAAATAAATCTAACTGCATTATTCGCTGATAAATAAATAAAATGCGATCAAGAATACCTGAATAATTATTAAACTGCAATCAGAAATAATATTTATTCAACTTGTTAAATAATATATTATTTAAGTGATATTCTGGATACACTTAGTGTGTGACCCTCTAGGCCTCTTTCTTAGTGGCATTAGGCGAGCCTTCCTAAAGTCCAAGGTTAGCATATATCAACATGACAAGGCACCCATAGAGAAAGAAGTTAATTCCACAACGACATGTCACCTCATACGAATTCTTACCATATAATATAATTCTTTTATCACAATATCTCTAATCGAGTAGGTTTCATGCTAGTGTCATCAACCTATATTCTCAATAACTCGTTCTTTGAATTTCTAGAAATACAACTTTCCTAGAGAACACCATGGACATGGATTTATTTAGGCTATATCATTTCCATTAAAGGGCCTGATATATTTACTTATGTTAATGAACATAATGGATAAATATTTTCTCTCATTATTCATTAATGTAATATTACTCATGACGCACCCAATGTATCCTACCTCACCGATAGAATATGTCATCACAGTTTTCACCAATACATCAAAGTGAACGATTCATAATATCCATTAATAATAATCTTAAAGTCTAAGGACCATTACACAAGTCCATAGATAGGAACATACAATGACACTTATAACTTGTATTTGTTACTATCGGGTCTCGTTATCATAATATCCTACTAGATATTACTAGGGGCGTACACTATGATAAGGTGCCTCAAATTCCTATGAGTCTCCACCCTTGATATCCTGTATCATTTGTGTACCTTCAAATGATATCATCCGACTATAGAATATTTATTTAAGAATAGTGTCATGGAACTTATGGGTTCTCATCATAGTGGGGAACTACTATGAACTTTTAGTGCGACAACTACTCTTGGGACATTATCACATGCTATATTATGCAGAATAACAATCATGATGTGATAATAAATTTATTAATATTAAAAACCATGAATATAATTTCATCATAAATTAAAAATAAGTTGGTCTAGGGAACTAACTCCAACAGACTCCCCCTTATACTAAATCCAACTGCTAACAACCTATAGTCTTCTAGCTCTCACATGATATTCATGATTATACTGAGATAGGCCTTTAGTAAAGGGGTCATCCATGTTCTCCACCATGGACACTCTTCTCATTGAAACTTCACCCCTTTGATTAAAATACCTCAAGAGGTGATACTTCCAGAGTATGTGATTTGTCTTTTTATGTAACCTTGGCTCCTTTTCAAGAGACACCATTGTAGTATTATCACAATACAATGTGATAGGGTCTCTACTACTAGGAACTACATCAATCTATTGGACAAACTTTTGAATCCATACATCTTCCTTGGCTACATAAGAATCCACTATATATTCGGACTCCACTATAGAATCAGTGACAACTGGCTGCTTTGAACTCTTCCAGCTCATAGATCCTCTATTGAGATCGAAAACATATCCTGATTTCAACTTTAGATCATTCTAGTCTGTTTGAAAACAAACATCAACATACCCTTTGATGAAAAACTCCTCATCACCTCTATAAACCAGGAACATATCCTATGTTCTTCTTAAATACATAAGGATAGCCTTAACAACAGTCCAATTTTGTTCTCCTAGATCTACTTGATATCTTCCTACCATGCTCAGTGTATAGTCAACATTAAGTCTAGTACATAGCATGGAATTCATGATTGATACTATTGATGAAGCATATGAGATCTTACTCATTCTATCTTTCTATTTTTGTGTCTAGGGATACATTTTCTTAGAAATATGTATGCCAAGTGACACTAGAAACAATCCCCTCTTGGACTGTTCCATACTAAATCTCTTTAGTATCTAGTCAATGTATGTACTCTGAATTAGCCCAAGAAGACTCTTGGATCTATCTTGAATGATCTTGATCCCTAGAATACAGGTTTCTTTGCCTAAGTCTTTCATGGAGAATAACCTGTTCAATGAGTACTTAACAAAATGCAAGACTGGTATGTCATTTCAAATAATTAATATATCATCAACATATACTAATAGGATAACGATCGCATTCCCATTAAATCTTTTATAAACACATGGCTCACATTTGTTCTTAATGAAACCGAATTCCCTTATGGCTTCATAGAATTGAATGTTCCATGACCTAGATGCTTGCTTCAATCCAAAAATGGATATCTGCAACTTGAAAATCCTTTTTGAATCACATAGTGTCACAAACCCTTCTGGTAGTGTCATATAGACATCTTCTATAAGGTTCACATTAAGGAACATAGTTTTGAAATCCATATGCCAAATCTCATATTCATGGTAAGATTCTATGGTAAGTATGATTTTGATGGATTTAAACATGGAAAATGGTGAAATTTTTTCATCATAGTCAATTTTCTAATGATGTTTAAAACCTTTATCCACTAGGAATTATTTATAGGTACTTACTTTACCTTCCATGTCTAGTTTCCTATTGAATACCCATTTACATACATTAGGCTTTACATAAACTCGCACATCAACCAGAACCCAAACTTTATTCTGATACATGGAATCCTTCTCAAAATTCATAACTTCTCTTACACTCCTACGTAGTAATTGTGTTTCATGAACTAATTCTTCCATAGGGACTTGTGGAACTTGTTCCTATACCAACTCCTTTGTATCTTGAGCATCAACTACATCAAAGTCAATATTGATCCCACTATCCTCTTCGAGGATTTTTTCCCTCTCAAGAAATAAAACCTATCTAGAAATAATAAATTTCTTTTCTAAGAGGTTGTATAGGTAGTATAACTTTGTTTTCTTAGGATACCCTAAAAAGATACACCTCATGCCCCGGGGTGCTAGTTTGTTGCTTGATAAATCCTTAACAAATTCCTCACACCCCATACAAGTGTATGCGACAAAATGAGTTTCTTTCCACTCTATAACTCGAAGGGGATTCTGTTTCCACCTATTTAGTACTCTATTTAATGTGTATGCTTTAGTTTGTAATTCATATCCCCAAAAGGATAATGGAATATTTTCATGACTCATCATCGACCTTACCATGTCCAATAAGGTATGGTTCCTCCTTTCACTAACACCATTCCACTATGGTGTATAAGGTGAAGTGAGTTGAGATTGAATCCCAGACTCCCGTAAAAGGCCGATGAACTCTTGGTTAAGATATTATCCACCTCAATACAATCAAAACTTCTTTAAATTCTTACCAAAATTATTATCTACTTCATTATTGAATTCCTTGAATTTATCAAAGTACTCAGACTTATACCTCATCAAGTAAATATATCCATATCTACTCTAGTCATCAGTAAAAATTATGAAGTAAGAACATCCACCTCTATATTTTACTAGAAATGGTCCACACACATATGTGTATACCAATCCTAGAATCTCTATGGCCCTTTCACCCTACCCACTGAATGGTGGTTTGGTCATTTTCCTTTTTAAACAAGCGTGACATCTATCAAGTGGTTTTATCTCAGAAGTGTCTAAATAACCATCTTGACAGAGCTTTTTCAGGAACTTCTCATTTACATGACCAAGATGGTGATGCAATAACTGGGTGTTATATGAGTCATTTGAAATTGATTCGTTATCGATTAGTAATACCTGGTTTTCATAATTTAATACATACAGACCATTATTTAAATGGATCATACCATAACACATGTTTTCCTTATAAAAGAAACAACAAATATTTCTAAACTTGAAAATAAATCCATATGTATCTAAGATCGATAAAAAAATTATGTTCTTGGTAACAATTGGTACATAATAATAGTCTCGTAAAACCAAAATTATCCCTGTTGGCAACGAAAGGTGGTAGTCACCAATGGAAAGGGCAGCCAGCCTCGAACCATTGGTAGCTCGCAGATCCACCTCTCCTCTATAAATTTTATAAAAACAACTTGGTTCCGGAATTTGAATATATATGTGATCACCACAAGCTGTATCTAATACCAAATGTGTAGAAATGGAAATATTTCACTCGATAAAAAACAAATATTTGGCTTCCCCTTACCTCTGGGTGCAGTTTCTCTTCTAGTGGCCTAACTTGCCACATGAAAAGCATACTACCCCCTTTTCCTTTCCCTACCTTTGTATCTTCTTCTTCTTGGTCGGACAGTACTTGGTAACTTTATACTATTTATAAATATTAGGCCCCTTTTCCTTGTCCTTACTCTTCCTATTTACCATAAGGACTACAGGTTTTTCATGCCCCATGTCTTTATCTACTTGAAAAATAAGGGTCTAAAGTTCCAATAAGCTCTTCTCATTATTTATCATATTATAATTCATAATAAAACTAGATAAGGCATTGGGAAGTGATGATAGTATGAGATCTATACACAACTCATCCAAGAATTTAATCCCTAAGATATCCAGATGCTCAATGTAGCCAATAAGCTTGAATACATGTGGTCCAACTAGTGTAGACTCTCCAAGATTAGTTGTGAACAAAGCATTGGAGATCTCATACCTCTCTTGTCTCGCCTTCTCTTGATAGAGATCCTGAAGGTGATCCATCATTCTATAAGTATACATTTCCTCATGTTGCATTAAGATCTCATTGGTCATGGATGATAGCATGAGGCACTGAACTTCCATAGCATCATTTAGATGTTTCTCGTACATAGAGTGCACCTCATCACTCCCCTCATTCCTAGGTGCAATTGGTAAAGGTTCTTACAAAAAATATAGTTTACTTTCATGGAAAAGGATGACCCAAAGGTGCCTTTTCCACTCTGGAAAATTAGTGCCTATGACAAGGGTTTCCTTCTTGAGTATGGATCACAACAATATGTTTGATGTCATTTTTAATGTTGTTTCTACAAATAAGATGAATAGATTTTTACTAATTTATCTCATAAAAATAATACAAATAAATAAATAAATATTCATTAGTCTACCACTATTTTATCGAAACCCAATAGCCCTCACCATTGGCTTCAGAATATCCTATTTCTTGGATATTCTAGTGACAAGGACCCATATTCTATTCTCAAACCCCAACTTTGGCTAGCCTAGAAACATGAATGGTTTTAGGTAGGAATTCCAAATTCCAAATACATTAACTTGTATCTCCTTGATCCATTGAGTGGACTTCCCAATCCTGAAATCATTATTTTAGATTTTCTCAACCCTTTCCTCTTAGTTACACAAATACCTACTTTGACAGTCAACCCTTGATGTAAACCATGTTAAGTCAACCTGAAAACTCAAATTATAATTCTTCGATAATTGAGAGCACCCCAACTTTGTCTGGTCAAACACTTTGAACTATTGGTTCGATTCTAACCGAAGTAATGGAAGACTATACCCACTTAATATTTTATTGATGGATTTTATCCTTTATGCGTAAATTTTCTTTTATTATCTTTTCACATGCTTGTTAATATTAAGTGGGATATAATTAAGTGATTAACCATATCTTGATAATATTTATGCAAAATCCATTTTATTTTAGTTCCATATTTCATTCTTATTAATTCATTAACTATGTGATCGTGATAATACATCCATAATGAATAACCATGCAACTGATAGAAATAAAATAAAGGGTATAATCATGAGTTTTAAAATGGTTAGTTTATATATAGGTTGATAAACTAACCCTGACCTAGGGGGGAAACACCAAGAAACTTTTAAGGTTCATGTTTATAGTTTTCCACCTGTCCACCTTTATATCTTATTGGATTGGTTTCACCTCGGATCTTAACTTGAACCGCATCCACTAGCTTGGGAGCTCCATCCATTACATATGCTTTTAAATCACACGTAGGTGAGCGGTAAAAGGGGGTTTACATAAAAGAAACCATGGAAATGCATACCATACATATTAATGAGGAGAAGGAACGCTAACCAACGATTTTAATTTAAGAAATAAATTAAAAGGAAACCAATCACATACAAAGGTCTGGTCTAGCTCATGATCATCCACAAAAATGCAATGAACTATGCATTTAATAAAACTATCATCCAATTATTTAATCATTATTATTAAGATAAATCACACTTGAATCAATTAATTATTATATTTAATTAATCAATCCTTTTATATTAATCCTTTTTCTAAATTTACTTGATATTCCCATCCATTATAATTTTAATTTTTTTAATAAATTCATTTAAAATTAACTGCGTACATAATTTGTACCTTAAAGGCAACCCATTGAATACCCATCCAAAACTACCCAACATGTATTATAGTTTTATACACTTTATTCTTTATGACATGTAGTATGCATGTAGAATTATAATTTCAATACAAATCATACATGATGTGTATATCTTTGAACATTATGCAGATGTTAATTAAACACACACAATCACACACACACACACATCAAACACCTATCACATGTTGTGTCCCAACTTAATGCCCACACAAAGGTATGCGTATTAAGGGTTACATAATATAATAATAAAATTTTAAATCTGTGTAATCTAGAAAAAGTAAACGGTGTTTAGATCTGACTACACGACATGTACCCTCCTCACCATCCATCTGAAGTACACACCTGGGGAAATGGCATGTGAGGTGTACTTCAGAAATCTTCAGTGTACACAGTGTGTCCAGTGGGCCACATGTTGTGTAGAATTTTCATTACACGATCACTATCCAGGAAATCTGTGTATGAGATACACGACATGACCCTAACCCAAAGGGACTACACACCATATTCCGTGGGACACATGACATGTAGTCCAACTGACCGTGTACTAGTCTATCCTAGTCAACATGCGGTGTAAGAATTAACTACATCACATGTCATTAATGCACACAGCTTGAATAATTTCTGAATTAATCCTGATGTTCTCTACACAACTATACAGTGTATGATTCGGATTACACATCGTGTATGGAATATTACATGGCGTGTAACTCTGAATACACGAAGTGTACTGTCATGTTACCTAGACAGAATCATCGATGCCTCTTTATGAGATCCTCGATTTAATTTTAATCATAAAATTATTTCTTTCTATTAGATCTATGATAAATGAAAGAGGAAGAACATATATCGAAATTAAGATTACAAGAATGATTAAACATGTATTGAAAAACTAAATTATTAAAGCGTAAATCATCAAAAAATTATTTAAATAATTATAAATGAAAAATATGACCCCTATGATAACACTTGTAGGTTTCAGGCACAACGAAAGCATGGTTGGGATGGCACCCAACTTTAAATTTTATTATGATCAATGATCATTTAGTTATAGAGATCAATCCTCTAGAGGTAATCCACACATGCTCCGAAAATCTCTGGACATTGCCAAAGGATTCTCCCGGTGCTGGTATGGAAGGTCCTTGCACTTGTTTCATCTTCTCTTGATAGCCTTGAGAGCCACTTACAAAGAGTTCTCTAATCCGGTAGAGGATGGACGCTCTCATTCTTGAGAGAATTATTGGAGAAAAAAGGATCTCGAGGCTTGAGATATTTTTCTCCAAAATGTTATGCACAAACAAAATTGGCTATCTGAACTATGGTTTCCCCCTTGGGTAATAAGAGAATAATATGTAATTGGGAATTTAATTGACTAGGTAGTAATAAATAATTAGTACAAGTGTCATTACTTATTTTATTATTCCATGTGAAACCCCCATATCAAATAATAATAGTAATACCATTATTTCCATGACACATTCTTAGATTTAAAGTTACAATTAAATATTATTTTAATCAAATAATATTTAATATTATTTTCTCATTGGACCCTTTAACTTAGTCCGCCCATCCTCTGAAATATTTATATGACATTGAATAATGAAAATTTATTTATTAAATAAATAAATAAATCTAACTACATTATTCGCCAATAAATAAATAAAATGATATCAGACATACATGAATAATTATTAAACCACAACTGAGAATAATATTTATTCATCTTGTTAAATAATTAGTTTTTTAACTGATATTCTGGATATAAATAGTGTGTGACCCTCTAGGAATCTTTCTCAGTGGAATTAGAAGAGCCTGTATAAAGTACAAGTTTAGCATCTAGTAACAGGCCAGGGCACCCATATAGAAAGAAGTTAATGCCACAATGACATGTCACCTCATAAAAATGCTTACTGTGTAATATAATCCCTTTATCACAATATATTCAATCGATTTTGTTCCATTATAGTTTCATCAAACTATATGATCGGTAACTCGTTCTTTGAATTTTCAGAAATAGAACTTTCTTAGTGAACACCATGACCATGGATATATTTAGGATATATTATTTCTATCAAAGGGCATGAGATATTTACTTCTTTTAATGAACATAAGGGATAAATCGTTTCTCACAATATTCATTAATGAAATATTACTTGTGACACACCCAATGTATCCTACCCCGCTGCGAGCATATGTCATCATAGTTTTCACCAATACAAAAAAGTGCACGAATCATAATATCCATTAATAATAATCTTAAAGTCTAAGGACCATTACACATGTCTGTAAATAGAAACATTGAATGAAACTTATAATTTGGATTTTCTACTGTTAGGTATTGTTCTCATAATATCCTACTGGATATTACCAGGGGCGTACACCATGAGAAGGTACCTCAAAGTTCAATGGGTATCCACACTTGATAGCCTGTATCATTTGTGTCCCTTCAAATGATATCATCTGGCTATAGAAAATTTATTCAAGAATAGTGTCATGGCACTTTTAGGTTCTCATCATAGCATGGAACTGCTATGAACTTTTACTGTGAC
The DNA here is from genome assembly GCA_963277665.1 of Viscum album. Classification (NCBI taxonomy): domain Eukaryota; kingdom Viridiplantae; phylum Streptophyta; class Magnoliopsida; order Santalales; family Viscaceae; genus Viscum; species Viscum album. Next base: position 1,048,409,897 of record OY728135.1, on the reverse strand, counting down.
AACTACTCTTGGGATATTATCACATGCTATGTTATGCAGAAGAACAATCATGATGTGATAAGAAATTTATTAATATTAAAAACCATGAATATAAGTTCATCATAAAGTAAAAATAAGTTTGTTCTAGGGAACCAACTCCAAAAATACTATGAGTAGGCAAGGAGCTATATGAATGGGGAATTACTTTAAAGTAAACACTGGATAATGAGACCATCTTATTCATTATATAGAATAAATAGTTTATATAGATATTGTTTTTATTATTCTATTTATGGCCATATATCTATTCATTGCAGGCTGAAGAAAGGCAGGAACAATACCTATAGAACTCATAGACAAGTCAATACTCACCGATCAAGAAGAGTTTTTTATTGAGAATAAGTATTCTCCTCTAGAATAAGAATATGAATATTATGAAGTTGTGCATATTGAAAAGAGATAGAAAAGAAAATCTTTATCCTACACTCAATCAAATATATCATGGAAGGAAAAGAAGAAAATTGCTAAATCTAACCTTGAAAAAATTACTCTCAAAGCCACAAAGAACAGTAACACCAAGATTCTTGATAATAGATGCTCATCCCATATGATTGAAAATGCATATTTATTAGAAAATTTTAAGAAAAGGGTTGATGGAATAGTAAGGTTCAACAATGATAGTGAATTGAAGATCAAAGGAAGTGGAAGTACAAAACTAGAAAATTACAAGCTTAAGAAAACTAAATTTCTTTATGTGGATGGTTTGAATCACAATATCCTAACTGTGAGTCAACTCTATGACTCAAGACTGATGGTGAAATTCAATCAAAAGGGGTTCACTATCAAATGAAAGACAGGGAATTCTCTCATTAAAGGATGAAAAATAGATGGAAATTTATACCAGGTTGACAATTAAGAGAAAATTTATTACTTAATAGTTTAAGAAGAAAACAACTTATGGAACTAGAGGTTGGGTCACATTAATCAAAAATACATGTAAAAAGACATATAAGATGAATATAGTCATGGATATCCCCGATCTGAATCATGAATGTGAAAAGACATGTGTTTCTTTCATGTGAGGAAAGTTGGTTTATACTTCATATCAGCCAAAAAATAAAAGGGAATCAAATCTTCTTGATCTCGTCTACACAAATGTTTGTGGTCCAATAAATTTGGATGTAAAATATGGTGAAATAAAATTTGTTATTTTTATTGATTATTATAGTAGAATAATTTTTATAATGTGTATACACAGGAAATATAAATTTCTTGATTGTATGAAAATTTATCGTCGAATAGTTAAGAATGATAATGGCTGCACAATAAAAGTTCTATGATATTACAATGGATGGGAATACACATCCATTGAATTTAAAAAACTACCAAAAAAACATGGAATAAAGCATGAGGTGGTTGTAGTGATAACCCCATAAAAAATGGAGTGTTTGGACACAAAAATAAATAGGTAAACAATATGGCTATAACTATGCTAATTGAGATTCGTATCTCCTGTTATTATTGGAAAGAGTCTGTTCAAGTAGTAGTATGCACTCAAAATTGAATAGGTATTTATATGGAAGAAACCAAGACACCATATGAGTTATGGTATGGATGGAATCCATCTCAAAAATATTTTTATGTTTTTTAAAGTAATTATTTTATCCGAAACATAGAAGGAAATCAAGGAAAGTATTGTAATGTTGTAGATGGGGGAATATTCCTTGGATATTCAATGAAGAGTAAAGCTAAAAAATGTTTCAATAATCCTCTTGGACGAATTATGGAAAGTAGTAATGCCCAGAACATTGAAGATAAAACCAAAAATACCTCAAAGATATCATGATGATATGATAGAAGATGAATAAGAAAGTAGACATTGAACAAATTCAAATGCAGAAGTAGAAGAAGGAGTGAAAAACATTCAGGGGTCACAAAATGATGATGATTTAGAAGAAAAATCAGAAGAGGAAACCATTGCTGAAGAAACATAATTTGAACCTCATAAGATAAATTAAACAGTAGAATTGATCAATCCAACATCATTGGGGATTGGAAAGCTCCCACAGAGACAAGGAGAATGAGGAGTGAAGTAAATTCTTCATTCCTATGAATTGTAGAACTTACTTCATTTGAAGAAGTAATGAAGGATGAATCATGGGTTAAGGCCATGGATGAACAATTGGAATAGATTGGAAGCAACCAAACATGGTATCTTGTTAAGAGACCCAAAAATCACAATGTGACCGAAACAAATTGGATTTTTAAAAACAAATTTGATGAGCATGGAAATGTGATAAAAAATAAGGTGTGCTTGGTGTGTGCAGTCTATGCATAGATTGAAGGCGTTGATGTTGAAGAAAAATTTTCACCAGTAGCAAGATTGTAGTTGATCAAGATTTTACCTACTTTGGAAATTTAAAGACGATAAATATTTTATCAAATTGATTTGAAAAAAACATTCTTAAATACAATTATTAAAAAATAAGTCCACATTGAATAACCAGTGAAATTTCTGATTGGAAATGATGAAGCAAAGGTTTGTACATTAAAAAAGGACCTCTATGATCTAAAGAAGGCACCACATGCATGGTATTCTCAACTATATTATTATCCTAAGAATATTCAATTAAAAATAGGAGGTTATGATCATAATATATATGTGAATAATTCAAAGGATGATCAATTTATGGTGATTTTATATGTGGATGATATTATATTTAGTGAAAGCAGGTATAAATTAGTGGAATAAATTTATAATCACATGAGATCATGATTTGAAATGTCTATAATTGGTAAACTCACATACTTTTTTGGGATAAAGGTGATTCATAAAGAGTAGAATTTAATTTTTCAAGAAAAATATGTAAGAGAAATGATGAAGTAATTCAATATTCATGAATCCAAACCAATGTTGGTTTATAAAAAACATGTAAAACACAAGGATGGGACATCTTTGGATCCCTCCCTGTATAGGATAATCATTGGAATCTTATTATACTTGAATAAAACACATACATATATCATCTTTGAAACATGATTAGTGGTTTTCTTTAAAAGTAATAATAAAAGAGAACATTTGGAAGTAGTTAAAAGAATAATGAGGTATATTCAAGGTACTCTAAATTTTGGTTTATACTTTACAGAAAGAAGTGATAATGAATTAATTTTTTTTTTCTGATGCTGACTGGGCTAGAGACATGGTGGATAGAAAGTCCAAAAGTGGTGGTGCATTTTTTATTGGAAATTAATGTGTGGGATGACTGAGCAAGAAACAATAAAGTACTTCTCTTAGTATAGTTCAAGTAGAGTATATATATGATACAAAGGCTTGTACTCAGCTATTGTGGATGAATCCAAAACTAATTGATATTGGTGATGAGGTGAAATAGACAATGGTGATTCAATGTAACAACAAGAGCATGATTGATCTTATGAAGAATCCAATTCAGTATTCTCATACCAAACATATTGAGATTAGATATCACTTCATTAAGGAAAAAGTTGGACAAGGTGTGATTAAAATGGAGAATGTTGGAACTAATGACCAAGTGGTTTGAATTCTGACTAATACATTGGAAACACATGTGTTTGAGAAACATAGGTCGAACAACAGTGTTTAGCCACCTCCCAATGTATGAGGAAGTTATGGACGATCCCCTCTACCCATTTTAGTTAATTGTTTTAATTTGTTTATTGAAGTAATGAAGTTTTATGGGGGATAAACGATCAATGGGGAGTCTATTTTTGAAATCTACAAGTATAAATATAGATTATTTGGGTTTATTGAAAAAGGGGGAGAACGAAGAATAGTAAAATTCAACTTCTAGGTTTATTGGTTATAGGTTTTTGACAAACCATGCAATGCTTTTGTGACATGATGTGAATCCAATGTTATGAGAAAATAGTCATAGATTAGCTTAGACATCTATAATAATTCCAAAACATGAGAACTCAATTCATTATTCCGCTATTATTTTATACATTGATCTTTTCTCACATAGATTTATGGTGTTGGATGAATTGTCTCTCGAGTTTCATGTTTTGAAAGTGTCTAGTGCTTTATTGAATTTATCTACTGATTTCCAACATACCCAAAGGGAGATATTGTTAGAACCAAGGATTTACATTGTTGGAAATGGAAACTAGTTTGTGGTTGTTTTCAATCCACACTAATTTGATTAGGGAGTTTTCAAGGAAAGTGATCTTATATTATAATCTTACTACAGTATTGAAGGAGGCATTGTTTCCTAGTGTTTTCCAAATTTTTGGGTCCAAAAATTAGAGAATGGAGAAAGGTGTTTTTGGAAGAAGAAGTTGTGTGCAAGTTTGAAGGTGAATTTGAATGTTGCATGCAAGATAAGTTTCAGGATCGTCTTATCAAAATATAGAAAAGGAAATTTCCACATGAAATATTTGTTTTTTTCATGAAATAATGTTTTTGCGATAGTAAATTTCACATGTAAAAAGAAGGTGCCAAAGAATCTTACACGCCAAATGTGACATAAAAATTGAATTATGTTCAAGAGAATTTTAAATTTCAACAAATAAGAATATGAAAAAGGAATGAGCTTTACAAAAAAGTTGAAATTATGTGAAAATATCTTACGTTCCAAATACGACATCAAAATCAGTCTTATACTCATGGAGGTTGGTGGGCATGGAACTTGTGCATAGAGATGAAAACGTCTATAAATAAGAGGCTAACCCCATAAAAATATTAGAACTTTTCCCAAAAAAATTGGTGTCCCTTATACATGAAATATTTGTATGCAGAAGACTTACGTACCACAAATATTATGCACAAGATGTTCCTTATGTCTATAAAGACCAAGTTAATCACATGGTGTGGTTCACTGAAAGATAAGGGTTGAGAAAAAGAAATATTGCACGAAAATCATAAAACATTCTCATAAGAATAGGTGTTGCGAACAAGTGCTTGGCTTGATATTCCAGGAGGTTTGGAATATCTATTTTTTTGATCACTAATTTCATGTTCATCAATTCAGGGATATAGTGAAAGAAGAGTCTCGTGATAATTAGAGACAAAGACTTAAATTCCAATATACTAAAGTGACCTTCAAGTCATTAAACTGGGTGAGACTTATTCCAAATAGTGATATATGAAGAGTAAAATAAATTGTTCTGAGGGAAGCAGTGTGATATTCCTATGTTTGGAAATTTTCATTACACATCTAGTAAAGATTAGTGTATTTTAGTATGATCGAAACACTTTTGTCATGTGCTTCTTGGACTAGATCTTAGTGGTGAACCAAGTAAAATTTTCGTGTTGTCTCTTTTCATGTGATTGTTTATTTTTTGTACGTTCCCATCATATAGGGTTAACAAGTTCCTATCAATGTGGGAACAAGATCCATTTCTTTAGAAGAAAAAGTTGATACCCTGATTCACCGCTACCCTCTTAGGGTGTACCAGGGTCTTACATCGACCCCAACACATCCCACATATATGGATATCATCATTCTCCCAACCAGTGATCTCAATCACCCCATATCCTATGGACAACTATAACATATCCCTCTATCTGAAGATGATAAACACTATCACCCTAAATCCTCTCAAATATATAAAAGATATTACTAAAAACCAATGGTAAAAACCACATCATGGTCCATGTTCTATGTGAAGGATACCCCAACTACCTCATCCCCATGGTGAGTGGAAATCACTAATAATCTACAACCAAAACTCAACAAACCTCTATCGCTACACATAATAATGGTCAAAACCATATGAAACACACTGATAAACCAAGTCACCACATCACCTAGGATCAGCATCACCCATATCCATATGGGTTACAACCATCATGTTCCCAAGGAACCACATGAACTATCACATCTAAAATAATATCATCTACAACACACAAAATCATTCCCATAAATCCCTAAAACTACACAACCAATAAGGATTATCCATATCAAGAAAAACCCATCATTTCCCATATAATTCCACTACTATTATTTTCTTACAAATAATAAAAACTATAAGTTGTTTCATTATTAGTATCTCACATGACCCTAACCATGATTGATTATCAAAAATTGAATGGAAACATGTATAAAAGATGAATAATCAAGTAACCACCTACTTGGAGTAATCCAAATTCCACTCATTGAGAATATTTGATCGATTATATAAAGACATATATCTTTTCAAGTTAGGAATTTTAGGGGAAATTTTAATTTTGGACTCAGTGAGGGGGTTATTTTTAGAAATGGGTTTCATATTGAGAATATGAGAGTTAGTATAGTCATGAATATTTTTTTGGGTATGATTTAATAGTTGGGTGATGAATCAGTTGTTTGAGACTTGTATTTTAGTTTGAGTAGTGTGCTAGATATGTGTAAAGACAAACCCCTGCATGATTTTTTAAAAGAACCATACATGATCAAACTTACATGGATGACCTGTATGTGTGTAACCATTACATGGTAATACCTTTACATGGATGAGAATTTTACAAAATTTCGAAAAGTTAAGTGCTGGAAGAGGTGATGTGTGATCCCTTTATGTGGGATCCCTATACATGGGATCCTCTCACATGGGAATCACCATACATGAGATTACCTTATATTAGAATCATCGAATGTGGAATCCCCATACATAGGGTAAATCACTTTACACAGGAGTAATATCCTTACATGGGGTGACCCTTATGTAGGGAATCCCCATACATAGGATTCCTCCTACATCATGGAACCCTACATAGATCCCCTCATGTAGAACCTTAAGTGGACCCTTATATGAGGGTGGGTGAACACTGTTTCCATATTTAAAAAAAATATTAAATGAAGGATTAAAAATGTTTTGAAAAAGTTATTTTAGTGTGTTTCATGTCCAATACAATAAGGGGGATCGAACCGAAAGGATATCTCACCACTCTCTTTGAATATAAGGGAGTTATTCTTCCATTATTTCTATAATTGAGTTTCATTCAATTTGGAAAACAACTTGAGTTAAATATAATGTTCATTTTTTATTGTTTCCCATTTCTTTAACTTTTTTATCATCAATTATTTGTTATTTTGAGTGAGGGTTATTGGTGATGATTCCACCAAATCATGGTGAAATCGTCTATAAATATGGGTATTTTACTCTTATTAGATAAAGGAGGCCCGAAGAGGATGATCAAACAAGGTTTTTTGTGGATTCAAAGAGGTTTAGATGGATATTAGGGGTGGTGCACACCCCTTTAAGGATTGGACCATGGAAAATGGATAAGTTCTTGGGAAATGGTATGACCATAGATGAGAATTAGAAAATCTTAGGTGGTGTCTCATCTTAGACTAAATGATGAATCCATGTGTGAGGTAGGTGATACCTTTAGCATACCATATATTTTATGCTTTGGTTAAATTAATGTTATATATGGTCTCACCACTAAGGGTGATCAGAATTTTATTTAAATAAATTATTTCTTCAAAAATAAAATTCCCAGGAATGGATAAAGTGCTAAGGGACACAATGGTCTCTCATGAATAGGCTTGATGAATCGACTACCGATGGCTGAGGTATTGATTGTAAATATATTCCTTGAGATGGAGAAGACCATGGGATAAGTTCCCTTAGTTTCATTGGGTAGATATTAGTGATTTTATAAGAATGGAAAACCTCTAGTGTCACGTTAGAACCCAAGGGTAGGTCATGATGGACTTGAGTTTCCTTAGAGCCTTGGGTTAGACAATTAGATAATGGGGTGAGTGTTTCTTCCCCCATAGTACATGAGTACCTAGGTGAGTATTTTTTAGGTAGTATTATGGATATCTTTGGGGTGTGGAACAAACTTGGGTAGTTTTGAAAGTGGGATGAGTGTTATGCCATATCTTAAGAGTAAGGACAATGAGGATTATCATATAAGAATGGTGAGGCCATAATGTGACAATGATGATGTTGAGTGATGCTATTCCATTTGAATAAGGAGATTAACTCAAGAAATTGTTTTGAGATAAGGGGACCCATCTAAGGTGTCCAGGCTATGGTATCACCTAGGAAACCTTGGTGGGTGCCCCAGTGCTATATTAAACCTAGGGAGTGATGTTCAGAGAGACAGAGAGAATCGATTTTAGGTGCCACCTTAGAAATAGAAGGCTGACAGTGTGACCCTAGCATGAATATAGTGACCGAGATGAGTCTAGAGGGCCCTGATGGATACCCAAATGGGTGAGGCGAGGATGTTTATGGGTTCAAAATGGTGTACTTGCATGATTTTAATGGTCTTGATATGTGAGGATAGGTTTGAGTGGATAGTTTCTCGGCAAGCTTAGGCCGCGACCTTTGTTATTCCTAGTACTAGTGTGTAGGAATCAAGTACCTTGCATCATTTTTCATTGATAACAATAAGTAATATTTTATACTTGAAAAAATATATCTTGTTCTATTGGGTTTGAGACGGAGGAGGATTATCTCTCATTCTTGGGAGAGTTATTTAGAAGTTATCTATAGGTATTTGAGATAATTCGCTTGGGTGAAATCCATTATGCATGACATTGTCATTATCTAAAATTATATAAATCAAATTATATACTTAGATTTAAAAAATTAGTGATGACATAAAGGCTCTACCTAATTTTTTATTCTAAGTAAACCTATAGTTAAATAATAATAATAATAATAATAATAATAATAATAATAATAATAATAATATATTCCATGACAAGTACAAACTCATAGATATTTAAATATAATTTGTTAAATAAATAAATCATTATTTATTTAAATCATATTATTAAATAAAATATATCACTTTCATCGGGCCCTTAACTCAGCTCACCATTCCTCCTTGGAAATTTTCAAACCTGGAATAATAAATATAATTATATTATTCATTTAATAAATAAATAAATATTATATTCATAAACCTTGTGAATAAATATTTACTTTTAATATTCACATAACTAAATAATTATTTATATTAATATATTCACTAAAATAGTGAATAAATATATAATTATTTTATTACCTTGTAAATAATAAACAAGAGATAAATAAATATTATATTTCCAAACTTGTAAATAATATTTATTTAATATTACGCTCCCATATATTCTAAGATTGAATATATATGGTCATTGAATTCATGCGATCAACTATACTCAAATAATTATTAAACCACAAGTTAGGAGTGATATTTATTCTTAATATTAAATTCAAATAGGATTTAATAGAGATTCTAGATACACTTAGCGTGTGACCATCTAGGCCTATTTCTTAGTGGAATTAGGTTATTTTTCCTAAATTCCAAGATAAAATTATATAAAAAAATCAAGTCACACATAGAGAAAGAAGTTAATGTCACAACAACAATATCCTCATATGAATTATTACCATTTAATATAATCCTTTTGTCTTAATAACTCATCATACATGTTTCATACTTGTGTCATCAACCTATATGATTGATTTATCTTTCTTTGACTATATGAAATGAAATAATTTATGAGATACCATGGTCATGGATATAATGAGATAGTTCCATTTTAATCAAAAGGCCATAAATATCATATTCCATTAAATCATAATGGATAAATGCATTCTTGACTTATTCAATTAATGTCACATGACTTATGACACACCCAACATATCCTACCTTTCTGGGAGTATATGTCCTCTCAGTTGTTGTTAATATATTAAATTACATGATTCATGATATATATGAATAATAATATCAAGTATAAGGACCAATACACACATTTTTTGATAATAATATTCAATATCATATATAACATGTGGAATTACTATTATTTGGTCTGTCATTATAATCTCCACTCTCAGAGATTACACAATGTAAAATTCATGATAAAAAGTCTCATCCACTTATAAGTATCCAACACATGATATTCAAACATCATCTATGTCCCATTAAGGATATTCCATCTATACCATATGACATATAATTAATAATATTTTCATAGCATCTATAGGTTATCATTATGCGGGGAACCACTCTAACCTTTCGATGTTAAAAATACTCTAAGAGAATTATCAAATTAATGTTATACAAAATAATCATCATCATGTGATAATATATTCATTAATATTTATGTTATTAAATATTTTTGTAATTGAAAGTACAAAGTTAGTTGGTTCTAGGGAACCAAATCCAAAATATATCCCTTGACCAACACCCTTGAAATCATAATAGGCCCTATTGTGGAATGATCCACCACCAGAACAAAAATTAATATCATGCAACACTCAATTATTCTTCTATGACACCCACCATGCCATAAGGCCCTTGAATATAGTGTGGTCCTCAACTATCCCTAGAAAATTTAATATTATGCAGCTACTCAAGACATCATGGTTCCCCATAACTACGACGCGACTAATGAACCACATTGAAATATTAATCTAATGTACCCCTAAACACACCACAAACCCCTATATTGTGGCATGGTTTTCTACCTTCTATATAAATTTAGACCTATTCCTAGAACAGATAGCTAAAACCCAATTCTCAGCCTACACTAACATAAAAAAACCTCAACAGGGGCTAAATAAACATGGTCGACCAATTATCCAACCTAATTTATCTCTCCCAAATTCCTATACTGTTACATTCATATTAAATGTAATTATAGACATCCTTAGAGAGGAATATTTTATTGGGGAATATACCTAATTGTAATGTATCTAGAAAACCTTTGTGGACATTCTCATTACATGGAAACTATTTATATATGGTTTAAGAGAGGTTTTATGAAGAGTTTTTGATTTTTAGTTTCTATAGTTTTTGAAGGTTTTATCTTAGGGTCTAGAGCTAATAGATAAGGGCTATCGAAATGGTTAGAATCATCTATTTCAGATTTTGGTGGATTGGGCTACCCAATGGGTAGTGGTGTGATGTTGTGCAGTTTGAATATGTTAGTGTTATTTCTAGATGTTATCATTGGTATATTTCATGAAGGAGTGATGAAACCATAACCAGTTTATCTTCATTGATGGGATTGAAGTTATTGGAGATTGAGATATAGATAGAGAGTTTCTGTGAATATTTATTAATAGGTTAGGAAAGAAGGGTCATGTTGGATTTGTGTTATGAGCTAGCAATATTGGCGAATGTGTCCTATTGGTAGGAGGTGATATTTAATCTAACACATATCCAAGAATACATGCTACCTTAAATATCTTCTGGTGTTAATGAATAATCTTTATGAATCACTCAATGATGGAGTGTGTTGTATATGGTTGTTATCGTATGATAACCATGAGAAAAATATTCAATGATGGGGAGAAAATAACTCCAACTGAGATGAACCTTATAAATGAAACATTATGAGATGGATAAAAGTGGTTCATGGATTCACTTCATCCCACATGGTTGGATAAAATATTTATGAGAAAAAGGTTTTGGGTTCATAGGTTTAGAAATACCTTTATAGTATGGTCATATGTTTTTGCTAAGCCCATACTTTGAGATGCACTGGAGCTGATAACTTTGGTGATGGTAGAGGATGTCCCATTCCTGGCCATTTGTGTGTTAAGTTTATTTATATATTGTAATCCAAATAAAAGGAAAGTTCATATGAAAGTATATATTTTTTCCACAGGGCTGTTTTATGAGATTCCTTATTTAGTATCTCTAGTTGCTTTCTTTTTTCGGAAGAAAAAGTTTAAAAGTGGGGATAATCTAGCAACCCATATTTTTCTAAATTGAGATTTAGATCGATTTTTCGTTTAAAATCCACATGACCTCTCTAGGGATAAAATGGTTAATTTACCCCAGTAGAAAATTTAATGGCCAGACCAAAGACCTCTCCTCAGTGTCTCGACCATAGCGACACATGACCTCAGGCATGCCTCCCCATATTCCATAGGCTACTGATTAGCAGAGAGGGATTGAATTATACTTTGGGGGACTATTCCCTTTATATCATAATCATCAATAATAAAAAAATAACCAAACATCATACAAAAATAATAATCAGAGTACAAAAAATCAATAAACAACACAATCATGGTTTAATGAATGAAATGTTGTTATATAGTAATTAAACATAACAAATCACCCACTGAGATAGTCACATATATATAATAAAATAAATAAATAAGAGGCTTTAATTATATCATTTAGCCTCACCTCAATCCTATATCTAAATGTTTATTGAGTTGCCCAACCTAATCCACTACCTAACCTATGCTCAACCTGTAAAGCAGAAATTAGGCCTGCATACACACCAGGGTTCATGTATAGGGTGTAGGAAATCCATCTTAGTAGGCTATCACCTAGTTCTTCCAATATATATCATTATATACATGTATTAAAAAATAAAATAATAACATAAATAAAATACACAAGCATACGTGTCAGGTCATCATGTGCTAACCAGGACACCATGATACTTAATCATACCTACTTCTGACAAAGTTAGATGTCTTTGTGAATGATACATCACCATTTAAGGAGAAACTATGACTTTTCATTTTTTTTCATAATTTAACCACCCACGGGGAACCACATCCACCCCTGAAACCTATTTAGAATACTATACACCCGATATATGCATCCCACTTTAGAACCTGATATAGCATACACCTAGGGGTCACATCCCACCCCATAACCTCACATAGCATACACCCAGGGGGCTGTATCCCACCTTAGAACCATCATATCCCATACACCTAGGGGTCTATATCCCCATATATAATATTTAATTGGACATTATTACTTGAGGGGTTGTATCCCACCATAGTGCCTATAAACATAATATCGTATACACCCAGGGGCCTGAATCCCCACATAAAATAGTTAGCAGACCAATATTACTTAGGGGTGGGGGGGGGAATCCAACCCTAGTTCCTATAACCATTATATCACATATATATAAGGGACATATACATTCATAGAATAGTTATCAATTCATTATGACCCAAGGGGATGCATCTCAACTCAGTGCCTATAATCATTATATCACATATACCAAACACACACATTAAATTAAAAATAGGAAATCCTAGACCATCACATAGGCTCACTATATCATCCCATGGTTCTAGTCTCTCAATAATTAGCCCCATGTCAGAAATAAAATCTCCTCATCCATAAATACTCATAAGATAATATTCTAATACTAGATTTTTTCACATAAGGTGCATTTCAATGATCCCACTAGTTTTCTTATATTTCTTATAAGGAATTCACTAGAGTCCTTCAGATCCATCTCATTCAAAAAATAATAACTTTTTGATCCTATTTATATTCTCCTCTAACCCATAATGGTATCCATTGGGTTTCTTAAGACTAATCTAGTCTTTACTCACTTGTGCTAACCGTACTCATCACCCCATGGTAACTCCTCACAGATGGTAGTTCCTACCCGACCCTAACCTCAAGAGGTTAGTATAATTCTCTTAAAATTCCCATATTGAAACTTGGTGTCTCTAATTGGGGACTGTCTTGAGTTGTCTAACACCAAGCCTCTTTTCCTCCCAAATCCAAGTTATCCATGTAATTACCTCAACCCATACTTGGGTCCCATCTCATATATCCCTTATGAGAGATATTGAACCCATAACCTAGAGAAAACCCTCCACTTCACCCCTCATCTAGCCCAAAGGACTTATCCCACTCACAACATACATCAAGTCTCTAATCCAAACTCAAAGGGTTTTCCATGATATGTATGAGATGTACGACCATTTCACCCATCAACATTTGGCCTAATCCCCTCATACCCACCCAATTAGCTATAGTAAATCCAACCTAGGCTATCAATGACTCATATTGAATCCAACAACCATCCTAGGTACCACATAACTAAACTAGTATCTTCAACCTATGGAGACCCAATCACTGGGTGACTCTATTTTCCATAACCATCACTATAACACCTACTCTAAATCTCAATTACTGAATTAAACCCTATCTCATTACCTAGGGGTCTCCTAGTCTATATCATTTTTTACCTGGACACACATTTCATGGAAACATACACAATCATTTATAAACAATCATATGCTTTGGTATTATAGGGACCACCAAACTCAACCATATAATTACCCCCACTCCAATATCTTCACATCTTCAAAAAATCCCATCCATGCCTCATACAAGATCATACAAACACCCAATATCCTATCTCAATTCACGGAACCCAAATAATTAATTATATAATTTAATCTAATGAGGCATAATTGGCTAAAAACTCACCAAGAAATGTCATATCACTAAAACCAAACCCAATCACACATAGGTGGTCCATGGAAAACCATAGAAACCACTACAAGAAAATTTTTAATTCCAACTGGGTCACATGTATGTTTAATTTTGAGCTTAGTTTATCTATTTATATGTTCTAACGGCTTTCTAGAGTCAGGGGTTGCAATTTTGTAGGTTTCAGATAAAAATTTTATGTTCATGGTTAGTTCATAGTTAGTAGTAACCATGTGAATCCATAATTTCCATAGATTATTTTCACATTTGAGCATAGTTTGTCTAACCATTCAAGTTTCTAAGAAAACCATGTAGGTGAATGGTACTTTTTCCAAAGATCATCACATGACTTTAGCATGGGTTTTCTAATTGTGTGGCTATACCCAAGTAATCATGTGTTTTTTTCAAGGGGTATTATCTACCACTTGTTTAGTGAATGGTTTTTTAACCATGAAACCTAACCATACACCCCATACAAATTTCTTAAAATTATAAAATTACCCTAATACCCTTATTATTTTTATGCATAATCTCCTCATAATATCTCTTTATCTTGACGTAACCCATCCTCGGTGCTATAGAGGGTTATCTCCTTCGATGTATGGTGATTATCCTTTGTTCTTAGGAGATCACTTCATGGTATGTTCATATTTACACCTATTTTCACCTCATTTTCCTAGATCTTCTCTTAATCTCTCTTCCCTTAATTTCATTAGAACTCGATTGAGCTGTGATTTCTAGATCTAGTGGGTTTGATGGGGAATTGATGATGTTTATTATGGATCTTAAATTGTGAGGACATAATATATTTAAATCTAATATCTGTTTTTAAAGGTGACTAAGTTTTCTCTATTGACGAGGTAAGTGTCTATACACAATGGTTCTATCACATGAATTACTCATCATTCTTGTAAATTAGTTTGGTTTGGTTCATGAAATTGATTGATTTGAAACCTATGTAGGATATTCTATATTATTGTATCTATTTTGGGGTGGGAAATTAATTTTAAAGGGGTTTTTATTTAAAACTAGTTTTATGCACATAACGTGTTCACTAAGATGCCTTAAAGATGATTTTTACTCAAAATTGAATTTTTAATCACATAAGTGGTGATGATTTTCTTTTGTAAATGTTTTATAAAATTGTGATTATGGTTTAATTATTTTTTTGGAAGACATAGCACATTGGGCACCTTGGGAACATCTAGTTATGGATATATGGAAACATTAGCGAGTGTAGAACCACTAGAGGTATTATTGTGATATTGATATACTATGGCAGACCTCAATATTTATAGAATTCATGGTATGCTTGGATTAGTGGTGCTTCACATTTCCTAGTATGTATTCCTATAAGATATATTTTAATTTGTTCTTGGTTATTTACATGATGGTATTGTTGCATGTTTTCTTCCTCACATTTTTATCTTTTGAGACATGGATTATTTTTGACTATTGAATATTTATTTTCATACTTGTTTATATACATATTCTTATGTCTTTGAATATGGATTTTTTTAAGGGAAAAAACCAAATGATGTTTTCTATAATTTTTTTAAAATGAAATAGAATTATGAAACTTATTTTGTTTAAAATCTAGAACTATTTATTTCATGATGATATACATTATATATATTGATGGAGGTTTCCTACTAGGTGTTTTAATCACAAAATACAAATTCCTTTGATCGTGTGAAGATCAGGTTTTGTAGGACACATGTAAAGATAAGGGTGTCTTATAGCTCACCAGCTTATCTTAGTTGTTGTGGCCTTCATAATGAGTTTGGTTGGTGGTGATGGATGGTCACTTAGAGACATGGTTTTGTTTCTATTTATTTTTGATTTTGGGTTTATCATTTTTGGATTTTCATTTTATATATATTGGATGTGTAAATTTCTTCCACATTGTACTATATTTGTTTCTCCACTTTAAGTTACTCTTGAGACATGTTTTGGTTATTGTGTTTATTATCCACCTTGTGGCATGCCAACTTGGGTGATGTGTCAGGTTGACCTGGGTTAGTTCATTAAAAAATGGAATTAGATCCAATACCCATCAAGAAGTGTGATGAAACTACATGGTTTTGGATTAGGGTTAATTTTATTCATGAGATATGACCTTCATAATTTAGGTAGTAAGCATGGAAGGGTTCCTATCAAATTAACTTCTATGTCTGATCTCAAGTTACTATGGGTGGTTAGGGATTTTGATCAAGAATTGGCCTTGATTTTCGGGTAATTTAGATGAAAATTATTTTTTGAGTTTGTTTAAATGAAAATGTTATTCTCTAATGATTTTTTATCTTTTTTATTGAATCTGTAGTTGCTTAAAATTATTGTTGTTTAAAGGATTTAATTTAAATTCTCAAAGTTCATCTTTTTATTTGGATATTTTCACTTAAGATAATTGGATGCTGTCTTTTATGGTCATTAGACAATGCCTCCTATAAGATCTCTTCCAAATTCAGAAGAGGAAGTTGTAAGACAAGTTCTATATGAAAATCCTCTAGTAGAACCTATATTGGTGGAAGTAGTTATCTGCACAATCCAAAATCTTGGTTAGGTGGGTGTTAGAAACCAAATATGAACCATGGATCATTGTTCATAATTTACCAAGCATAATCTTGATATCTTCCACAGTGATAAGGGGACCTAGGAATCTGAAGAGTGGCTCAAATGGATTGAGAGAATCTTCCAATTTTTTCTACATGGTACATAATGGAGGAATTTTTATATTAACCATATCCTTTTACACATAAAATTACATTATTTTAATCATAATTAAACATTAGAGTACAATCCAAGGATAGTGAAGTCTAGTGTCTTTGAATAATAAGTACATAAAACCTAAAACATGGGAATAAAAAAACTTCTCTATTTAATCTTCATAAATATATCCTCACTTCCTTTGAGTCCTTACATCTGCATAGGGTACCATGAGGATCACATGAACAAAGGGATGAGCTAAAATCCCAGTAAGGGAATAAACATAAGAACAAGGATTTAGTACAAGGGTTAGAGATCATGACATAATGATATAAAATGAAATATAGAATCATAAAATATAAAAATGGGATCATATAAAAATTAATTCATAGTAATGTGGAAGTAACATAAATAACGACTTTATGAAAAGTCAAGGACCATTTCACTCAGAGGAGAACAAGTCAAGGTTAACCAGCAAGACCGTTGCATACGGTAACACGAGTCATGGCTAACCACTAAGACCATTGCACATAACGTATCATGAGACTAAAATTTACCCAATTAATTGGAGTGATATCTAGGATCACCCATATTAATAAGTTCATAAATATTCTTTCCACATAAATAATCATACATAATCAATCATAAATAAACATAAGGGAACCCATTGAGATAAATGGGTATCACATTCGTGTCATAAATCCTAATGAACGAGATTATCATAAAAGTTTCCATGAGAGAATGGAAATAAAAAATACATGGAAATTAATAAGGTAAAAAAGTAATATATCATGGTAAGTGATTTCAAACATAAGTGACATAATGTAATAAGAGTATTTAGGAAATTCTTAGCATTAAAAAATTTTAGTGTGGTTTCAAGGAAAATAATAAAGAGAATTTAAAATCAAAAAGGGAATAATATTTTATATAAAATCAGAAGTGAAACAAGAATTATTTAATAATAAAAATACTGATTTTATAAAAACAATGGTGTCTTAAAAAAATGGTATATTTCACTTGAAATTGGGTAAAAATTTGCGAAGTTCCCTTAAAACGAGTTTGCTTACTGGGAAGTATCAAGGAGGGAATCACTTAAAAACATATATATCCCCAAAGGAGAAGGAGGGATGGATCTTGAAACATTATTTTGGATCATATAAAAAGTATGTATAATTTTTACATAAAAATAAAAGGAAACTTCATTTGGGTAAAAAGAAAGATAGAGCAACATGAAGGAATAAAGGTGATTCGGGTTGAATCGCTTATGGAATATCAACATGGCATCGAGTGTACTTAGAAGGTATTAATGAGAGATAAATGGATTTATCATCTTTTATATATCATGAGGGAATTATGGGAAATTTGTAAAATCATACCCCATCAGTAGGAATTATACAAAAAAGGGAATAACATAGAGGATATTCTTGAATAAATACGAGAAAGAGAGGATCCCTTACTTTAAGTCCGATGGTGTTATCTAATTGATATTAATGAAATGAATAATAAAATTAGGTTCATTAATTAATAATTAAAGAAACTATTTTACATGTAAATGATTTATTATAACCCTTTTTAGTTCATTCATAACCTATTCGATTGGTTATGAGGCTCAATTTCAATGTTTGGGTCCGTTTGTTTCATGTTCGGTTTACTTATATATATGAACGGATAGAAATTTATGGTGAGAGTGGTTGTCCAAAATTGAATTTATATGAAATTAGTGAACATCCAGAATATTACATGGTTGTAAATTTAATTTTCTTACTTGGAGTGAAGGTGAATCATTATATAAAACATTAATGATAAACTCATGGATTAATGTAGCAATTTTGCTCACAATTAACTTATTCTGTATTATTATTTTACATAATGAATTTATAAGGATTAAAGAACACTAAATAAGATAAAATACATATATTATTATCTGGTTCAACCATTAAAATGGTTTCACGACCAGTCTAGAATATGGTAAATTAGATTGAAAACCCGTCGTCCTTGAATGTGATAAATCAACACATCTTGGACGGTATTTTCATTTATAGAATAAAAGGAGGGGGGGGGGGAGATTATGATAAACTATCCAATTATCATAATATAATTATAGTAAATTTATGTTATTGGAGTTATCATACCATTTGGGTGAAGGGAGGTGAGGAAATAAATAATAAAAGAAAAGAACTTGAAAGAAAATAAAAGAATTAGAAAGAGGAATTTACATCTTGAGTTTATCACATTTGAGAGCCTCCTAAGAGGAGAGGATTTGGTCTTTTGAGAAGACAAAGGGATGTTAGACATGGGTTAAGAGATTGTGGAATGATTTTGTCAGAACTTAGGCAAGGAAAAAGGCTTGAGAGGAGTGAAGATAAGAGGTGAGTGTGGGTGGTTTTTATAGCGGAGAGGAGTGAATTTTGTATATTTAATTCATTATTTAATTATTTTGCACAAGAAAAGAAATAGTGTTTTATTCTTGTAAAAAAAAAAATAAGTGCATGTGAGTTTGAGCCAATGTCCATTTACATCATCCATGACTCAATCATGATGAAAAAATTCAGGTTTTAGCATTTATTATGAATTATCATATTTTACAATTCATAAAAAATTCAAGTATTTTAGAAAAATCCCAAAAATTAACCCTAACCATTTTCAATATGTAGAATCAAAAAATGAATTCCACTTTTTTAAAACAATTTTATAAATATGATTAATCTAATTTTTAATTAAAATCATAATTTTCTTGAAAAATACTGATTTTAAAACTATAACTGATTTTATAATGCTTTAAAAAATTACATAAGATCTTATAAAATTATCTTAATACCAAAAGACATAAAATTATTAATTTATGAAAACCTTTTAGGAAAATAAAATTTCTTTTGAATTAATTAATTAATTATAATTAATTATTTATGACTTACAAAAATACAAATACTTTTACTATGCTCATATTATTACTTATAAGATGCCTAAATTTTATTTATACATTCATGGGTGAGGTTACTATTTTTTTGGATTATTTACTATTCATAAGGGTCATATTAATATTCATAAGGGTATGTTAATATTCACCAAAATATAAGTTGATTTTATAAGACTCTAAATATCTTACTAAAAACAACCGTATATCTCATATTTTTGAAATTCAAAACATAGAAGTGACAATAGTATGCTTAAAGGTCACATAATACTTAGTAGTTCATTGTGTTATGATTTAATGTGATTATATGACATAATTTTAAGAAGGTATTTTCCATTTATCAAACATTGGGTTGTTTCATTATCCCCCCTTATGAAATTTCACCCTCGAAATTTCTTTTTCTTTTTTACATTCTAATCCATAAACAGCTGCACATAGTTTTCCTTTATTGCCTCCTCTAGTTCCCATGTCGCCTCTTAATAATTATGGTTCTACCATAGTACTTTGACCAGGTGAGTAGTCTTTTTATGTATAACTTTATCTCTACGATCCAATATCTTTATCGGCTACTCCTCATAAGAAATACCATTCTCGAACTATACCACTTATGAAGAGAGTACATGTGAAGGGTTTGGTATGTACTTCCTAAAATGGGATACATGAAAGACATTGTGTACTTTGGACATGGTAGGTGGAATTTTCAGTCGATAGGCCACAAATATGACTCAATCAACTATCTCAAAGGGGATGATGTACCTGGGACTTAACTTTCTTTTCTTACCAAACCCCAGGACCATATTCCATGGAGATATGTGTAGAAATACCATGTCTCCAACTTTGAACTCAAGGTCTCGTCGATGATTGTTTGCATAACTCTTTTGTAAACTTTGGGCTACCTTAATGTGATACTGAATGGTTTTCACCTTATCCACCATTTCTTCGACCATTTTAGGTCCTTCCTTCTTACGCTCACCGACTTCATCCCAATACGCTGGTGTTCTGAACCTTTTCCCATAAATGGCTTCGTATGGATCCATTCAGATGCTTGAGTGGAAACTATTGTTGTAGGAGAATTCAACCAGTGGAATATTTTGATCCCATAACCCTTTGAAGTACATAGAACATGATCTCAACATATCTTCTAATGTCTGAATAGTTTGATCAGATTGGCCATAATTTTGAGGATGATAGGTCGTACTAAAGTTCAGTTCAATACTTAGAGTATGTTGTAGATTTTCCAA
Organism: Viscum album; assembly: GCA_963277665.1. Classification (NCBI taxonomy): domain Eukaryota; kingdom Viridiplantae; phylum Streptophyta; class Magnoliopsida; order Santalales; family Viscaceae; genus Viscum; species Viscum album. Next base: position 1,048,388,881 of record OY728135.1, on the reverse strand, counting down.
AACTTCTAGGTGAATCTTATATCTCTATCAGATACAATATATAGTGGTAATACATGAATCCTTACCACCTTTTTGATATATATCCATGAAAGTTGATCCAATGAGAAGTCCTCTAGAATTGTGATAAGGTGAGATGTCTTTGTAAGATGATACAGAATGACCCATATAGCATTGTTTATTCTGGATGTCCTTGTAAGTCTAGTGAAAAAGTCCATGGTGATGTTCTCCCACTTCCATGTTTGTTTGGCTAGTGGTTTCATTTTCCCATTAGAATTTTGTCTTTCATCCTTCACTTGTTGACATACTAGACACTTTAATGTATATTCAACAATCCCCTTATTCATTTTGTCCCACCAAAAGTTCTCTTGGATATCTCAATACATCTTTGTGCTACCCTATTGAATATATAAGGTTGAGCTATGGGAATCATTCAAATTCTCTTTCCTTATCTCTAGATCAGATAGTACACATAATCATGACCCAAATCTTACAAATCCTTCTTAATCAATCATAAAATCAGAGGATTTCCATTTCTAATAGTTTTTACCCTTTTCAGAATTTTCACATCTTTTCTTTGAGCATACTTTATTTTCTCCACGAGGGATGGTTGAAAAATCATTTGAGAAAGGATTGATTATGTTACTCCCTTAATGATTCCCATATATATCCTTTTAAAATATAATAATATCGGATCCTTTTCAATTCTCATAATTGATAAAGATGCAAGATCCTTTTCTACTTAGAGAATACTCCACCTTATTTTCCTTACTGGGATGGTAGTTGATTGAGAATTCGTAATCCTTGATGAGATCTATCCAACTTCACTGGAACATATTAATATCTTTTTTTGTGAATATATATTTGAGACTCTTGTGATCAGTATATATTTCACACTTCTCACCATAGAGATAATGCTGTCATATTTTTAATGTAAATATCACATCCGTCGACTCCAGATCATACGTAGGATAGTTTTTCTCATAGATTTTTAGCTGAATTGAGGCATAGGATATCACTTTATAATTTTTCATTAGAAAACATCCTAAAACATTCCTTGAATCATCACTGTAAACCACAAAGATTTATCCAATTTTTGGGAGTGTGAGTACTGGAGGAGTGATAAGCCTCTTTTTCAACTCCTTAAAACAATCTTCACATTCCCAAGTCAAGAAAAACTTTACTCTATTTCATGTCAGCTTGGTCCTTGGGTTTGAAAATCATGAAAAGTTCTTCACAAATTATCAGTAATACTCTACTAGACCCAGAAAGCAGCGGATCTCTATTACAGATGTTGTTCTGGGCCACTCTTCAATCGTCTTTGTCTTGGAGGGGTCTACAAATATCCCTTTTCTGGTGATAACATGCCCAAAGAATGATACTTAATCCATCCAGAACTCACATTTAATGTAATTTTCATACATCTTGTTCTTTCAAAAAGTATTTAACATAGTATTCAAATAATCCTTATGTTTCAACTTGCTCTTGGATTATATCAGAATATCATCGATAAAGACTACCACAGATTTGTTTAGGTAATCTATAAAGATACTATTCATTAAATTCGTGAAAATTAATGGAGATTTAGTTATTCTAAATGGCATAACTATGAACTCATACTGTCCATATCTCATTCTAAAGGCAGTCTTGGGAATATCTAACTTCCTCACCTTTAATTGCTGATATCCCAACCAAAGTTCCACCATAGAGAAATAACTGTCCCCACGAAGTTGATCGAAAAATTCATATATCTGAGTCATGGGATACTTGTTCTTTATCTTGATTTTATTAAGATTACGATAATCAATTTATGAAGTGCATTGAACCATCCTTCTTCTTGAAAAAAAGGATTGGCTCACCCCATGGTGAAGCACTTGGGCATATAAAACCCTTCTCCAGATTATCCTATAACTGCTTCTTCAACTATTCCATCTCTACGGTGGCCATTATATAAGGTGTCTTTGATATAGGAAAATATCTAAGAATAAGTTAAATTGAGAACTCAATCTCTCAATCAGGAGGAAGACCGGACAACTCTTTAGGAAATACATCAGTGTAATCCCTCACCATGTGTATGTCTTTAAGAATGATTGTCTCATTTGTATCAATCATTTGAGCTAGACATGCTTTCTCATAAGGAATTAATATCCACACTTGAGATAATGATTATAAAAGAGATTCAACTTCCTCCATACACTTTTATATAATTTGAGGATTCTTCAGGATGTAAATAGTGATCTACCTTTACTGAAAATTGATGTTGTATTTTTATAAATATATCCAATCCATGCCTAAGATAACATCAAAATCCACTAAAGGAAGCATGATAAGATTTTTTGGGAGGTTCATCCCACAACAATTTACCAGGGAAGAGTTATAAACCTTGGATGCAATAACTACCCCATTCTCTATTCTCACAGATAACATATCGTTCAAATTTTAAGGTGGTGTTTAAATAGTTCTACTAAACTTAAAAGATATGAAGGAATGCATAAAACTAGAATCAAATAGTACGTCTACCATTCTTGAATGAATAACTAATGTACCTGTCACCACATCGTTGTCCAACTCCACCTCAGAAGCAGTGATAGAATAACCCCTTTCTTCTTTCCTTAGTGGTTGTTGTTGATTGACTCTAACAACCCTCAACTTAGGAAAATTGTTCGTATAATTCCCATCATAGTTTTAGTTGTAACAGTAAAGTGCATGATGAGTGTTGATCTGAATCTTCCTTTATTCTTCCACATTAGTAGAATTATTTATATCCTATGGGTAGTTTTTAGCCATATGTCCAAACTTTCCACATTTGAAGCAATTTCTAATTCCCTTTAGATAGTTCCCATGATGCTTATTCCCGCAAATTTTACACATGGGATGATCAAGCTTCTTTCCATCATGGAATTTATTTCTAGAACTGCCTATATTAGATTCCATTTTCCACTTTTTTTCATTAGGCCCATGATGCCATTGAGAGTCTCCGATATCCATTTCAACCTTAAGAGAACAACAAACAATCTCCTCATTGCTGTCAAAGTCTTGAATCACCAACACATTTCCTAAACTCATCTTTAGTCTGATAAAGAAGCAATCCACCTTTCTTTCAGTGTTTATGAAAATTCCAGATGTGTACCTTGAAAGCCTTGTGAAGTTTTATTTATACACCCCGATTGAATCATCTTCCTTCTGCTTGAGTCTGAGAAACTCTCATTCCATCTTGAGACAGAGGGTTTGGGGAAAATATTTATTGAAAATCATTCTCTTGAATTCCTTCCATTCTATGGAATCAATTTCATCATGGGGCTTCGTATTCCTGATTATTTCCCACCACTGATTAGATTTCCATCGAAACGATAGACCGCGAATACGACTTTCTCTTCTTCTAAGAACTGGAGGATAGAGAATATATTTTCAATGGAGTTAATCCACTATTCCATGAGGAGGGGATCATATGATCTACCAAACATGGGAGGCCTTTTTTGTATGAAGGATTCAATGTAAACTTGATCTTTCCTTGGAGGATGATGGTGTTACACATGATTCATGTTATTATTCACAACTTGAGCCAGTTGAGCAAGTACTGTCATGAAGTTTTGAGAACCTATTCTCATCATATCAGACATATCATTAGGGAAGTCTTCACATTTCCTATCACATTGGTTGTTTTCACATGTTCTTTTATTTCTCACCATTAACTAAGAAAAATATTGTAAAATTTGATGGATTGAATACTTAAGTTTTGATCACAAAAAGGAAACTTTGAACATAAAAGGACAAACTTATAAAGGAGAAGTATATTTTTACTTGTGATTCCTTTGTTTTAAATCTAGGTTATCCTTGATCTATTTCTTATCTTATATTCTTATGAGATTTTTTTTATTCCCGAAATAATGTTTTGTACTAAGCTCATGAGTTTACCAAAGAATATACCCAAGGAGTGTCAAACCAAGAGTGTATAAAGGCCCGTTGTCGTGCACCAGTTCCCGTTCAAGTTTAGATCAAAGCGGTGTTTTAGGGTTTTACCCCTAGATACATCTAATCCAGATCCACCTCTACCTATTTGTATCCAAACATGGATGTATTTTCTTTATAAAACACTTACTCTATACTTACCAAAATTTAGGGGTGTTTTCTTATACATAGTCTCACCCTTAAGGTTCTTTCTAAAGTTATCTATTCCTAATATCCAAAATAACTAGACCATCCTCTAATACCAACTATAACGATGCTAGCCTTCTACACATAACATTAAATGATTTTAAGCATAATTAAACATCAGAGTACAATCCAAGGATTGTGAAGTCTAGTGTCTTTGAAGACTAAGTACATAAAAATTAAAATATAGTACAAAAAACACTACTTTATTTAATCTTCATAAAGAGCTCCTAACTTCCTTTGATCCCTTACATCTTCATAGGGTACCCTGGGGATCACATGAACAAAGGGAAGAGCTAAAATTCCAAAAAGTAAATGAACATAATAATAAGGATTTAGTACAAGGGTTAGAAATCATGACATAATGATATAAAATGGCATATAGAATCATAACATATAAACATGGGATAATATAAACATGAATTCATAGTAATGTAGTAGAAACATAAATCATGACTTTAGCACAATTCAAGGCTCATTTCACATAGAGGATCACAAGTCAAGGTTAACCGCCAATATCATTGCACATGGTAGCACAAGTCAAGGCTAACTGCCAAGACCATTGCACATAACGTCTCATGAGACTAAACTTTACCCAATGAATTGGAGAAATTTTTGGGTGCACCCATATTAAAAAGTTAACGAATATGCTTTCTACATAAATAATCACACATAATCAATAATACATAAATATAAGGGAACCCATGGAGAGAAATGGGTATCACATTCATTTCATAAATCATAATGAATGATATTATCATAAAATTGTCCATGAGAGAAAGGAATTAAAATATAAATTGACATTAATAAGGTAAAATAGGTATATATCATGGTAAGTGATGTCAAAAAGAAGTGAAAACATGTAAGAAGAGTATTTAAAAAATTCTTATCATTAAAACATTTTAGCGAGTTTTCAAAGAAAATACTAAAGTGAATTTAAAATAAAAAAGGGAATAATATCTTATATAAAACCAGAAGCGAAACAAGAAGGTTTTCATAATAAAAATACTAATTTTATAAAAACAAAGGTGGATTAAAAAAATTGTTAGAGTTCACATGAAATTGGTTAAAATTTGGGAAGTTCTACTAAAATGTGTTTGCTTATTGGGAAGTATTGAGGAGGGAATCAATTAAAAAAACATATATCCCTAAAATAGAATGAGGGGTGGATATTGAAACATGATTTTGGAGAATATAAAAAGTATGTATAAGTTTTACATAAAAAGAAAAGTCAACTTCATTTGGGTAAAAATAAAGATAGAGCAACATGAAGGAATAAATGTTGTTCGGGTAGAATCCCTTATGGAATATCAGTATGGTATCAGCTGTACTTAAGAGGGATTAATGAGAGAGAAAGGGATTTATCATCTTGTATACATCATGATGGTAGTATGGGTAATGTGAAAAATCATACCCCATTATTAGGAATTATATGTAAAAGGGTATAACATAGAGGAGATTCTTGAATAAATGTGAGAAAGAGAGGATCCCTTACCTTAAGTCCGATGGTGTTATCCACTTGATATTAATGACATGAATAATCAAATTAGGTTAATAAATTAATAATTATAAAACATATTTTTCATGTAAATTATTTATTATAACCTTTTTGAGTTCATTAATAACATTTTCTATTGGTTATGAGGTTCAATTTCATTGTTCGGGTCTGTTTGTTTCATGTTTGGTTTACTTATATATATGAATGAATAAACATGTGTGGTGAAAGTGGTGTGCAGAATTTAATTTATATGAAATTAGTAAAGATCTAGAATATTAAATGGTTTAAATTTATTTTTCTTACTTGGAGAGAAGATGAATCATTACATAAAACATTAATGATAAACTCTTAGATTAATGTTGCGATTTTGATCACAATTAACTTGTTTTGTATTATTATTTTACATAATGAATTTATAAGGATTACAGAACATTAAATAAGATAAAATACATATATTATGATCAGTTTCAACCATTAAAATGGTTTCATGACCAGTCTAGAATATGGTAAAGAAAATTGAAAACCCATCATCCTTGAATGTGATAAATCAACACATCTCAGACAATATTTTAATTTATAGAATAAAAGGAGGGAGAGGTAGATATTATTATAAAATATACCATTAGAATAATATAATTAAATTAGATATATGTTATTGGAGTTATCATACCATTTTGGTGAAGGGAGGTGAGTAAAGAAACAAGAAAAGAAAATAACTTGAAAGAAAATAAAATAATCAGAAAGAGGAATTTACCTCTTGAGTTTATCTCCTTTGAGAGCCTCTTAAAGAGAGAGGATTTGGTCTTTTGAGGATACCAAGGGCTGTTGGACATGAGGGAGAATCTTGGGGAGTTATTTGAATAGAACTTAGGCAATAAAAAAAATATTGAGAGGAGTTAAGATAAGAGGGGAGCGTGGGAGGTTTTTATAATGGAGGAGTGGAGTGAATTTTGAATATTTAATTCATTATTTAATTATTTTGCTCAAGACAAGAAATAGTGTTAGATTCTTGTAACCAAAAACAGTAATAAGTGCATATGAGTTCAAACTAATGGCCATTTATATCATCCATGACTCAAGAATGATGCCAAAATTCAGGTTTTAACATTCATTGTGAATTATCATATTTTACTATTCATAAAAAATTCAAGTATTTTAGAAAAATCCCAAAAATTCACCCTGAATATTTATTGACATGTAGAATCCAAAAATAAACTCTATTATTTAAAAATAATTTTCTAAATATTATTAATTTAATTTTTAATTAAAATCATAATTTACTTGAAAAATACGGATTTTAAAACTATAACTGATTTTATAATGATTTCAAAAATTACATAAGGTCTTATAAAATTATCTTAAAACCAGAAGACATAAAATTTTAAATATATGAACACATTTTAGGAAAATAAATTTTCTTTAAAATTAATTAATTATTTTTAATTAATTATTTATGACTTACAAAAATACCAATACTTTTACTATAGTCATATTATCACTTATAAGATGATGAAATTTTATTTATACATTCACGGGTGAGGTTACTATTATTTTGGATGATTTACTATTCATAAGGGTCATATTACTATTCATAAGGGTAGGTTACTACTCACCAAAAACTAAGTTGATTCTATCAGACTCTAAATATCTTATTGAGCGCAACCGTGTATGTCAGATTTTCGAAATTCAAAACACAGAAGTGACGATATCATGTTTAAAGGTCACATAGTACTTTGTAGTTAATTATGTTGTGATTTCATGTGATTATATGAAATAATTATAAGAATGGATTTTCCATTGATAAAATATTGGGTTGTTACAGTTTTCCACTTATATGATTGAAAGAACGGGGATAAAATGGCGGGAATCCATCATTTAAGCTAAGTTACATGAGGATATTACCTGGAATAATTTTATAAAAGGTATTAAATAAATAGTTTTATCTTGAAATGTTACAAGTGGTGAATACTTTTGAATTTTTTACCTTGGAGGAATGGAAAAATTTAGTTATGGAGTATGAAATTTTTTTCATTGAGTTGGTTCACTTATCAGTTGAGCATGTTTATAATGAAAACCTTAAATATCAGAGGTTTGAGATAGGTTTTAGGGATGATATTTGGTTGATGATGATTCTATTATACCTATATACCTTTTATAAGGTGGTTTATAAATCATCTATGGATGCGGAAAACTTAGCTTGGTAGATGAGTTTAGGTGGAGCTTTTATTGCAACATGTGGTAGCCAAGGTGTGTTGTGTGACAAAAAAAGAATCATGATAAGGGAACTCTTTTTATGTAAGGACCAATATTAAAGGATTCTTTAGGATATAATTAGTTGGTTTACTATCAGTGTGGGAGAACTGGTCATACTAAGCTTAATTGTATTCAATCTTCTAGGACATGCCATAATTGTGGATAATTCAACCACCTTAAGTTTTTTTTTACAAAAGAGAATCTAAAGGAAGTAGATTTGGATCCACTCTTTCCAAAGGATCTCAGGATCATTCATATTAACAAATGGTGGTGTATATCATTATCATGCCAGGGGGGATTCTAACATAATGAATAAATCTCATGGGGATCTGAGTCCAGATGTCTTTATACAATGGAGTATGCGTCAGAGGAATCCAAAGCATAACCGGATACTTTGAGAGGTATAATGTTCATTTCATCCTCTATGTTCCTAACTTTATTTTATATAGTAACATTTAATTATTTTATATCATCTAATTTGATTGTCATGTTGGGATCATGATTAGTGCCTATTTCATTAATATTGGATCCTTCCACTTATTTAGAAAAGTGAAAGGAACATGGTTTTAAATGTCCTAAGTGTCGGGTAATGATTTTTGAATTCAAATTTATATGGGTATTATTAGTTATTAATATTTATACCTTAAAAATTATTATTTTCATGGATTTTATGACCAATGTTAATTCTTCGATCAATAATTACCTTTTATGAGTTTAGTTTTTTCTTCAAATGGAGTCCCTCATGTCTTGTCAGGTGAGTGGGATCCTAGATTAGGGAGAGCGGTGCCTATTGTTCCTTATACTGAAATGATATCATACCAGTAGTCAGAGATATTTCTTGATTCCATTGATCAATTTTTTATTAGTCCACTTTATTTAGTGTTTAGTGTATACGCCAATGTATTTATTAATAATTTTTATAGCTTACCACCCTAGAAAGAGGTCAAGTTCACTATTAATCTAATCCCTCAGATGATTCCTATTTCTATGCCATCATATCTCATAGTATCCACCGAGTTAATGAATCTTAAAGTTTATTATTTGGATCTTGAAGATGATGGATTTATTCATCCTAGTGTGTCACTATGGTATTTTCTAGTTCTATTTGAAAAGAAGGTACACATATTCATTAAGCTTTATTTTGGTTACCAAAAGGTTAATTAGGTAACTATTAAGAACAAATATCCCTTTAATAATATTTATTATAGCAAACCAAATTTTTCTTACATGACTATTACATCACTTTTAACATAAACAAAAAAATAGTGATATAATCCAATATTCAAAGGCTTAATATCTTGGGAAAATTATTCTCATACACCAATTGTACATAATAAAACTTAATTTTTTTTAAATTATTCTTTTTTTATATTTATATAGATATCATGATTTCCTTATTAAATATAGTAACCTAAGGATATACATCTAAGAAAGGGGTGATCTAAAATCCTAGTAAGGGGAGTAATAAGGGACATGAATTAGTAGAAAAAGAGTGAGCTTAATCATTATCATTATATCATAAGAATAATAACATCATAAAAAGCATGATTGAAATATTTTATAGAGGCATGGAATGTATAATATTAAAAATAATGAAACATCATAACATAGTGGTCAAATACCACACATAGTTATGAATAAATCTAGCATTATCTCCACACATAACATATATTCATAAATAATAACATCATCATTGTGACCAAAGATATAATCATGTTCATGAATAATAAAAACTATATCATGATATATGTTACGTTACCTAATGAATTGGAGGTCTATATAATTCTAGGCCCACCTATAACATCATAAAATTCTCATAATCATACATGCCACATGGAAAGATAACAAATGTAGTCATGAAATAACCCATGGAATGAAATGAGTTTTGTAAAAAAAATTCACATATAATACATCATGAAATTAACTTTAAGATTCCAAAATGAATAAGGGAGATCATACATTATCATAAAATATCAATTTATTCTTTTAAAGGAGAAATAACTCAAGAGGATTCAACTGATGTTTTTTGAAATTTCAATCTTTTTGAAAAAGAATTGTGAATGGATTAGAAATATTTTTGGAAGGGTATAAACATGTATATACCTAAAATAAAATAGAAATAAAATTGGAATGGAATATTTTGGATATTATGGGAATATTATTACTGAAATAAATGTGAAATGGTATATAACCCAAAATAAAAAAATTAGGTTTGAGAATCCCCTTACCACAAATCTTATCTTATTTCATCACTTCTCCACCTCCTGAATAATAAAACTAGATTTATTAAAACATTGAACCAGAAGTGAATTATGTTAATTTATTTCACTATTTATAAAGTATAAAAATTGGATTATATTTCTTAATTTTAGTTTTAAAGGTTAATCACTTTGTTATCATGTTTTCCATATAAATTTTTTATTTTTCTTTGATTTTATTATTTTTGTTCAAAGTCGTTTATACATAATCCATGCTAATTACATAATATTAAAATAAATATATTTAAAAATTTATATATTATAAATAATTTACTATAACCATCCATAAGGGTGGTGATATAAAATAAGTTATAAATATCCTTATTGGTGTTTAACAGACCGTTATTGGGAATGTTGTTCAAAGAAGAAGAAAGAAAGCTATAAAATAAAAATAATTCCTCAATATCATTTTTAAAATAGGTTAACATAATTAATATAATATTAAAATAATTCTTGATTAATATTATAATATTTGGTTTTGAAAATAATTGGGAAGAAAGGTAAGAGAATAGGAAGATGAGAGAAGAGTTAATAAAATCTTACTCTTTTATCGGTGTTTCATTTCTTGTACAACACTAAAATTCATTTATGAATGGAGTTGGTTTACTACAACACATCCCTAAGGGTCCTAAGAGTCATAATATAGAGTATTTGGTTAGTTATTATGATTTTTTATGTAGAGGTGAAGTGGTTTTCCAAGGGGATGGAAATGGGTTATTTATACTTCAAGAGAGGGGTATTTTTGAGGTAAAATATTGAATAAAATACCACACCTAAGGTAAACCTTGTAATAGTTATATTGTTAGAAAAATTAATTATATATCAATATAATATAATTATTTTATGACTTTAAACACCTTTATAAATAAAATTTACTCTTTTATTAAAAATAAAAGTTGGAAAAAAAGAAAAATTATCTTTTTAAAGGAATACTTTTGACTTTAGATTTTGGAAAGTAAATTTTTATGTTTGGTAAAATTTTTATTATATTTTTAAGACCCATTTAAAAAATTTAATATGTTTTAGTTGATAAAAAATTTATATAATTAATTAATTTCTGATTATATCATAAATGATGTAATCTGTAAAAAGACAACTTACAAAAACAAACTGTATTTTTACTATTCACCTAAAAATTGATGTGTTTTAGAAATTTACCAAAAAATTAACCTTGGAAAATTTATATGTTTTTATTTCAAAAATTAAATTAATTTTATCAAAATAATGTTATAACATATGTTATTTTAATTTTTTCATATAAAAGTTATGATTTTTCCCAAATACCTTAAAATATAGTTTATTAAAAATGTGCTTATATTTTCTTTGAGTTTTTAATTTTGATATTTATTTTTTGGAATAATAATATTTATATTTAGTTAAATTAATCCTTATAAAAATTATTTATATTAAATTTTATTATTTTTGAGGTCAAATTACATATTCCAACGGTAGTGTTACTATTTCCAATGTCGAAGTTACTTTTCCCAATGGTCATGTTACTATTATAATGGTCACATCACTATTTTGATGGTCATATTACCTCATATAAATAACACTTTATTACTTCATTAAAAATTCACTAAAATTACTCCCAAGGTTATATATTTTCATTTTCTAAGATGGTGATTGGTTTACTAATATTTTGTTTCATTTGTATAGTTTTGTCCATGGGGGTGATGATTGTAATAGATTATGGTGATCCATATTTCACCATTATTATTTTCATAATTTATATTTTTTGTCCCATTATAATTTTTATTATTTTCATTGGTTTATTTTTTGAATAATGTAACAATTTTCATTAATAGAATTTTTTTTGTTGGTTTCATTATGTTTTGTATGTCTATAATACTATATAATATAATATAACACATATTTATTTCAAATATCATTCATAAAATCTAGGTTGTTACATCCCCATTTTGAAATTTCATCCCTAAAATTTCAAGTCATATTCTCAATTGAGAAAGGTGAGGGTACTTCTATTTTATTGTTTCCTTTGGTTCTCACACTGCCTATTCATATTTATGGTTTCTCCACAACACTTTGATAATGCGAGTTGTCTTGTTGCATAAAAATTAGTCTCTAAGGTCCAAGATATTCACTAGATGTTCCCCATATGATATTTTATTCTCCAGTTATACCACCTCCATATTCAGTACATGTAAGGGATTATGTATGAACTTCCTGAGGAGAGATACATGGAACACATCATGAACTTGATCCATATTTGGTGGAAGTTAAATATGATAGGACACTTATCCTATACGATAAGGGATATAATAGTATCCAATGTTTCTAGGGATACAATTCTCTTCATTTCCAAACCACATGAATAACTTTGATGGTGATATTCAATGGAAAACTTTTTCACTAACTTCAAACTTTATGTCCCTTCAACGACTGTCAACATTTATATTTTTCTAAGTATATTTAATATGTTTTTGGATGGATTAAACCTTCTCTATCATCTATTATATAAGATCAGGTCCAAGTAAAGTTCATTCTATAACTTCATACCAATAAGTAGGAGTTACACATCACTTTCCATACATAGCTTCATATAGAGCCATTTTAATACTTTAGTGGAAGCTATTATTATATGAGAAGTCAACTAATGAGATATATTGATCCCAACCTTCTTTAAATTCTATTATCAATCTATTAGAATGTACTTGAGTGTATGAATATTCCTCTTAGACTTTCCATCAGTTTTGGGTGATAGGTTGTGTTGAAATTCAATTTAGTATTTAGAGAATGTTGAAGAATTATAAAGAATTTAGAAGTTAAACATGAATCATGATTAGAGATGATAGAAATTAGTTCCCCATATAACCTCACCACTTACTTTACATATATATTGGAAATTTTTTCCACCTAGAGATATTATCTAATAGTGATGAAGTGGGCAGTCTTGGTGATTCGATCCAAAAAAACCCATATCACATTATTTCCTTTATATTTATTTAGGAGATAAGTGAAAAATTACTTGATAATGTTATCCAATTTCCACATGGGTATGGGTAATGGTTTCATCATTCCATTGGGATTTTTTCTCTGATTTAACTTCCTAACATACCAAGTACTTTTAGGTGTACTCAAATATCTCTTTCTTGATATTGACCCACCAAAAGTGATCTTGAAGATCACGATACATATTGGTGCTTCTAATATGGATAGAGAAAGATGATATATGAACATTATCTGGTAGATCCTTCTTTATATTAAGTTATAGAGACACACACAGTCTAGTTCCAAAATAAATCACACCATAATCATTGATATGGAATTCATGAAGCTTTCATTCCATTATTGGTTTCACCCTTTTTTGAAGATCTAGATCATCCCTTTATGCCTCCTTGATCTTATATTGGATATATGGTTGGGAAATAATTTTGGAATGGTAGTATTTATTCCCTACCATTATGATTTTTAGATCCATCTATTTTATATCCATGAATATAGGGTCTTTTTCAATCGTATCATGGATAGTGTAACATGTTATTTTCTACTTAGATCATTGAATACCCTCTTATCATTTCCTGGATGGTAGTGAATAGAGTAATCATAGTTCTTGATATACTATAAAAATATTTAATAATTCATGTTGATATCCTACTATGTGAATATATAATTTAAACTCTTATGATCAGTATATATGTCACATTTCTCTCTATAGAGGTAGTGCTCCTCAATATTCAAGGTGAAGATCACTACTACTAACTAAAAATCATATATCATGTAGTTATGCTCATGTATCATCAACTATCACGAGGCACATGCTATCACTTTATCATTATTCATGAGTACACAACCCAAGAATTTCATCAAAGCATTACTATATATCACAAAACATTCTCCACTTAATGTTAGTGTGAGTATATGTGCAATGATTAGATTCTTCTTGAGAGACTTAAATATTTCTTCATATTATTCTATCTAGACATAATTTACCCCTTTTTAGGTTTACTTATTTAGTGGTATAGAAATTAATGGTAAATTTATAAAAAAAATTTAGTACCTAAATAATCAAAGAAAACTACATATTTCCATGACACTAGTGGGTATGCTATATTCCTCAATAGATTTTATCTTTGAAGGGTTCACATAAATTCTCTCACTTATGATCAAATGACCCAAGAATGTGAATCGATGCATCTAAAATTCACACTTTCTGAACTTATCATACATTTTCACCTTCCTTAATGTCACCAATACAATCTTTAGATACTATTCATATTCTTCCTTACTCTTGGAGTAAATGAGAATCTCATCATTAAATACTACCAAAAGTTTTTCAATTTAGTCTCTAAATAATCTATTTATCAAAACCATGAATATTTCAGGGGTATTAGTAAGTTTGAAGAGCACCACTATGAACTTATAATGTCCATACCTTATACAAAATATTTTCTTATGAATATATTCCTTCTTCACCTTCATATGATGATATCTTGAACAAATTTCTACCTTTGATAAGCACTAAGATACTCATAGTTGACCAAACAAGTCTTTAATCCTTTAAAGGGGATAATTTTTATTTACAGTGATCCTATTGAGCTCCCAATAATCTATAAACAACCACATTGATCCATCATTTTTCTTCATAAATAACATTGAATCACCCCAAGGAGATGTACTAGGGTGTATGAACCGTTTTTCCAAATGATCTTGTAGTTGATTCTTTAACTCCTCTATTTAAATAGGGGCTATCATATAAGAGAATTTATAGATATGAGTGGTTCTGGCTATAAGTACTATTGAAGAATCCTCCTCACAATCTGGTGGAAGTCCATGAAACTCTTTGGGAAATACATCCATGTATTCCCTAACAATGGATAGTTCCTTAAGGTTGATTATTTCCTTCAACTCAACCATTTGGGAAAGGTATGATTCTTCATAGGGTATTAACACCCACACCATTGAGGGATTTTTCTAAGGAGATTCAGAATCTTCCTTGAATTTGGACAAGAGTATTGGATGGTTTAGAATATAGAAATATATTTCCTTTTCCAGATATTTGATGTGTGTTCTATATAATGAGGTCCAAGCCATGCCAAGTATAGCATAAAATTCCACTAGGGGATGGATTATGAGATTCACTAGAAGAATCTTCCCACATATGCTAACTGGATAAGAGTCAAACACTTGGGTTGTAATGATCACACCACTAAGTATTTTTCCTAATATCTTTACTTCAAGGTATTTATGATTCAATTCAACAGCTCTAGAAAACTTGCTGGATATAAAAGAATGTCTATAACTATAATAAATTATTTTTTTCCATTCTTGAGTGAATAGTAAGTTCACCTTATACAACTTCATTTTCATGCTCTACTTAAGTAGTAGTGATGGCATAATATTTCCCTTTCTCCTTTGGATTTTGTGGTTTCCGATTCTAATTACCCTCAAGGACCCGTGGTTTAGTGCACTGGCTTGCATAGTTCAATTTATTTCTATAGTTGAAGCATTGAAACATGGGTGGTTTATTATGAGGAGACTTCCTTTCCTCCATCATGTTGGTTTTATTCTTCATGTATCTTAAAAAAATTGATTTTCTTGGTGGCCTTCTATCCCTCACTTGAATCATTTACCCATCCCTTTAAGGACATTCCCATGATGCTTCTTCCTATATTTTTATCATGTGGGTGGTTGGATCCTCTTTCCTCCTTTGTCATTTGACCCCTAGCTTGAAACTCAATTGTTATGTTATTATCTCCATAACCATGGGAAAATTATCCAAACTCTATATCTACTTTTAGAGCACATAAAATTACTTCTTCATAGCTACCAAATTCCAGGATATCTAGAGCCTTTTGAAGTCATATTTTTAAACCACTAATAAATTCTATTTTTCTATCATCATTGATAACAAATATCGAGGAATATCTTACAATACTTGTGATGTTTTCTTCATAAACCATGATATATTCACATTCATTTTTCTCTATCTTTAAAAATTACATCTCCATATTTTTTTGAAGAGTTCTATGGAAATACTTATTAAGAAATATTTTCTTAAAGTCTTCCCACTCAATATATTCCATTTCATCCTTCATATTGTTGTTATTTATCAACAACCAATATTGATTGGATTCTCCATCTAAAAAATATATGACTAGAGTCACCTTATCCTTCTCAGACTAGTGGAGTATAAAAAATATCTTCTCCATTGAGTTAACCCACTGTTATATGACAAATAGATTAGAGGACCAACTAAACATTGGCGGTCAATGATGTATAAAGGATTCAATGGATAGTTTCTCATTGGGTAAAGGTGAAAATTCAACATGGTTTAGGTTATTGATTATATCCTCAGACAATAGGGTAAGAATCACTATAAATTTTTGAACTCCATCTCCCATCTAATTAAGAATGTCATTCATACAATCATTGCATTACCCCCATGTGGGTTCTTGGCATGGTTTCTCCAAGTTCCCATAATTTTATAAAATATAAAAGGTTTGAACAAAATGTATGTTAATAAATAATGAATAAATAATTTATTTATATGTGAAAATCAATTCTAAAGTCGTATCTTATGAGATCCCTTAATTTATCCTTCTTCTAAATAAATCCTTATAGGATGCATAGTAACCCAAAATTTTCATACATAGATATTCCATCATTTTTTATAAATATTCATTACATTACACAAACACATGTCTGAGGACTATAACAATTTAGTGACTTTGGAAACTTAGAAACATAAAAAATAGTCTATAATTGATCTACATAATCTCCCACAATGTTCTTAACAATTCACACCTTTCATAAACATATCACACATAATACATTTTTTTATAACATGGGGAAAGGTAAAATAATAAAGGGTGATCCCAAATTCTCAGTAAGGGTAAGAAAGTGAGATAAGTAAGCATAAAATGTGCATAATGGTATGAGGACATGAGCATAACATTTGAAAACCATACTCTGTATATCAAATATGATAATCTTGAATCATGGAATAAATATTAGATGTTCAAAAGATATGAATCATAAGAGAATCAAAGAAAATGATCCAAGAGAACATAACATTGGCATAAGACATATAATTTGTGGTATATACATAAGCATAGAAAATCATTTCCATATTATTCAAGGATCACTTCCAAGTTTATCATATTGGAATGGGTTCATTCCCCAAACTAGCATAGTAGTCAAGGTTCACTCCCAATTCCATCACAGCAGACAAAGTACCTTACTAAAATAGGTTCAATACCCATTAAATTCCTATATATCTCATAAGATAAAAATCTTTACCCAATTCATTTAAAGGAGATATAGGTCCCACCCTTCACATAATGAAAACCATGTTTATATATGCCAAAAGATCATAAAAATTCATCATATCATAACTCATGAAATGAAATGGGTATCATAAACATTTCCTCATATCATAACTCATGGAAGAGAGATCAGTTTTATAACCATTTCATCATAGAATAACCCATGAGAATAAGAAGTTTTCATAAGCACAACCTCATGTAATAACCCATAGAAGAGAAATAGGTTTCATCAACATCATTATATAAAAATATAAACCATTCAGAGAAATAATATAAAAGATATCCTTGGATCATATCCCTAGTAAGGAATAGGTAACACCAACAGATGTCCTCTTAGATAGAAAATAATTTTTAAAGATCATTTAAAACATTTCTTGAGTAAAATATCCTTTTTTACTTTGAAAAATTATTTTTAAAATATAAAACATTTTGGAAAAACTTTTTATTTGAAAATAACCTCGAAAAATTATAAAAAAAAATTTAAAAATAATTTAAAACATTTATTGAGAAAAACATCCTTTCCAATTTTCAAAAAACTTTTTAAAACATACTTTTTTTTGATTTTTTCTGAAAACATAGTTTTGGAAGAAAAAGGGTTTTCGATCAAAAATATAATTTTTATTTAAAGCATTCCTTTTGAACTATTTAGTAAATAAAGAGTGGAAAATGAAGGGAAAAAATGTATTCTCATGACATAAACAGAGTATAATAAAATTCATGAGTTACTTGAGAGATATAATATAATATTTCATCATTTGAAATAATAATTATATACAATACTCATAAATGATGAAATTGTAATATAAAAGTCTTACAACTTTGGGTACATTGAATCATAAACCCCATGAATTAATAACATAAAATGGAACATAAAATATTAGGATGATAAATAAATTCATGATATTACATGTAAAATGGTCTGTATATACACCTCGTAAACTAATATAGGTTCATAACATAACGTACATCTCAAAGAAGAAAAATTGTGACAAAAATCCCTTACTGATTTGTTAACATTTGAATCGTAAACCCTATGAAAAAGAGATCCTAAAATGGATATGTAAAAAACAATAGTTTTCAGTAAAAGAATCATAATATAAATTCATGGGAAGTATATACACCACATAAAATAAATAGGTGGTGAATATGACATGTGTCTCACAAAAGTAAAAAGTGAGACGAAAATCCCTTACTTTAAGTCATGACCTCCATTGTACTCATTCAAACCTGTAAATACCCCAACCCTAGTAGCCTAGAGTTGGTGGTTACATTATTAAGTTGGAATAAGATACATGGAATCACATCTCAAGGACCAAATAGCTTCGTAGTATTAGTAAACTAGATACATATTTGAAATTCAAATTACATTTTAAATATAAAATACAAAAGGCATTTTCTTTGATACCACCATTATTCCCCTTAGAATAACCCTTCATATACAACATAAAACACTTCCTGGTATCCTGAAAAAATAAAACATAAGAAAGAGGTGAGCTCAAATACTCATTAAGGGTTAAGTACAATGAAATATATCATGAATCAATAAGAATAATTAACATGGAAAGGTAAATAAATTTAAAAACATGCCATTTATTCAATAATTAAGAATGAAATTCATCTAGAGATAATATCATAGTGAAAATCCCATGGATAATAATAACTGAAATCTTAATAAAGGAAATTCTTAATTATTGGATGCCATGATCTCAGTTTTCATAGTACCTATACCTTCAAGACATTTGACAAGACAATTTAAAACTAATGGGTATAATCCAATTAGTTTTGGACAACTTCATATCCACTTTAAATACCTTTCAAAAGATAGTTTAAAACTAATGTGTAAAAACTGATTAGGTTTTGCCAACCAATTTGTCTCATGAGACCTAACGATGCGTTAAGGGGCTATCTATAATTGATCCCCACCCTTATCTTTCATGTAAAAATCATTCCTCATATGAAATAGTGAAATATAATATACATAAAAATTCATATTAAAAACTACTATATGAAATGTTAATACTTACCCTAATCAATTAAACATAATCATAAATCATCTGGAGTAATATGGTGAATATATCAAAAATAGTACATCCATAGTAGAACTGATCATAATCCATTTAATAAAATATATAATATGGTATCATAATATATCAACCTCAATGAATCATAAGATTCAATAAATTATGTTGACATAGAATAAAGTATTTTAAATGAGACCATTGAATAATTCTTAAGGAAAATACCTATTTTTTACTTTAAAAATCAATTATGTTTAAAACCCCATGAAATTATAAAATAGTTTCTTTTATTTTAATATAACCTTTTAAACTTGTAAAGGAAACCTCAAAACATTAAGGTGTCATGATAGTGGGAAAATCTACTCATGCTGTATAAGTTAAAAAAACTTTCTTTCCAATTTTTTTAGAAAAGTCTCAAAGAACCTTGTTTGGAAAATGAAAAAATATAAATTTGAAACCATTTTGTAGAAATTAAAACATGATTATAAATGAAATTAAAAAATCATTGGATAATAGTATATTTTTTTGAAAATAATTATAGAAAACATGGACATGAAATAAAAATAGAGTTTTAAGGGAAACTTAAAAAAATATTTTTTTAAAAAGAAAGTCTCCAAAAAATGTTCTATCATTGAAGTGAGAATTAATAAAATGAATTGTTTATGTTTATACACTATAAATCCAAATAAAAAGTGTAAATACATTATATATTAATCAAAATTAATTTCATACATAATCTTATCATGACATAATCAATGAAGTAAATGTTAAAACCAATGACTGAGAATTGTGTTAAGAAATCCCCTTACCACTTGTAATTAGTCAAATCCTATTCCCTATAAAAGTAATAATTATAAAATTAAACATTTAATATAATAAATATAATTATATTCATTATATGATACATCAAAGTTCATTTTATACACCACAAAAAATAAATAAGTGGTGAATAAGGCATATATCTCACAGAAGTAAAAGTGAGAGGAGAAACCCTTACCTCATGCTTCCCTTTAGTTTTACGCACTTCAAACTCATGTATAATGGTTTAAATAATGTTATTAATTCATTATATATCTATATTAATATTTATAATACATTATATGATAATTTTATATCATCTTACTACACATTCATTAATAATATTTCATTATTTTTATTATTTTGTGTGTGTTCGTTTCATGTTTTCATGATCGGTTTACTTGCGTATAATTATGGATGTTATTTTCAAATGGAAATAAAATTACAAAAGTGAAATTAAATGGTATTAATTCACTTAAAAAAGTTTAAATGTCCCCATATATCATTTTTATTTTATATATAATGATGATTCATT
Organism: Viscum album; assembly: GCA_963277665.1. Classification (NCBI taxonomy): domain Eukaryota; kingdom Viridiplantae; phylum Streptophyta; class Magnoliopsida; order Santalales; family Viscaceae; genus Viscum; species Viscum album. Next base: position 1,048,368,083 of record OY728135.1, on the reverse strand, counting down.
TGATAAAAGTTAATGATAAATGTTTAGTTTATTTTGGTGGTTTTTCTGACCATCACAAAATAGTTTCGTTTTATTAAATATTATATATATATTAGTTATAGAACATGAAATATGTTATAATATTCCTTTTAAAATCTTATTTAACCCTAATAATACTTTTATGACCACCCTTGAAGGTGGTAATGAAAAAAAATCATTATTCACAGAGATGATTAACCGCCGTAATTTGTAAAATGATTTTGTTTCTTTGAATAAGAAAAGGAAATAAAAGGGAAGGATATAATATATTCCATTAGAAACACAAAATTAAAGAATTTACATTATTATAGATTTATTATTCCATGATGGATGAAGTATTTAATGAGAAGGTATAATAATAAAAGAAAATAAGATAGGTGGTTTGAAAAAATTTCCTCTTGAATATCACCTCCATGAAGGATCCCTTAAAGACCTCGAAATTGGTGTTTCTATGAGAAAAAAGCACTAGGAAGTTTGGAGAGTGGTTAAGATTTTTTTGTAGATATTTTAGGATCTGAAATGCTTTTTATGATAAATGGGGTGGTGAGGAGTGATATTTATACTTGAGGAGGAGTTCTTTTAAGTGATTAAATAATGATTATTTCATATTTAAAGCCAACCACATTTGGGTGGAATTAATTAAAATGAATTATATTGATAATTAATGTTTTAAAAGATTTTTATTTTTGATAAAACATCAACAAATAATTTAATTTTTTTAAAGGTATTTTAAGCTTTTATCTTTTAATTTTAACCTATTTCGTTATTTTACCTATACCGCGGTAAATACTATTTTTACCGCGATCAATTTTTTTTGAATAAAAATGAAAATGAAATGAAAACCTAATTTTTAAATTATAATTATAAATATAGAATCCATTGTATCAAATTAAATTCATATAATTATAAAAATTATATTTAAAACAAAACCCGCAGTTGTGATGAAAAAGAGGGTTTTCAAGAAGTGTATTTTTCATCCAAAATATGATTTTATATTAACTCTATGACTAATAATTTTTATTGTATGATACTAAATTAATATTTAATTGTATATAATAAATAAATTTAATTTAAAACATTCCCCATTAGGGATTATTTTAATTAATTAAAAAGGAGAAACATAATGTACTTTAATATAGTTTTAAGAAAAATACCATTTTTAAACACAAAAATAAACTTATTCTAAAATAAAAAGTTGATTAAAAGAATTTAAGTGGTTGAAATATATATAAATAATAATTATTTTAATTCAAACCATATTAAAAACATAATGGTACTTTTAAATATCTTAATTTATTTAAAAGAAATGATATTTTTACAAATATTAGTATTTTTAACTATTCACAGAAAAAGTAATCTTTTTGAAAGATTATAAAAATTTAATCCTTAGATAATTTTGAAATTATAAATAAAAAAATTAAGGTTATATTTTCAAATAAATTTTATAAAACCATCAAAAATATATTATATTCATTTTCTCGTAGAAAGTAATAAAAACTTCTTTTTAAAGAAAACATATATTTGAAGAATAAAATGATTTTACTAAATATTATGTGTTCATTTACTAAGAATAATTGAATTTTTATTGAATATTAACTTCATATTTATTTCATAATATAGTTAATATTATTCAAACCATCATATTTAAATTCTTGTTTATAACAATTGTGTTAAAATATTAATATTTTGGAGTTCGTTTAAGCTCAGTGTTCTGCGAAACATAAGCTGTAAAACATAGTATATTTTTAAAATATCAGGGTGTTAAATTATACTACCCTTCAATAAATTTATTACTAAAAATTTAGACTTATGATTTTTAATCCCGGATTTTACTTTTTAAAATACCCTTGTGGAAACCCCACATCGTAAAAAGGGTTAATGAAACTTCCTCTTAAAAAGAGGGAAAAGAAAATGAAAAGTTTTCCACAAGACTTGGTTTTCATATAGGAGAGCATTTTTGGAAAGTGAAAAAATGGACATGGAAAAGAAATATAACTATAAAGTTTTGATATAGAGTGATAGATAACATGGTCATTATAAAGTTTACCATCACAAAGCTGTAAATTTTTTATGGGTTAAAAGGCCATTGATTTCTCGATAAGAAAATTAAACGAATAAAATTTTTGTTCCAAAATACTTTTCCTAGAGTTGAGGAATTATTTTAATATATAGATAAACCAATAAATAATTATAATTATTTGATTTTATTTTCTATTTCTTAAGCATAATATCATTATTTTGGATGTGATTTGATCTATTTATACTTCATCTCTTACATTGGGAAATAGATATTCAAGATGATTTTTTTCATGTCTAAATAAATTTTAATGAATCATATGATCCATAAGTGATTTATTTAGACTTTAAATATTTACTAACACCAAAATTTTTGGCACATGTTTTTAGTGAACAATTATATCCAAATTTTAACTTAATCTATTCCATAATTAGTTAATTATAAGACTCGTCCAAAATATGTATTTCCAAACCCAAAGACCAAAAATATAGAAGAAGGTAACTAAATTTCAAAATCAACATAACTTTTGATTCCCCAAATAAAATAATATAACTCTGAATGTCACATACCAAATATATTAATACCTATATCACCATAAATTCATATTGAAAACAAGAATGCATTAAAAAATAAAATATCATATTGCTGAATACATTCCTTAAATACAATCATGTAGTAAACCTTGCAAGTATAAATTAAACCAAAAAATCAATTACCAATTTCATGTTCACCAATAATATCCCATAAAAATTCCTTTTTAATTATTATCTCAACATTGGGTACATATTTAGGATTATCTTCCCCAAATAACATGTTTTAAGAAAATATTGGCTTGAAACACAATCACTTCTCTTTGTTACTATTATTATTCTTCCCATACTTCCAAATCCTTAAAGAATAAGTACTATAATACAATCCTTATATATCTGTTGAATCTTAAAACTAGAATATCATTAATAATTTTACAACATACTTCTTTAATACAAATCAACAAGAACACAAGCATTCTAATTCATTCTTAAACTATTAACTATGCTTCATAATTTTATTCCTAATTTCTTTTTTGTGTCATTTATAGTCTCATCATTATGATATGTATAAATATTATTTGTATAACCTTAATAATTCTCTTAATGAGTTCCCAGCCTATGAAATATATTTTCATAATGCTCATATTTTCCACATTTAAAACATTCAACCATTAATAATACCTGAGGGAGACTATTATTCCAAACTTTTCATTTATCCTCAGAAATTACTTTCTTTATATCCTACTTTACACTACCAAAACGTCTTCTTGTTCCTCTAATACATTCACTTGGGTGTTTTTATCCTACATTATCAACATAAAGAAAATCAAATATTCTTTTCTCTATGATCTCCACCATCTGAGTTCTCAACGAACTCTATCCTTACGTTCTTTAGTGAGTCCGAGAGTTGGTGAAGGTACATGTTTTTAATCATATATCATGATAACTAATTTGTAATAAACATAATATCATTTACTCTAGTCATCATACCATTAGTTTTCCCAACAAGACATTGTTTATAACATTCATTCTTAACCCAGTTCCTTATGGTTCATACTATTGACTAAAACCAAAAATTAAAGTGTAAGCATAAAACTACTCTAATAAAAGTTAGTTAATATTATTAAAAGTGTGCCTAAATAATGAAACATTATTCTCAATCTATCAGTCTTTAGGTCTAACCTAGGTTATCCATTGTCATTACCAAATATATAAGATGTTATCCTATAATTAGACTTATCCTTAATGTTAGTCATATGGTTATTCTCCATAATATATTTTCCTAAATATAGTTATGAAGGTTCATACTAAACTTTCTCTGATTCCAACTGTAAATACACGGATCCTAAAATCCCAGAGTTAGTGGTTACTTTATTACATTGGCATAAGATAAAATAAATCACATCTTGAAGGACTGAATAGTTTAGTAGTCTTAGAAAACTAGATACATATTTTAAATTAAAATTACATTTTAAACATAAAATAAAAAAAGTTTTTCCTTTGAGAACACCATTATTTCCCTTAGCGTAACCCTGTATATCCAACACAAAAAACTTCTGGGTATCCTAGAAAAATAAAACACAAGAAAGGGGTGGGATCAAATATTCAGTAAGGGTTAAGTAGATAAGAATCTATCATGAATATATAATTATAATCAACATGTAAAGGTAAATAATTGGAAACACATTCCATTTAATTAGTAATTAGTAATGAAATGTACCCAGAGATAATTTCATAGTGAAAATATCACGAATAATAATATCTGAAAACTTAATAAAGTAAATGATTAATTATTGGACACTATGAACTCACACATAATTATACCTCTACTTTCAATAAAATTTTCAATATGATTTAGAACTAATGGGTAAAATCCGATTAGGTTTGGATAACTTTATCTCTACTGTGAAGACCTTTCACAAGACAATTTAGAACTATTAGGTACAAATTGATTTAGCCAACTGATTTGTCTCATGAGACCTACCAATGATTCGAGGGTCTATCTATAACTAGGTCCCACCCATTTCTTTCATGCACAAATCATTTCTCATATGAAAGGGAGAAACATAATAAAAATAAAAATTCATATTAGAAACTAATATATAAAATGTTAATACTTACCCTAATAAAATGAACATATTGATAAATCAACTAGAGTAATATAGTGAATGGTATCAAAATAGTACATCCCCTGTAACACCCCAGGACAATAAAGAATATGAAAATTTTAGATTTATCCATATTTTTGAAAAAAATATTAATATTACTTTAAAGGGAATGTTATGCTTGAGGGCGTACCCAATACGCAACAACGAGTTTCTTTGAAATCTTAAGTTGCACTTTAATAATAAAATAATATTATTTTAAAAGGTAGTTAACACCTAGCCGTTGTAATGGCAGGAATGAACGGAACTAACTAAAAAATGATTATATATGTTTTTCAAATATTTTTACTTTTATCCAATAAATGTTGGAGGCTTAAAATGCAAATGAATCCAATTTTAAGCATAAATCTTCTAATATTATTTAAAAGGTCGATTAACCTCCTTTTGATGGAGAACCCTTTTTAAATATACTTTTTACAATTTTAAATGTTGTATTTGAAAAAAATAAAATCCTTCTTTAGAATCTGGACATCAAAATTTACTTTGTGTAAAATTTTGTTATTTTTCCGATAAAGATCAATTTTATTAAAAATGTTGCATTTTAATTCAAAACCTCATTTTAATATGATTTATTTATATGGATAGATTATATTTTTAATTTAGATCAAAGTGTATTTAGAATATATTTTTACCATTTAATCTGATGGTGGTCATTGGAATTAATTTCACTTTGAAATTGGACTTAAACTAGTGTCAATCTTTTAATAGATATTGTTTCTTAAAAACACGCTATTTGTTTTGACAGCGGGAATTAATTATTAAATTAATTAATGCGACATATATGTTTTGAATTTTGTAAAATAGACATAATTTTTAAATTAGGAATGTCAAATATAGCTTAGGGTGAATTTTTGGTATTTTTCTGAAAAACTTCAATTTCTGATGAATAGTGAAACCACTAAGTGGTAGTTTAAAAAATGATTTTTCATTTAAATGAAACATTACCACTTCTGTGATTTGAATTTCAAAAATACGACATACATGGTTGTCATTATGATGTAAAATGTGGTTCAATGGGATTAAAATAATTTTTTTGGTGAATAGTAACTTTTAAGTTTTTAATCGCGATTAGAGGTAATTAGTGTAATTTAAGGTAAAAATAATGTTTTAATAATATGATATGACCTGGAAACATGTCCTACCCTAATTTTATGTGTCATGGCCGACCAAGAAAATCCATGGGTCAACTTGGGGACCCCATGGAGCCACTTTGTTTGGAAAATGACATAAATAACTTTTTATTTAAAGTTAAAATAAAAATATCACAAGCATGAGTTATTTTACTAAAACAATTTTTAACTGGGGTTATACAAGTCATATTTTTGACTATAAATATTCATTAGAAAGATAAAAATATTTCCTACATCATGGCAGTTTTTTATAATTTTTATGTGTTAAATAAATTAAATTATTTATGACATCATGATGATGCAGCGATTACCTCATTAATAAAGGATTTAAATAAAATGAAAAGATAATGTTAGAACTATAAATTACACTTGTCAAAGACCTATTAGATGAGTATATTTCTAACCCTTACCACCTTATCCTATAAATACATCCTTGTGGGACCTTTAAAATCAGAAACTCATTTGAAAATAAAGTAACATTTTGTAACTTTCCAAGAGTGCCCCTCCTCTCCTCTTATAAAAGGCCCCCACCTATACCACCTTACCCACACCTCTCAAGACTTTGGCTCGGCCAAACCCTGCTCATTTTGTCTCTCCACATCCCTATCGTACTCATAGAAGCCTCAATTTTGGCATAATTCTTCCCAAGGATGCCTTTGAGCTCAAATCAAAGAGAGATACCCGATTTTAAGGTAATGTCTTCACTTGTGTTCTTTTGTTTTATTTTGCTTCTCCAACCGCATAAACTCTTTTTATTCATTTATTTTTTAACAACTCCAGTATATTTAATATACTAGGATGTTGTTATAAGAATTATTTGATCTACACTTACACACACCGACATCTAAAGGTTAAAGAACATACTGTTTCTGTGGATGGTGAATTTCTGCCTCACAAAATGATGATTGTTCAATATTCTTTTAACACCATCAAAGGTGGACATTAAGATGTCACTATATTTATATATGATATATAATATGTTTATGTTTTACTTAAGCTTATGTATTTTTCATTTATGACATACCTTTATGGTTTCCATTATGGTTAAACGCGATATCTTCATTTTAGGAAGTGCGGACTACCGCCCCCTGAAAGTGATTTGATTCCTTAATACCATATGTGGTACATATAAAGGATAGATTTAATGATATTATATATGATACCATACTGAAATTATAATACTATTATGTATCACTATGTTTTAATTCCATTAAATAAGAAATATAAATGGAAGTAGCATTCATGCGTACGTACGACTTACCGTCTCCATGAACGGTGCATTTCATTTCTTACCTCTAAATGTTATGTAATATTATAAATTCAAGTATATAATGGATATATATGATATATATGATATATACATAATGAATATAATTCTGGATATAATATATATTTTACCACATGAACAACTTGTAATTATAAAGAGTTTATTTTTTTACTCAAGTAGCAATGATCTACAAAACGACCATTATTAAATTAAATAATTACATAGTGTTCATAGAATGGTATTAAGTGATATAAAAGGAATAATGAACTTGAAAAATTTTATTAATAAAGTATAAATTAACACAAGTTTATTATTCAGGAGGTTAAAGAACGATCGAGTCAAGTCGGACCCGAGGTAAGGGATCCTACTCCTCTCTTTCTTTTTAAGTACACTCTTTTATGTCATTCCTTTTAAGCTCATATTTCTGATGATTGGGATGTTATTTTATATTACTCTTACTGTATTTTTTATGTTAATATGATGATATACCCTATTTTCTCTCATCAATCCATTTTGGAAGTTTAAATTGGCGCCGTTAGGCTGCCGAAATTTCGTAAGGGGCTTTTTATCTCACTTTGTGTTTTCGTTAGATTCATGATACATTTTCCAATATTTTCTTTTTAGTGGTGTATGTACTATCCATTATTCTACTCTTTGTGTAACATAATTTAGTTTATGAGTATTTACATCAATTTTTCATAGTCCTTCTTTCATGGGGTGTACGTTTCGAAAGTTACCCAAATCGGTAAGGGAACCTTTCACCCTCCTCTTTTTAAAAGACTTCTTTTGTTATGTATTTTAATTTTCATATTATTATATGGGGATAAGTTCTTATATATCATTATTTCCATAAATTTTATGTCCAAGTGATGAGATACCCTTTATCTCTCTCATCTACTCTTTTTCTAAAATTTGATGTGACGCCGTTAGGCTGTCAAGGGAACTTCTTAACCCAATTTCGATTTCTTTGGGTTAGAAATGTAGTTATTGAATATGTCATCCTTTGAATATGTGTGAATGACCTTTGATTATTTTACACTTAATATCCACTTATATTGGGTGTATTTATATTTTTCACACATAATTATGAGATTGATTTATCCTTAATTTAAGGATACCATCTTTATAATGGATTTCATCTCAATTTACATTTCCATTGAGACTTCATTGTTGTTATGCACCAATTAACTCTTATATGGTGTATATACTATCCTTTGGAATATTATATCATGAATCTTTTTATTCTCATGATATTATAAAGTTTTGATTAAATGTTATTCCTCAATTATTTTATTCAAGTGTCACTCATTTTGTTAAAAACCCTTTAACTAAAATATCGTTTTAAATGGTTTAATGATTTATTCTTATAAATATTTCTCATTAATATCCATGTTTTCAAAATGGTTTTAAGGATTTATTTATATGGATATTAATGGTTTAAAATGTTAAAATCTTCAATGTGGTATGGGACACATTGATTTAAAAATATCTTTATTAAATGTTTTAAATGGTTTTGAAAATGGTTTTTAGAATGGATTCATTATTTCAATATCTTAAAATGTTATATTGTTATTATAATGTGGGAATTTTATATTTCCTTTATGATTATGTTATGTGCTATGATTAAATTATGGTTCTTGGGCATTGTTTATGAATATGGGTGGTTCCGTGATAAACTAAGGGCGGGTGAGCCCGATATAGCTCTCCAATGCATTGGGTAATGCGAAGGAGTTAAACGTTAAGGTTTATCTGAAGAGATTTAGGGAATATACTGTGATGGGTATTCCAAACATATCCAAGAGGGTTACTCCCTATGTAATAATGTTATGAATGCCTCAAGTTACCTTTATGTCTTTTGATTTCTATGGTTTATTCATGATTTTATGAGGTATGTTAAAGTGCTTATGTTTTATGGGTAAAGTATGATTTCATTATTATGTATATATGTACTCATGTTTCCTTTCTATACTGTTTATAACCCTTACTAAGATTTTTATGCTCATCCCAAGTTTTTGAAATGTTTTTCACAGGTGAAGGGAATGGTACATGATATGATGATAGTGTCAATGAAGTGTTAAGAAAGAATCCATGTTTTATTTTAAATATGTTCACGTTGATGGGATAAATGAATACTATCTTTTATGTAACCACTTTATTTAAATGTGAAATGTAATGAAAGTTTTATGATCTAATTCTCTAAAACTGTAAACCTGAAAAGATCCTCAATGTGTAATCTTGTAATAACTCAAGATTAAGTAAGGTTTAAGGCTGGGGCCTTATAGTTAATATCAAAGGTTGGTTTAGATAACTTTAGAGGTTAGAGTGTTGTTTAAGAAAAAGTGACAAGTTGTGTATAACCACAGTGGTTATTATATTAGATGGAGTCATCATTTTTTTTAAAAGTTATAATGAGTTTGAGATAACTTGGATAAGTATATCTTGGTCTTTATCTTCCTCTTTTTTATTTGATAATTTTACTGATATACTCACATTGACCTTTTTGGTTTTAGTAAATGGATGGATCTAGCAGGCACCAAAGTAATAGTGGATTTGAAGAAAACTGTGACAGTTTTATGAAAGAACAACTGAATGATATGGGAGATGCAATGAGAACTCTTGTGGTTATCCTCGACCAACTATTTGGATTCATGATTAACCACCTGAACCTTAGTGATTTTTATAAGGCATCGTATATGTGAGAAACAAATCCCTACGGAAGTTCAGGTAATAATCATAAATGTAAGTATGTTCAAAAACCTATTTGTCAAATATGTGGAAAGAAACACATAGGAAAATGTTTCAAAGGGACAGAAAGATGCTATAGATGTGGAAATGAAGTCCATAAAGCAAGAACCTGCCATGGAAAAAGGAAGCATCTAGTTGACTCTAGGAAAGGGAAAGAAGTTCTTTCTGAAGGATCAATTGAATGTTTTAAATGTGGTGTGCATGGTCATTATGCAAACACATGTCCTGCGAAGATGTTTCGAGAATGGGGTCACCAAGATCGTACAAATATTCATTTACCAATACCTAATGCCATTCCGATTGAGGATGAAGAAACTGATAATGAAGAAGGAAAGGTATGAATTATTTCTTAACATATCTTTTCCTATTATTGGAATCTTAGGATATGATTCATGATTTTGTTTGTAGGAAAGAAGTATTTTAGAATAAGTTGAAAAGGAATGGCTAATGTATCATGAAAAATGTTGAATGAGTAAGAAGTCATCATATAAGGGATTCAAGAGTTATGGTAGATTTTAGGATGGTGAAATTATTATATGTATTAAGTCTCTTTTGATGATGGGGTTACATTAGAAGACTTTTTATAGTAACCCTGATGTTTGATATATGAAAATTTTATTCAAGGAATAATTATCCTTTCTTTTGTGGATATAGTTATAAATAACCATTTGGGTTTATATGATCCTTGAATTTGAGGCAATTATTGGTTAATACATTTTGGGTTGCAAAATGGAAGTTATTAGATAACCTTTGTGGTTAAAATATGTTATGGTTATTTTTGATGAATTTATCTCTTTTTGAGGAATGTTATAAAATTATATAGTTTTTGAAAAGGGGCAACACGCAGACCGTGTGGTAACCTGTCACGTCGGACGAAGCTGCGGGAATCGAACCCAAAACCAAAGTGCAACTGGTATTTATCGCCTACCACTGGACTACGTGAAGTCCCTGGTTAGTTTGAATAATTCTTTTCAGTTAGATGATTTTATGAATTAAGAGTAAGTTGATTTTTGGTTATCAATGGAAATGATTTTCCTATCATGGAGGATATGTGATTAGGTTAATCACTTTTCAGTATGAGACTGTAAGAGTAACTGATGTTATTTTGGAGAAAAATGTTAAAATTTATCTTAGGAGACTATGTGATTAAATCCTTCAGAGAATTGGGTTTCAATGTTAGTTTGGTTTACTTTGTAGAATTTTATGTATAGATTTTTATTGAATGGTCTTTCTTGAACTTTGGGTTTTGTTTGAAAATTTTTAGAGATTAAGAATATATTTTTTTTATAAAGGATTATCCTTTTTGGGTATTATCTGATCTCATACTAACCTTTTTGTTTTTAGTTTTGGTTAAGGTCTAAAGACATGGGAAGTATATAGTTCTCTTTTGTGGATTAGGTGATTCTCTAGAAGTTGATTATAGCTCTCTTAATGTGAACAAGTCATCCTAAATACTCGTCTTTTGGAGAAAATATGAGTTCGTGTAAGAAATCTAGTAAAAGTTGAAAGTCAACATGACAATTAAGTATGCTTCCTAATGTTTTAGTTAATCTCATAAATAAATTCCTCAATGAAAAGTAACTTAAAACAAAAATTTTGTCTGTTAATATTTCCTACTGGGGAATCAAATACCGTTTAACCCATCACAAGTTTGTGATTTTCTTATTATAAGCTTTATCCTAGACATGTTTACTATCAATCTCCATCAGAACATGACCCTTTGTTTCCCTCAATATCCATATTTTCATACTTGGAATCCTAGTATGGGTTAACTCGAGTGACATTTGTACTTCTCTCCCATTCTTTTAAAGTGACAGTTTTACTGACTCTTGTTCCGATGTGGTATTTTCAATGAAGCTTCCAAGCCCAATTTTAAAATTGCGAGGACGCAATTCCCAAAAGGAGGGAAGGATGTAACACCTCAGGTAAATAAAGAATATGAAAATTTCTTATTTATCCATATTTTTGAATAAAATATTAATATTACTTTAAAGGGAATGCTATGCTCGAGGGCGTACCCAATAAGCAACAACGAGTTTCTTTGAAATCTTACATTGTACTCTAATAATAAAATAATATTATTTTAAAAGGTAGTTATCGCCTAGCCGTTGTAATGGCGGGAATGAACGGAACTAACTACAAAATGATTATATATGTTTGTCAAATATTTTTACTTTTATCCAATAAATGTTGGAGGCTTAAAATGAAAATGAATCCAATTTTAAGCATAAATCTTCTAATATTCTTTAAAAGGTCGATTAACCACCTTTTGATGGAGAACCCCTTTTAAATATACTTTTGACAATTTTATATGTTGTATTTGAAAAAATAAAATCCTTCTTTAGAATCTGGACATCAAAATTTACTTTGTGTAAAATTTCGTTATTTTTCTGATAAAGATCATTTTTATTGAAAATGTTGCATTTTAATTCAAAACCTCCTTTTAATCTGATTTATTTATATGGATAGATTATATTTTTAATTAAATTAAAGTGTATTTAGAATATATTTTTACCATTTAATATGATGGTGGTCATTGGAATTAATTTCACTTTGAAATTGGACTTAAACTAGTGTCAATCTTTTAATAGATATTATTTCATAAAAACACGCTATTTGTTTTGACAGCGGGAATTAATTATTAAATTAATTAGTGCAACATATATGTTTTTAATTTTTTAAAATAGACATCATTTTTGAATTTGGAATGTCAAATATATCTTAGGGTGAATTTTTGGTATTTTTCTAAAAAACTTTAATTTTTGATGAATAGTGAAACCACTAAGTGGTAGTTTAAAAACTGATTTTTCGTTTAAATGAAACATTACCACTTCTGTGATTTTAATTTCAAAAATCCGACATAAATGGTTGTCATTAGGATGTAAAATGTGGTTCAATGGGATTAAAATAATTTTTTTGGCGAATAGTAACTTTTAAGTTTTTAATCGCGATTAGAGGTCATTAGTGTAATTTAAGGTAAAAATAATGTTTTAATAATATGAAATGACCTAGAAACATGTCCTACAATCATTGGATGTGTCATGTCCGACCAAGACAATCCATGGGTCAACTTGGGGACCCCATGGAGCCACTTTTGTTGGAAAATGACATAAATAACTTTTTATTTAAAGTTAAAATAAAAATGTCACAAGCATGAGTTGTTTTACTAAAACAATTTTTAAATGGGGTTATAAAAGTAATATTTTTGACTATAAATATTCATTAGAAAGATAAAAATATTTCCTACATCATGGTATTTGTTTTATAATTTTTAGGTATTAAATAAATTAAATTATTTATGACATCATGATGATGCAGCGATTACCTCATTAATCAAGGATTTAAATAAAATGAAAAGATAATGATAAAACTATAACTTAAACTTTTCAAAGACCTATTGGATGAGTATATTTCTAACCCTTACCACCTTAGCCTCTAAATACATCAATGTGTGACCTTTAAAATCAGAAACGCATTTGAAAATAAAGTAACATTTTTTAACTTTCCAAGAGTGCCCCTCCTCTCCTCTTATAAAAGGCCCCCACCTCTACCACCTTACCCACACCCTCAAGCCTTTGGCTCGGCCAAAACATGATCATTTTGACTCTCCACATCCCTCTATTATTCCTATAAGCCTCACTTTGGGAAGAATTCTTCCCAAGGAAGCCTTTGAGCTCAAATCGAAGAGGGATACCCGGTTTTAAGGTAATGTCTTCACTTGTGTTCTTTTGTTTTATTTTGCTTCTCTAACCCCCTAAACTCTTTTTATTCATTTCTTTTGTAACAACTACAGTATCTTTAATATAATAGTATGCTTTTATAAGAATTATTCTAGCTAAACTTACACACACCTACATCTAATGGTTAGAGAACATACTGTTTCCGTGGATGGTGAATTTCTGCCTCACGAAACGATGATTGTTCAATATTCTTTTAACACCCTCAAAGGTGGCCATTAAGATGTCACTGTATTTATATATGATATATAATATGTTTGTGTTTTACTTAATCTTCTGTATTTTTTATTTATGACATACCTTTATGGTTTCAATTATGGTTAAACGCGATATCTTCATTTTAGGAAGTGCAGACTACCGCCCCCTGAAAGTGATTTGATTCGTTAATACCATATGTGGTACGTATAAAGGAAATATTTAATTATATTATATATGATACCATACTATAATTATAATACTATTATGTATCACTATTTTTTAATTCTATTAAATAAGAAATAGAAATGGAAGTAGCATTCATGTGTACGTACGGCTTACCATCTCCATGAACGGTGCATTTCATTTCTTATCTCTAAATATTATGTAATATTATAAATTCATGTATATAATGGATATATATGATATATATGATATCTACATAATTAATATAATTCTGGATATAATATATATTTTACCACATGAACAACTTGTAATTATAAAGAGTTTATATTTTTACTCAAGTAGCAATGATCTACAAAACGACCATTATTAACTTAAATAATTACATAGTGTTCCTAGAATGGTAGTAAGTGATATAAAAGGAATAGTGAACTTGAAAAAGGTTATTAAGAAATTAGAAATTAACTCAAGTTTATTATTCAGGAGGTTATAGAATGATCGAGTCAAGTCGGACCCGAGGTAAGGGATCCTACTCCTCTCTTTCTTTTTAAGTACACTCTTTTATGTCATTCCTTTTAAGCTCATATTTCTTATGATTGAGATGTTATTATATATTAATCTTACTGTAATTATTATGTTCATATGATGAGAGACCCTATTTTTTCTCATCAATCCATTTTGGAAGTTTAAATTGGCGCCGTTAGGCTGCCGAAATTTCATAAGGGGATTTTTATCTCACTTTGTGTTTTCTTGAGATTCATGCTACATTTTCCAATATTTCCTTTTGAGTGGTGTATGTACTGTCCATTATTATACTATTTTTGTAACATAATTTAGTTTATGAGTATTTACATCAATTTTGTATAGTCCTTCTTTCATGGGGTGTACGTTTCCAAAGTTACCCAAATCGGTAAGGGAACCTTTCACCCACCTCTTTTTAAAAGACTTCTTTTGTTATGTATTTTTATTTTAATCTTATTATATGGGGATATGTTCTTATATATCCTTATTTCCATAAATTTTATGTCCAAGTGAAGAGATACCCTTTATCTCTCTCATCTACTCTTTTTCTAAAATTTGATGTGACGCCGTTAGGCTGTCAAGGGAACTTCTTAACCCAATTTCGATTTCTTTGGGTTTAACATGTAGTTATTGAATATGTCATCCTTTGAATATGTGTGAGTGGCCTTTGATTATTTTACACTTAATATCCACTTATATTGGGGGTATTTATATTTGTTACACATAATAATGAGATTGATTTATCCTTAATTTAAGGATACCATCTTTATAATGGATTTCATCTCAATTTACATTTCCATTGAGAATTCATTGTTGTTATGCACCAATTCACTTTTATATGGTGTATATACTGTCCTTTGGAATATTATATCATGAATCCCTTTATTCTCATGATATTATAAAGTTTTGATTAAATGTTATTCCTAAATTATTTTATTCATGTGTCTCTCAATTTGTTAAAAACCCTTTAACTAAAATATCATTTTAAATGGTTTAATGATTTATTCTTATAAATATTTCTCATTAATATCCATGTTTTCAAAATGGTTTTAAGGATTTATTTACATGGATATTAATGGTTTAAAATGTTAAAAGCTTCAATGTGGTATGAGACACATTGATTTAAAAATCTCTTTATTAAATGTTTTAAATGGTTTTGAAAATGGTTTTTAGAATGGATTCATTATTTCAATATCTTAAAATGTTATATTGTTATTGTAATGTGGGAATGTTATATTTCCTTTATGCTTAAGTTATGTGCTATGATTACGTTATGGTTCTTGGGCATTGTTTATGAATATGGGTGGTTCCGTGATAAACTAAGGGCGGGTGAGCCCAATATAGCTCTCCAATGCATTGTGTAACACGAAGGAGTTAAACGTTAAGGTTTCTCCGAAGAGATTTAGGGAATATACTGTGATGGGTATTCCAAACGTAACCAAGAGGGTTACTCCCTACGTAATAATGTTATGAATTCCTCAAGTTACCTTTATGTCTTATGATTTCTATGGTTTATTCATGATTTTATAAGGTATGTTAAAGTGCTTATGTTTTATGGGTAAAGTATGATTTCATTATTATGTATATATGTACTCATGTTTCCTTTCCATACTGTTTATAACCCTTACTGAGCTTTTTATTCTCATCCCAAGTTTTTGAAATGTTTTTCACAGGTCAAGGGAATGGTACATGATATGATGATAGTGTCAAGGAAGTGTCAAGAAAGAATCCATGTTTTATTTTAAATATGTTCACGTTGATGGGATAAATGAATACTATCTTTTATGTAACAACATTGTTTAAATGTGGAATGTAATGCAAGATTTATGATCTAATTCTCTAAAACTCTAAACCTGAAAAGATCCTCAATGTGTAATCTTGTAATAACTCAAGATTAAGTAAGGTTTAAGGCTGGGTCCTTATATCCCCATTAAAACATTTCATAAACAATTTAATAAAATATATAATATAGTATCATAAGATATAAAACTAAATAAATTATATGATTCAATAAAGGATGTTGATATAGATGAAATTATTTTAAATGATATCATTGAAAAATTCTTGAGGAAAATACCATTTTCACTTTGAAAATCACTTATTTTTAAAATGAAACACAATTATAAAATAAAACATTTTATTTTAAGATAAACATGTAAACCTATAAATGAAGCCTCAAAATATTAAGGTTTTATGATAGTGTTAAAATCCACTCATGTTGTATAAGTTAAAAAACATTCCTTCTATATTTTTGTTAGAAAATTCTCAAAGAACCTTGTTTAGAAAATGAAAAAATATATATTTAAAATAGTTTTATAAAAATTAAAACTTGATTAGAAATTATTTAAACTATAATTGGATAATATTAAAAAAAATTTGTAAAAAATTATAGAAAACAAGGGCATGGAAGAAAAATAGAGTTTTAAGGGAAACTTAAAAAAATATTTTTTTAAAGAAAGTCTCTTAAAAATGTGATATCATTGAAGCGAGCATTAATCAAATGAATCAATTATCTATATCCAATAAAAATAAAAATAAAAAAGTTTAAATACAACAAATTAAAATCAAAACTCATTTCATATATAATATTATCATGACATAATCAATGAAGTACAAGTTTAACCCAATGAATGTGAATTGAGTTAAGAAATCCCCTTACCACTTGAAATCAGTCAAATCATATGCCCCATAAAAGTAATAATTATAAAATGAAACATTTAATAACTTGAATATAATTATATTCATGATATTATACATCAAATTTCATTATATACACCACAAAAATATAAATATGTTGTGAATAAGTCATATATCTCACAGAAGTAAATGTGAGACGAGAAACCCTTACCTCATGCTTCCCTTTAATTTTACATACATAAACTTATTTTTTAATGGTTTTAAGAATATTAGTAATTCATTAATAACTTATTAATATTAATAATACCTTATATTATACTTTTATATCATATTACCACCTGTTCATTAATAATATTTCATTATTTTCATTGTTTCAGGTGCATTCGTTTCATGTTTTCAAGGACGGTTCACTTGTGTACAATTATGGATGTTCTTGTAAAATGGAAAAAAATATATAAGTGAAATGAAATTTTATTAATGAAATTAAATAATTTTTAATGGTCCAATATATCATTTTTATTTCTTACATTAGGATGATTCATTTGATAAAAGTTAATGATAAATGTTTAGTTTATTTTGGCAGTTTTCTAGCGATCATGAACATGTTTCATTTTATTTAATATTATGTATATATATAAGTTCTAGATCATGAAAAAGGTTATATATAATTTTTTAAATATTTTTTAACCATTATAATACTTTTTTGACCATCCTTGAAGGTGGTAATGGAAATTGAAAAATCATTAATAACGGAGACGGTTAACTGCTATAACTTGGACAATGGTTTACTTTCATTCAATAAGAGAAGGTAATAAAAGGGATAGATATAAGATATTAAATTATTACCATAACATTAAAGTATGTATAGGATTCATTATTTATTATTCCATGATGGATTAAGGAGGATAGAAGAAGGTAGAATAAGAAAATAAAATAAGAGAGGTGGTTTGGGAAAATAACCTATTAAATATCACCTCCCTAAAGGATCCCTTAAAGACCTTAGAATTGGTATTCTGGTGATACTAGAAGCACTTGGATGTGGGGAGAGTGATTAAGATATGTTTTTAAATAAATTTTAGGATCCTCAAAGCTTTTTAGGATAAATGGGGTGGTGAGGAGTGGTATTTATACTTGAGGAGGGGTAGTTTTAAGTGATTAAATAATGATTATTTTATATTTAAAGACAATCACATTTTGGTGTCATTAATTATAATGAATTATATTGATAATTAATGTTTTAAAGTATTTTTACAGTCTATAAAAATATAGAAAACCCATTTAAAGTTTTATTTTTTAGGTGTTTTAAGCTTTTACCTTTTAATTTTAACCCGTTTCATTATTTTTATCTATATTGTGGTAAATATTTTTTTTCCACGGTAAATTTTTTATTACTAAAAATAAAAATGACCTTAAAAAATAATTTTTTAATTATAATTAAAAAAATGGAATACATTTTATCAAATTAAATTTACATAATTGGAAAAATTATATTTAAAACAAAACAAGTAGATGCGACGAAAAAGTGTTTTTTTAGAAAGTGTATTTTTCAAGGAAAAGATGATTTTATATTAACTCCATGACTAATAAATTTCATTGTATGAAAATAAATTAATATTTAATGATATATAATCTATAAATTTAATTTAAAATTTAACCTTTAAGGATTATATTAATTAATGAAAAAGGAGGAGCACTATATACTTTAAAATAGTTTTTAGAAAAATCCCATTTTTAAACCCAAAAATAACCTTTTTCTAAAATACAATATAAAGTTGATTAAAAATAATTTAAGTGGATAAAATAAAACTAAATAATATTTATGTTACATTAATCTATATTCAAAGCATAATTTTAATTTTTAATTTCTTGATTTATTGAAAAGAAATGACATTTTTACAAAAATCGATATTTTTCACTGAAAAATTAATCTTTTCAGAAGATTATAAAAAATTCATCCTTGGATAATTTTGAAATGTAGAATAAAAAAAATTAATTTTTTATTTTAAAATAATTTTTTTCTAAAAGTTTCAAAAATTAATTATATTAATTTTCTCAAATAAAGCAATAAAAATAACTTTTTTTGAGAAAAAAATATTTGGAGAATAAAGTGAGTTTATTAAAAATTATGTGTTATTTTTTTAAGAATAACTAAATTATTATTTAATATGAAATTAATATTTATTTCATAATATAGTTAATATTACTCACACCCACCAATTTAATGGCTATTTTATAAAATTCCTATTAAAATAATAATATTTTAGAGTTTTTTTAAACTTGGTGTTATTTACAACGTATGCTATTGAACATAGTGTTCTTTTAAAAGCTCAGGGTGTTACAAAACCTCTTGTATAGTAAATATAAATTTATTATAAATTTATTACAAAACTATATTCATATATATATATATATATCATACCATATATGATTTACTTATGCCATTTTATTACCTATTTATTAACAATTCCATGTTAAAGTCATGTTTCAGAAATTAACTACTTTGTTTTTCATGCATGTTTTGACTTTTTATTTTTGGTAATATTACTTCAATCAAGGTTTCATAAAATTAAGATTGTAAAACATGATATAAATATCATATATATTTATTATATAAGTATTTATAGTAATCCATAATATTTAGTGATAGGAAATGAAATACACTGTTTATGGAGATGGAAGGCTGTACGTACGCATGAACGTTGTTTCCATTTTCTTATCGGATTGAAAGAATGAAAAGTAAATGATATATATATATATATATTATAATTACAGAATATTTTTTATTTCATATATGTCACATATTTTTATTAATAACATCTTTAATATATTCCATGTAAAGCGTGAACGAATCATATCACTTCGTGAGATGGTAGTCCACTGTACACACAAGTGGAATTATTGTATTCCAAAAAATTGAGATTATAAAGGTGTGTGTGATATAATAATTGTAGAATCATAATTAAATTATTAATATCAAATATAAACAATAAATCCTTTATAATTTCCATCCTTTATAGGTGGTAATGGAAAAAAAATGACATCAGTTCGCAAGGTGGTAGTCTGTCGTACACACAACTGATGATTTTGTAACCAATTTGATGGAAGTGGAGATAAATAATTATTATGAAATAAAAATAATAAAAATATATAAGTATATATTAGATACAAGTGTTATTATATTGTAAGTTTTAAAACATAATTGAAGGTGTAAAAGGAAGAAAGAATATGAAATAACTTGTTAAGATAGCTACCTTATATAAGAGAAACCTCAATTAGATCTCCTCTTAAGGATCCTAGGGATGGTATTTTCGGAGAAAAAGAAGCTCTAGAATGTGAATATGGATATTGGGGAGATAAGTTTTTAGGTTTTTTTTCAATAAAAAGGGTTTGGGAGGTGTGAATAGGGGGGGGGGGAGTTCCCTTTTATAAGTGGGGGAAAGGAACCCGCTTTGAAACTACTTGGAAATTTTCCAAATGACTCCAAAATAATAAATTCATTCCCAAGAAAAAAGCTTATAAATGATGATATATTATAAATTGGTAAGTATAAGGTGGAAATATGGCTATAAAATAAGTTTTTAAAATTTTTCTTAGTCATTTTAACCCATATCATTTTAGTTTAATTCTATTATAAACCCATTTTCACCATAACAACAAAAAAATATTTTTTACTATGTTCAATATTCATTTTGGTAAAAAAATAATTTGACCTTTTTAGATAATATAAATTAACATGATTCAAAATATTAAATCCATTTTAAAAAATTCCATTCACATAAATGGAAATATTTAATTTAAAATCGATCACATCAATGTGATGAGAAAGCGGGTTTTTAAAGAGAAAATATTCAAAAGTTTACAAAGTTTTTGTATAAAAATTCAACATGAAATTAATTAAAATGATATAAATTAGTTTAATGGATCTATAATTGAACTAATATAACTTTAAAATCAATTTAAAATATAAGTTAACTTTATAAATAAATTAAAAGAAAAGGCAGACTTCAATCAAAATGTACCTTTTTTCACTATTCATAAAAAGTGAAACTTTTCATAAAAATACAAAATATTCACAATAATATAATTTTGACATGAAAAATTCAAAAATAAAGCTTATTTTATCCAATTAATTTTTTAAAATTATTAAAAATTAATTTTATTGTTGTTCACAAAACAAATTAAAATAATTTTTTGAGAAAATATTATTTTTTTAAAAAATATACAGACTTTACTGTAAATTATGTATTTTATTATCAATATGTTTTATTTATATAAAAAAATTATAATTAATAATTTAAAAGTAGTTATTAAGATTCAAATTACTAGGTTTAATGACTAGGTTATGATGGTAACATCTAAATAACTAAATTAATAATATATCAAGGTTTTGTTAAAAATTTGTGTGCATGTAATGAAAGCTTAGCCAATGTTGCATATAGGAAAATATAAACTTGGTGTTTTGTAAAAGAAAAGATTAAATTTGTGATGTTTTTAATTAAATCTATCAAAGGAATATAATTTATTCAAAAAATAATAATTCTTGAAAACCCTAGGTGTTACATTCTACCCCATTATAATGTATTTTTCCCTCAAAATTCATCAATATAATACAAAAAATGAGGTTAATTATTATTTATTATATCCTCATGTTATCATGTAGCTTCCTCAAACTGGTAGTTTCAGCACAAAAATTTGACCAGGCGAGTGGTCTTGTTTCATATAAATTTATTTGTACAATCCATAATCTCCACCGATTGTTCTTCATAAGAAATATTTTTCTCCAGTGGTATGAACTCTGAGTTTAGCACATGTAAAGGTTTAGGTATGTACTTCCTAAGGAGAGATACTTGGAACACATCATAGAATTGAGATTGGTTTGGTGGAAGATTCAAGTGATATGATACCATCTAAATATAATCAATAATTTCAAAGGTAATGATATACCTAGGGTTTATTTTCCATTTTTTCTCAAATCTCATAACCTTTTTCAATAGAGAAATTATTATAAACACATTATCACCAACTTCAAATTCCAGATCATGCCAGTGATTACCATTATAAAGTTTCTGCTAAATCTGAATTTCCTTGATATGTTGCTAAATGGATTTAACCTTCTCTGCCATTTATTTAGCCATCTCAGGTATCAATAGATTTATTTCTCTAAATTCATTCAATCAAATTAGACCTCTAAATTAATTTCCATATAGGGATTCATAAATATCCATATGAATTATTGAGGGAAATATATTATTATAAAAAAACTCAACTAGTGGAAATTGTTGATCCCAAACACCTTTGAAATCCAAAGAATAATATCTCAACCTATCCTCTATGGTCGGAATTGTTTTTCAAACAAACCATATATTTCAGGATGATACATAATGTTGAAACTCACATATATATCAATAGATTGCTGAAGACTTTTCCAGAACATTGAGGTAATCCTCAGATCCAGATTAGATATAATGGAATGTGGTACTCCATACAACCTTACCACTTCCTTAATGTATATCTTGTAAATATGATCTAAAGAAAATTATTCTCTAATAGAGATGAAGTGTTATAAATTAGTAAGGTAATCGACTACTACCCGTATAGTATTTTTCCTTTTAGTTTTTTTGGGGAGTTCAATAAAAAAATACGTGGTGATGTTTTCCCATTTACATTCTAGTATGGGTAATGGATGAAACATACCGTTAGAATTTTTTCTTTTATCCGCAGATTTTTGACATACCAAATATCAAGATACAAACTCTATGATATATCTTTTCATTCCATCCCAACAAAAGTATTATTTCAAATCTATATACATCTTTATACTTCTAGGATGAATATATAATAAATGTCTATGAGCTTCCTTTAAAAACCCATTCTTCAAGTTTGGTGTGTACGAAACACATGCAATATTCCTAAAACTTATAATTCTATCATGATTAAGGTTAAACCCAAGAACATTTATAACTTTCCTTTATAGCTCTACATATTCCTTCTTCACCACTTTAATCTTCACTTGGATAAATGGCTAAACATTAAATTGAGAAAGATAATATTTTCCCCCTTTTTTCAGGATTTATAGATCAATTCTTTTCAAATACAGAAATATTGGATCTTATATGATCCTCATCATTGATAATCTAGCCTGATCATTTCAACTCAAAGCATAAGTCACCTTGTTCGCTTTCTTAGGGAGGCAATGTATTGAGTATTCATAATCATCAATCAGTTCTACCATATTATTTGTTGAATATTCAAATTTTTCATTGGGAATATATAGTTTAAACTTTTATGATCAGTATATATATCACACTTTTATCTATAAAGATAATTTCTCCGTATATTTGATGCAAAAAATACCACATCTAACTCCAAATAATGAGTTGGGTAATTTTACTCATAAAAATTAAATTGTCATGAGATATAATCTATAACAATGTAATTATGTATAAGAACACATACCAATCCATTATTATCATTATGTATTACAAAACCTTCTCTACTATAGGGTAATGTAAGCACAAGTATGATAACTGTTCTTCTCTTTAGTTCCTTGATATTTTCCAAACATCCATCTATCTTGAGGAACTTGGATCCATTCCAAGTCAACTTGGTGTGTGGATTATATATTCATGAGGAATTATCAAAAAACCATCAATAATATTCAAATTAACCAAGAAAACTATGGATATCTGTCACTATAGTTGGTCCGAGCTAACATTCAATAGCCACTTTCTTTGATGGATCTACTGCTATACCCTCTCTTGAGATTATATTACCAAAAAATGAAAAAACAATTCATCCAAAATTCACACTTAATAAATTTTTTAAATAGTTTTTCATTCCTTAGGGTCTTTAGTATAATTATAAAGTGGTATTCATGCCCATCCTTTATTTTTTAGTAGATAAGAATATAATCTATAAAGAGTAACTCAAACTGATTAAGGTAATCTATAAATACTTTATTCATTAAATCCATGAAGATAACAGGGGAATTAGTAAGACTGAATGGAATCACTATGTATTCATGGTGTTTATGCCTTATATGGAATTATGTCTTGGGTATATCCTCAATTTTTATCCTTAATTTATAACATCCAGAATAAAGGTCAATCTTGGAAAAGCATTGAGATCCACACAGTTGATTAAAAAAGTCATCAATATGAGGAAGATGATACTTGTTCTGAATTGTGACCTTGTTCATCTGATCATAATCAATACATAGTCACATTTATCCATCTTTCTTATTAACTAAAATAACTACTGTACTCCATGGTGACACAATTGGACGAATGAATCCCTTTTCAATTTTTTCTTGGAGTTACTTCTTTAATTCCTACAACTCAATCAGGTCCATTCTATAGGGAGTCTTTAAAATTGGTATTGCACCAGATATGAGTTCTATTAATAACTCAGTTTCATGTTTTGGTGGAATACTAGGAGAATACTCTATAAATACATCAAAAAATTCCCAAACAATAGGCATATCATTGATGTCAAGTTTATTCCCAACCATCTGAGATAAATACCCCTTCTGAATGAAACTTAAGACCCATAAAATGGATGTAATCTTCATCATAAGTTCATATTTATGGTTACATTTATAGAAGATCATAAGTTTTTTTGAAATATTAAATGTGACTTTCCTTACTTGAAAATTGATATGGTATTTATGTATAGAAAGACAATCAATTCATAAGATGACATAAAATTCCACCAGAGGAAGAATGATAATATTTTCAGGAAGCACATTCCCACAAATGTCAATCAGAGAGGAATCATAAAATTGAGATGCAATCATCATACCATTACAGTTTTCACTTCTAATTCCATATCTAATCATTTGGGTGGAATCTTGTTATAATTAGAAAATTATCTAGATATGAAATAATGGGTTGATCCAAAGTCAAATAAGATAATAATAGTTCTAGAGTGGATGATAAGTGTACCTTTCACAACATCATTATCACACCCCTCATCAGAAATAGTGATCATAAGATATTTACTTTTATCCATTGGATAAATGGGTTATTGACATCAATCATCATCATTAACCCTTGAGATTGGGCAATGGTTAGCAAAATGCCCATTCTCCATACACTTGAAGCATTAAAGTGTGTGATGTGAGTTATGTGAAGCTTTATCTCTATTAACATCATTATCTAACTTATTCACATCAATTTGGAAATCTATTTCATGATGAACATCCATTCCACATTTACAACATTTACAAGTATCCTTAAGAAAATTTATTCCACGCTTTTTCCCACACTTTGAGCATAAAATAAATCTCTATTTTTTCTTCCCATGGTTTTAGATTTTTATTTGAATTCCATTTTTCTATTCTTATCAAAACCATTATATTTATATGTAACTCCAAACTTTATTCCCACCTTTATATCACATCAAAAAATCTATTTATAGCGACTATATTCTCTTATGGAAAAAACCCTTTGGAGTTTTTGTTTAAACTATTGAAGAATTGATCAACCTTAATTTTAGGTATGATGATAATACCCAAAACGTACCTCATAGGTCTTGTAAAATTTTACTCATAGATACCAATGGATTCATCATAATTTTGATTTATCTCAAGGAACTCCTTCTCCATATTCATATAGAGAATATAAGAAATGTACTTACTAAAAAACAAGTCTTGAACTCATACCAATCCATGGAGTTAATTTCATCCTATTGCCTGGTATTCTTAATAAGAGCCCACTATTAATCTAATTAACCTTCCAAATGGTAGAAAATAAAAATGAATTTTTCATGTCGTGAATACTATAGAATAGAAAATATATTTTCAATGGTACTAATCCATTTTTCAGCAACTAGTTGATTCGAAGACCCACTGAAAGAAGGTGGAAGTTACCTCATGAAGAAATCAAAATTTTTTTGTTACCCCATTTGTTTGTTTGGATGTCCAGCACTACTACAACTTGGCCTTTTATCAATGCTAAAAACCGACATTAAGAGTGCTAGAAAAGCGCTGTTAATGTCGGCGTAGATAAAGGGGGGTCTCCTTTATCAGCGCTCCGAAAATCCCTGATAAAGGAGACCTTTATCAGCGCTTAAAAAAGCACTGATAAAGTACCCCCTTTATCAATGATTTTTTAGCGCTGATAAAGGGGACCCCCCTTTATCTACGCTGACATTAACAACGCTTTTCTAGCACTGATAAAGGGGTGCCTTTATCAGTGCTATCTTGAGCGCTGATAAAGGCACCTTCCCCTACACCTACACAACCAGCACCTGCACACCTACACACCTGCACAAACCAACACACCTGCACAAAATAGAACCCACACACAATATTTTGACAAACAATGATATATGTATTTACTTAACATCATGAATACAAAAAAACACACTACTATATACATTTCAAACAATGTTTTACACGGTTACAATTACAATTATCCAACAACAGTTATAAACATTATTGCTTCATCCTTTGATATCCATGATCCTCTCTAAAAAATTGTCGTCCATGGTATTTGTTGCCCAACAAAGCATCTGAACTCAAGGAAAAAAATTCACCTATATAAGAAAACAAATATTATGTTAGTAATACAATAATGAAATAAATTAAAACATTAATATGAAAGAATACATTAATATGGAAATGTGAAACTAAAATATGGAAATGATAAACTCAAATATT
This sequence comes from Viscum album, assembly GCA_963277665.1. NCBI lineage: Eukaryota > Viridiplantae > Streptophyta > Magnoliopsida > Santalales > Viscaceae > Viscum > Viscum album. The sequence continues at coordinate 1,048,341,276 of OY728135.1, read as the reverse complement.
TTCATTCTGATAACAATGAAAGGGAATAATGTAAAATCAATATGTTTTTGGATGATTTATGTTCTTTAATAATTACTGATTCTTTATCTAATAAAAAGCTTCACCGGTCACACCATGAATCGGATTGAGGTGCAGTTGATTTTTACACATCACAAATGACTCATGACTCATTTTCCTAAAGTATCAAAACAATCCGAACATGTTTGCTCAGTTTTTTGTATGTCACTTGTGTTGTTTTCTAAAGTTAATGTCAATTTCAAACTGATATCAAACACTTTTATCCATACCAGTCACATCATGCATCATATTGAGGTGTAGTTGATTCGTACACGTCAAAAATGACTCATGGATCATTTTATTAAAGTATAAAAACAATCCAAATGCGTTTTCTCGGTATTCCGTATATCAGTAGTGTTGTTTTCTAAAGTTAATGTTAATTTGAAACTGATATCAGACACTTTTAGCCACACCGGTCACACAGTGTGTCAGATTGAGGTGCAGTAGATTTGTACACCTCAAAAATGACTCATGAATTGTTTTCATAAAGTATAAAAACAATAAGAACGTGTTTTCTCAGTATTTCGTATGTCAGTAGTGTTGTTTTCTAAAGTTAGTGTCAATTGGAAACTGATATCAGACACTTTTAGCCATACCGGTCACACCGTGCATCGGATTGAGGTGTGATTGATTCGTAAAAGTCACAAATGACACATGGATCTTTGTCCTAAAGTATCAAAACAATCCAAACACGTTTGCTCAGTTTTCTGTATGTCACTTGTGTTCTTTTCTAAAGTTAATGTCAATTTGAAACTGATATCAGATACTTTTAGCCATACCGGTCACACCGTGCGTCGGATTGAGGTGCGATCGATTCGTACACCTCAAAAATGACTCATGGATCGTTTTTCTAAAGTATAAAAATGATCCAAACGTGTTTTCTCAGTATTCTGTATGTCATTAGTGTTTTTTTCTAAAGTTTATGTCAATTTGAAACTGATATCAGAAACTTTTTCCATACCGGTCACACCATGTGTCAGATTGAGGTATGGTCGATTCTTACACATCACAAATGACTCACGGGTCTTTTTCCTAAAGTATTAAAACAATCGGAATGCGTTTGCTCATTTTTTTTATGTTAGTAGTGTTGTTTTCTAAAGTTTATGTCAATTTGAAACTGATATCAGACACTTTTAGCCATACCAGTCACACCGTGCATCATATTGAGTTCGGTTGATTCATACACATCACAAATGACCCATGGATTGTTTTCCTAAGGTATCAAAACAATAAGAACCTATTTGATCAGTTTTCCAAATGTCACTTGTGTTGTTTTCTAAAGTTAATGTCAACTTGATACTGATATCAGACACTTTTAGCAATACCGGTCACACCATGCATCGGATTGAGGTGCAGTTTATTTTTACACATCAAAAAATGACTCATAGATCATTGTCCTAAAGTATCAAAACAATCAGAACACGTTTGCTTGGTATTCCGTATGTCAGTAGTGTTGTTTTCTAAATTTTATGTCAATTTCAAACTAATATCAGACACTTTTATCCATACCGGTCACACCATGCATCGGATTGAGGTGCAGTTGATTTTTACATGTCCAAAATGACTCATGGATCGTTTTCCTAAAGTATCAAAAAAATCCGAACGCGTTTTCTTGGTTTTCCATATGTCACTTGTGTTGTTTTCTAAAGTTAATGTCAATTTCAAACTGATATTAGACACTTTTAGCCATACCAGTCACACCATGCATCGGATTGAGGTGAGGTTGATTCATACACCTCAAAAATGAATCATGGTTTATTATCATAATGTATCAAAATAATCCGAACGCGTTTGCTCGGTTTTCCACATGTCACTTGGGTTGTTTTCTAAAGTTAATGTCAATTTCAAACTGATATCAGACAGTTTTAGCCATACCAGTCACACCGTGTGTCAGATTGAGGTGCGGTTGATTAATACATGTCAAAAATGACTCATGGATCATTTTCCTAAAGTATCAAAACAATCCGAACGCGTTTTCTCTGTTTTTTCGTATGTGACTTGAGTTGTTTTATAAAGTTAATGTCAATTTCAAACTAATATCAGACACTTTTAGCCATACCGGTCACACCGTGCATCAGATTGAGGTGTGGTTGATTATTACATGTCAAAAATGACTCATAGATCATTTTCATAAAGTATCAAAATAATATTAATGCGTTTTCTCGGTATTCCGTATGTCAGTAGTGTTGTTTTCTAAAGTTTATGTCAATTTCAAACTGATATCAGACACTTTTAGCCATACCGGTCACACCATGCATTGGATTGAGGTGCGGTTGATTTTTACACATCAAAAATGACTCATGGATCATTTCCCTAAGGTATCAAATCAATATGAACGCATTTGATCGGTTTTTCGTATGTCACTTGTGTTGTTTTCTAAAGTTAATGTCAATTTCAAACTGATATCAGACACTTTTATTCATACCGGTCACATTATGCATCAGATTGAGGTTTGGTTAATTCTTACACATCAAAAATGACTCATGAATCGTTGTCCTAAAGTATCAAAACAATCCGAACATTGTTTCTTGGTTTGCCGTATGTCAGTAGTGTTGTTTTCTAAAGTTTATGTCAATTTCAAACTGATATCAGACACTTTTAGCCATACCAATCACACCGTGCATCGGATTGAGGTGTGTTTGATTTTTACACATTAGAAATGACTCATGGATCATTGTACTAAAGTATAAAAACAATCCGAATGTGTTTGCTCGGTTTTTTGTATGTCACTTGTGTTGTTTTCTAAAGTTAATGTCTATTTCAAACTGGTATCAGACACTTTTAGCCATAAAAGTCACACCGTGCATCTGATTGAGGTGTGGTTGATTCATAAACGTCAAAAATGACTCATGGATTATTTTCCTAAAGTATCAAAACAATCTGAATGCGTTTTCTCTGTTTTCCGTATGTCACTTGTGTTATTTTCTAAAGTTAATGTCAATTTAAAACTGATATCAGATACTTTTAGCCATACCGATCACATCGTGCTTCGGATTGAGGTGAGGTAAATTTTTACACCTCAAAAATGAATCATGGATATTTTTACTAAAGCATCCAAACAATCCGAATGCGTTTTCTTGGTATTCTGTATGTCAGTTGTGTTATTTTCTAAAGTTTATGTCAATTTGAAACTGATATCAGATACTTTTATCCATACCGGTCACACTGTGCTTTGGATTGAGGTGCGTTCAATTCATACATGTCACACATGACTCTTGGGTCGTTTTAATAAAGTATGAAAACAATCCGAATGCGTTTTCTCGGTGTGTCGTATGTTAGTAGTGTTGTTTTCTAACGTTTATGTCAATTTGAAACTGATATTAGACAATTTTAGCCACACCGGTCTCACCGTGGGTCGGATTGAGGTGCAGTTGATTCATACACGTCAAAAATGTCTCATGGATCATTGTACTAAAGTATCAAAACAATCCGAATGCATTTTATCGGTTTTTCGTATGTCACTTGTGTTGTTTTCTATAGTTAATGTCAATTTCAAACTGATATCAGACACTTTTAGCCATACCGGCCACACCGTGCGTGATATTGAGGTGTGGTCGATTCGTAAATTTCAAAAATGACTCATGGATCGTTGTCCTAAATTATCATAACAATAAAAATGAATTTTATCAGTTTTCCGTATGTCAGTAGTGTTGTTTTCTAAAGTTTATGTCAATTTCAAACTGATATCAGAAACTTTTAGCCATACTGTCACACCATGTGTCAGATTGAGGTGCGGTTTATTTTTACACATCAAAAATGACTCATGGATCATTTTCCTAAATTATCAAAATAATCCTAATGCTTTTGCTCTATTTTTTGTATGTCACTTGTGTTTTTTTCTAAAGTTAATGTCAATTTCAAACTGATATCAGACACTTTTAGCCATACCGGTCACACCATGTGTCATATTGAGGTGTGGTTGATTCTTACACATCAAAAATGACTCATGGATCGTTGTCCTAAAGTATCAAAACAATACGAATGCGTTTTATTGGTTTTCCGTATGTCACTTGTGTTCTTTTCTAAAGTTAATGTCAATTTGAAAATGATATCAGAAACTTTTAGCCATACCGGTCTCACCATGAAACGGATTGAGGTGCGGTCGATTCGTACACGTCAAAAATGACTAATGGATCATTTTCTTAAAGTATCAAAATAATCCGAACGCATTTTCTCTGTATTCCGTATGTCAGTGGTGTTGTTTTCTAATGTTTATGTCAATTTGAAACTAATATCAGACACTTTTATCCATAGCGGTCACACCGTGAGTTGGATTGAGGTGAGGTCAATTCTTAAACCTCAAAAATGACTCATGGATCATTTTCCTAAAGTATCAAAACAATCCAAATGTGTTTTCTTAGTATTCCGTATGTCAGTATTGTTGTTTTCTAAAGTTAATGTCAATTTGAAACTGATATCAAACACTTTTAACCATACCAATCACACCGTGTGTCGGATTGAGGTGCGGTCGATTCATACACGTCAAAAATGACTCATAAATCATTTTAATAAATTATCAAAACAATCTGAATGCATTTTTTTTGTTTGCTATATGTCAGTATTTCATAAGAGTCGCTCATTAAGTTATTCTTTACTAGAAAATCAAATCATTTCTAAAACCATTTTTCATAATCTAATAATATGAAATATAAGAAAGGGTGATCATAGATGCTCAATAAGTGTAAACAAGGGAGATATGAATGATCATATAAATATAACATAAGTAGTAGGAATTCACCTTAACTATCCTATTTGTTTACATTGTTCCATCAGGTACGCTGCCCATTCGTTTCTAAACACATCTATATCATCTTGTGAATATGAGTTTTTGCGATAGTCATAGTAGTACTGAAAAAATATAAATACACAAAGTATTAATAAATATTTTAAATGAAATAATAATTGTTTAAAAAAATACATCTTCAGGGATGCTAGTCTGTTCATTAAATATGATCTCTTTCATAAATTTACAAACATAATAACCGCAGTCCTTTCCATTTGTTTGTTTCGGACACTGCAGAAAAATCGAGAAAAATAAGTAATCTGTTTTGATATGTATTTGGATAGTTCAATATAATTATATATACCCTGATACTTGTCCATTTGTAGATCTCATGCGCCTTGTCGTCCTTAGACCCTAGATTCATTCAAGCCTTTAGAAGATATCCATACACCGCCCTATCATAACAGAATACTAATTAAAAGATAATATAAATTATATAACTAGATATTTAGTTCTAAAATGTTGGATCTAGTGTATTACAAATTGACAATCACCATCATGTGTGGTCTATTTCATTGATATCCATGAAGTGAATCCAAAAAATAAATCTTTGGTGTATCCAAATTGACTATAATGAGTATCCAATGCTGCCTAAAAACACAAAAAGGAATAAGTAATGATAGAAATGAAAATATAATTGATATGATTAAAATGTAGAGTTTTACCCCTGAAACATTGGTATTAAAAAGATCATGTGAGTCGTAATTTTTCATTGAAACGTTCTGAACAGGTTTGCCATTAATTCAGCCTGAAAATCAGAATCTATTTATTTTTGTTTTGTAGACATGGTGTGAGGACTAACAAGTCCAAATTTGTATTCACGGGAAAATCCCTTCAATTTTTTTTCATATATACGCATGTGAAAAAAATGAAATATATTTATCCATAATTATCATAGTATATCAGCTTCTGTAAAATCAAATCATGAAAACATACCTCATGTATACATTTATAACTTAGGTGCCCAGACAGTCGTATGTGATGATTTCAGCTACAACATCAGCACTAACAAAATCTAATGTTTCCTCTCCATATATATATTTTTCCCAAAAAATTGTGTGATTATTTCCACCTTTCATTTTCGTATCCACATGAGCTTGTAATGATATTAAATGTGGATATCGAATGGGTGGAATGAAGGTGCCCTCAGTAGATCGTTTTGATCAGTTGGTTGATCCTTTTGATCCATTATTTCATTTTAGCTCCTTCCTTTTATACTTCTGTAATAAAATTCTTCAGTTTATCCCTTTTCTAATTAAATGTTAAAGGTTCTACTTGAAAAATAAATTGGAAATAAATACCTCCCAGTCGACATGTTTTTTACAGGATTCAATGGCCATGAAACGAATGTTCCAACAACTTTTTCCACTGTATGAATGTCGTCATTGTCATTTGGCTTGGGTAGCTCAACGCTCGGCTGATGAGATATGTTAATCGACACTTTGACATGACCATTTGGAAGTGGTCTGGAGTGTAGCATGTCATTCTGCATATTGAACACCGTAGCCCTCACTACAAGGCGATGGGTGAGAGTTGACAGATATAAATCAAAGTCATTTTCAGCCTGTAGAATATCATTACAAGAAAGGTATCAGTGTCTATGTGATTCACATTTCACAGAAATAAATATTATAACATTTATTACCTCAGTTAAGTCAGGTCTTTGAGGGGAATGACTCACCTCAAAGCTGGTGGGGGGTGGGGCGGGTTGTTCTTAAGTTGTTTCTTCTCTTCTCCTCTCCCCCATCAAAGTTTCTAAAAACTCTCCCGGACTTTGGAATTTTTCTTCAAGGGTAGCTACTCTATCTCTCATAATTTTAATTTCTTTAATTTGTTCCTCATCTTGTTTTTTTTCTGAAAATATGTCTGGGGTGTCACCCCAAAACCCACACCTCTGACACGACCATACTGTTCTGGCTGTTTCAAGGCTGCTGAAAGTATGTCCGCATCCGGTGTGGATATTGTTGATTATTGTGACTATGTCAAATAGAAAATATGGGAAAATAAGTAATCATCATGATGTAATAGTGATTTAAAGCAAAACAAATTTATATTATGTCATACTTACACATGTTTCCCACACTTTTTTTGTGTTTTCATCTACCAGTTTCCCCTCTTTATTAACACGAGCCTCCTTCCATAGCACATGGCATGGGATGTAAGTGGCTTGGGATTTTGATTCATCAATCTGTATATAAATAGAGAAACATGGTTACAATGTTGTTTTATGTCACATAAAAGTATTAGAGTACTTTTAAAATATGTACCAATTGTTTTTCAATTGAAGCATACCCCAACCTTGGTTTATGGTAGGGATACGCTTGTTTTGCTGCCAGTTCTTTATTTTTAGCACTCAGTTTCTGTTTCATAAATAAAAAACTGTCAATCAAAGTGATGAATACAAGCAATGTTAAACAACGTGTCACCAAACACAATGTACCTGAAAAGTCTGCTCTGCACAACAGTTGCAAAACGCATCCCATGAACCTTGGGATATAAAGTGTGCATAAAGAAGAGGTGGGTGCGGCTTGATTTTCCCTTCAACATATTTCAGATGACATTTCGTTAAAATGGTGCGAAAGCCTCTATAAACCTTTCCTGCCAGTCTTAATACATATTCTTTGTGCAAGAAATCTACTATAAATGCACTCTGAAAGAGATTATGTATATTTAGTCAATATTTCAGTATTTTATTTTATTTTAATTTAATAAATTAAATAAATGATATCGTAATGTTACCATAATCTCTTCCCACATTAATGTTTTCATCCCACTGACAACATGGTGACACAACTCTATATCAATCGCCACGCATTGCTGAGTGACGATTCTAATGTAGCTACTAAACATGGATTTGTTGGGGTTTACATGCTGGCCTCGCTTATTCCATCCCATCTCATATTTGATGCCTTTTGATTTTTCCTTAAGGATTTTGGATAGAACTGTCAAACTACGACGCACCTATTTTTTTTGTGCCGTCGAGGTTTCATTGCCTACTATTTCCTCGGTTTCTGCATCATCATTATGTTTCTCTGAAGCGCTAGCATCGGCACTGGGACCAACAACAACAGGTTGAGAAACCTGTTGTAACTCAGCAGTGGGACCAACAACAACAGGTTGAGAAACCTGTTGTACCTTAGCAGTGGGAACAACTACAACAGGTTGAGAGACTTGTTGTACCTCAGTAGTGGGACCAGCTGTAACAGGTTGAGAAACCTATTGTGTCTCGGGATTGGGTGCATCAGTAGGTTTAGAAGTCATTATCTACAGAAGTGGTTTAACATTTAATTTAGATCACATAAAAGCAACAGCGAATAGATAATTAAATAATGTAACAGAATCTATATTACAATAAAAAAATAACCTGATTATTGAACTCTCTTTTTTTTAAAGGTTGAAGGGATTTGACCCCTCTATCGACTATCCATATCCCTTCATTGTGGTCTCCTCTAACATACAAAACGTTATCTACATTGGGACCAATGAGAAATGATTGCGAAGTACCAATGAAAGGGTCATCCTCCATTTAATTTTCATCTGACCCTTCAGTTGTTTTGGTAGATAATAGAACAACTGACCAGTTTCGGTTTGTGGGATCTGTAACATAAAATACTTTCACTGCCTGTGATTCCATTATAAACGGTTTTTCTTTCTCCCCTTCTTTACTGAAATCAACTTTCACAAATCCCAATTCATCTAGTTTAACAACACTATTATTATCAACCCACTTGCATTGAAAAATTGGAACTTGGAATTCCGTATAATCCAAATCCCATATTTGTTTGATGATGCCAAATTATGACATATTCGCATAAATTGGATTTCTGTCCTTAGCACCGGAAACATGCATTGATTCAGCCACAAGTGTAACCCCACTATTCTGTATGGTACTGTCTTCATCATGTTCATTATTATAAAATGTATAACCATTAAATATATAATCATTGTAAGATAATACATACACACTTGGTTCTCCAGCTAGCCATCGAAGTCAGTATGAAATTGACTCTGGATTTTCATCTGACTTCTTAAAAATATGGTCCCAAAACCATCATATAAACTGTTGATTATGAGTATCTGATATCCATTTTTCATCCCTATATGGATTAAAATGCCTAAGAATTTCTTTGTGGGTTTCAACATACGGGTCAATGTTGAAATTGTTATGTAAAACAAAAAGGTGGGCCTACTCCCGATCTGTAATATTGATTGTGACAACCTATCTTCCAGAAATTCCTTCACCCTCAAGCTGCCCAGTGTGACGAGATTTCATTAAGCCAATGCTTTCCACTCCAGATAGGTATTCGGTACAGAATTCAATGGTTTCCTCAACAATATATCGCTCTGCAATACATCCCTCTGGCCGACTTTGATTTTTGACACACCCTTTCAAAATCTTTATATACCGTTCAATGGGGTACATCCATCTGTAATGTACTGGACCACATAGTGGAATCTCTCTCACCAAGTGGACCATCAAATGAACCATCATATCAAAAAATGAAGGTGGGAATAACATTTCTAATTCACATAATATGATGGAAATATCTATTTCCGTAGTTGGAAATGTCGCCTGGTATATAAATTTGCTGCATATAGCTTTGAATAAGAAACATAGTTTCGTTAATATATGGTGGATATTCTTGGAAAAAATGCAACGTAAAGCAATAGGAATGATATCTTGCATCAAAACATGGCAGTCATGTGATTTCATAACTTTTAAATTCAAATCGCTCATTGACATGAGGTTCCTGATATTTGATGAATACCCATATGGAACCTTTACATCATTCAAGAAGTTGAAAAACTGATATATCTCCTGCCCGGAAAGAGTGTAAGCAGCAGGATGAAGAAATGTTTGTTTTTCACCCTTCACTAGTGCCAACTCTTCTCGTATTCTCATCTCAACCATGTCCAACCTAGCCTTAATTCCACATTTTGTTTTTCCAGGTGTATTTAGCAACGTGCCAATGACACTATCAAATATTTTTTTTCTATATTCATAACATCAAGAAAATGTTTTACATACATAAAATTCCAGTATTGTAATTCAAAAAAACTGATCACTTTTTCCAACTAATTTTTGTAAGGTTTTTCGAAGCCGGTTTACCAAAAGTAGTGTCCACATTTTTAACTTTCTCAATCAATTGATATCCTGTTAGTTGAGACAGTGTTGTATGTTCTTCTGAACTTCCATCGAATGATTTCGTCCAAGATCGATACTTATGTCTTCGTGGTAGAAATCTGCAATGTCCTAGAAACACGGTTTTCGATGAATGTTTCAACCCAATTGATTGTGTACCTTGTTTGCAAATGGGACACCCTTGAGTTCCTTTAATGCTATATCCTCACAAATTTCCATAAGTAGGGAAGTCATTTATCATCCTGTACAACATGGATCTCAAAGTGAAATCTTTCTTTTTGTAAGCATCATACAATGTAACACCTGAATCCTACAATAATTTCAAATCTTCGATCAATGGAGCTAAATAAACATCAATATCATTACTCGGTTGTTTTGGTCCTGATATAAGCATATATAACATGATGTATTTTTGTTTCATGCGTAACCATAGTGGTAAGTTATAATTTACCAACATAACCATCCATGTTCTGTGACTGTTGCTTTGAAAAACAAAAGTATTCAATCCATCTGTAGATAACGCAAGACGAAGGTTTCTCGACTCGTTTCCAAATTCAGGATACTCATGATCAATTCTCTTCCACTGAGGAGAGTCTTCCGGGTGACGTAGTATCCCATATTTAATTCTTGTATCTGCATTCCATGTCAATTGTTCTACAGTCTCCTCACTTCTATACAGGCACCTAATCCTTGGAATGATTGGAAAGTACCATACAACTTTAGTAGGACTGGATTCATCTTTCTTGTATCGAGAAGCACCACACTTTGGGAATTATTTAAGTGATTTTTGGTCCTTGTGAAATAGTATACAATCATTCGGGCATGCGTGTATTCTTTCAGAGATCATACCCATCAAGAGTAGCATTCGTTTGGCGTTGTATGTTCGGCTCAATAGCTCATTATATTCTGGGAGCATGTCATTCAGGAGAGAAATTAGTTCCATAAAACTGGCGTCACTCCAACCATTGTCTGCTTTCAAATTATACAGCTTCAGTATGATTGAAAGTTCTGTATATTTAGTGTAACCAGTATACAATGGCATCTTTGTACAAATTTTTAACTTCTCAAACAATTTTGGTCAATCACGAAGTTCATCTTCCAAGGTCCTTTTCATTTACTCAATACGATCTTCATCATCATTCACATCTGTAATCACATCCTCCGTATGGTCATCTTCATTGTTCATACTTGTAATCATATCAGATGATCCATAAAACACAGTGTTATCCCAGCCACTACCTACATTCATTGTTTCCCCGTGTTTATTTCAACATGTATAACTCCGATCTATACCGTGAAAGATCAAGTGTTCTTCCAACTCCTCTGGACTAATTTATTTTGAATAACAACAGTGTAAACACGAAAAAAGTATTTGAGAAGGGTCATATGAATTATCGTTTTCAAACTTGATAAACTCTTTCACACCTTCTTCATACTCTATTTTCAACCGATTGGCATTCATCCATTATTTATTTATATTCATCCTATTTGAAATCCAAAGGATGGGTATATAGGTTAGGGGATAAGGAATATGAGTATAATTTACATAAAAAACTAGATACTTCAAAAATGGTGGGGGGTGTGCTCATTAATAGCAAATCTTGGGTGGTTCTTGAGATTCATCCATTCTCTTCCTCTATTTAATCCCCCATGATGAGGGGTGGTTCATGGGAGTTTTTTATAGTGCGTTAGTGAGTTCTACCCTAATACTTCCTCCATTACTATTATCCTTTATTTCCCAATGATTTGGGATGATTTTAACTAGGATTTGTGTGATGATTTCACTATACCATCTTCAAATAAATTCACATGATGTAGATTTTGTTTGTATTGGCTAGAGGTTATCCTCGTATGATGAACACACCATGTTTTGTGTGGTTTAGGCGGTGTTGTGTTTCCCAGTGAGTTTTTAAAAGATTATTTCTAATTATATTAAGGTGAACAATTAATTATAAGTTTCTATAATTAATTATTTGGGAATTGTGCCTTGAGATTGTGTCTCAATCATTGGTACAAGATTAGATAAGGCATTTATAGTCTTGGTTGAGGATGAGTTCATCTAGGTGAGGGGGTTACTCCATTTTTTGAGGTAGGTGGCCCTTATAATACAAAACCATGTTCCAATTTATGCATGATTGTGCATTCATGCATGAGTATATGTGTTCCATTGAAAGGGATAGAAATCAAGAGCAACCTAGGTAAATAAATAGGGTGTTTTTGATCCACCAAGAGATAGAGTGAGGGTTCTATTGAATGTTTTTGATTTTGTGATCATCCAGAGATTATGTCTCCATAGAGGTGAGGTTTCTAGTTGTGTTTATGAGAGGATCAGGTTTGGTATGATATTTGTATATCCTAGTTAGGTTTTCTAAGGCTATTTGAGTAGGTATTAGAGTCTTAGGCCTAAAGAAGATGGATAATATAGTTTTATATATCACGTATGATAGGGAACACCCTATTAAGGATATATAAGAGTCATGGTGTGTGTGAGGAGTATGATATTCCATATAGGGATTGGTGAAGCGTGACATAGAGGATTTCCTCCTTATAATTGGATTAAGAGATCTCCAAGGGGAGATATGATATGGTACCTAAGTGAGGGTCATGGTAATAGTCTAGATGACTTAGCATAGGGTATCCAAGGATCTTAGTGTGAGTTTCTTAGGATGGTCATTATTTAGTTTTAATGAGTTTTAATGTGGGAATTAGAAGATGATATAGACTAGACTATCGAGGCCTAGATCAAGTATAACATGTGGGTTGTGACATTACCATGTAGAGATGAGTGTGTGTTGGTATCAATGAGTAGATATGGGTTAGGTTTGTAGAACCCAGTAGATTCCCTTATAGGAGGAATTAGAATGCTGATAGGTTGGGAATAATTTTCATGTATAACCAAGATGGTTTTAAGGAGATTATTATGCAAGGCTAAATGGATGGCGACTTTTATCATTTATGGTCAGATCGACTAAGAGATTGGGACTTCATATGAATTTCACCAAGTTGAAGTATGATCATCCATGGGTCCCACCTATTGATGATGTGGTTTAGCTAGTACGAGAGGTTGGATATATAGATACCCACCTTATATTACTATTTATATGTTTTGTGGTATGAGAAAAGATGGATGACCTTTATTTAAGTGATAAGGTTTTGGTAGGACCCTACTTTGAGTGAGAAAGCATTTGTCAAAGGGGATTGGTGTGTGACTTCCATGGGATCCACCTATTGATGGTGCATTTTGACTTGTGATAGAGGTTGGATATTGTGATTCCCTCCTTAGATCATTTTTTGTATGATAATATGATGTGAGATATAGAAATGGGGATCACTTGGTATTGGTTTGGAGTAGTTTTGTGAGAGGTTGTCTATAGAGATTCCCTACTCAAATTGTTTTTTATGTGATGTGATGGTGAGAATCACCGTAAGTGAGAGGGGAGCAGCTACTATGTTGTGTAATTAGAGGATATGTGAATCACACCCAATGTGAGAGGTTGGTGGCACTGTTATGTTATAAGAAAGGATGTGATATTTAAATTGGTATATGACCCAACCCAGAGAATCGTGTAAAATATAGTGTACAATATAGAACATACTAAACATATGTCTCATCCCATTGGCATTCCTCACTTGATGACATGAATTCACCAACACGGATGGTTCAAACCTTACCTGGCCTAACTATGGGGTAGTATCCAAAATTAGAAAAAGATGCATACTAAGGGCCACTAGACGGAGTGAAATCCAAATCTAGTGTAACAACCTTTCACAAAAAATACTCTGTCTATTCAGGTTTCTATCAGAAGGCTATAGTGGGGAGAGCTAATCAAGATCAAACAAGTAACCAACCACATATACATGTGTCACACACACAAGCATCACACACAAGAATCATGCCAAATCATAATTAATCTCAATATTGACAATAAATGCAAACATAATTAATTCATGCAAATTAAATTTTACTCACCTTAAGGAGGATGAACCAGTGGCGGAGGAGGAGGCGTTGACAGCAGAGGCAACAGAGGCAGCAGAGGCAGTGCAGAGGCAGCATGGAGGCAGCACGGAGGCATCGAAGGCAGCAGAGGCATCTCGGAGCCAGCAGAGGCAGTGGAGGCAGTGAAGTAGGCGGAGGAGGAGGAGGAGGAGGCACCGGTGGAGGAGGAGTCCGCGGTGGAGGAGGAGGAGGATCCGCGGTGGAGGAGGAGGAGGATCCGTGGTGGAGGAGGAGGAGGAAGAAGAGCCGCGACAGAGGAGGAGGAGGAGAAGTAGGCGCCGGAGGAGGAGGAGGAGGCGGAGGCCGTGGCGGAGGAGGAGGAGAAGGAGGTAGCGGTGGAGAGGAGGCAGCGGTGCAAGGTAGGGCTTCCGCGAAGGCTTGACAGGGTGCAGGGAGGAGGATGAGGACCCGATGGATTTTATAAATCCAGCATGGACCTTTATCAACCCTAGTAAAAAGCGCTGATAAAGACCAACTTTATCAGCGCTTTTGTAGAGTTGATAAAGACATACTTTATCAGCGATAATAAAAGCAATGATAAATTTATAAATTTAATAATTTGTTTATATTATTATATATTTATTTAAAATAATATTTATGATAAATATATATATATATATTTATTAATAATTATAACTCTAAATAAATATTTCTTTATTTATTCTTATATAATTATTAGAAAGGTATATTTATATATATATCATTGAAAATATAATAAAATATATATTTATTTTTTAAATATAATGTAATTTTAATTATAAGTGTACATTTTTTAGAACATATATATTATATGGGTAGCATAATGAATTATAAATCAATAACACATCAACGTGATGTGTAATTATAATCTATAAATGAACATTATTCATGCACATATATATACGCGCATGCATGATATACTCATTGACCCCAATTCATTGGAAAACACATATATATTCAATAAGTTTAATTATACATATATATTAAAAAGTATTATATATTTATAAATAAAACAAATATATTAAATATAAACAAATATAATAAATATATATATTCAATATAATGAATTAATAAATCTATAATAAATATAATGAATTAATAAATCTAATAAATCTTATAAATCTAATAAATATATTTTATTATTAATCTTATAATTATTTAATTATATATATAAATATATATAGTTATAACATGTGTTTTTTATTTAATGTATACAATAAACATTATCAGTGCTAAGAAAAGCGCTGATAAATGTAAACTTTATCAGCGCTGATAAAGGGATATTTAAAGCTCAAATAAATGTACCCTTTATCAACGATTGTTTTAGCACTGATAAAGTTCTACCCCCTTATCAGCGCTTTTCTGTTAGGGCTGAAAAAGGCAGGCGCCTGCCTTGCCCAGTTTTGTGGTAGTGAATAATGATTCATATCTTGAGAAAGTTGTGTGAGAATGGAAATAAAGGGTTTCATTCTAGCTCCTATAATATCTGGATGCTTAGGAAGATAATTATTACATTATTCATCACACTCAGCATTAACATAGTTACTTAGGGTTACAACCATTGACTAAAACCAAAATGCATAGTGTAAAAAACAATAATCATAGTGGGGATCCACATAATAATGAAATATCATATATAGGATCTCTAAATCATGAACCATTATTATTTAATCTGTGAGACATTAGGTTTATCCTAGGTGATTCATAGTCTTATTCTATTTAAATCCTTCATGATGGTTCATAAAGAGTTCATAAATTTTCAATATGAATCCCCTGGGATTATCAAAATAGGTGTGAAGAAAGGCCCATTGTCACACACTTCTTCTTGATCAAGTCTAGAATAATACAGTTTTTTCGGGGTTGTTACCCCTTGGTACATCTGTTCTAGATCCACATCCACTTGTAATATCTTGAGAGAGATATATTTCTAGGAAACCACCCAATCTATCTATTAGGAAAATTCCATGAAATTTTCCTATACTTGGAATCATACTTATACTTATCCTTAGACATGTCCTTAAGGATCTCACTAATGTTTTCTAATCCTAGTTTCCAAAGGTTAACTAAAGCTATCCTCTGATACCAACTATAACAAACCATTATTTTCATATATAGATATTACATCAATTTTTATGAATGTTCATTACATTACACAAACACACACCCAAGGAAAATAATTATTTAATTAATTTTGAAAATAGGAAACATAAATATTGGTCCATAAGTGAGCTACATCATATCCCAATACATTATTCCCAACAAGAATCCTTCTTAGATATATCATACATAATAAATTCTTTCATAACATGGATAAAGGAAAAACAATAAAGGGTGTGATCAAATTATTAGTAAGGGTAAAAAAAGGAGATACACAATAATAACTTGAGAATATGGGTATGAGGAAACGAGCATAAAATTTTAAAACCATAACCTGCATATCAAATATCATAATCTGGAATCATGGAATAAATATTGGTAGTTCATAATAGATAAATCACATTGGAATCAAATAACATGAGTCATGAGAGCATAACATTGGAGTAAGACATGGAATTTGTGTCATACACAAAATTATAGAAAATAATTTCCATACTACTCAAGGATCACTTCCAAGGACATAATATTGGAATGGGTTCACTCCCCAAACCATTATAGTATTCAAGTTTCACTCCCAAACCCTTATAATGGACAAAGTACCTTACAAAAGCAGGTTTACAACCACTTATAGTACTGTCTATCTCATGAGATATAAATCTTTACCCAATGCATTGGAGGGAGATATAGGTCCCACATGTCACATAATGAAAACCATATTTATGTGTCCCACAAGATCATGGACATCCATTACATCAATAAACTATGAAATGAAATTGGTATCATAAAAATTTACTCATATCATAATATGTGGAAAATAAATAGGTTTTATGTCACACCCGTCATTTTTAAATTATTCATTTAATTATTTTTACTGGGTATTAGGTAGTTTGGGTGGAGTCCTGACTTAAAATTTCTGAGTTCTTATTTAGAAACGCACATTTTGTCCTTGACATCACTCAGCGCGCCACTGTCGAAGTCGCGCGACCTCGCCTGGGTCACCGCGCGACCTCACCTAGTTCCCCGCACACCTACCCGATGTGAAACTAATTAAAAAAAGGAATTAAGAGTTGAGAAATAACATTATATTTGTGTTAAAATAGGAATAAAATAAAATAAGAATAGGAAGTGTGATACAATTCAAGGGACTATTTTAATGATAATAATAATTATATCATTTGAGAATATTAATATTATTATTATCATTAATAGTATTAATAATATAAATTATATTAAGTTGATATTGATATTATAATAATTAATATTATTGTTAATATTATATTAAGTGGATGGAACTTTATTATTCTATATGGATTTAAAATATTGGTTGGAGTGCGGGCTGAGCCCAATTGAAAATTTTCATTCTGCTGATAAATGAATATTTTGGGCCTGACAATGTCCGACGCATGGGCGGGGGATGGTCAAAGCCGTGCAACTTTTCCCAAGTCACCACATGACATGTCCAGTGTATGTTTAATTCATTATTTAAGGAGATGAATAAGGTGGTGAGCGTAAAAGAAAATGGTAAGAATAAAATGAATTACGAGTTCTAATATAATAATAACAACAATAATAATAATATTAAGATTATTATTATTATTATCCTTTTTATCAATGTTTTAATTAAGTTATTAATAATATTATTAAAATTATTATTCTTTTTTTAGTTTTATTATTTTTATTTTTATTTTTATTACTATTATTAGTTGTTTAAATTTTTAGTTTTAGTTTTATTTATTTATTTATTTTTTCTTTTTTTCGGTAGGGTTTTTCTCCCCCATTTGTGAGATGCGACCTCGACCTCCCCTTCCCCTCCTCTCTTCATGCCACACCGCCTTTTCCGGCCTTCTCCTCAAAAGGTGCTGTTGCAACCTCACTTCTTCTCAGCTTGAGGTGCTACCCCCCTTGTACCCTCAGCCTCTCGTGACGACGACCCGCTCCCCGGCCAGCCCCCCTAGCATTGCAGGCCCTCCCTCTCGGCCAGACCCATCACACCAGCTCACCTCACCCGCACCCCTTTTCTATGGACTTCCGCTTTGTCCGACGGTCCACACGTGCCACCCCCATGTCCAGCCGGCCGGACCTCCTTCTCGGTGACACTCTAAGCCAACACCACCCTCACCTTCTTGCCTCCGGCCGACCTCCATCCACCATGTCATGCTTCCCCCACTTCCCTCCTACTCTGTCTGGCGACCACCATTCCGCTGCCATCTTATTCCCTCTAGTGGCACTAGCTTGCACTACACCTTCCCCCTGCTGGCCGCATCATGGTCTAGCTTCCCCCCGCCCTTGCTGATCAGTGGCGCTCTCTTCCGGCTCCCCAACCAGTGCCTTGCTCACCTTCCACGCGTGCACCACACCCCATCTTGATAAGTTCCTCTTCTTCTTCTTTAATTTTTTTTTTCCAGTGGGTATGAGTTCTGATTTTTTTGTTTTAATTTGAATTTTTTGGTTCGAATTCATGAGTTTGAGTTCGCGCTAGGTTCCTTGCGGTGCAAACGACGCACGATTTAGGTTTTTCTCTACAATTTGAAGATTTCACATCAATTTTTGGGGTTTGACGTCGAGGTAGGTGGCTCCACATCTAATTATTATTTGATGAATTAATTTGCAAGCTTAATTTTCTTTTATCATATTATTTAATTAATTTTTGTAGTGCGAAGTTGGTTTTATTTGAAATTTTATTTGCATTAGAGATTGTTTAGTAGGTTGTTTATATTATCTGTGTGTTTTCTACTGAGAACTCTATAGTGATTTCTAAAATGCACTGATGGTTTAATTGAGTATGTAACCTATGAAGATTACGTTTTGAAAAGATTTTTTGTGTGTGTATGTTTTTAAAAGAATGTTTGGGTGTGAAAATGGTGATTTTTTGTGTGTAAGTACCCTGTTGGGTTTTTATGCATAAGTGTGAAGTTTGACATGAAATTGAAACTTGCTTGAGCATAAAGCGGGAATCCCGGGTAGTTAGGAGGGTGTACTAGACTAGTGGGCTAGTGTTCCGAAGGTGAGTTGACCCAGTTTCACTAGCATGACTGATGATTGCAACACTAACTAAACATATGCTTTTCTGAGGGTCGTAGTATTCTAATCCACGTTTTTTGAGGGTCGTGGCCTTCTAAGACATGTTTTCTGAGGGTTGTGGTTTCTAAGACATGTTTCACCAAGACACAAAGATCTAGGGACCCAATCTAGCTAACACCCATGAGGCCTCTCCCTTATTGGGTGCTCATTGGTTAATTTACGCTCATTAGTGTGACACTTTGGTTATTTTTTTTAAAAAAGTGTTTGTTTTAATTGAAGTTGTTCCATTTGAAACTGTTTTCTTTAATTCTGTTTTATTTAAAACTATTCATGCATTTATTTCTTTTTTAGTTAATATTGTAAATGTATTTTTCATTTAATAATTATGCGTGGAACTTTTTTATTGGGTGAAGTCCTACTGGGCTCTTGGGTCACACCCTACATACATCTTTGGGTTTATGTAGACCTTGTTCTTTGTGTATTCAAGGTTGAGGCATAATACTCAACAATGGTGGTCCGAGTTGTTGATGGTCTTCTCGTATAGGTTTGTGTTTGTAGCTTGTGGATGTCACACCTCTCTTGTTTCTTGGAGTTTGAGTTAGAGTTTTAGTTTCTTTCTTTGACATTACTTTTGGATGTCGGTTCAAGTTGTAAATCTTTAAAATTGATTTTTTTAAGGTTCAGTTTGACTATCTATTTCAATTTTTGTTTATTTATCTTGTCAGTTGTTTTGTGTTTACTATTTCAGGTAAATTTTTCCCATGTGTTAGTTTTGATACCCGAGCACCTGTGCCACCCCTTGGGGATCAGAAACGCCCTTCGGGCCATGCCGTGGACCGGGTCGGATGCTAGGTCGGATGGCGACCCAACCTGGTTCATGAAAAAATGGTATCAGTGGAGGTTTACTCTCTTGGGTCATGTTGTTTTGGGATAGATTCATGATAGGTTGGATTTAAGGTTGTCAGGACAAGATGTCCTGGATACGAGTAAGGTTCCTGGCCAGCACACCTCATGGTGGGACTCGAGTTAGAAAGTAAGTTGAGGTTTGTCTAAATCTTTGGTCAGTTTGGTTAATCTTGTTTAGGGGCAATGAAAAGAGAGTAGGGTCAGTGGTCCCAGTGAGCTCGTAGGGTCTGGAAATCCATGTGGAGACGAGGATGCAGTCCTAGAATACTCTCTGTGGTGGTGGTTTGATTAGTGTATGACCGCCAACCATATGTCTCAA
This sequence comes from Viscum album, assembly GCA_963277665.1. Taxonomy (NCBI): domain Eukaryota; kingdom Viridiplantae; phylum Streptophyta; class Magnoliopsida; order Santalales; family Viscaceae; genus Viscum; species Viscum album. The sequence continues at coordinate 1,048,320,974 of OY728135.1, read as the reverse complement.
TTACCCGCCGATACCAATCTCCTCTTGCATCATCCCTCATATTTTTGTTTTGGATTCATGGAAATCTGGTTTTTAAGTAAAAAAAAATGATTTGGTCTTGAAAGATGTTTTGAAATGAAGTTCTTTAAAAAATGATATATAAGGTTTGTAAAGTGTGAGTTGAATGTTTGGTTTTGAAAAAAATTAAAAGGTCCGGTTTTGATTCTTGGTGTTCTCATGGGAAACCACATGCATGAGTGTATATGAAAAGGGAAATGGTTAATGGAACAAGTGGACGAGTGCCTGTATGGACATGAGGTGGGTGCCGGTGCGGCACACAAACATGCATGTACTAGGCCCATGGGACACCATTGGTGTTTGTGTAACCCACTAGCTTTGCTTATTTTCAAAAAGTTTTGTTAAATGATAAATTGGTGTTTTAATAATTAGTGGTTGTGTGATGTGTCCTTGTGTTTTGGGAAGTGTGGGATGTGAGGCATTTCGAGCTGAGAATAGTTTTTGATTGATTTTTGTCTTGTGTTTTAATTTTTATTTGTAAGTTGGTGTGCAAACATGTGGTTAGTGAATTCTTTTGAAAAGTGCTTCGAGAATACCTTACAATGGTTCCCCCTACTTGTTTAGTGTTCGCTTGTGGTATGTCTTGGTCATTAGACAAGTTTGATTGGGTATATGGTCCTCTTTCTTGACTAGTGAATGCCCCCATAAAGCATTAACATGCGATTGAAGTGCGGCTATAGGTAATTCATCGTTGGCCGACCCTCCAGTTGATTAAAGTAATGACTCTTTCTTTTTAGTGACAGTGCTAAGTCTACCCCTTTTCCTTCAGTTAGGAGGATCCTATCGCAGTGAAATGATAGATGCAAAGGGAGTTGAAGGGAGTTTTGGTCTTTTTGAGTTGTCTGAGTCATCAGGTATGAGGTTTGACACCATTGTCTCTGAAGGTCCCTCTGGAAACGATGAAAGGAATTCTAGCGGGGAAGTGTGAAGGTGGTTTAGAATTATTGGTGCTGGACGATGTTTTAAAAATCTTGTAATGCTTTCATCAGCCATAAGGGTCATGTTTGGTGACGTCTTTTAGTGTGAGTTCTCTTGAAGAGCAAGGGTGGATTTCGTATGATCTTTCAGGAATCCTTGTTTTCATAGGAACGTGTCCTCTTGGGGATTTCTAATTTTTCTGTTCGGAGGGGAGTGTTTGTCGTGCGTCTTTTTTACTTATGTTTCATGGTTAAGATGAGGAGGAGATGCATGTGCATCATCTAAAACCTTGTTCTGGTGGACATGTCGCGAGGGAGTGGGTGGATTTTGGAGTGTGTCATGTGCGATGGTGTTGTCTCAGTTGCGGTGTGGTTGCGTGTGACACCAAAAATGAGAAGCTCTGTTTGGGAGTCTTCAATACCTGGCCACGAGGCAGAATATTCTTCAAACATCAGGGCTCCAACCATAGGCCTCAGAGTGAAGTTGGCGTGTGGTCAGGAACCTTTGGAGTGTATGAGACCCCAACTTTATTTCTCTTATCAGTGCTGAAAGTAATGACAGTTTAAATTTTTTTCTGTGGTTATTCCATTTCGAATGAACCGTTTGGGTGTGTAAGAATTCAGTGTCTATGTAGAGGCGTGGTTGTATCATTGCCTAAAAGTCCTGGGGGTCGCGTCCCACAAGATGAAATCGCTTTAGTGGTCCTTATAGGATATGTTGGTTAAGTCGGTCTCAAAGTTTAATAGTGATCATCTAGGGATGTGGAGATGTTGGTTTGTCTTTGGCTGTGGTTTTGATGCCCTGGTTGTTGGGGTTGACCCTCCCCACCCCTTGTGGTGGGGTGTTTGGTCACTGTTAGGAAATTTTCAAGGGTTTGTATCTTATTTAGGCCCTAATTTTGGGGAGACCCGTGATGGGTCTCGCTTAAATGTCTCTAGAGTGAATCAGTGTTGGTCGTCTTCATAATGGTGGAGAGTCTTCTCGGACCTCCCTGTGTCGGTTTTCCAACCACGTCTTGGGCATTGGTAGGTTCTTAATGGTGGGGAGCCGCATCGGGCTTCCCCATGTTGGCCTTTTGGTTCTGTTCCTGGAGACAGACTGGTGGTAGGTGAAAAGGGTGTTATTTTGATATGGTTTGATCTTGTTTATTATCTCTCGTCAAATTGTGTGGTTTTTGTTTAATGATGCTTGGAGTGTTTCGGTTTGTGAAGTTGGTTCTCGTGAGTGCGATATTTCCTTTCCTTGATTAGTCAACTAGAGGTATTCTATCTCTTTCGGGTGGGCGACACATCCCATAAAATCTTTTTACGAGTTTCTTGAAGTTTTCTTTTGAATCACTTTCTCTGAGCATGATGCATTTGCCTCTTCATTTGATTTTCGTAGGGATCCTTTTTGAACCCCAAAGGGGTATCGATTGCTACTTCAGAGTTCAACCTTAGTTGCAGCTTTCCGGGGATGAAAAACGCTATGGTAGGGAGAATTGTCACACCCGTCATTTTTAAATTATTCATTTTATTATTTTTATTGAGGATCAGGTAGTTAGGGTGGAGGCCTGACTTAAAATTTACGAGTTCTTATTTAAAAAAGCACATTTTGGCCTTGGCAGAATTCAGCGCGCCGCTGTTGAAGTACTAATATCCATTGAATGAGAATATAGATATTCAAATGAATAATGATTATAATAAATTTATTGTTTCAAGATAAGTTTAACAATCACAAAAGGAAGTGATATTTCAAAGATAATCATTAAGAACAATCTCGAGGAGAATAATCATTAAACATTCCAAAGTTTCCCATATCACTTTAAAACATTTTAATCATAATCTCGTGAAAGGTATGGAATTAAATTAAACTTATAATATCATTAGAATAAGGGGATTCATGATATAACAAGAAAAATTAAGTAGATACACCAAATAAATGTGAATTAGTGCATAATAACAAATAAGTCTCAATGGAATGTAAATTGAGATGAAATTTCATTACCGTTGTGGTAAAATATGAATTGTAAGAGAAAAAAGTAATTATCATCCAATGAAACATTTAAATACCATGATTATAAAATAATTCATGATATATTATAACAAAATGGACATTAGGTACACTACATAAAATAAGTAAGTGGTGTACATGACATTTATGTCACAGATGAAAAGAGTGAGATGAAAATACCTTAACTTGGGTTTTCTTTCAGGTGAAAAACCTATAAATTACTATATAATAAGCTTATTTAAATTTTATACTTTATTGATAAATATTTTCATGTTTATAATTACTTTTATTTCACTTTTTTACTATGTTGTATACAATTACTTAAATAATTAAATTTATGTCGGGTGTTTTGACCAAATTCGGTTTGTCTATCAACAATAACTTTGGTAGGTCAACTGTGTTCAAAGGGTTTATTATACAACATATTAAGAATAATAACCATGACATAATTATCATATTTATACATAAATTATACTCTTAAAATCAATCATTAAACATGTTTATGAAAAATGAATCAATTTTAAGATCACAGAGACGGTATGCCGTACGCATGCATGTGTAACATTCTCATTTTTCAATGATCATTATGAAAAGTAGGTAAGTAAAAAAATTTATTTCCTAATTATAACATAAATACCATACTAGTTAATCATATATACTTATATATAGAATTATTGTGATGAAAAAGGAAGCACATCATGGTGAGGAGGTGGTAGTCAACACATCCATGAACAACGTTATTACTTTTTAAGTGTGTGAAAGGGTAATAAAGAAAATGTTATATATATATATATAGTATATTTATAGAAAGGTAATTATTTCATGAATATCATATAGATTTTTTTATGTCACATATGTTTAATTTAAAACATCTTCTATACGTTCCATGTTTAGTGTGAATGAACCACAACGTTTCGAGGGGGAATTAGTCCACACTTCCTCAAAAAATGTTATCATATTAATGTAAAATGGAAAGTATTTAAGATATGTGTAATATTATCCAATTAAACATAAAAAATAATTAAAATTATAATTTAAACATATAAATAATTTATATGAAAAATCAGTTTTGAACTAAAATTCATTATTTTTAACTACTCATTAAAAAATGAAATGTTTCAGAAAAATATCAAAAATTAACCCTAAACTAATTATTAGGTTTTTTTTTCAAATATTAAGTTCATTTTTACATAATAAATTAATTAAAGTGTCAAAATTCAGATTTAAAATTTGCTCACCATTAAAAAGCATCAAAATTGCCTTCATAAAAATATTGGTTTTTATATGTATGTAGGGTATGTTATTATCTTATTTATATAAAATACAATGGATGAATATAAAAAATATTTGATAGAATATTTTTGGAGACAAAATTTGTGCATAGGAAAAATATGCAAAGAGCACACCAATGCCAAAAGGGGCTGCTTCATGAAGAACCTTCGTGAATCCCTTCAGCAACACGACTAGTGTGAATCCCATCATCCTCGCGGTCGACACAAAGCTATAGACACCTCTGTGATCTCAGTAGAGGAAAGAGTTGGAATACAAAGTGGTTAAAAATAAATTAACGAAAGGATTTGTGCTGCGGAGAGAACAAGATCACCTTTACGATCCCTTGGAAATTGATAGATGCCTCTGTGAATTCTACGAAGAGAATGAAGGAGGCCTCTAGGCCTAGGTGGGGATGACGGTCGACTGTATATTTATGAGAAACTTGACACAATATGACTCTGATGTAAAAGTGCAATCGGCTTCGCAATGCGCTGTCAAAGCTTCGCGCCTCCCTCTCGCCAATTAATTTCAGGATTCCCCCGAGCGTAAAGGACATATACCCTGACCTTTTGCCTTCTCAGCTCTAAAATTGCGAAGTACCATCTAATCTATGAAGCATTGAGAAAAATGAGCTGTTCAAGGTATTTGAGCATTTTGAAATACCATTCCCCTAGCTCAAATACAACCCCTCTTCACAAATCCCACAACCCACAACCCATCACCATCTTTGTGCATGGATTCCCTTTGCAAATCCCACATGCCATCGCCGAGGAAGGATATCCCTAAGGGGACTTAGGTCTTCACAAAGCAGTCATGATTCTCAAAGTACCTTCCATGCACATGTGAACCCCATGCTAAGGTAGGAACACTGTGCTTCACAAAGTATATCTCTTCACAATGCCACAATTTTCAAGGAACCCCTGCTCTGTGAAGTCCTACTCCGCGAAAGCACTTTCACTTCACGAAGAACCCTTTATACACATGTATACCCAATTCTTAGGCTAGGACACTCTACTTCACAAAGAATATCCATTTGTGGAGGCTCTCCACTTTTTGGAGAATTAGAGCTTCGCAAGGTCCCTTCCTGTGAACCCCTTTGCTTCACAAACCCTTATCCTGTAAGACCCTCCTTGTTTGTACGAAGTAATTTCAAGGTCCCTTGGGTGGTGATTCATATTTCATTGCTTAGACTCATTCTTCTTCTCATAGGCATGATAAAAACTATTTCTTCTTTGCAAAGTCATGTTAACGTGAGCCCCTCAATGGATCACTTCACAAACCTCTCTCCACACATCATTTCTGGTACCTTCCCTTCACTAAGGGTTAAATCATGCCAGTTATGTAAGTACTAGGGGTGGGGAGTGAATCGTCATTGTCCAAGATATAGGACATTAAAATTCCAAGCACCATCGTCCTTAACAGATGACGTTAAACTGTAGCTTCACCCTGTGCAATATTCATAGGGTTCCCCACCTCAAAAATTTTCCACACCCACTAGTCTCCATAAGAGTGAGATACTCCTCACATGGAATGAGATCCTCCTTAAATGGGACGATATCTATTCGTGGGGGGGGGGGGACCATCCTGGTGTAATCCCCTATAATTTCTTATAAGAGGTAAAACTATTTCTCCTCCTCTCTTCTTCCATGCACAAAGGATAGAGGTGAGATGGGCACAGGGACATTTGATACCCCATCCCTCTCCCTTTGGCCTTTATCTCCATCGAGCCTCCATCCTGGAGTAAGTACCAATCTTCATATCCTTGGGACACTAACCATTCATAATCCCCTATTTCCTCTTTTTTCCGCTAACCACGTGTAATCCCCACTCTATTCCTCACACACACACCTTTCACGACGTGATCATAAGGTCTTTTATACGTCTTTTTTCTCACACTGATCATGAATCACATGGTATTATAGTAAGAATTGACCATGACATCCTCCCTGGGACGATTTAGTGTGTAATACCCATTCCCCACCTAACTGAACTATGTGGTCTTTGATCTTTTCCCTCAATAGCAAGGTACCAAGGAAGCCTTCATGAGATTCAAGCTAGTCATCCATCAGTCTTGACCACTTCATGTTAGTTCAACCTCATCTCACATGATGTTAAACTGTATTCCCTTATCATATCGCATGATATTAAACTGTATAATTTCAAACTATGTGGGTTTTGATCCCTGTCTCCTAGGTAGGGTATGTAGGAAGCCGCCCTGAGTTTCAACCCCAAATAATGGTAAACCTATTCAAAATACATGGGTTTTGATCTATATCTTTTAGGAAGGGTATGTAGGAAGCCTCCATGAGGTTCAACCCCAAACACTAGTAAACTTTAGAGTCCCCTTTTTTGGGAGCCACATCCTTGGTCCGCCCTTTAGCAACGTCATGCCAACTCTTGGGATGCTAACCACGCGTAAGCCCTAGCATGTCATCGGGTCACTATCCCTTGTGTACACCTTGATAACATTCCCCATCCTGAACTATATGGACTTTGATTCCCTACCATGAGGATATGTAGGAATCCTCCTTGAGATTCAATCCCATTAGTCATGTCTCATCCTTGTCTCTCTCCTGAGGACTTTTCATTTTGGGAAGCTCATGCCCCAACCCAAAGGTTCTACTTTCTTCGAGTCCAATCCATGTGTCCATTGTCATGGGACACATTCTCAGGTGTCCCATCGCCCCACCAAACTACGTGGAATTTGATTCCCCACCACAGGGATACGTAATAAGCGTCTCGGAGGGTCAAGACCAACATCACCATTATCTTCATGTCAGTCCCTTCTCAGTCACCACCTACTTCATTCAACCTTCCATCATCCATATTGATTCCTACCTGGGCCACCAAATCCTAGTAAGATTATTCCATCCACCTGGGAAGTTAACCATACATAATCCCAACACAATCTATAATCATCCATCCAAGAGTGTCCCTCTTGCGATGGGCCGCTATCTATGCGTTAGCCCCAACATTTCTCCAAGTTGTTGTCCTTTGTGCACATGGAATGATTCATCACCCCTTCGACTACATGGGGTTTTATCCCTATCTTCTAGGTAGGGTATATAAGAAACCTCCATGGGGTTCAATCCCATCCAACGGTAAACCTTGATGTTCCCATTTCTGGGGTGCACTTCCCCTGATCCGCCATCAGTGGTGTCTAGATGAGTTTTCATGGTGTGACATATTCATTCTATGGTACACACCACCTAGGATCCACCCTCATTGAGCATTCATATCCATCATCCTGTAAGCCCCTCAGGTTCCCCTATTGGGGATGTGCCCATCTGATTTTCTCCTATCAGTGTTCAGATCAGTCTGATTCATCTTCGCTAGATGTTAAACTCCCGGCATACCCTGTGTTAACATAGGAAGATGAGGAAAACCTCAAGGACATTATTATGGAATATAATTCCCCACACTCTATGTAGGACGCCACGAGATTAATCACCCTTGAGAAAACCTATCATATGGGGAATAAACTTAGACACATCAGTGTTTCAACATCCAGACACACCAATGATGTCCAACATGACTACTTCCCTGATCAAAGGTTACTTTCCTAACTTGACCCCTTGGAATGTATTGAAAGGAGAAACATAATTAACTGGTGTCCATAAAGATATGGCACCGGGAATGAGATTCATGAACAACGTATTAATCTTTAAGGGAGACCTAGAATAGGCGGAAAATTCCGAGGATGAATCTATCAAAGGAGAGACCAACATCCCGTCATCTCGTTTCGATCATGGATAAAACTTCCCTAAATAAGTGACTGATTCCACCTACCTTTGGAAAGCAAGAATATGGGGCAACATCCAGCGTGTCCTCACAGACGGATGCACACCCTGAAAAAAGCGTCGAAAACAGAAATGGTGAACCTGATGTGAATTTCTTCACTTCAATGTATACATTAGTAGAATTCGAGACATCAGTGGATAAGCATGTCACCAGATCCAACTATCTGGAACTAGGTCCCACCAAGAAAATATTTGGACTGGCATGAAACTCACTAGAGATCGGGGTAGTTGAAGGTAAGGAATCTAGGTATTCGATGTTGTCTACATGGATCTTTCCTACAAATCATGGGAGATTGAACGATGCTGGGGAACTGGAAGTTTCTTTCCTCCTTTCAGTGCTAATGGTTGACTCTTCCTGATTTGCAGGTGTAATGCCCCGACCCCAGTTACCCAGAGTCGGTGCATTGTTACAAAACATTTTCATGATCATAAGGGATCAAATCCCGAAAGGATGATCAATTTAGTAGCCTTGGAAGTACTAGATACATTCCTAAGTTTTACATTACATTATTAAATGAAAAAAAACAATAACATTGTATCCATTGAAAAAATTCATATCCCTTATACTATCCCTACAGGTCAGTAAAAATATACTTCTTCACATCCTGGAAAAAATATAACATAGAAAGGGGTGAGCTCAGATTCTCACTAAGGATAACAATATAGAGGAAACTTTCATAAATAAGCCTAAACATTTAAGGAAATGTATAAGAATAAAACATAAGCCTTTTAAACATAAAATTATGCATAATATGGAAAATATAAATCAAATAATTCCATTTAATTATTCATTTGGATATTCTACTAGTTGAATAATCACATGCAATATTAATAGCCAATTTCATAATGATGGAATGCGTAATGCCAGACTTCATAACCACATAGTCAAGGCCTGGTGCAAAGACTAAAAATAAGATTTTTTCATGTCCTAGTTCCAAGACACTAGTCCGTCTCATGAGACCTACTGATTCATCGAGGAGCTATAGTGGGCTCCACCCGTCACTTACTAAGTCCAATGCGTTCCTCATATGAAAAGGTTTAAACATAACATAAACATTCATATTAAAACTAGCATACAAAATTTCAATAATTGATCTATAAACCATGAACGGTATAAAAATAACACATCTAGAGTCAAATATATCACAAAACCTTCAATACAATATGGAAGATTTGTATCGTAATAAATCAACTTCAAACAAGTTTAAAATCCATCAAAGGATGTTGACATAGATAAAATAAAAACTTTTTGAGAGAAATATATATTTCTATTTTGAAATCATTTAGAAGTCATGTAATTATAAAAGAAAACATTTATTTGAAAATATTCTTATAATCTTGTAAGGGAAGTTTCTAAGGTGTTATAATGGCAGAAAATAGTCATACCCACTGTATAAGTTGCAAAAAAATTCTTACCTTAATTTTGTCAAAAAGGTCGTAAAAGACATTGTTTGGAAAACAACGAAAATATTCCATTATAAATTTTAAAAAAAAAGTAAAATAAAGGTATAAATGAATTTAACCCATAGTCTAGGAAATATTAAAAATTTTTTGAAATATATTTTTAAGAAACACAGATGTGGATGATAAAGAGGTCCCAGTAGATACTCACGTATAAACAACCTCAGATAATGAAGAGATTGTAGAATTAAACATTACCATGTACTTTTCCTTAGTAGATGGTATGTTAACTTCATGTATAATAGTTAAAACATTTTTATTAAATTATAAAAGAACTTTATACATAAATATGATATCATATATGATCCTCTAATATTGTTTTGTTAATAATATTTCACTAGTATCATCGTTTCAGGTGTTAACTGATTCGTTTTCCTTTATGTGCTTGTTTACGTAAGACATATTTGTTATGGATAGGATGTATTTGATTCATATACATAATGATATTATGTTCATAAAAATTATTTTTAATCATAAAATTAAAATTATTCTTGAATGATTACGATGGGGAATGAACCTCATCGCGTTCGTGGAGACGGTAATCTGTACGTACGCACAAGCGACAATATCATTATATTGATGGTGAAATCGTATGTAATTGGATGGTATATCATATATACAGATTCATTAACATGATATATTTTTTATTTATATCAGTTATACTCATTATTATACCCATACAAAATAATGAAGTGTATGAATAACAAACTACACCATGACGTGGAGACGGTAAGACGTACATACGCATGTATGGTGACTTTGTCATTTATAGGATAGATAGAATAAGGAATATGGTTGTAACATATTTATAATAACATCACAGTATGTAGAAGTTACTGGAGTTATTCTTTTGGTATGGAACCAAAGAAAGAGGAAGTGGTAGAAGAAAAGAACTTGAAAGAGGATGGTGAAATTGTTACCTCTTCTTCGGGTGTTTCTTTTTGAGTTGATCAAAAGGGCTATTTATGTTGGATTTATGATCAAAGTAAGGACTATAGATTGATGTTACGGAATTTTGGAGGATATTTGGGTAGGTTTTGGCCGATACAAATGGCTTTGGAGGTGTGAAATTAAGAGAAGGTGAAGTACCTTTTTATAAGAGAGGTGAGGGTCACTTTAGGGAAAGCTTGAAATACTATTTTATAATAAAATTATTTTCGGTTTCTAATGGCTAAAAAATAATTTATTTCGAGGGTAAGGTGGGAATGGGTTGAAAAACTCTCAAACAATAGGTTTTATACAGGTTTAGGTCACCATATTAACCTTATATTTTAGATTTAACTCTTAGTTAAATAGTTTGACATTTACCATGTCTCTTTGTATTTTTATATTATATGGTTAATAAACTTAAAAAAAAATTCCAAGTGAACCCCAAGTGATTAATTATTAATATATATAACTTTATCTATGTCCTTTGGAAAAACCTTATATTTTTAGGAATATTATATCAATTTATAATATAGTATTTTTTTTAAGAACTCAATTATGCCAATTTGGACACTATTTAGTATTTGATATTTTTTGAAAGCCATAAAAACTTTATCACTTCAAATAAAATTTATTTAATAAACCCTAACATTTTATATTCACCTATAAAATTATTGTAATTCACCAGAAGTCTCAATTTACATTTATTTGGATATTTATAATATCAATTATTTTAATATTTCATTAATAAGGTAGTTACTGCATCATCATTGTGTCATAAATAAATTAAATTATTTAATGTCTAAAAATTATAAATAAAATACCATTATGTAGGAAATATTTTTATATTTATAATGAATATTTATAGTCTAATTTATATTGTGTGTAACCCTATTTTAAAAATGGTTTAGTTATTAAACTTTGAATTTAACACTTTTAACTCTTCTTTAAATAAAATAATAATAAATGTCCTAATCTTATCCAAGTGGACCAAAAGGATCATATTTTATTCCTAAGGTTGTTTTTGGTAGAATTAAACTTATCCAATATAATTATGACATGTTTTAGGGTAATTATAATATCATTTTTACCTTTAATTACCCTATTTACCTTTTAAATGTGGTAAATAGAAGTCAAAAGTTACTATTCAGAAAAAATTATTTTCATCTCATTGAACCACATTTTACTTACTGATATTAAGCGTGTGTTTTGGATTTTTGAAATTCAACTCACAAAATCTGTAAAATTAAGTTTTATGCAAATTTTCAAATGCTCCTTGAAGGTGGGTGAAAGATGGTAAAAAGTTCAATAAAATTTTATATATCTAAACTTATTATAAAATGACTCCAATGAATTAAATTGAACATATATAGGTATTATGTATCTATTTTTACCTAAAATAAATTAAATTAAAATAACTAATTATTTAAATAAAGTTGGTTTTAAACAGTAACATAGTGTTTTTCACTATTCATCAAAAATTGAAAGTTTTCAGAAAAATACCAAAACTTCACCCTAAGATAATTCTGATATTACCAATCCAAAAATGAAGTCCATTTTAAAAAATAAAATTTATAAAATTTCAAAAAGTGGGTATTATTATTCATAACAGTTAGTTTGATTGGTCGTGGTGTGTTAAAACTGCAAGTTGTGTACAACATAAGCTATTGCATTATTTAAAGGGAAAAGTACTGTGGAATCTTGGGGTTTTACATTCTCCCCTTCTTAAAATAATTTAATCCTCGAAATTTCTATAATATTACTACATAAACAGATTCGGGTGGTTTTTCATCATAAGTTCCCCGGGTTCCCATGTTGCCACTTCCATATTATGGTTTCTCCATAGAACTTTTACCAGACAAGTCATCCGGTTTCTCAGCACTTGTTCTCTAGTATCAAGAATTTTGACAGGCTCTTCACAATAAGACAGATCAGGTTCCAGTTGAATTTCCACATAGGTGAGTATATACGTTGGGTCAGACATGTATTTTCTCAACAGTGATACGTGGAACACATCATGAACTTTGGAGAGACTTGGAGGCATTGACAAACGATAAGATAAAACTCTAATTCATTCTAGAATTTCAAAAGGTCTGATGTACATGGGACTCAATTTACCCTTCTTAACAAAACCTATAACACCCTTCCATGAAGATACATTCAAGAAAACATGGTCTCCTACTTGAAATTCCAAATCATTCATTTGGTTATCGGTATAGATCTTTTGCCTACTTTGGGCTACTTTGATGTGGGTTTGGATAATCTTCACTTTTTCCATTGTTTCCTCAACAAGTTCTGGGCCTACGAGTTTTCTTTCACCAACATCATCCCAACAAGTTGGTGTGCGACAACTCTTTTCATATAACGCTTCATTTGGTGCCATATGAATACTTGAATGAAAGCTATTGTTATAGGAAAATTATACTATAGGTTGATCTCACGTATCTTCAAAGTCAAGTGCGAAATATCTCAACATGTCTTCTAAGGTTTGAATAGTCCATTCTGATTGTCCATCGGTTTGAGGGTGGTAGGAAGTGCTCAAACAAAGTTCAGTATCCAAGGCCTTATGAAGACTTTTCTAGAATCTTGATGTAAAATGGGGATCACGATCAGAAACAATTGATAGGGGTACACCATGGAGTCTTACAACTTCATTAATTTATATTCTTGCCAGACGTTCAAGTGGTAAATCTTCTCTTATATTAATAAAATGTGCTGACTTGGTAAGACGATCAACAATGACCCATATTGAATCATTCCTTATAGGAGTCTTTGGTAGCCCCATGACAAAGTCCATCATAATGTCATCCCATTTACACTCAGGTATGGGAAGAGGTTGCATGACTCCTCCAGGCTATTTCCTTCCAGCTTTCACTTGTTTACAAACCATACATCTTGACACAAAATAAGAAATCTACCTCTTCATGTTGTCCCACCAAAAATGTTCCTTCAAATATCTATACATATTGGTGCTCCTAGGGTGTATAGAGAAATTAGAGCTATGAGCATCATCCAACAATTCTCTTTTTAGATCAGGTATGTTAGGAACACAAAGTCTCTTCCCAAATTTAAAAATTTCATCTTCATATATGAAGTCACTCAATCTCCCATCATTCTCAGCTTTACTCTTCTTTTGAAACTCTTACTCATCAGTATGATAACTCTTAATCATTTTTAGTAAATATGGTTTGGAAACCATTTGAATAAGTATTGATGTTTCACCTTCCATGGTTATTCCCATATCCATCTTTACTAGATCCATGAAAATAGGATCCCTTTCAACTCTCATCTTGTTTAAAACTTCATGATCCTTTCTACTCAAAGCATTTTCCACTTTATTTTCCTTCCCCGAGTGGTAGTGTATAGTGCAATCATAATCCTTGAGTAGTTCAAGCCATTTTCTTTGCCTCATGTTGAGTTATTTCTGTGAGAAAATATACTTCAAAATCTTATGATCAGTATAAATATTACATTTTTTACTATAGAGATAGTGTCTCCATATTTTCAGAGCAAATATTATAGATTCTAACTCAATATCATGAGTAGGATAGTTTTTTTAATGAATTTTTAGCTCTAGTAATGCATAGGCAATAACTCTATCATTCTGCATAAGGACACAACCAAGTCATTTCTTTGAAGCATCACTATAAATAACAAACCCATCATTCCCTGATGGTAGAGTCAAGATAGGATCATTGACTAATCTTATTTTTAGTTCTTCAAAACATTCTTCACTCTATTTTTTTTCCAAAAAAATTTAACCCCTTTACATATGAGCTTGGTTAATGGGTTATCCAACTGGGAAAATTTCTGGATGAAACTTCGTTAATAACCTGCTAAACCAATAAAACTACGTACCTCAGTTATACTCGTCAGTGCTGGCCATTCTGGGATTTCCTTGGTCTTTGAAGGATCAACAAAGATTCCATCCTTAGAGAAAATATGTCCAAGAAAAGAAATCTCTTGAAGCCAGAATTCACACTTACTAAACTTCCCATATAATTCATTTATTCGGAGTATTTTCAGAATAGTGCGCAAGTGATTTTCGTAATATTCATAGATTTTTGAGTATACCAATATATCATTAATAAATACCACTAAAAAGTCATCAAGATATTCCTTTAAAACTCTATTCATTAGATCCATGAAGACATAGGCTGTATTAGTCAACCCAATAGGCATTACTATAAACTCGTAATGCCCGTACCTAGTTCAAAATGCTGTTTTCGTAATGTATTCCTTCTTCACACACAACTGATGATATCTAGATCGAAGGGTAATCTTTGAAAAATATTGAGCTCCATGAAGTTGGTCGAATAAATCATCAATGCGAGGTAGGGGATACCTGTTCTATATTATTATAGCATTGATCTCCCTGTAGTCAATGCACAACCTCATAGATTCGTCATTATTCTTAACAAAAAGGACAGGGGATCCCCATGGAGAAACACTAGGGAGAATAAATCCCTTGTTACTCAATTCCTCCAGTTGTTTATTTAGTTCCATTAATTCCACAGTGTCCATTCTATAAGGGGTCTTCGATATGGGCCTTGAACCATGAATTAAATCAATGGAAAACTCAATTTCTTATTCTGGAGGATGTCCAAGTAAATCCTCTAGAAACACACCAACATATTCTTTCACAATAGGTACATAATCTATTCAAACATTCTTTTCCTCACCCATAGTTATTTCATTTTCTTCTTCCCCAATAATTGAATTTAGTAGAGCTACTAAGGGTGGATCTAGATAAGAATCAGGTGGTGAAATTTCTGCTCTAAAGATAAGGTATTCCTTATCATCATCGAAAATTGTAACCTCCTTCTTCTTACAATAATTTTTTTCATCATGGTCTGAAATTCAATCCATTTTGTGGATTATATCAAATTCAATCATGGGTATGACGATGGGATCAGTAGATAAAGAACATTTATATACCCTAATGGGAACTGATTCAAAAAAACCTATTGCGATGATACTTCCCTGAAGTGTTTTGACTGAAAAATCCCTTGTTAAGTCGAATTGAAAATATCTAATTTTCTTAGAAAACTAGGAAGATATGAAACAATGCGATGATCCAAAATCCAATAAAGCTTTGGCCAAACTTGAGGAAACCATTAAATTACTTACCATCACGTCTTTCAGAGCTTCAACCTCAACAGTAATGATTGCATAAGCTTGGCCTTTCTACCTTGTCCTTTTCTAAGGTAAGTTCCCTTGGTTCTTAGGAAATTCATTTTCATAATTCCCCTTTTCTCTAAAATTGTAGCATTCAACATTGACAACCTCTTTCTTCCCCTTGCAATCATGAGCGTAGTGGCCTTTTTCACCACACATGTAACAGACTCCCATTCTCTTCAGGAAAGTAACAGGGTGTTTCTTCCCACATTTACCACAGGATGAATATTCAAATTTTCCCTTCTCCCCCTTATTTCCATTTATAGAGTGTTCAGTAGATCTATTTTTCTTTCTTTGCTTTAAAGTTGTAAGACTTAGATAATTTCTTTTTTGTCTTGACAGTGCATGAGACAATATCTTCGTACGATGAGAAGGATTGCAAGACTAATAATCTATGGAGAAATGGTTTTAACCCATAAAAGAATCAAGAAATCTTTCTCCTTGGGTTACTTATATAATATGCTACATTCCTTGTTAACCTTGTAAAGTAAGCCTCATACTTTGTGGCATTCTCATCCTCCTTTTGCCTCAGACTCAAAAATTGTCTTTTCATATTCGCTCAATGGTCACGAGGAGAGTATTTTTCTAAGAAAATATCTTTAAACTCCCTCCATTCCAATTTTGATACTTCTTCATCTTCCTTTGTGTTTTGGATTAATGACCACCATTGATCTATATCTCCTGTGAGGTGATAAACTGCCATGAAAACTTTTTCCCTTTTGCTACTCCCCAAAGCATGAAATATTTTCTCTAAAGATTTTATCCATTGCTCAGCTACTAATGGGTATGTACTCTCATTCAATGTTGGTGGTTGTTTCCTAATAAAGCGGTTTAACATTGATCATCCTCATTATGGATCAGGGTTCTCCATACAGGTAAGGTTATTATTCATAACCTGAGTGAGTTGTCCCAGTATGGTGATAAGCTGATCAGCACCAGTTTCATCACCAGCTCCACTATAATTATATTGAGTAGGATGGAAATCCCTATATGAATTTCATGCATTGATACAATTTCCATTCCTTCCACTTGGTTCCATTTCTAAACAATGACATACAATAGATTAGTTTATGAATCGAAATACATAATTTCAAAGTTGTAAAACACTTTAACATAAATTGAACAGGTTATGGATATAATACATAGTCATAAAAATGTTTTCTTTGAGGAGGTATATACTCATAAATCCTTCATAATGGTTTGTAAGGAAAATGTGAATTATCCTAAGCATATCTCCCAGGAGTGTCCTAACCAAGAGTGCAACAAGGACCGTTATCGTGCACCATTTCCCGTTCGAGTCTAGCACAAAGTGGTGTTTTTAGGTTTTACCCCAAGGTACATTTGTGCCAGAGCCACCTCAAACTTCTTGTATCTAGACTGGGATTCATTGCTTGGAAAACTCACAAAATATCTACATTACCAAAATTCTAGTAAGTTTTTTTATACTAATCCTCAAAGTCTATCATAGGGTAACATTATCTAATCAGAGTTTTTCTAAATCTAGCTTCCAAGGTTTGTACTAAATTTCATCTGATACCAACTATAATGCCCCGACCCCAGTTACCTAGAGTCAGTTCATTATTACACAATATTGGCATGATCACAAGGGATCAAATCCCGAAAGACCGATCAGTTTAGTAGCCTTAGAAGTACTAGATACATTCATAAGTTTTAGATTACATTATAAAATGAAAAAAACAACACCATTTTCTCCATTGACCACATTCATATCCCTTAGACTATCCCTTAGATTATCCCTACATTCCAGTCATAATATACTTCTTTTCATCCTGGAAAAAATAAAACATAGAAAGGGGTGAGCTTAGATTCCCAGTAAGGATAACAATATAGCGAAAACATTCATAAATAAGCATAAACATTTAAGGCAATGTATAAGACTAAATCATAAGCCTTTTAAACATAATCATCTGCATAATATGTCCAATATAAATCAAATAATTCCATTTACTTATTTACATGGATATTCTACTAGTTGAATAATCACATGCAATATCAATATCCAATTTCATAATGATGGAATGCATAATGCCAGACTTCATAACCACATAGTCAAGGCCTTGTGCCAAAAATACAAATAAGATTTTTTAAAGGCCTTGTTCCAAGACACTAGTTTGTCTCATGAGACCTACTGATGCATTGAAGAGATATAGTAGGATCCACCCATCACTTACTAAGTCCAATGCATTCCTCATATGAAAAGGTTTAAACATAACATAAACATTCATATTAAAACTAGCATACGAAATGTCAATACATTATCTATAAACCATGAATGGTATAAAAATAACACATCCAGAGTCAAATATATCACAAAACCTTCAATATAATATGGAATATTTGTATCATAATAAATAAACTTCAAACAAGTTTAAAATCTATCAAAGGATGTTGACATAGATGAAATCACAACTTTTTGAGAGAAATATCTCTTTCTATTTTAAAATCATTTATAATTCATGTAATTATAAAAGAAAACATTTATTTTCAAAATATTATTATAATATTGTAAAGTAATCTTAGAATGAGTTATAACGGCAGAAAATAGCCGCAACCTTCATATAAGTTAAAAAACACATTCTTTCCTTAATTTTGTCGAAAAGGCCGTAAAGGACCTTGTTTGGAAGATGATGGAAATATTCATTTATAAACATTTTATAAAAATTAAAACAAGGGTATAAATGACTTTAAAACATAGTCTAGGAAATAGTAAAAATGTTTGAAATACATTTTCAAGAAACATGGATGCGGATGATAAAGAGGTCCCAGTAGATACTCACGTATAAACAACCTCGGATAATGAAGAGATTGTGGAATTAACCCTTACCTTGTATGTTTCCTTAGTCGATGGTATTTTAACCTCATGTATAATAGTTAAAACATTTTTATTAAATTATAAAATAACTATATACATAAATATAATATCATATAAGATCCTATAATATTGCATTGTTAATAATATTTCAGAAGTATCATCGTTTCATGTGTTAACTGATTCGTTTTCCTTTATATGCTTGGTTACGTAAGCAATGTTTGTTATGGATAGGATGTATTTGATTCATATACATAATGATATTATGTCCATAAAAATTATTTTTAATCATAAAATTAAATTTATTCTTGAATGATTACGATGGGGAATGAATCTCATCGCGTTCGTGGAGACAGTAATCCGTACGTATGCACGAGCGACAATATCATTATATTGATGGTGAAATCGTATGTAATTGGATGGTATATAATATATACAGAATCATTAAAATGTTATATTTATTAATTACATCAGTTATACTCATTATTATACCAATCCAAAATAATGGAGTGTTTGAATAACAAAATACACGACGACGTGGAGACGGTTAGCCGTACATACGCACGTATGGTGACTTTGTCATTTATAGGATGGATAGAATAACGAATATGGTTTTACCATATTTATAATAACATCACAGTATGTATAAGGTAATGTAGTTATTATTTTGGTATGTAATCAAAGAAATTGGAAGCGGAAGAAGAAAAGAACTTGAAAGAGGGTGGTGAAATTATTACCTCTTCTATGGGTGTTTCCTTTTGAGTTCATCAAAAGGGATCCTTAGGTTGGATTTCTGATCAAAGTATGGACTATATATTTATGTGAGGGAAGTTGGGAGGATATTTTTTCAGGGTTTGGCTAAGAAAAATGGATTTGGAGGTGTGAAATTAAGAGAACGGGAAGTACCCTTTTATAAGAGAGGTGGGGGTCACTTTAAGAAAAGCTTGCAATATTATTTTATAATAAAATAAATTTCTGTTTATAATGGATCCAAAATGATTTATTTCAAGGATAAGGTGGGTATGGGTTGAAAAACTCTCAACCAATAGGTTTTATACTGGTTTAGGTCACCATATTAACCTTATATTTTAGATTTAAGTCTTAGTTAAATAGTTTTACATTTACCATGTCTATTTGTATTTTTATATTATATGGTCAATAAACATACTATAAACTACCAAGAAAAACCCAAGTGGTTAATTATTTATATATATAACCTTATCTAAGTTTTTTGGCCGAACCTTATATTTTTAAGAATATTATATCAACTAATAATATAGTATTTTTTTTAAAAACTCAATTATGACAATTTTGAAACTATTTAGTATTTGATTTTTTTTAAATCCATAAAAACTTTATAACTTAAAATAAAATTTATTTAATAAACCCTAACATGTAATATTAACCTATAAAATTAGTGTAATTCATCATAAGTATCAATTTAAATTTATTTGGATATTTATAATATCAATTATTTTTATATTTCATTAATAAGGTAATTACTGCATCATTATTGTGTCGTAAATAAATTAAATTAATTAATGTCTAAAAATTATAAATAAAATACCAATATAAAGGAAATATTTTTATCTTTCTAATGAATATTTATATTTTAATTTATATTGTGTATAACCCAATATTAAAAATGGTTTAGTTATTAAACTTTGAATTTAACACTTTTAACTATTCTTTAAATAAAATAATAATAAATGTCCCAATATAATCCAAGTGGACCAAAAGAATCATATTTTATTACTGAGGTTGTTTTTGGTCAAATTAAACTTGTCCAATAGAATTAGGATATGTGTTAGTGTAATTATAATATCAATTTTACCTTTAATTACCCTATTTACTTTAAACCGTGGTAAATAAAAGTCAAAAGTTACGATTCACCAAAAATTATTTTCATCTTATTGAACCAAATTTTACTTACTGATATTAACCATGTCTCTTGTATTTTTGAAATTCAACTCACAGAAGCGGTAAAATTAAGTTTTATGCAAATTTTCAAATGCTCCTAGAAGGTGGGTAAAAGACGGTAATAAGTTTAATAAAATTTTATATATCTAAAATTATTATAAAATGACTCCAATGAATTAAGTTGAACATATATAGGTATTATGTATTTATTTTGACCTAATATAAATTAAAATAAAACAACTAATTATTTAAATAAAAGTCAGTTTTAAATAATAACGTAGTGTTTTTCACTATTCATCAAAAATTGAAAGTTTTCAGAAAAATACCAAAAATTCACCCTAAGCTAATTTTGATATTCCGAATCCAAAAATGAAGTCAATTTTAAAAAATAAAATTTCTAAAATTTGAAAAATTGGGTATTACTATTCATAACGACTAGTTTGATTGGTCATGGTGTGTTAAAACTCCAAGTTGAGTACAATGCAAGCTACTGTATTATTCAAAGGGAAATGTACTGTGGAAGCTTGAGGTGTTACAGTAGGACCCAAGCTACTATGTCAAGAAACTAATCCCCACCCACCCACCAACACAGGGTCTAGTGTAAAACCAATGCAGAAATCCCATGCGACTCTATCTCTCCTACGACGACCTCCACATCCACGACTGTTGGGCACCCATGCCCCATCTCACCATATGAACTCATTTAGAGGAGGGTGATCAATGAACTTGTCTGACGGTAGGAGGAAGAAGGGATTATCCTAACTCAGGATATGGCCCGAAAAGACCTAGAGGATTTTACACCTTTCCATCGCCATTGCCCCCAATGGCCATGTAGGGAGCCACTACTCCCTACTCCAACCTAAAACCATTTAGGGAGCCTCTCCCCGGAATTATTTGACAACTTGCTCCCTTATGCCAATGAGGTGAGGGAAGTCTGGGCTAACACAACTGTGATCCCGTCTCGGGGACTGCCAAGGAGGGATTCCACCAGGCTACCTCAGTACCACCACAAGGTCCCATAGGCTGAAGAGTAGGTGAGTTATACACCTATACCACCGGCCCCAATCCGGTTAACCCGACACCAACATCGGGTGCAAGATGAGGAGGGAACCCACCAGGGGGTGTCATCATCAATGACTACAGTGGATCGTGCCACCACAGACACATACTATCAATTCCCCATTTATACTAAACATGGGATCTTATATTCCCAACCCTGATCGAGGTCCCAACCACCCCATGAAAAATTTGGGACGACACTCTTTGTCATCGACATAGGTAGTGCCCATCATGGGCTGATCCACGAAAATGAAATCCAACACATAGGTCCTCCCCATGCCACCACCAATGAGAGTGTTGGTCCTACCCATTCCCAATATTGGCATGGAGGTCCTCCCCATGCCACCATCAGTCTGAGCGAAGGCCCTCCCTACCGCACTGACATCCATCATGGAGGTTTCTTTGGCGCCTGTGATCCTAGGTATGGAGCCATTCCTCTAATTACAGGTCGCCGATGCGAAGATCCTCCTCACCCAGTCAACCATAAATGTGGGATTCCTCCCCATGTTCTTACCGCAATCGAAAAAGGTCCTCCTCATCCTGAAAATTAGATAAGTGGAGTTATGCCTCGCTTCATTGGAATCCAATGTGGAGGTCTTCCCCATGTTCAGTTTGACCTGTACGAATGCCACCTCATACTATCACTACTAAAGGAAACAAACATGGAAGTACTACCCATGCTCCTACTAGATCCATCGGAGGTCCTAACCACTCCATAACTTCCCACGAAATTTTTTCCCACGTGCCAACTAGTGGACAGGAGTCCCTCCCCATGTTTGTTTTGACATTTTTCCAGGTGCTGGTCGCACCCCGACTCACCCAGGCAGAAGTCCTCTCCACCCTAGTATCAGTTCGGCTGAAGGTCCTCCTCGTATCGAAAACCTACACTGTCTTAAAGGACCATCCTGGGGAAGGAGGGCGGGTCCCACCACCAAAGGAAGAATAATGAGAAGTTTCAGACCGTGATTAAACCTGTCTACTTTTCAGACTCTGAGGTAGAGTGTGATTCGATAATGGAACCCTCTCCTTGATCCTCTGTGTCGAGGGACATGATAGAAACAAGGCGTATAAGCCTCATCCTTCCAGAAAGTGAGGTCCATCAGATCCCTAACTCCCTCCGAAGATAGATCCATGAGGAGGAAGAATTGGCCTCTTTATAGGGCCTGGCCATACAATCCTCCCTATCGTCAACATGATCATTCTCTACCTCAACTAGAGATCAAAGATAGTTGTTATGGGGACCAATAGAGGTCGAGAAACAACACGGAACACCATCACTAACTGTAGCCCTTGTGTGAGAATCTGTGGTCACTAGTCCATCTTACTGAGATGTGGTGGTGCAGTCGTAACATTATTTGAAATAGATCCCAAGATGTGGCGGCTTGTCAGATCGCTCATCATATTCCCCAATGGCTAGTCTACCATCTCAATGATCCACTTTAGTTCCGTTATCAGTCCCTCAACCGCCCCCAGTCGATGAATGGGGAAAAAAAGGGTTGGATCCTGAGTCTGGGCTAAGGAGCTTGTGGGGCATCCTTGTAGCAGACCATTTCCCATAGATGTTCTATCCAGTTTCAACCATGAACTTCAGTATACCCAAATCGCTTACCCAGGAGGAGGTTGCATGCTTTCACTAAACCCTCTGGGCGACACACTTTTGTCTTCGTGATCAGTAGGTGGATTACCCCAAGAGTCAAGAATACTTTGAAGATATTGTCTATTAGTGACGTATGGTAGATTTCGCTATGCTCCCTCTGGCCCAGCACCCTGAGTCACCCAGTTTCCATCAGAACCTCCAACAACGATGCGTACAGGGATTTAAAGTGCTCCATAGAATTATTAATAAGGTTCCCCCCATGTTCAAATCTGCGGTTGGGGGTAGTATGCGGACCTTCATTTCAGTTATATCCAGTGCTAGCCCGGCTTGCCAGGCGATATTGAGGATATGCCTTCAGGTATAGTCATAATTAACATGACCGAACTATCAGAGGGAGAGAATGAAGTAGATCTAATTTAAGAGAACTTACCCCATGGGGGGTTCCAAACCTATTGGATCCATTGGGAAGGGATACTTGCTAGAATATAAATTTACTGGGCCTTCCTCCACCTTCTGAGTCTTTATCCCTTGGTTGGAATTCCAATAAATACAAAGAGCATCTTGGGGCCATCAAACCCCCTAAACCATCTGGATCAGTGCAAAAGATAGAAGATGACCCCGAAAATACCGTGTTGCGTCAAAAAATCACTGAAAATAAAAATATGTCGGATGAACTTCTCATTGAATGTGCTATGGAATGATGACCATACTACGGTAATCCTCGACTGGGGAAATAGGGGCAGGTACACCCCCCAGTGAGTTGCCTTCAGGTAACATTGACCATCCTGCCCATATAGACATTGTAGAAGGAATATCTTAGGAAAATAGGGTTCTATATACATAAAACAAATCCACCAAAGTTACGTGATAACCTTCAGCACCCATCTCAGGTTCCCCTAGCCGCTCTATAGGTCATTCCCCCATCAGTCTTGCAGGTCATCCCACCAACCGATCCATGGGCCACTTGGACTTATTATCATGTTGAAGAACCTACCAATGAAATGGTGGTCATATATCTTCATCAAGACATGAATCCCCACCCAAATGATCCAATGGATGCTCTCATTTATCTCCTTGAGGCTTTAGAAACTCGACAAGTAGAAATCCCTCCTAATGGAAATCCATATTTGTCATGGGTGAATGATATTCCAGCTCCATAGAGTTTAAAAAATATTAACTTTCCCCACTTTAATAAGACAGGCATTCCGCTGCAGAATCTGGACCACTTTATTTCAATGTGTGGACCCATGGTAGGAATTCCAACACATTAAGAGGCTTCTAAACTCAAGTGTTTCATACAAACATTAGAAGGGCCTACATTTGTCTAGTAGAACCAGCTACCCATTAGGTCAGTAAATGACTGGGAGGATCTTCGTAGATAGTTTCTCTACTACTTTAGTTCCACCACCTAGAAGATGAGTATTAATTACCTCTTAAAGTGAATACAGAGGCCTTATGAGCACGTTGTAGACTTTTTCACAAAGTGGAAAGGCCTCACCTACTCCCTTGATATGCTGCTGACTTAGGAACAACTGCTGAAAATGTTTGTGGGGAATGTCAAGAATGAACTATCCCCCTCATTCATCATGAAGAACTACCCAGGGGGATTTCAGAATTTTTCTGACAAAGCCTAGTGTCTAGAGGACAATTTTTAGCAAGCCAAGCAGGCACGTCCATTGCCTCCTATAGTTCCTAAGAGAAGATCCGCTAAAGTCAAGCCTGTTGCGGTAGCACAAATAGAGGCCCCTAGGAAAATGGAGCCATTACCAGTAGATCCACCTTTAAAACCTCACTGAAACCCACCACCTCAAGCACGACCTCCGACCTATTAGCACCCACCTCAGAATCAGCAGGTGCCCCACCTAATGCACTGCCACCACCTAGGAAAGATAATTAGGTTCCACTTCTTCAACAGGCTCCTCAAGCCCCCCCTTTAGGGCCAATATAATATATCCACCTTCTTGGATAGAAGGAACTGGAAATAATCATTTAATGAGGCTCATTTCCTTGGTTATTTTAGATGTTCCTTGGACCTGGTAATCCTATGATTACCAGAATATAGGAGGCCCGAAGAGTCATATATCACTGATCACCCCAATTATTACCCCTATCACCAGATCCTTAGGAACACCCTCAAGTAGTGCTATGTGTTTAAAGATTGGCTCCAAGACTAGGTTGATAACAACATAGTCAGGCTAGGTTCGGCCCTGGCATAGGTGGCATGCGTATTCATACATACAGCCTGATAGAAACAGTGAAAATGATGGTGAGTGGAAGAAGGTTCCTAACTATGGGTCCAAAAAATATGATGACTGGATAGATTGGAGATAATTCACACATTCCCATGGTATTATCCATTCACTTTTGAACTAACCCAAGCCTTTAGAAGTTTCTGCGTCACCCGCAAGCACTACTTCTGAGTCAACATCCCAGTCTTGCTCTCCTCGGAAGGGAAAACATCGATGATTTAAGGGAAATAAAAGTCCCCCATCGATGCCATTGTCATCCCATACTCTCAAAGACTTCATTCCCCCAGAGTTGGTGAAGGCCCCTAGAATCTGTCCAGTGATGAAGGATTCTTCAAATGACAACCAAGGTTACATTTCTGTTAATACCGTAGAGCTAGTAAACCCCTACATAGTTCTCGATGATGAAGAGCGATGGGAAGATCCTCCCAACATCCCTAGTTGACACTAATATTGACAGATCCATAGTTATACGAGTTTCAAAGATTCATTGGTTAGTGCTTCTAGCCAAGATATTCATTCCACCAAAACTAGACAAGAGGCCCATCATAGATCTCATCACATGTAACCTTCTTATATTGTTTCACTAGACCCACCTCCACTGCACCATGGAAACAAAAATACGTCATAATTTCTTGTTTCATTGGGCTGTAATAAAACAAATCAAGGCGACATGACAATATTTATTTGATATCATCAAATGTGGCCCATTGGGGCGAAGGCTAGATGGGATCGGGTCGACATATTTCATCACTATGGTTTCAGCAACGTAGAAGCACCTGATAAGGTTTCCACTACCGCTTAGGCTATAATCGGTGTCCCATTAGGATCTATCAACTTAGAAGAACCGCCTCTTATAGATGATTCCTACTTCGTGAACGAAGAAGAGGATTTGGAGGATGCTCCTCCCACTTTCGAAGAGGACATATCCACCATAGTCGATGAATCGGTATATATGAACCTCAGTAACGAGACAAATTTGAAACCCACATTGATTAGTGTTGCTTTTCCTGTCAAAGAGAAATGGTGATAAATGGATTTTATGAAGCAGAATCATGATGTATTCTCATGGAGTTATGAAGAGATTCCAGGACTAGATCCCCAGGTCATCGTCCACCACCTCAGTCTTCCAGAAAATCATCACGGGTTCAAACAACCTCCCAGAAAGATGCACCCTTCTCACAGTGCTATGGTCAAGGCCAATGTAGATAAGATCATCAGAGAAAAATTCTTCAAGGAGGTCTACTATCCCATATGGTTAGCTAACATTTTTCCCATCAGGAAGAAGAATAGATATATCAGATTTTACATCAACTTCCGGGATCTTAACCATCACTACCTGAAGGATGACTTTCCCCTTCCCACAGCAGAACTGTTGATTGATTCAAAAAACGGGTTCCATGATATATCCTCCATGGATGGGTATTCTGGGTATAACCAAATATGAATGTCCCTTAAGGATGAAGAGTCTACATACTTCATGGCACCATAAGGCACTTTCTGCTACTAGGTAATTCCTTTCGGTCTAAATAATGCAGGTGCCACCTATCAGCATTCCATGCATCACATATTTAAGATGATCCTTGGGAAATTGTTGGAATTCTACATGTAAAATATGATGGTCAAATCTCACTAGTCCCAGGACCATCTCAAAGATCTCGAGAAAGTGTTCGGCTTCCTCCAATTCCACCATCTGAAGATTAACCCCTTGAAGTGTGCCTTCAGGGTCACCTCTATAAAGTTTTTTGGCTTCATTTTCAAATATATAGGAATCAAGATCGATCTAAAGAAGATGAAGGACATCAGTCAGATGTATCTTTGGAGCAAAATTCAGAAGCTCTGTGGATTTCAACGCCATTTATCCTATATACACTGATTCATCACAAATCTGGATGGAAAGTGTAAGACCTTTTCTCGAATCATGAAGAAAGGTTCCAATTATCAGTGGGATGAGAAGTGTCAGATTGCTTTTGGGGAAATCAATTTCTACCTATTATAGCCTCCGATCCTGATGCCACCTATTTCTAGAAACCCTCTGGTCCTTTATGTGACTGCTTTGGAGCAATCTCTCAACTCCCTTCTCACCCATAAGAACAATGAGGGAACAAAGAACAATTTATACTATCTTAGTCACATAATCTTCGATACAGAGACTAGATATTCCTCTATCAAGAAGAGCTGCCTTACGATGGAATTCACAGTGTAGAAATAGTGACATTACTTACAACACCATGAGATACAACTAGTGTCCCGAGTGAATCCACTGAAGTACATTCTGAACCACCTGATGTTGATAGGTTGTCTATCTCGGTGGTAAGTGATCCTCTATTAGTTTGACATGAAGTTTTTCCCCAAGAAGGCTATCAAGGGACATACATTGGAAGAATTTCTTTCCACTCATCCAACTCCCTTAGACCAGTCTCTGGATCTTGATTTTATTGATAAGGCAATCCTCTTGGTAGATCAATCCATTCCATTTTGTAAAATTCACTTTGATTGTGCTTCCCAAATCCCTACCAGCATAAGACTCAATGATCCCAAACTCAACAGAGTGGGTATGGATATCATCTTCATCGTGGCTATAGAAGCTATCATAACATATTCATTCTTGCAATCTGAAGGCTGTACCAACAATGAGGTAGAGTGCCAGGCTCTCATTACTGGTCTGAAGCTTTCCCTTGAGATCGACATTCCCTACTTACATGTGAAAGGAAAATCTGAACTCGTCAACAACCAGATCAACGGTGACTACGTCTTCAGAAAGTCGGAGCTCGTACAACTGTTAGAACATACCCCACAACTGATGGCCTAGTTCCCATCTCAACTAGAAGTTACTCATGTCCCTCATTTACAAAATGGTCGAGCCTATGCCTTGTCCAGCTTGGCCGTATCTCTTGTAGAGACTGATCAGGATGATTTGATTATCCATGTGACACATCAGAGATTCATCACTCCCGTTACTCCAGAAGACAATGATAGCCTGTAGGTAATCCACCTTACCATTGGTGCCTCCATGTCAGGACCCCCAACCCCCTTCCGCAGTGTTGGAAATGAATCATGACTAGAGGACCCCCGTTATCTAGTATCTCCAACCCGGTAATCTCCCAGAAGATCGAGCCGAGCGTGAGTGAATCCGACAGTGCGCATTGCAGTTCACCCTCTAGAGTGGTACCGATATTGAGAAGATCCTCTACAGACATGGGTTTGATGGTATTATCATCTTTTTCATTCAAGGATGTGATATGTATCACCCCAATCTTCCATGGTATGATTCTCTTTTAATTATACAGTAGTGTGTGTTGTACGTAACTTCGAGATTCTAACACACCGCGACCAATCAAAGTAGCCATTATGAATAGTAATACCAAACTTTTGAAATTTTATAAATTTTATCTCTCAAAATGGACTTCATTTTTGGATTCATAATATTGAAATTATCCTAGGGTGAAATTTTGGTACTTTTCGGATAACTTTTATATTTTGATGAATAGTGAAAATTACTAAATTTTAATTAAAAACATCTTTTTTAATCGAAATAATTAATAGTGATAAATTATGAATTTGAGTGGTTTTAAAGTATATTTAGAATATATTTTTACCATTTAATACAATTTTGGTCATTGGACATAATTTCACAATTAAATCGGACATAAACAAGTGTCAATCTTTCGATAGTTATTATTTCTTAAAAACACACTTTTTGTTTTGACAGTGGGAATTAATTTTAAATTAATTTCTGCCACTTCTGTGTTTTGAATTTATAAAAATGGATTCCATATTTAGAATTAGGAGGTGAAAATTGTGTAAATAGGTAACTTTTATTTTTAGACATTTTGAATAATTACTTCGGTAAATATTTTATTTACCATGGTTAAAGGGTAAATCCAGTAAATAAGGGTAAAAAATAATATTATAATAATAATAAATTACCCTAAAACGTGTCCTAACCCTATTTTTTGATACATGTCCGACCATGGGCATCTTTGGGTAGATGTTGGGACCCCATGGATCCACTTGTAAGTGATAATGATACTTTATATTGATTAAGTAAAAGTAAACACACAAATGACATAAGCATATATCTTTTATAAAAACAATTTTTCCATAAGGTTATATATGTTATATTTTCGACGAAAAATGTTAATTATAAAGATAAAAAGATTTCCTACATAATGGTATTTTATTTATAAATTTTATACATTTAATTATTAAATATACTTATGACACAATAATGATGCAATATTTTCCTTATTAATGAAAGAATCAAATAATTAGTATTATAAAAGTTAAAATAAATATAATTTGAAAGTTATGATGAAATAAAAGAATTTTATTGGTTAATATGACATATTAGTATTTCTTAAATGAATTTAGTTTGAATTAATAAAGTTGTTAATTCTTTATCAAAAATCAATAATTAAATATTGTCAAAACAGACATAAATGAGTTTTTAAAACAGATATTATATTATTAATTAATATTATATTTCTAAAAATCTACGGTTCGGCCAAATGACTTATATAATGATATTTTTATTATTAATGGACCACTTAGGGGTCTATTGGAAGTTTATATTAAGTTTATTAACTATATAATATAAAAATACAAAGTGACATGGTAAATGTCAAACTAATTAACTAAGAGTTAAAACTAAAAGATAAGGTTAATATAATGACCCAAACATGTCTAAAATCTATTGGTTGAAAGTATTTAGACCTATAACCACCTTATACTTTGAATAATCCACTTTTGAGACATTATAAACCGAATATGAATTTATTATAAATTAATACTTTAAGTTTTTCCTAAAGAGACCCTCCTCCCCCTTATAAAAGGACACCACTTCTAACCAGTTTTTAACACCTTAAAAGGCTTTTGGTTCGGCCAACCCCTGCCCAAATATTCTCTAAACTTCCCTCAATTCAATATAAAGGCCTTATTTTGATCATAAATCCAACATAAGGATCCCTTTTTATCAAATCAAAAGGAAGAACCCGAAGAAGAGGTAATGTTTTCACCACCCTCTTTCAAGTTCCTTTCTTCTTCAAATTCTTCTTTCTTTGTTATTTACATTATAAAATAATAAATCCAGTATCTACTATATATTTTTATGTTATTATAAATATGGTACAACCATATTCAGTATTCTATCCATCCTTTGAATGACATGTCACCATATGTGTGTACGTACGACTTACCCTCTCCACGTCGTGGTGTAATTGTTATTAAAAACATTATTATTTGGATGGGTATGATAATGATGTGTAATTGATGTAAATAATAAATATAACATGATAATTATTCTTTATATATTATATACCATCCAATTATATATTATTTTAATATCAAAGGAATGATATTGTCGCTCGCTCGTGCATACGTACGGACTACCGTCTCCACGAACGCGATGAGATTCATTCCCCATCGTATCCATGCAAGTAAAATTCTCATTTGATGATTAAAAATAATATTTAAGGACATTAAATCATTTTTTATATGAATAAGATACAACCTATTCATAACAAACACGACTTATGTAACAAAACATATAGAAGAAAAGGAGTAAGTGAACATCTGAAACGACGATAATACTAAAATATTATTAACAAATCAATATTAAAAGATCATATATGATATCATATTTATGTATATGATTATTGTATAATTTAATAACAATTATTTAACTATTATAAAGGAGGTTAACCTACCCTAGACCAAGGAAAAGTACAAGGTAAGGGTTTATTTCACAATTTCTTCATTATCTGAGGTTGTTTATACATAATTATCTACTGTGACCACTTTATCATCCACATCCATGTTTCTTAAAAATATATTTCAAAACATTCTTACTATTTTACAGAATATGGTTTAAAGTCATTTATACCCTTGTTTGACTTTTTGTAAGTCGTTTATAAAGGAATCTTTCCGTCTTTTTCCAAACATGGTCCTTTTTAACCTTTTCGACAAAATTAAGGTAAGAATGTATTTTTTAACTTATACTACGGGTGCAGCTATTTTCTACCATTATAAACTCATCGAAGCTTCCCTTAAAATCTTATAAGAATATTTTCAATATAAATGTTATATTTTATAATAATGTGACTCTTAAAATATTTCAAAATAGAAAGAGATATTTCTCTAAAAAGAGTTTTGATTTCATATATGTCAACATCCTTTGATGGATTTTAAGTTTATTTGGAGTTGATTTATTATGATACAAAACTTCCATATTGTATTGAAGGTTTTGTGATATGTTTGACTGTGGATGTGATATTTTTATACCATTCATTATTTATGGTTAAATTATTGACATTTCGTATGCTAGTTTTAATACGAATGTTTATGATATGTTTAAACCTTTTTATATGAGGAATGTATTAGACTTATTAAGTAATGGGTGGAGCCCGCTATAGCTCCTCGATGCATCGGTAGGTCTCATGAGAAAACTAGCCGTGGAATTGGCTGAGGCTCTTTCCCAATTTTATTTATGGTTTTGGCTGAGGCCTTAATCATTTTTAGACGTCTTGGTTGAGGCCTTGACAAAATGTTTCAGAATGTACAAAATTATACATTCCCTCATTATGGAAATAATATTGATGGTTCATGTGGTCATTCGACTAGTAGAATACCCATGATTATGTTTTATTATGGAATTATTTACTCAGCTCATATTCTTTCCATAAAAGTTTCATGTTTATTATAGGTAAAGGCATGTGGTTTCAATTATTTACCATGCTTAATATTTATGTCATTTTCCACTGTATTACTTACCCTTACTGACCGTTTGAGCTCACCCATTTTCTTATGTTTAATTTTCCCAGTATATAAAGAAGTTAGTTATGAGTGACTTGCATACATTATTTAGGAGTCTTGGATGTTTCTAATGAAATATATTTGTGTTGTATTTCTCTTCAAGATGTAAAGTTGAACTAATGTATGAATCTTGTTTCCAATAATACTAAACTGATCGGTCTTTCGAGACATGATTTCCTTGTGATAATGACAATGTTATGTAATAATGCACCGACTCTAGGTAACTAGGGTTAGGGCGTTACAGTTGGTATCAGAGGAAGTTTAGTAAAAACCTTGGAATCTATATTTAGATAAGCTCTGATTAGAGAACATATCCCTAAGATATACTTTGAGGATTAGTATAGAAGAACTTCCTAGAATTTTTGTATTGTAGAGATTTTGTGAGTTTTCCGAGAAATACATCCCTGTCTGGATACAAGCAGGTAGAGGTGGCTCTGGAACATATGTACCTAGGGGTAAAACCCGAAAAAACGCTTTGTGCTAGACTCGAACGGGAACTGGTGCACGATAACGGGCCTTGGTGCACTCTAGGTTACGACACTCCTGGGGGATATGCTTAGGATAATTCTCATTTTATTTACAAACCATTATTAAGGGTTTATGAGTATATACTTCCTCAAAGAATTTTTTTTATAATTATGGATTATATCCATAAACTGTTCAATTTTTGTTAAGTGTTTTAGAAGTTTGGAATTATATATTTCGATTCATAAACAAATCTAGTTTATGCCATTGTTTAGAAATGGCGCCTAGTGGAAGTAATGGAAACCGTATCAATGTATGAACTCCATGTAGGGATTTCCCTTATGCTCAAGATAATTATAGTGGATCTTGTGATGCAACTGGTGATGATCAGCTAATCACCATACTGGGAAAACTCACTCAGGTTATGAATAATAACCTTACCCGTATGGAGCACCCTGATCCACAGTGTGGAGGATCAATGTTAGATCGCTTCATGAGGAAACAGCCACCAATATTCAATGGGAGTAAAAATCCACTAGTAGCTGAGCAATGGATAAATTCTTTTGAGAAAATATTCCATGCCTTGGGGAGTAGTGAAAGGGAAAAAGTTATCATGAAAGTTTATCGACTCACTAAAGATGCTGATCAATGGTTGTCATTGATTCAAAATATGAAGGAAGATGATGAAGTATCAAATATGGAATGGAGGGAGTTCAAAGAGGTTTTCTTATAAAAATACTTTCCTCGTGACCATCGAGTGAATATGGAAAGAAAATTTCTGAGTCTGATGAAAAAGGAGGATGAGAATGTCGCTAAGTATGAGGATAACTTTACAAGGATAGAGAGGAATGATGTAGATTATATACATAACCCAAGAAGTAAGATTGATCATTTCTTTGATGGGTTAAAACCGTTTCTCTATCGAGCATTGGTTTCACAATCCTTCTCGTCATACGAAGATATTATCTCATGTGCTATCAAGACAGAAAAAGAATTCTCTAAGTCTTATGACTTTAAATCAAAGTAAGAGAAGAAGAGATCTGCTGAACAGTCTGGGAAAGGAAATAAGGAAACAAGGAAGAAGGGAAGAATTTAATTTCTACCTTGTGATAATTGCATAAGGAAGCACCCTGGTGCCTATATAAAAGGAAAAGGAGTATGCTACATGTGTGGACAAAAAGGCCATCTAGCTGGTGATTGTAAAGGAAAGAAATACACTACCAATGTTCGATGCTACAATTTCAGGGATATGGGACATTATGCAAATGAATGTCCTAAGCGTCAGTAAAACATACCTCATAAAAGGACTAGGGACCAAGGACAAGCTTATGCAATCACTACTGCTGAGGTTGAAGCCCCGAAAGACGTGGTGGCAGGTAATTTAATGGTTTCATCAAGTTTAGAAAATTCTTTATTTGATTCTGGATCAGCTCATTGTTTCATATCTTCCTAGTTTTCTAAGAAAATTTGATATTTCCAATTTGATTTAACAAGGGAGTTTTCAGTCAAAACTCCTAAGGGAAGTATCATTGCAACAAGGTTTTGTGAATCAGTACCCATTAGAGCACATAAATGTTCTTTATCTTCTGATCTCATCATCATACCCATGATTAAATTTGATATAATCCTCGGTATGGATTTGATTTCGTACCATGATGCAAAGATTTATTGTAATAAGAAGGAGGTTACGATTTTTGATGATGATGATGATAAGGAACACCTTATCTTTAGAGAAGAATCGTCACCACCTAATTCTTATCTAGATCCACCCCCAGTAGTTCAAATAAATTCATTTATTGGGGAGGAAGAGAATGAAATAACTGTGGTTAAGGAAAGGAATGTTCAAATAGAGGATGTACCTATTGTGAAAGAATATGTAGATGTGTTTCTGGAAGATTTACCTGGACATCCTCCCAAACGAGAAATTGAGTTTTCTATTGATTTAATTCCTAGTTCAAGGCCTATATCGAAGACCCCTTATAGAATGGCCACTGTGGAATTAGTTGAACTAAAGAAAAAACTAGAGGAATTGATTAATAAGGGATTTATTTGCCCTAGTGTTTCTCCATGGGGAGCCCCTGTTCTTTTTGTAAAGAAGAAAGATGGGTCTATGAGGTTATGTATCGACTACAGGGAAATCAATGCTAAAAAATAATGAATAAGTATCCCCTACCTCGCATTGATGATTTATTTGACCAACTACATGGAGATCAATAATTTTCAAAGATTGACCTTTGATCTGGATACCATCAGTTTTGTGTGAAGAAGGAATACATTCCGAAGACATCATTTCAAACCAAGTACGAGCATTAAGAGTTTACAATAATGCCTTTTAGGCTGACTAATGCACCCATTGTTTTCATGGATCTAATGAATGAAGTTTTCAAGGAATATCTCGATGATTTTGTAGTGGTATTTATTGATGATATCTTGGTATATTCCAAAATCTACAAAGACCATGAAATTCACTTGTGCATTATCCTGAAGACTCTTAGAAGACATGAATTATATGGGTAGTTTAACAAGTGTGAATTCTGGCTTCAGGAGATCTCTTTTCTTGTCCATATTGTCTCTAAGGTTGGAATCTTTGTTGATCCTTCTAATACTGAGGCAATCCAAGAATGGCCAGCCTCGACAAGTATAACTGAGGTACGCAGTTTTATTGGTTTAGCAGGTTATTATCGGCGTTTCGTCCATAATTTTGCGCGATTGGCTAACCCATTAACGAAGCTCACACGTAAAAGGGTTAAATTTGTTTGGACAAAAGAGTGTGAAGAATGTTTTGAAGAACTGAATAGAATATTAGTCAATGCTCCTATATTGACTCTACCATCAGGGAATGATGGGTTCGTTATTTATAGTGATGGATCGAAGAAAGGACTTGGTTGTGTCCTTATGCAAAATGATAGTGTTATTGCCTATGCATCACGACAGTTTAAAATTCATGAGAAAAACTATCCTACTCATGATCTTGAGTTAGCAGCTGTGATCTTTGCTTTGAAGATATGGAGACACTACCTCTATGGTGAAAAATGTGAGATTTATATTGATCACAAGAGTTTGAAGTATATTTTCTCACAGAAATAACTCAACATGAGGCAAAGGCGATGGCTTGAACTACTCAAGGATTATGATTGTACAATACACTTCCACCCGGGGAAGGCAAATAAGGTGGCAGATGCTTTTAGCAGAAAGGATCATGGAGTTTTGAACAAGATGAGAGTTGAAAAGGATCCTATATACATGGATCTAGTAAAGATGGATATGGGAATCACCATGGAAGGTGAAACATCAATGCTTTTTCAAATGGTTTCAAAACCATCTTTACTATAAAGGATTAATATTTCTCAGACCGATGATGAAGAATTTCAAAAGAAGATTAAAGATGTGAATGATGGAAGATTGAGTGACATTGTGTATGAAGATGGAATTTTTAAATTTGGGAAGAGACTTTGTGTTCCCAATATACCTGATCTAAAAAGGGAATTGTTAGACGATTCTCATAGTTCCAATTTCTCTATACATCCTGGAAGCACCAAAATGTATATAGATTTAAAGGAACATTTTTGGTGGGACCACATGAAGAGGGAGATTGCTGATTTTGTGTCAAGATGTATGGTTTGTCAACAAGTGAAAGTTGGAAGGCAACAGCCTGGAGGAGTCATGCAACCTCTTCCCATACCTGAGTGGAAATGAGATAATATCACGATGGGATTTGTCATGGGACTACAAAATACTCCTAGAAGGAACGATGCAATATGGGTCATTTTTTATCATCTTAACAAGTCAACACATTTTCGTGCTATAAGGGAAGATTTACCACTTGAACGTCTAGCAAGTATATATATTAATGAAGTTGCAAGACTTCATGGAGTACCCCTATCGATTGTTTCTGATCATGATCCACATTTTACATCAAGATTCTGGAAGAGTCTTCAGAAGGAATTGGATACAAAACTTCCTTTGAGCACTGCCTACCACCCTCAAATAGATGGACAATCAGAATAGACAATTCAAACCTTAGAAGAAATGTTGAGATCACGCTCACTTGACTTTCAGGGTATGTGGGATCAATATTTACCTATGGTTGAACTTTCCTATATCAATAGCTTCCATTCAAGTATTCAGATGGCACCATATGAAGCGTTATACGGAAAGAGATGTTTCACACCAACCTGTTGGGATGACATTGGTGAAAGAAAACTTTTAGGCCCAAAACTGGTGGAGGAAACGGTGGAAAAGGTAAAGGTAATCCAAAACCAAATCAAAGTAGCTCAAAGTAGGCAGAAGAGCTATGCTGATAACCGAAGGAAGGATTTGGAATTTTAGGTAGGAGATCATGTTTTATTGAAGGTATCTCCATGGAAGGGAGCTATAAGTTTCAGCAAGAAGGGAAAATTGAGTCCCAGGTACATTGGACCTTTTGAAATTCTAGAACAAATTGGGGCTGTAGCTTACCGTTTGGCAATGCCGCCAAATCTCTCCAAAGTTCACGATGTGTTCCACATATCACTGTTGAGAAAATACATGCTTAACCCAACGCATTTACTCACCTATGAGGAAGTAGAACTGGAAACTGATCTATCTTATTGTGAAGAGCCTATCAAGATTCTTGATACAAGAGAGCAAGTGCTGAGAAACTGGACGACTCGTCTGGTAAAAGTTCTAGGGAGGAACCATAAGATGGAAGAGGCAACGTGGGAACCCGAGGAACTTATGATGAAGAACCACTCGAGCCTTTTAATGCGGTATTATTCTAGAAATTATGATGACGAATTTATTTGAAGGAGGTGAGAATGAAACACCCCAAGCTTCTATGATACGATTCTCTTTGAATAATACAGTAGCGTGTGTTGTACGCAACTTTGAGATTCTAACACACCGCGACCAATCAAAGTAGCCGTTATGAATATTAATACCCACTTTTTGAAATTTTATAAATTTTATCTCTCAAAATTAACTTCATTTTTGGATTAGGAATATAGAAATTATCCTAGGGTGAAATTTTGGTACTTTTCAGATAACTTTTATATTTTGATGAATAGTGAAAATTAATAAATTTTAATTAAAAAAAACTTTTTTAATCGAAATAATTAATAGTGATAAATTATAAATTTGAGTGGTTTTAAAGTATATTTAAAATATATTTTTACCATTTAATACAACTTTGGTCATTGGACATAATTTTACAATTAAACCGGACACAAACAAGTGTCAATCTTTTGATAGTTATTATTTCTTAAAAACACAATTTTTGTTTTGACAACAGGAATTAATTTTAAATTAATTTCTGCCACTTCTGTGTTTTGAATTTAGAAAAATAGATTCCATATTTATAATCAGGAGGCCCAAATTTTGTAAATAGGTAACTTTTATTTTTAGACATTTTGAATAATTACTTCGGTAAATATTTTATTTACCATGGTTAAAGGTTAAATCCGGTGAATAAGGGTAAAAAATAATATTATAATAATAATAAATTACCCTAAAACGTGTCCTAACCCTATTGGTTGATACATGTACAACCATTGGCATCTTTGGGTCGATTTTGGGACCCCATGGATCCACTTGTAAGTGATAATGACACTTTATATTAATTAAGTTAAAGTAAATACAAAAATGACATAAGCATATATCTTTATGAATTTTTTTTACAGAGTTATATATGTTATATTTTCGACTATAAATATTCATTAGAAAGATAAAAAAATTTCCTACATAATGGTATTTTATTTATAATTTTTATACATTTAATAATTTAATATATTTATGACACAATAATGATGCAGTATTTTCCTTATTAATGAAAGAATCAGATAATTAGTACTATAAAAGTTAAAATAAATATAATTTGAAAGTTATGATGATATCCACGATTTTTTTTGGCTAATATGACATGTTATTATTTCTTAAATGAATTTTGTTATAATTAATAAAGTTGTTAAGACTTTTACAAAAATCAATTATTAAATATTGTCAAAATTGACATAAATGAGTTTTTAAAACAAATATTATATTATTAATTGATTTTCTATTCCTAAAAATTTAAGGTTTGGAAAAAGGACTTATATAATTATAGGTGTATTATTAATGGACCACTTGGTGGTCACTTGGAAGTTTATAGTAAGTTTATTAACTATATAATATAAAAATACAAAGTGACATGGTAAATGTCAAACTAATTAACTAAGAGTTAAAACTAAAAGACAAGGTTAATATAATGACCCAAACCTATCTAAAATATATTGGTTGAAAGTATTTAGACCCATAAAAACCTTATACTTTTAATAATCCTCTTTTGAGACATTATAAACCGAATATTAATTTATTATAAATTAATACTTTAAGCTTTTCCTAAAGAGCCCCTCCTCCCCCTTATAAAAGGACACCACTTATAACCAATTATTAACACCTTCAAAGCCTTTTGGTTAGGCCAAACCCTGACCAAATATTCTCTCAACTTCCCTCAATTCAACCTAGAGGCCTTAGTTTGATAATAAATCCAACCTAAGGAGCCCTTTTGATCAAATCAAAAGGAAGAACCCGAAGAAGAGGTAATGTTTCACCACCCTCTTTCAAGTTCCTTTCTTCTTCAACTTCTTCTTTATTTGTTATTTCCATTCTAAAATAATAACTCCAGTATATACTATATACTGTGATGTTATTATAAATATGGTACAACCATATTCAGTATTCTATCTATCCTTTGAATGACATGTCACCATACATGAGTACGTACGGCTTACCGTCTCCACGTCGTGGTGTAATTGTTATTCAAAACATTATTATTTGTATGGGTATGATAATGATGTGTAATTTATGTAAATAATAAATATAACATGATAATGATTCTGTATATATGATATACCATCCAATTATATATTATTTTAATATCAAAGGAATGATATTGTCGCTCGTGAGTACGTACGGACTACCGTTTCCACAAACTCGATGAGATTCATTCCCCATCGTATCCATGAAATTATAATTCTCATTTGATGATTAAAAATAATATTTATGGACTTTATATCATTATATATATGAATAAGATACAACCTATCCATAACAAACATGACTTATTTAACAAAACAAATAGAATAAAATGAGTAAGTGAACACCCGAAACGACGATAATACTAAAATATTATTAACAAATCAATATTAAAAGATCATATATGATATCATATTTATGTATATGATTATTGTATAATTTAATAAAAATTATTTAACTATTATACAGTAGGTTAACCTACCGTTGACCAAGGAAAAGTACAAGGTAATAGTTTATTTCAAAATCTCTTCATTATCCGAGGTTGTTTATACATAATTATCTACTGGGACCTCTTTATCATCTACATCCATGTTTATTAAAAATATATTTCAAAACATTCTTACTATTTTACAGAATATGGGTTAAAGTCATTTATACCCTTGTTTGACTTTTTATAAGACATTTATAAAGGAATCTTTCCGTCGTTTTCCAAACAAGGTCCTTTTTAACCTTTTCGACAAAATTAAGGTAAGAATGTCTTTTTTTAACTTATACTACGGGTGCGGCTATTTTCTACCATTATAAACTCGTCAAATCTTCCCTTAAAATCTTATAAGAATATTTTCAAAGTAAATTTTTTATTTTAAAATTATGTGACTCTTAAATGATTTCAAAATAGAAAGAGATATTTCTCTAAAAAGAGTTTTGATTTCATCTATGTCAACATCCTTTGATGGATTTTAAGTTTATTTGGAGTTGGTTTATTATGATACAAAACTTCCATATTGTATTGAAGGTTTTGTGATATGTTTGACTTTGGATGTTCTATTTTTATACCATTCATGATTTATGGTTAAAGTATTGGAATTTCGTATGCTAGTTTTAATACGAATGTTTATGATATGTTTAAACCATTTCATACGAGGAATGTATTGGACTTAGTAAGTGACGAGTGGAGCCCAATATAGTTCATCGATGCATCGGTAGGTCTCATGAGACAACTAGATGTGGAATTGGCCAAGGCCCTTTCCCAATTTGATTTATGGTTTTCGTCGAGGCCTTAATCATTTTAAGACATCTTGGATGAGGCCTTGACAAAATGTTTCAGAATGTCCAACATTATACATTCCCTCATTATGGAAATAATATTGATGGTTCATGTGGTCATTCGACTAGTAGAATACCCATGATTATGTTTTATTATGGAATTATTTACTCAGATCATATTCTTTCCATAAAAGTTTCATGTTTATTATTGGTAAAGGCATGTGGTTTCAATTATTTACCATGCTTAATATTTATGTCATTTTCCGCTGTATTACTTACCCTTACTGAGAATTTGATCTCACCCCTTTTCTTATGTTTAATTTTCCCAGTATATAAAGAAGTTAGTTATGAGTGACTTGCAGACATTATTTAGGAGGCTAGGATGTTTCTAATGAAATATATTT
This sequence comes from Viscum album, assembly GCA_963277665.1. NCBI lineage: Eukaryota > Viridiplantae > Streptophyta > Magnoliopsida > Santalales > Viscaceae > Viscum > Viscum album. Next base: position 1,048,279,998 of record OY728135.1, on the reverse strand, counting down.
GTGTTGTATTTCTCTTAAAGCTGTAAAGTTGAACTAATGTATGAATCTTGTTTCCAATAATACTAAACTGATCGGTCTTTCGAGACATGATTTCCTTGTGATCATGACAATGTTATGTGATAATGCACTGACTCTGGGTAACTATGGTCGGGGAGTTACATGAGATTTATCATGTCATGTAGAAAGTTCATGCAAGTTCCTACAGGGCTCATTAGATAGGGCTGAAACTATCTCACTAGATCTGAAGATTGGGGTATTTTTGGATCTCCATGATCCAAGAGTATATAGAGTTTTCCAAGAGGTGTCATGCATTCCAAATCCATGATAAGTTTGTGTACTGGACTCCAAAGACTCTCCACATTACCAATTACGCTTGTCCATTTCTGGTCTGGGGACTGAATTTCATGGGACCATATCCACTAGCGACAGCTCACCAGCGAAGGTTCATCCTGACCAATATGGATTTATTTTCCAAGTGGGAAGAGGTAGCTCCACTCAAGGAGGTCAAGTCCCATTCTATCATTGAATTTGTGAGCTCCAATATCATCTACTAATTCAGAGTCCCTCACACCTTCATCACTGATAATGACACTTACTTCCGAGCAGCCAAACTGAATAAGTTTTATGCCAAGTACAAAATCTATTCTAATCATACCTCTTGATATCATGCACAAGAAAATGGGTAGATCGAGGAATTTAACAAAACCCAATCTAACATTTTGTAGAAGATGGTTGGTCAGAATAAGAAGAGTTGTCCAGATAAACTCCCCAACACTATCTGGGATTATCATACGATGACTCATAATTCCACTCAGGTGACCCCATATTCCCTAGTGTATGGAATAGTGACAGTCCTGCCCATCAATATTTAGTTGCTTTAATTGCACAAAACTGTCTATAATCAGTAGAAATCAGATAAAGTAGCTGACATCCATCTGGATGAACTGAAATCACTTGATGAGAATAGGCTTTGTTCCCTGTACAATATGGAGAGGCATCAAAACAAGATATCTATATATTTGAACAAGAAAGTTCCTCTCTTCTCTTTCTTACAAGGTGACATGGTATTGGACTTGAGAATGCCAAGGATTCCCAACAGAAAGCCACATATTATGGAACCTAAATGGTAGGGACGTTACATCATTCACAAGGTTTACTAAATGGTGCATACTCCCTAGTCACCATGGATGGTGATCGTATTACTCATCCCACCAATGCTAAATTACTCACGAAGTATTTTTATTGAATAGTCCTATATGAATTTAAACTGTCCCTTATTCACCGCACGACATTAAACTATGTGATCCGTCTAGGCTGAAGGATGCAAAACTACCCAACACTCATCCCACGTGACAATAAACTGCAAAATGGTCTGAGCTCTACAACCTTAAACAAAGATCTCCCCACTTCCTTATCATATGATGTTAAACTGCTTGACACTTTCATAACTTTGTTTAGCTTGATTCCCATCCTTATGGGATATGTAGGACCGCTGGGACTCTTCATTCGTGGACCAGATTTAGATCCCTCAACCTTTTTGGCCTCATGTCCCAAGTTCTCAATTAGGATTGTACATTGTAGTATGGAATCTATGTCCTCATCCACATTGGGACATTTTTTCTACCTCGCAAACATCCCCTTGAGATACCCCTCCTTCATCCATCGTCTTTACCATAAGAAGTTAGGCTGCTTGGGCACTTCCATGCTTTACGCGCCCCACCACTTGGGTTTCCATCATTTATTTACATCCAAAAGGACCCCCTCTAATAGTCTGATCTCCTGCCGTATTGAATCACCTACCATTTGGGGCCAAAGTCCTGGAGGATCTCGAATGACAGTTTGACACAATTCCAATGTTTCAAATATGGTCAACGGTCGATGATCAATTGTTTGTTCCTTTTCCAAGTCACACGATAGGGATACTATGTTGCGAACATAGTCAGAATTTATCCTCAATCATTATTTTCTTTCTGTGAACTCCTAAATGACGGACATGGTGATTCACCCTTTCCACCCATTTTTCCCACGCACACGACATTAAACTGGGCATCTACGGTCCAAGATCTATGTCCATGAAATAAGATCTACCACATCCTTGTCGCATGAAATTAAACTGCACAACAATATTGAGAACTATGTATGGCTTGATTACCATCCTCATGGGATATGTAGGAATTCCCAAACATTTCGTCTTCAGGCCCAACCCAGGTTCATCCATTCTTTCCCTTGGCCACTCAGCTTGAGTTATCTCTTAGAAATATGAATGGTTTGGCGTATATGGGCTGATTTCCACATTCACGTCGGGTTATTCGCTATGCCATACACATTCCTATTAGATATACCTCCATCCCCATCCTTATTGCATGACATTAAACTGTAGGAATATTCCAGAACTACATGTGAATTGATTCCCATCCTCCTGGGATATGTAGGAATGCCCAGACATTTCACCTTCGGGTCCAGCCCCATTATTTTTTCTTCATAACTATATATAACTTGATTCCCATCCTCATGGGATATTTGGAACACCCATATATTTCATCTTCGAGTCCAGTCCTATTTCATAGAAACAACCTCTTCCTTCTAGCCCCTTGGCCTAAGTTCTTTGGGAGGATGTATATGGTGTGGTATGGTCTTATTTCCTCATTCACATCAGGTTTTCAATATCCATTCCACATACCTCTCTCTTGAGAGATCTCCGTCCCCCTGTCCTCCACTCATCTTCTTGAGTTGTCTGCTCTCAAATTGGGCCCCTCAACCCTATTTGGAAATTCCCCAATGTTCCTAGGAGCACTCTAGTTCAGGACCTAGAGTGTTGAATTCTACATAGACATGTTTTCAACCATTTCCATGCTTCATTTTTTTCCTTTATTTGGGATTTCATCATCTTTCACATTCAAAAGGACCCTCGGACGACATGGATACTAAGCCTCAGTGCTCTCCTACCGTATTGGGACAACGTCCCTGAGGACTTAGAACGATAATTTGACACAAGTCCCGTATTGTGAATATGGTAAGTGGTCGAAACTCATTTGTTTGTTCCCATTTCAGGTCACATGATATGGATGTTTTGTTTCGACCACGGTGAATATTTATCTTCCATCGTTACACCACCCCCATTAAGTCTTAAATATTGGTTGCATGATTCACATCCTTTTCCACTCCATCATTTCCAAGTGGAATTTTGATACTCTTAGTACTATCCCTTAGTATGTTTTTTTTCACGTTAAGAGGATAAATCCATAGTGTGGTGTCATTCGAGGCTCCACACCATTTCCCCTTTATCTATATTCCACACGTTGCAAAGATCTTATCCACCCTTGTTTCTCACATTGAGCACGGATCATGTTGTCTTAGGTATTTGGTCAAGGTTTACACCCGCTAGGAAGAGTATCACTTATTTTGGTCCAAGATATATGAACTTAAAATAAGATCTCTCCACATCCTTGTTGTATGAAGTTCAACTGCATAACACTTTTAGAACTATGTACTACTTGATTCCCATCCTTATGTGATACGTAGGAATGCCCGAACATTTCGTCTTTGGGTCCAACTCAGGCTCCACTAATTATCTATTCTGTTAAGCCTTTTGGGCCTGACTCTTAGGATTATGTGGTGTGGCATATGCGGGATTATGTCCTCATTCACATCGAGTTTGTAATGGCTACGCCAGATACTAACCCTTTATGAGCTAGTCTCTCCTACCCCCATCCTTGTCGCATGACGTTAAAATGCACAACATCTTCTAGAACTATGTATGGACTGATTACCATCCTCATGGGATACATAGGAACACCTAGACATTTCATCTTCGGGTCCATCCACATATCATCTGATCTTTTATGGCCCCTTCGCTTGAGGTCCCCCCCTCTCAGGTTGTGCACAATGTGAAGTGGTCTGAGGTCCTCATTTGTGCCGGGTATGCTTTATCGACCCTTGTGTGTTCCCTTTAGAACCTCATTCTTATGTGGGAATCCAAGCCATAGGATGTTAAACTATACTCTTTGGTCCCACATGAATTTAAAACATTTTGTCTTTTCTGCACAAAGTTAAAATGAATAGGCTGATACTATCATACGACCCTAAACTATGAAACTAGTGTCCTGGACACACGATGAAAAATGAAACTACATTGTGTCATCCTAACTCAAGGGGACATCTTGTTTGGTATCAGTTCTCCACCATAAAATTTTTCAAGGCCTAAATATGGATTGATTCCTACATAAATTCCTAGATTCTTCATCCTAGGATCATTGCTTTGAAAAAAAAACACATCCACTCTAAAGAATAAACAAGATCCATCAAATTCTGTTTCTTTTGGTTCATGGGCCAAACCTACACAAAATTATTTCCCCTGGAATTCATACCCTACCATCAAACATTCTATAAATATGTGTTGTTTGATTCCCATCCTTGTGGGATATGTAGGAACACCCAGACATTTTTTCTTTGGGTCCAGCCCTAAGTATCTCAAATCCTTCCCTCTTTTGGGCCCCCTTGGCTTGAAGTCTTTCATAATCATGTGGTGTGGTGAGTACCTATTAGGTCCTCATTCACGTCAGATTTTGAAACAACTAAACCATGTGTTTACCTTGTATCTTCCCAACCTGGTCTGAGTTCTACGACCATAAACTAATATCTTCATGTGAGAACTACGTATGACTTTATTCCTATCCTCATAGGATATATAGGAACACCTAGACTTTTATTCTTTGGATCCAACCCCAGGAATGTGTCACAAGATGGAAGGCCTCTTTGGTCCTTATTCACGTTGGGTTTTTCTATTTCTCCACGCTGTTCAAATTTTATTAAACCAAGTCCTCTCTTGATACTCCACTCTATGACCTTAAACTAGGAGTTTTCATCCCCAATACCCTTGTCTTTGGACATAGATTTGACTCCATCTAACTGAAACGTATCATTGGCATACTCAAGTTCACCGAGGAGTAGAGACCAAAGTGTTGGATTCCACATGGACATTCACTTGTTTCGTGTCCATGCTTCCTGATAACTTTATTTGGATCCCCATTCTCTTCCCTATTTAAAGGGACCCCCTTTACGACACGGTCTTATGCCACATTGGCTCACCTACCGTCTTGGTCCAACACCCCTGAATACCTCAGATGAATTTTTTTGATAGGTCTCATGTTTCAAACATGGTCAATGACTGACCCTCATTTGTTTGTCCCCACTCCAGGATAACGCAAAAAATATGTTGTGTTTTGAACATGGTCAACAATTATCCCCCATTGTCACACCACCATCATTGCAATCCAGATCTTGGGTCCAATGATTCACATCTTTCCACTCCCTTTTGTTCAAGTGAAATTCCATCATTCTCGGCTTTACTTGTTCACACATCTAGGTGCATTAAGTAGGAAGGATATTATTATTGGGATGTCATTCCCCTAGCACCCCATTTCCCATAATGTGTGCCTCCTTGTACCAGGAAAATCCCATCACTACTCCTTGATTCCCACATCGAGAATGACTCACATGGGCTTAGTAATTTTAGTAGGGTGTGTACTGGTGAAGCTGAACCACGCATGCCTTTCATCCCACATGATGTTAAAATACACTCTCAGAACTATGTATGACGTGATTCACATCCTCATGGGATACATAGGAATTCCCGAGCACTTTTCCTTGGGTCCATCCCCAAGTTAGGACACCTATAGTCTTGGTCTAAAGAATCCAACTAGAAATATGTGGTATGGTGTGGACTCTTATTGTCCTCATTCACGTCGGGATATGTACCTGACCAAACATTTAATTTCTGGGTAGCCATGTCCTCGACACATGACTTTAAACTACAGACCTACCCTGAACAAGTCCAAGATGCCCCATTCTAATTCTAGGATGCATCTGATTCCTCACCAGAGAGAATTAGTCCTACTAGTGTGGGCCTCTAACCACACTATTTTCAAGAACTACATATGGATTGATTCCATCCCTATAAGGAAAAATAGTGATATCTCAATGTCTAATTCCTAGATCCAGCCACATGCTTGTAAACCCTCTAATACGACCATCCTGGCATCGTCCCCCTTTTTTGGGACCATTCATTGATCCATCCTTACCATAAAATGTTAAAATACATGTATATTATCCTCATCAGCATGACATAAAACTACTGTCCACTCTAGTTTCTCTCTAGATATATCTTTTTAGGAGATGAGTATGATCCCTAATCAGAACGACATTCTCACCTAATGCGTTTTCATCACAGTGGGGTAATTTTAATAGTGTTGGACTCTATTCGAACAACCCATCACTCCACCCTCAACACTTTGTGTTCCCTTTATTTAGATCCTCATCCTCTTTCATTCCTGAATGAACCCCCTAACAGTACAAATGCTCGACCTATGGCTTGCCTACTATCCTGGGCTAACGTTCCAGAAGAATAATGGATGACATTTCGAGTCAGGCCCTGTGTTTCGTACATGGTCAGCGGTTGGCCCTCATTTGTTATCCCCATTTATGGCTAACACAGTAAGGATACAATGTTTTAAACATAGTAAAAAATTATCCTTTATTGTTATGACATCCCTACAGTGTTTTAATTCTGGGTATTGTGATTCACACTTTTCACTCTCCTCTATTCGGATTGATTCTAACGCCCATAGAATTACCCTCCTCATGCACTAGAGCACGTTTGGAAAGTGGAAATTCAACTACTATGAGAACTTAATTATCCAGTTAGGACTCCCTCTTTCTTACTAGAAATCCAGATCGGTTTTTCATACCTTGGATGCCCAGAGACTAGAGGACACTCTCATATTCAAACAGAATAATGACATGGTCTTCCCTTGTTTCTCACATCGGGCATGACCCATGTGATCTTAGGGATTGATAACTAGATATTTCTCAAATGTGGTGGAAATTAAGCATACCAAAACAAATAAAAGAACTCATGCATGCAAACAACATAAACAAAAAAAATCATGGAAGTATGTTTATGAGTTCACAAATTACAACGCCCAAGGATTGGCCCATCCCATAGATGGGTTGACCTCTTCAATAAAGAGTCCTAACTCCTCCACTCTCTAGCTTTTGATGTCTAGGATATTCTATCACATGTTAATCTCCAACCCCTCCTTGATAGAAATGGGCCCTAGTTCATCAACCTCGATCCGGGACCGATCCCCATTGGCTCAGATAATAACAATATCTTCATAGGCTCGCCTTATCTATTTTTCAACATCTTCCAGTTGGGACTTAAGTTATAATATGAGCCCCGATTGTGCGTCAAAGAAAGAAGAATACTAATTTTCCCTAGCCCCCAAACATTGTATCTCTTGATAAGCCTCCTAGATTCTCTTGATTTTTATGGGATTCCTCCGCTGCCATCCCACATTGAGTTCACAGTCATGTTCCCGTATTTTCTATGCCATGAAGTCTCTGATGAGAATATGAGGACGATGTGAATCTTATCCTCTAGAGCATAGTTCATATATCCAGGAATGAATTCTCCCCATCTGGTCTATCCATTGTTCTTGTAGGGTCTCCCCAATGAAATACCTGATTAGCTTCCATGACCAGTGATAGATAAACTTGCTATCCTATTCATCGGAAGCAGTATCATCCTGGTCCTTGAGGTCGACTGGTTCATATGTGGGAAATATTCTAGGAACTCATCAGAAGGATCTCCATCTAGTGGCTGGTTGGGTAGGTTAGGTCTCATGTCATTCGATTGATCCCTGTTTTCAGATTCTACCTCGATGATTTCAGATTCTGTCCTACTAATGGTCCCACATTTAATCAGGAGCATTGTGACTTGGTCAGTATGGGAATCCGCTTCCACAACCATCAGTTTTCCCATGGGAAAGGAAATCTCCAAGGGCCCCGAACATCCTTTCTAATGTGGCCCATTCCATTTTAAGAAATGTGTATGTAAAAATACCCAAACATCAGTTTTCTTGATTCAATGGATGATAGTTACAAATTCTGTGAAAAAGACTTATAGAGATCACATAGTCGGTCTTTACCCTAAGACGTTTCCATTGGAATCTAAAGGCATGGCCCCCATATATAGTTGGTAAATCTGAAGTCTCTAGGAGAACCACCCTGGGTGTCGCAACCCTGTTAGATGTGATAATCACTATTTTCACAGGTGCAGATCCTTAGGATGCATCTACTGTTATGTGGGAGTGGGTTTTGCATATGAGGCCCTCCTTCATGGGTTAAATGTTAGTTGAAAAGGCCTAAGTGACTTGAGTGAGGTCCACATGAAAATGGTTTAGGGTTTACCTCAAGAGACTCTAGAAACTCTTCCAGCTCTGAGTTTACGACCACACTTTCCTCCAAAAGGGATCTCTCTACCAGCCTCTTCCCCCCAGGAGGACTCTTCTAATTCTTCTGGTAGGGGGAAGCACTCCCCCAATTCATCAGAAGATAACTAAAGAGATATTGTTTGATTGAGAAACACTTTCACCTGATCCATAATTGGATGCAAATTACCCCGAGAGTGCACGAAGTCCTGATCAGCGATGTACTACTCCCCTTCCGCCTGAGATACCGAAAAGATGGCCCTGTCTTGACCAATCCTCGACAGATCCATCCTGAGATGGTTCAGATGGTTCCACATTTGGAAATTATTGAGGAATTTCCTGTTATGGCGTAGCCATTTCTTTAGAGCCTGAGTGGGTATTCTACATAACCCCCTGGGTGGAATCCCTTTTTGCTGACTTTTATCCTCTAGGACCACCGAGTCCACCATTATCATCTACCTCTCGATCGGTGTAGGTCTCACCGACACTGTATCCCCACCACCATAGGATGTTTTTGCTACCTTCCATCACCAACCTCAAGGTTGAGGAGGTACCCCATCACTAGAACAGGCAGTTCACTACTTCAATATCTCCCCTAGGTAGGCTTCCTCCCAACTCTTGGCATACTCTTTCACTAGCCTATATACAGTTTTGGGTGGAGGTAGCTCATTCCGCATCTTCCCATCCTCCTGTGCAAACATGAGCCACATCTTCCTCATCACATAGGGATGGTCCTCATGGATTACTCCCAATTAGACCCGTAGGGTTAGCCTCTGAATGCACCAGAACTACCTCATGAAGCAGTGCAGGGTATACGAATCAAAAAGAGGCTTGCAGTCAACCCATTCCATTAGGAATCCATCCCAAAAGGCTAGGATATAGGACCGATTATCCTCTGTTCCCTAGACATCATCATTGAATACACATATTGACAATGGTAATAGATTGAATTCGAATTTATCCACCTTTCAGTCTCGGTTTAGCACTAGTGGCAGGGTCATTTAGGTCAGGAAACTCCCCACCGCATTCAGAATATCCTATCAGAAGTCTGACCCTGGTGGGGAAATGGGGTTTAGGTATTCATAGGCACCCATATTCACCACTATCCACTCATAAAGAAGATGGATCTACCCACACACCCTATGTGGATTCTTCCCCTCACTAATATTCCACAATACTTTGTACAACTTATCCAACACCTGGATCCCCAGATTGATCTGTTTCCCCATCACCAACATGGATTCCGTGATAACGTACTCGGATGTACACCCATTTTCATATACCTTGCTGAAAAAATCTAGCCAAAAATAAGTTTCGAGATGAATATAGCCAACCTAACCCCCAGTTGCTGCTCAATCATGACATTGAACCCCCTTGTCATCCACTGGTTGTCCTCCATGAGTCACCAGTATGATTACTCTTTGCTATGTTGGTCCCCCTTCAGGAAAGTGGTAGGCCTCACAGGAAACTTCCCATCTGAAGGGTAATTCAGGAACCACCTAAACCACAACTTAAAGTTGATATACCTCACCAACTTCTTGTCCTCTCCCAGTACCAGATCCATCAATACCTTTTCCAGCGACGACATATGCTCCATGTCCTCCCATATATTCACGTCGAGGAGGAACTCATCATACATCACCCCAAATATTGGAATCCATGAGATATTGTAAAGGTCCTAGAGGCTGATACCGACCTCCCCATGGTGAAGATGAAAAGTGTTGGTCCTTGACGACCACCTGATCAATAACTCTAGAATTAGGTGCTTCAACAAGTAGATTTGGAATTGAGAGGCCCATGCCACCTCATATAGGCCCACTCACTACATCTCTTCCCCAAACTCCTCACAGGAGGAACATGCATAGTATTACCAGGCCCCGTTATATGTGAAATTGCCACCCGAGCACAGATCCCACTCATTGGTCTGACACTTCTCTGGGTTCCCCAAAGTCGCCTTCAAAATGGTGTGGTACTATGGGGGAGATACCTCTGGCTGAAATGACTTCCCATAAATGTTGTTAACATGATTATACAAGCAGTCATAATTGAAGGGTGTATGATCCTCCCATGTATGACCGTCAGCTGCCCTAAACTATTGGCCCTGGCACGACGTACTCCCAAACCAATAGAGTGGCTCATTCAGGCTTGCTTCGGGAATAAGAACATCATCCCTTAGACCAATGCTGTATAGAGGAATTATTTTTCACAGAGGGTAGTTCTTACAGATATCTGACAATATCTTCACTAGGGATTCATAGTCTGAATGGCTCTGCACACATTCCATGTTGCCTAGGTTATCTTCCATCTCTAATTTCTCGGTAGCATCCACAAGGACCCACCTTGGAAGCTTCTTGGTGAGCCATTCCATCCCGAAATTTTAGATTTTTTATGTCTTGGATTGAAAATATCGATTGCAGAGCTCAATTGCAGAGCTAGATCGCAAAGAGAGGTCACAGAGCCCTACCACAGACCTTGCAAGCACAATCCACGAAATGCACAATCGCAAAGTTTGAAGACTCGCTATGCGCCGCAGAGAAAATGATGGCCCGATTCACAAAGAGAGATCACAAACCATGTGGAGATTCATGAATTAAGAGACCAAGCACAAAAAAATAGATATAAGTAAGGAAAAAAGAGGTGTAGTCCCCCCCTATTTATAGGAAATGGCCTTCGAGATTCATGGATTGCCTGACCGTGGCAAGTTTTGCAACGTTCTCAACCCGCACATCTCGTATTTGTATTGAAACCCTAATTCGCGATCATTATTTGTGATTAGCTTAATTTTTTTGGCTCTCTACCCTCATAATTTGACCCTTGTTTTCTCCTAGTCCCCAAGTCTGAGGGGGAGGGGGGAATTTGTTGGCACCAAAATTTGTGCATTGGAAAAATATGCATAGAGCACACCAATTCCAAAAGGGTATGCTTGACGAATCCCTTCAGCACTGCGGCCATCACGAAGTCCTTCAGACCCATGGCTAGCACAAAGCCATGTCCACCTATACGATCACCTTAGAGGAAAGAGGTGGAATACTCTGCAGTTACGACGAAATTGATGGAAGGCTTCACGCTGTGGAGGGAACTGGATAGCCTCCGCGATCCATTTTAAATTGAAGAATGCCTATGTGAGTGTCATAGAGGGAACGAAGGAGGCCTCTATATCGAGAAGGGGATGATGGTGGACTCCACAATTACGAAAAAATTGATTCCAGCCACATCTGATGGCAAAGCGCCAGAGGCTTCTTAACGTGATGTCAAAGCTTCTCGCCGCCATCACGCCTATAAATACCAGGATTCCCCCGAGACCAATGGACGGATACCCCAACATTTCACCTTCTCATCTCTCAAATCATGAATCACACTATTCTCTATGAAACATTGAGAAAAATAATCTCTTCAAGGTATTTGACCATTTTGAAATAACTTTCCCCAAGCTCAAATACAACCCCTCTTGAAGCAGGGATTCCCTTCGTGAAGCCCACGGGCCATCAAAAAGGAAGGAGATTCTTAAGGGGACTCAGGTCTTTACAAATAAATCATTCTTCTTGAAGTACCTTCCATTAATGTGTAAACCCCATGCTAAGGAAGGATCAATATGCTTCATGAAGTACATCACTTCACAATGCCTCACTTTGAAAGGAACCCCTACTTTGTGATGTCCTACTCCACAAAAGCACCTGCACTTCATGAAACACCCTTTATACACATGTATACCCCAAACCTAGTCTAGTCCACTCTACTTCGTGAAGCATACCCCTTCACAGAGGATCTCCACTTTTTGGAGCACTAGAGCTTCACAAGGTGCCTCCCTATGAACCCCTTTTCTTCACAAACCCTTCTCCTGTACGACCCTCCAAGTTTGTATGAAGTAATTTCATGGTCCCTTGGGTAGTGATTCATATTGTGTTTCTTAGACTAATGATTATTCATATAGGCACACTAATGGCAATTGCTTCTTCGCATAGCCATGCTAATGTGATCCCCTCAATGGATCACTCCACAACCCCATCTCCACACGGCATTGCTGGTGCCTTCCCCTCACTAAGGGTTAAAGTGTACCGGTTATGTAAGTCCTAGGGGTGGGGAGTGAATCTTCATCATCTGAGCTACATGACGTGAAAATGAAAATAACCATCATCCCCATCACATGACGTTAAACTGTAGCTTTGCCCTGTGCAATATACACGGGGTGCCCGACCTCAGACATTTCCCACACCCACTGGTCTCCACAAAAGTGATATCTTCCTTACATGGGATAGAATATGTCTATGTGGGAGGGCAACCATACTAGTGTAAGACCCTATCCTTTATTGCGGGAGGTAGAACTCATTCTCCTCCTCTCTTCTTCTGTGCACAAAAGCCAAAGGAGATACAAGCATAGGGACCTTCGATACTCCATACCTCTCCCTTTGGTACTTATCTCCATCAGGACTCTATCCTAGAGTAATTCCAAATCTCCATATACCTAGGAAACTAACCAAGCATAGTCTTCTGTTTCCTATTTGGCATGCTAACCACATGTAAGCCCCGCTCTATTCCTCGCGGACGCACCTTTCGTGACATGGTAATCAGGTCTTTACTGCCTCTTTTTTCTCACATAGAGCATGACTCACATGGGATTAGAGTAAGCATCAACTATGGCATCCTCTATGGGCTGCCTTAGTGTGTAAGCCCTATTCCCAACCTAACCGAACTATGTGGAATTTTATCTTTTCCTTCTCCAGGAAAGGTATGTAGGAAACCTACCTAAGGTTCAAGCCCATCATCCATCAATCCCGACCACTTCACGTCAGTTCAACCTCATCCCGCATGATGTTAAACTATATGATCTTCTCATCCCGCATGACATTAAACTGTATTATTTTGAACTATGTGGGGTTTGATCCCTATCTCCTAGGCAGGGTACGTAGGAATCCTCCTTGAGGTTCAACCCCAAACAATGGTAAACCTATTCTAACTACATAAGTTTTTATCTCTATCTCCTTGGAATGGTACGTAAGAAGCCTCCCTAAGGTTCAACCCCAAACACTGGAAAACTTCAGAGTCCCCTTTACTGGGACCCACATCCTTGGTCCTCCCTTTAGTGATATCATACCAACTCTCAGGCAGCTAACAACGCGTAAGCTCCAACATGTCATCGGGTCGCTGTCCCTTGTGTACACCTCGATTCCACGCCCCATCCTAAACTACATAGACTTTGATTGCATACCATGGGGATATATAGGAATCATCCTTGAGGTTCAAGCCCATCACTCATGTCTCATCCTAGTCTCTCCCTTAATCCATTTATGTTTTGGAAAGGTAATTCCCCAACCCAGAGGTTCTACTTCCTTTGGGTCCCATCCATTCATCCGTTCTCATGGGCCGCCTCCTTAGGTGTCCCATCACCCCACCGAACTATGTGGACATTGATTCCCCACCATAAGGATACATAGGAATCCTCTTTTAGGATCAATCCCAACATCACCATCATCTTCATGTCAGTCCCATCTCATCCACCACCCACTTCATTCAACCTTACATCATCTATCCTGATTCCTACCCGGGCATCCACATCTCTGTAGGATCTTTACATCCACCCGAGAAGCTAACCACACATATTCCCCAAACAATCCATAATAATCCAACCAAGAGTGTCCTTCTTATGATGGGCCATTGTGGATGAGTAAGCCCCAACATTTCTCTGAGTTTTTGTCTTTTGTGCACACAGTCTGATTCACCACCCCTTCAAACTACATGGGTTTTGATCCCTGTATCCTAGTAAGGGTATGTAAAAAACCTCCATAGAGTTCAATCCCAACCAATGATAAAACTCGATGTTCCCCTTTCTGGGGTGCACTTCCTTTGATCCACCCTTAGTGGTGCCCAGATCAGTTTTCATGGTGTGAATTTTTCCCTCTATGGGACGCACCACCTGAGATCCGCCTTCATTGGGAATTCTGATCCATCATCCCGTAAACTCCTCAGGTGATCCCTCTTGGGGATGTTCCCATCTGATCCACTCCTATAAATGTTACAATCAGTCCAATCCATCTTTTCTAGATGTTAAACTCACGACATACCATGTGTGAACATGGGAAGCTGAGGAACACCTCAGGGACATGCCTATAGAATATAATTCCCCAAACTCGATATGGGATGCCTCGGGCTTCTTCACCCTCAAGAAGCCCTATCATACACTACTGGAAAGGGAGTCTTTCCCCACACATCTATCCCCATGGTTTAGAAAAACCATGGGGATATGTGTTTTTTTATTATCTATTCCCACAGTTTTATTAAAACCATGGGTAATAAATCCCCAATTCCACTCTTCCATCACGATCCTCCTCCCTCTTCCATTGCTCTCCTCCTTCACTCTTCCATCATGCTCCCTACTTGAGCCCTCACTTCCCTAAACTCCGCCTCTCGGCCCTCTCCTCCCCTCCCCAACCACCGCATCCCAACCATCTGACCTCTGCCTCCTGACCCTATGCTCCCCTCGTCGACCTCCGCCTCCCAGGCATCCGACCACCGCGTCCCAAACATCTCCTCCCCTCCCCGACCTCTGCCTCCCGGCTCCACCTCGGCTCCCGACCTCTACCTCCCAACCTTCGCCTCAGCCTCAATGTCCTGGCCTCCACCTCCCTACCCCCATATCCGGTAATGCCCCCCCTCTTGTCTCCCTCTCTTTTGGAAACTTCCCCTCTAATCTCCCTCTCCTCCCGACCTTCGCCTCCCCCTCAACTCCCCCAGCTCCTGCAACGTCCCGTCCCGACCTTTGCCTCCCTACGCCCATCTCTTGCATCTAGGTATGAAATTTCTTCTCCTTTATTTTTTATTATTTTTAAACTAGTAAATTATTCTTATATCAACAGCCTCAACAAGTTGACTACTAAATTTCTCTTTTGAATTTTTTATTTAATCAATAAAAATTCATCTTAGAGGTAAATTCTACTTCCTCTCATTATTATTGCAACATAATTTTTCATTTATAATGTTTTATACCACTGAATTTTGTTTTTTGGATATAACTGAAAACACTACTAATTTAGGATCATGTTGTTATCCTCAACAAGCTGACTACACAATTTCTCTTTTTAATTGTTTATTTAATAAATAATCATTCATGTTAGAGGTAAATTTTACTTCCTCACATTTTTATTTCAACATACTTTTTCGTTTACAATGTTTTATACCACTACATTTTTATCTTTGAATATAATAAAAAATACTACTAATTATTATCATGTTGTTGATGTCCTTTATAATATTACCTTCCCACATAAATATTCCAAGAAGTCTCCCATATGTTTTCCCTATATTATTATCCATAAGTTATTTCATTGAAGTTGATTATTCATAGTAGTGGAAGTAAAATTTTTCATGGATTTCCTAGCCACTTGAGCCCCTATCATTGAATACAGGTAATTAAGAGATTGATTTTTATTTCCCATTGGTAGTAATATTCTCTATCTAGGTCTCCTTTCATTCTTGGTTTAAATTGGTTCTCACATAATGTCAACCATATTCATTTCCAATTTTGAATTTTACCCTAGTATCTTGTAATCATCAACTACACTTGGTCACTCATGAGACTACTCTATAATCAATTATGGACAATTACTATCGAGTTGTAGTTTATTCTCTAGGAACCAAGAAACTCCAGTGAAATACCTATAAAATTACACCATCTCTTTCACATAGTTTTTCTAGTGCTAGTGTCGATGCATGACGTTCTCCACTACCATGGACATCTTCTTTTCTGGGAAATTTAATTCTTCTATAATTGTGACAACATACTCTAGGAACTACTCCAATCTACCAAGATAGAAATCATAACTCAGATATATATATTTTATTGATTTCCCCCCCTTAATTGATCACTAAAACTCCCTTGTGGTTCTTTTATTTTTACTATATAGAATATATTATACTATAAATAAAAATATTTGGGTCCATACCTTCCACAACACCAATAAAACCATTGAAATATTTAACTTTCAGGTTGGTTCAAGATCAATCCAGCTCCATGTTCTAGTTTTCATGATGTAGTGTAAGCCTACTCCATAATTAAAACAATATATTATATTTCCACAAGTGGGTGTCTCCAAGATTACATCAAAACTCAGTGGCTACATGCTCATGCACAAACTTATCATGAATACTATATCCAAGATCCAATGACCCACATTTAATCTATACTATCCCCACATATCCCAGAAACTATACATTCTTATTCTATATTCCAATCTCACCAAGCATAGAGCACCCTTATTGTTTCTTGAAACCATAGGTGTCTCACCATGTCAAACCATGTAAATGAAAAATCATAATTATATCATCATTTTATAATTCAACGAGAGTTCATTCATAGTCTCACCACTATTATAAAAGATTATCCTGAGTTTATAGGGACATGTGCATAATCAATTTTCCCTTGAAAACTCTAAACTATATCAAAACACTAACTCAAAGAGTGTATTCATCTTAAGATCACTAGGTATCTCTATATTCCTGAACCCAAAATCCTCTAAGAGTGTTATTACCCATGGTAACCGAACATTCTATCCACCATGAATGCAATTATTCTACTTAACATGTACCAATGTCACCTAGTATAGAAATCTGAATGAGACTTCCCTTCCCGAAACCATCCATAAGGATGAATGAACTACCATATAAGTACTTATCATAGAGAACCCAATTTACCTAACACACCTATCATAAATGAAATTTCAAATTTGTGTGAATTGATATCATAAACCTAAGTTTCTTACTTATGCCTCACACACCTAAATGTTCTTAAAAAACGTCCAAATGGTCTGATGGGTTACCCTCAAATGTCAGAATGTACTAAATTCCAAACCTGGAGTCATGATAAATAAGGTAACCACTCTCTCAAACCAACTCCACACATTATGCCTAATAGTGGTCATAACTATGGGTTTCACTTATCCCCATCTCAAGGTAACATGTCATTTAACATTCGAAATACTTTTATGTTTCAACCACCCATTGAAATTAATTTCAACCTACCCACTCACAGGTCAAGAATAAACCGATAGTTTTACAAGTATTCAAAACACATCTCAAAACAAGCTCACTCACACTGTAACCTACATAAAAATTCACTATAGTTTCAGAGCCTTCTCATAATAGGGATACCACATAACTCTATCACTCTCAATATCCCCAACCACCCAAACATAGGGTCTACATCTACTATCCACCATGTCACCAATATATATATATATATAATTCAAAATTATTTTCATTACACTTTAAAATTTTATATTAACCCAAAAATTACACAATAAGAGCTTAGATAAATAAAATTTCAGTTAAATTATATCAATTATATAATTGAATAGTATAAATAGAAATTTATTCCTAGATAACATGGACTTTCCTCATACATGGGTTGGCTAGTCCCAGGGAAAAGCTCCATACCATGTCTCGACACATTCTTAATTTATTTTGTACCTTTACAAAATAGTAAGACTAAAAAATCCTCTAATAAAATTTTACTAGGTCTTACCACCAATCGTTGATTGAACCATTGGTAGATATAATACCCCAGGAATTCAGCCCCATATAATGGAGGATGCTGACTAATAGTGAGGGTGTCAAGTAGTATGGTGGGAGACTATACATGAATATTCGATTAAAAAAACATTATAAATAAATATACTAATATAAAAATATGTAAATTATACATTTAATGACCCAATTAAATGTTTCAATAATAATAAAAATAATCCATGCAATAAAAAATTAATTTTATGAAATACATTCAGGTAGTCATAATATAACCAGATATCAAAAGATAAAACTATGAAAACTATAAAAAATGGTCTTGAGTATCAACCTGGACCCAACACCCATGCTTATTCTTAGAAACCATGAAATCAAAAACATCAAGTGCATTCCCAAATATAAATATACAATATAATATTGATAACAACTCAGATTCCCAACTTCTATGGTAGAAAGTGCAGGTTTTTATTATAACTCGGTAAGACTCAAAAGATAGTGTCCCTAAAATTAAAATTCAATTGTTTTTTTCATTGAGATGTTATTTAATAATCAATTATTGATTATATTATTAATATTTGAAAAATTTATAATTTAAGTTAAAGTGTAATAAAAATAATACTGATGATTGATCTCTACAATGGCACTCAACATCATTTTGTATCTACCTTTTCCATCACTGGAGAGTCTATAGTCATGGTACATGTCAAATTGTAAATGGTAGCAATGTAAAAAACCAAGGAAACCAAGGAAAGTAAGGGAATAATAATATTATAGAACCTAGATGGCTCAATATAGCATTCTATCTCAATAAAATTCATACAGAATACAAAGGTGTGAGCCTTTCCATTCTTCCCAATCCATTCTTCCAGTCTAAACTCAAGGAACCATCCTTGATATTTAGAATAATGGTAGTATTATAACCCATAGCTTATGATGGAGGTATTCCAACCAAATAGATCAAGTATAATCCAGTTAACTCATCATTCGAAATTAAATGAGGGTACACCATAAGAATCCAAAACAGTAATTGATGACATTTGATACCTAAGACACAACCTAAATCCGAAGGGATATTCCCCTTGTAATTTCACTTAAATTACCCTTAATTTCATTTCTTATGAGAACCCTAATCACGGTGTGTGTAAAATTTAGTGTTTGATAGATTCTTGTTGTGACTTGTTCCAATTTATATACTGTAGGCGTTTCAAGGTAATTATTTTATTACAAAAATTCATGAAGTGATTTAGTTTATTAAATTCATCTTCTATATTAATTATACTAATATTTTATTCCCATGATTATTTTATATAAATTATCTAAATGATTTTAATTCTTGGATATGAAGTGGTTTTCTTTAAAATTGTTTTCCCTATTGTAATTAAAATTTTACCCATGAAAAATATAAAATTAAAAGAATATGGGACTCATTTAAAATATTTTGGATGATGGTTGAATGTTTTTATCTCTACCTTGCTTTTTAAATGAAATAAACCATGTTTAAGGGTGTATTTTAATGTTAAGAGTTGGTTTTTTTATGTTAAACCTAAGGGAGGGATTTTTTTAACTCCCCCTTAGTTCAAATATAATGACACATACCACTCTATCATAGACATGAAACCTTTCTTGTCCCATTATGGTTTACCTTGTTGATAATACCTTTATAGGATAGAGGTAATAATTTTATCTCTGATACTGAAAGGGTTGAGATTTGTTATAAAAATAAAGGCACTTTCATTACAAATTTGAATTAACTATTAAGTTTTTATGTTCTAATATTTTTACTTTTTATAGTACATATCCCTTTTTTAATTATGGTTTAAATTTTTGATTGGAAGATAACTTTTTTTCTTGTTATAGAATGCATAGAAGCTGGATGTATCATACCGATAGGATTTCAACCACGTTTCAAAATAATTTGGAGAATTTTTTAGATTTTTCATTTGACAATGCTTCAGATGGAGGTTGTATACAGTGTCCATGCTATAAATGGATTGGAAGACTATGGTTAATCTAGGAAGAAGTTAGATACCATATAATGAAATTTGGATTTCAAACAAACTATTATGTTTGGTATCACCAAGGAGAGATGATTCAATGTTCTACTAGTCATGAACAAAATGAAAGAAGTGGGGTAACATGCAATAAGGTAAAATTCAATAGTCATCCAAACCATCACCAAGGTAGGTATCTCAGGAATAAGGTCATCATGATAGATATAGATTGTTTTTATGCTAGAGTAGTTGATGGATGATGATTAATATGATTCTTAGATGGTGAGAGGTGTTTTTCTAATATCTTATACCCTCATCTATGTTTTATTTGATATTATAGCTTCCCATTTTTTTCTAAGAAACTAGTGTATCAATTGTGACTAAAAGCGGAATTAACTCAGAGTATCATGGGTATATATTCCCCAGGGGTGGGGATGGGTGGGGGGAGGGGGGATGGGTGCAGGGGGTGGGGCTGGGTGTAGGGGGAGGGGTTGGGGGGGGGGGTGGGTGTAGGGGGAGGGGATGGGTGCAGGGGGAGGGGGTAGGGGTAGTGGAGATGCATGTGGGGGGGGGGGGGGGCAGTGGGGGTGAATGGGGTGGGGGGGGGGGTAGTGTGCAGGGGGTGGTGGGGGTGAAGGGGGTAGGGGGTAGGGAGGTGGGGGGGGGGTGGTAGTGGGGGTGTAGGTGGGGGCGGGTGGGGGGTGGGGGTGCAGGTGGGGGGGGGCAGTGGGGGGGGGGGTGAAGGTTGGGCATGGGGGCTGTGGGGGGGAGTGTGCAGGGGGTAGTGGGGGTGAAGGGGGGGGGGGTGTAGGGGCTAGAGCCGGACCCAGTGCCGGTGCCGGTACTGATACTGATGCCGATGCCGATGATGATACTGGTGGTGTGAGAGGTGGTGATGGTGTTTCTATAGGAGGGGTGGTTGATGGTTATCATGATTCTGATGATACTGATATTGAGACTCATTATTGATGTAAATTTTATTTTTTGATTGTTAATATGTTTAATTTTATTATGCAGTGATGTTTGATTATTGGAATATTGAATTGTATTGCGATTTTTCTGTATATTTCTACATATATTGAATTATTGAATTATGATTTATATTTGTTTATGTAGTAGTTAACTTTTTATTATTATTATATTGAATTTTATCCTCCTCTGATGTGACCATTATACCTCCCCACTGACGCTACTCTGAGGTGACCCCTCTATCTCCTCCGGCGCATCTCTGACAGTATGTAGTTCAATTTTCCATTTTTCGTTGATTGTTTTCTCTTTATAATATTTTTTTTATCCCCCTCATTTTTCTATCTTTTAAATTTATTCTATAGGTGAACCCATTTTGGCACACCTCCAATGGTATATTTTTTTATAGAATGAAACTTTGACACCATAGACCTATTTTTAAATATATAATCTTCCATAAATTAGTTTAATTGCTGATTTGTAACGACATTTTTTTCTATGTTAATATAATCTTTTTTGTTCCAAGATTATTATAATTGGGAGATAGAAATATCTTATCGAGTAAAAATTCATGGTCATACTAAAGAGGATGAAGAGTTGTGGAAATAGGTTAGATGTTTGAGGCATTATGTGCTTTGGATTCAATTTACATAAATGTTATATAATCAATATTCATTTCTATAATAACACAATCAGGCCTCGATTACAATTTTTTTTTCTGAAATTTATTTTTTGTGTACTAGGGGTTGGGTACAAGAATATCCAAGGAGGTAAAATAATACTTCAGTGTGCTCCAAAATCATAAGAAGTAATTTTTGTGGGTCGATGATGAATATGGAAATGCAATTGAGCTTTCATTCAGCAAGAAAAAAAATAAAATCTAAAAATAATTGGCTTTGGAAGTTTGAGGTTCAAAATTTACTTTTATAGTTTATTTCTAGGTTTATATGTAATGATATTTTTGTGTAGATTAAACTTTGATTTGTGATCCCTAATGAAGTTAGCTGTGAATTCCTAAGGTATCACAACAGGTGGGTGACAGTCTTGGAATTCCATCCGACAAATAACGTCATTCTGCTGTCTGGGGATAAGGTTGGTTCTTTAATTTTCCTTTTTATGTATATATTCTGAGAATTATGTATTTTATTCTGTTTATTTATATATTTTTTGTTACCTTGGTTCCTTTGTAATGTAAGGACAACTTGGTGTTTGGCATTACAATAAGGTTTATGAAAAGATGGTGCATAGAAACATACACAACTACATACTCAACAATATGAGGTGAGTTATATGTTTATTGGGATATAGGGTCCACATATAATTGTTTTTATAAGATTCACATTTATTTTTGTGCCTAGTAAGAATCATGTGTGTGCTCAAAAGTTATCATTGATAAGTGCTATAAGCAGTGCTGTCAAACAGATCTTTAATGATATTACACCCACCTTAACTGTGTATGTGCTACTTAAAATATAGTTTCACAATTTGTGATTAGTTTAATTGGACAAATGATAGATCAGTATATAGAGCATCCTCATATGGAACTGTTTGTTGCACTGACATGGAAACTGGAATGGAAACATCTTTCATGGACCTTAACCGCAATGGATGGTAGGTAGTGTTTGATAATGGGTCAATTTTTTTCTTCCATTTTATGAATTATTAGAAACTTCCAATTCATTATATGGTTTGGGACAACCTCTTAACTGAACATTAGGAGTTATGGTCATATAAATTTTCAATTGTGACTTATAGATGCCTTTTTTGTAGGTCCCAAGCAGTTGGAAGATGCTATATGGTTTGGATATTAACTTGGATAAAGGTTTTGTCCTTGTTGAAGATAGTTTTTAGTTTCTTTACATGTTAGTATTCCAATTAGGAACTTTTTATTTTTACAGTTGGTGTTTTTTTAAAACTTTACAATCTACTTGAGATGGTATTTTAATTATGTAATTAGAATGCCTAAAATACATCCTTATAAGCATGTCTATGTTTTTTATTTTGTTGATTGGATTCCAAACATTTGGGCACATTTAAAGTATATTGAAGGAGGTTGATGTTCATCCATGACTTGCATCTTTTTAAAGCTCTGTTTGGAACATGTCTGCTTGGTTTTATTACTCATTCAATGTTAGTTGTTGATATATGATTCAAATTAGCTACCCCAAAGATATTGTGAACATGTTCTAGGTTTTATTACTCATTCAATGTTATTTATTGGTATATGATTCAAATAAGTTACCTTAAGGTTATAATTATAATTAAAATGATTCACTGATATAGGAAACTAGAATTGTTGTAGAGAGGGGGGGATTGAAGGTTAGTTTCCATTATAATTGAAATGATTTACTGATATAGACAACTATAATGAACTCCGAAGGGAGAGGGGCTGTTAGGGGGGGATGGTGTTGGGGAAGAGGGTAGGGGTGTGTGCAAGGTGGGTGGGGGGGGGGGGGGGTGGGTGGGGGGGGGTGTGCAGGGGAGGGGGGCTGGTGTTGGGGAAGAGGGCATGGGTTTGTGCAGGGGAGGGGGTGGGGGTGTAGGGTGAGGATTTAAGGGGTGTGTAGTGGGAAGGGGGTAGTGGGGGTGTTTTTACAAGTATTCCGGGGTGGTGGTGTCGGGGAGAGGGCAGTGGTGTGTGCAAGGGAGGGGGTGAGGGGGGAGGGGTGTGCGCAGTGGGAAGGGGGAAGTGTGTGTGTGTGGGGGGGGGTGTGAAGGGTGAGGGTGGGGGTGGGGGGTTACAAGTATCCAGGGGTATGGGTGGTGTTGGGGAAGAGGGCATGGGGTGGTGGTGGGGAAGAGGGCATGGGTGTGTGCAGGGGGGGGGGGGCAGGGTGAAGGGGGATGTCCAGGAGGCGGGGGGGGGGGGGGGGGGGGGGTTGGGGCAATGTGCAGGGGGAAGGGAGGGGGCAGTGGGGGTGGAGGGGGGATATGAATATATGCAGGTGAAGGGGGGATGGGGGGTGAAGGGTGATGGGGGGCAGTGTGTAGGGGGTATGGGGGTGCGGGGGGGGGGGGGGCAAGAGTTGTGGGGGTGTGGGGGGGGGGGGGGATGCCCAGGAGTGTGTAGGTGTTAGGGAGGGGGGCTATCCTGGAGTGTGCAGGGGGCAGTGGGGGTGCAAGGGGGGGGGGGGTGAATATATGCAGGTGAAGGGGGACTGGGGGGAAGTGTGCAGGGGGTGTGGGGGTGCAGGGGGGGAGGGCAGGGGTGTGGTGGTGCATGGGGAGGGGGGTTGTCTAGAAGTGTGTAGGTGACAGGGAGGGGGCTGTCTAAAAGTGTGTAGGGGGCAGGGAGGGGGGTAGTCCAGGAGTGTGCTGGGAGGGGGCATGGTGTAGGGGGTGTGGAGGTGCAGGGGGAGTGGGGCTGTCCAGGAGGGGGTGTATATATGTAGTTGAAAGAGCTAAAAAGATAGTTTGGATTCCTGTTTTTGGCCTCCTGATGGCTTTTCCTTTTCGATCATTTGTTGATTTTGATGACTTGTATTGGTATGCATGATAAGGATGCATGCTATATAGGGAACCAACAATAAAACACAGATGATGCAATTGATTTGATTCCATGAATTGCAACTGGAATTGACGTGAATATAAAATTCAGGAGGTAATGGTTATTTTATACAATTTTTTAAAAGACATTAGTAACCATTTGTTATGTTTTTAATCCAATTGACATGGAATACACCATATTGCAGAATTGATGATTTCGAGTTGACTCTTGAGTGTGAAATATTCAATACTCTGGAAATTTCTTTGTATCATGGTTGGATAGTTGATCCCAAAGTATGAACTTTTGAATCTTGTACCTTTATGTTTTTTTAGAAAAAATATTTTATACATTCTCTCAGTTTACAGTTTATTGTTTTCCTTTTTCTTCTTGCTTTTTCTTAATATGCATGTTTGTACGTATATACATGCATGGGGGTGTCCGGGGGGGGGGGGGGGTATAGTGGGGGGTGTTTAGGGGGTGTCTAGGGGGAGGGGTTGTCCAGGGGTGTCCAAGGGGTCCAGTGGGGGGGGGGGGGTGTCTAGGGGTTTCGAAGGGGGGGGGGTGTCTAGGGGAGTTCAGGGGGGGGGGGGGGTGTCCAGGGGGTGTCCATGTGGGGTCTAGTGGGGGGTGTCTAGGGGGGGGGTCCACGGGGGGGGGGGGGGGGGGTGTCCAGTGTGGGGTGTCTAGTGTGGGGTGTCCAGGGGGTGTATCCAGGTGGTGTCCAGGGGGGTCCAATGGGGGGGGGGGGAAGGTCCAGTGTGGGGTGTCCTAAGGGGTGGGGGGTGGTCAGGGGGTGTACAAGGGGGGGGGGGGGTCTAGGGGGTGTCTAGTGGGGGGTCTCCAGGGGTGTCCAGGGGGGTGCAAGGGGGTGTGCAAGGGGGTTCTGTTCAGGGGGAGAGTGGGGGTGTGCAAGGGGGGAGGGGGTATGCGTGGGGGGGTTTGTCTTGGGGGAATGGGAGGGGTTGTTGGGGTGTCCATGGGGAGAGTGGGAGTGTGAAAGGGGGGGGGGTGTGCTGGGAGGGGGGGGGGTCTGTCCAGGGGAAGGGAGGGTCTGCATGGGGTGTCTTGGGGGATAGAGGGGGGTGTGCAAGTGGGGAGGGGGGGGGGTGTGGTTTCAAAGTGGTTTGCATTCTAGTTTGCAACAGCAAAATGAAACCAAGGTGGGAAACTGTTGTTTCTAAGAAAACCATATATACCCACAGTTTGAAAAACCATGGGTATATATGCTACTGAGAAACTATCTATACCCATGGTTTGTTGAACCGTGGGTATGTGTACTGTAAAGAAACCTTTCTATACCCACATTTTACTAAATTGTGGGTATATAATTTCTGCAGTAAAAATGTATACCCACGGTTCTATAAACCATGGGTATAAATCTATACCTACGGTTTACCAGAACCATGGGTAAGATGAAATTTCTATGGGCTATATGCACAGTTTCTACAAAACCGTGAGTATAGGGGAATCCTGACACTTTGGGAGCCCACAGTTTGATGGGCTATACCCACAGTTTGAAACCGTGGGTATAGGTAAATTTTCCAGCAGTGATAAGGGGAAGAAACCCAAATGTATCCGTGTTTTAACATCCAGACATGCCAGTGATGTCCAACGTGACTACTCCCCCAATAAAATGTTGCTTCCCCGACTTTACCCCTTATAATTTCTAGACAAAATCATCATAATTAACCGGCGTCCACAAATATATGGCATCATGAATTAGATTCACGAACAACATCTTAATCTTTATCGAAGACCCGGACTAGGATATGAATTTCGAGGAGGAATCCATATAAGAAGATACCCATGTCCCATAATCCTGTTTCAATCAAGGAGAAAACGTCCCTGAATAAGCGATAGATGTCTCCCACATTTGGAAAACGAGAATGCGGGGAAACAGCCAGTGCATCCTCATAGACGGATGCACACCCTGACAAAATAATCAAAAACAAATATATATATATATATATATATATTATATTATATTAATATCACTCACTAATTGTAATTAATTTAATCAATTAGCATAAAACAACTTTTTGAGCATAAAAATAGTTTTCTATAAAAATATTCACTTTATATTCAATTGCTTATTATATTCATTTATAATTAACTTGTAACCAATTAATTCGTTATATATTTTTATAAAATATAATTTTCATAATTTAGTTTTTAATATTCATAAATACTAATTTAATGGCTAGTTTAAATCTCATTATATTTTAATAATATATTATTGTTTGATAAAACTTGCTCTTACATGTAACACAAGTCATCAAGGAAGGCCACTCTTATTTGCAACACATGATAATTTGTTTTTTCATGTATTGAAATATATAGAGTCTATTTTAAATAATAAATATATTATAAAGTATCCAGATATTATATTACCTCACATGCTTGGTGTCATGTGTCATACACACTCTTAAATACAAGGTTCTTACATTAAATTTTCAAACCATCACATTCTCTCCACATTATTTAAATTTCTTCTTCACAATTTAAACTCGATTATGGTGATATATTGTTTGATACTTCAAATGTTTGAAATATAACATCATGATAAGGTTTCATAATTCATCCTCTATAAAAGAGATAATGAAAAGTAAAAAGGTCACATGGACTACCTTTTAACTAGGTCTGTATGTTGGATAACATCAGTGGAAAGTAGAGATACATACCTAGAGGAAAATCATAAATATTTATAGGGAGTGAATGAATTCATCAATAAAAAACTATTCAATGATCAATAGAATGTTGAGGGACTCAAATCCATTAATATTTGATCATTTATAATACCACCAGTTCAACAAAAATTAAGGTATTAAGAATACATTTTATTTCTATGTTATTTTCCTAATGTTGGGTAATTATTTTACTAATCTTGAATATAGGGAAATATTCATACTATATAGGCTTCAATTTCATGTGAACAATCCTAACTTTTGGTTGTACTTCGATCAAATTCTAATTCATTCCTTTATTACTAGAAATTAATTACTAATAATTATTTTTTATGCTTGATGCACTAAATGACACTTTTAAAGGATCATAAGGCCTATAAAAGAGTAACAATTCTAAATATTTGTCTTTAACTATTTTACAAAACTAATATGGTTTATAGATTAATCTCTAATCCTCAAAAGTGATACTACTGGTTCATCATTTATATTTATTTTTTAAAATTTTTAACTAAAAAATGAAAAATTAACCAAGACATTTCATGGGTCAGTGGTTGGTGTGAAACCCCTATTATCCCCATATCATGGGTTAAAGACTCGCGTCCTTGTAATATTTGATTGGTTTTCACCCAATATATAGGTTTTCTTTTTATTAAAACCATATTAATATAATTTCCAAAATATGATGGACATCCTTGAAATAAGGTTAATCACTAAGCATCCTTTTAACTAAGGTTTTCAATACAACCTCAATACATAAATACTTCATCCATTTATTTTACACATAGGTCTTTCCTTGGTCTAGGGTTGACCCAAAGTATCTTTTCTAGGATTTATAAATCATGACACATTATATTCTATATAAAACACATTAGGTTTAACCTAGGATATTAATTGTCAAAATACTTTATAATGGTTTGTAAAGAAAATGTGAATTATCCAAAGTATATCCCCCTAGAGTGTCAATCCAAGTGCACAGTAAGGATTGTTGTCGTGTACCAAGTTACCTTGAGTTAGGGCCGGAACACCTTATTTGAGTTGTTACTCCCAGGTAAATTTCTGCTAAAACCATTTACCCTTGTAGAATCTAGATATGGATATATTTCTAGGAATAACCACATAATATCTACCTTACCAAAATTATAGGGTGTTCGTCTATACTTATCATAAAATTCTACCTTACGGATATGTTATCTAATCTATGTTTTCCTAAATCTAATTCCCAAGGTTTTTATTAAACTTTCTTTGATACCAAAAGTAGTGAACCAACCCTAGATATCCTGATGATGGTGTCTTCCATCAATTCAATTGGTATAATTACAAATAATCAATCCCCTAATGGATGATCAATTTATCAGTCTTAGTAAATCAAATACATAAATGAGTCACTTATTACAAAATAATACACTAATTAAAACATATTTTTTTCTTCTTTATAAATAAATAACTTCAAGGATAACTCTAATAAATCTAGTATATCTCTTCATATCTTTCATAGTACTCTTTTTTGATTTCCGGGGAAAGAAACATAATAAGGGCGAGCTCAAATACTTAGTAAGGGGAAAATATAGTGGAAGAAATAATGAATCCATGAGAATAATTATTATGGCATGGTAAAAAACCAAAAAAACATACCATGTAACCACAAAACCAATAAGGAACTGCATAAAAAATATGTAAAGGTGATAACTAGAAACACATGACATTCAAATAACTAGATAAGGAAAAATAAATATGATAGGGTAAGAAACTGAAATACATTCCATCTAAATAACTGAAAATGTAATGTATCCATAGATATGATGACGAGAAATATCATATATGAATAATAATTAATCAAAATGAAGGAAATGATTAATTATTGGACATCATGTCTTTGGTACATGAGGACCTATACTGTCAAGATCCATCCTCTGGAGAGTTTAAAACTACAGTTAAAAAGCCATTTAATTTGCACAACTTATTTATCTTATGAGAACATGTTGATGAATTGAGGAGCTATATAAAGTCCAAGATCTACCCATAATTTCATGTCCAAATCATTCCTCATATCGAATAACCAATTTTATCAACAAACAATATGACTAATCAAATATATGTATTGAATAAATAATACAAAATTATCAATATCAAAAAACTATCAAAGCAGACACCATATGTAAAATGGTAACAGTTTAGGAAATAATAATATAAATTAAATGATAATATGGATATTCAAATGAAAAATGATTACAATAAATTTATTGTTTTAAAATAAGGTTAATAATAAAAAAAATTAAGTGAGATTTTAAAGATAATCATTAAGAATAATCTTGATCAGAATAATCATTAAGCATTCCAAAGTGTCCCATACCACTTTGAAACATTTGATTCATAATATCCAGAAAGGTATGACATTACATTATACTTATAATATAATTAGAATAATGGGATTTATGATATAATAATAGAAATTCAGTATATACACCAAATAAAAGTGAATTAGTGTATAATAACAAATAGGTCCCAATGGAATGTAAATTGAGACGAAATTTCCTTACCATTACAGTAACATATGAATTGGAAGAAAAAAAATTAATTATCATCCAATTAAAAATTTAAATAACATGATGATAAATTAATTTATGATATATTATATAAATGTGGTTGGTAGGTACACTACACAAAATAAGTATGTGGTGTACAAGAAATTTATCTCACATATGAAAAGAGTGAGGTGAAAATCCCTTACTTGAGTTTCTTTTTGGGTGAACATCATTTAACTTATTATATAATAAAATTATATTTATTTTATACTTTATTGAGAACCTTTTAATGTTTATCATTAATTTAATTTCACTTTTTACTATGTTGTATACAACTACTTAAACAATTATGTTTACGTCGTGTGTTTTGGATAAATTCTGTTTTTGTGTAAAAAATAACATTGGTTGGTCAACTATGGTCAAAGGGTTCATTATATAACATCTCTAAAATAATAAACATGACATAATACCATATTTTTAAATGAATTATAATTTTAAAATCAATCAATAAATATGGTTATGAAAAATGAATCATCTTTACGATCATGGAGACGGTAGGCTGTACGTACGCATGAGTAACGTTCTCATTTTTCAATGATCATTATGGAAAGAAGGTAAAAACAAAAAATATTTAGATAATGATAATTATATCGTAAATACGATAATATTTAATCATATATACTTATATATGTAATTATTATGATGAAAAAGTAATCACATCATGTCGAGGGGGCAGTAGTTCCCACATCCACAAACAATGTTATCACTTTTTAAGTGCGTGAAGGGTAATAATAAAAATGATATATATAGTATATTTCAAGAAAGTTAATAATTTCATGAATATCATATATATGTTTTTATGTATCATATTTTTAATTAAAACCACCCTTTATACATTCCATGTTTAGTGTGAATGAATCACAATGCTTCGAGGGGGCGGTTGTCCACACTTCCTCAAACGATGTTATCATATTAACATAAAATGGAAAATATTAAAGGTACATGTAATAAAAGTATTAAATAAGTATAAATACATAATAAATATCATATATATAAAATATAAAAAGAGTGTACATCTTAATTTCCAACCATGAAAGTTGTTAAATGAAAAATGAACAATCATTGTTTCGTGAGGCAATAGTTCGCCGTACATAGAAACCGCATGTTTGTTACCAATTAGATGAGGGTGTGTGTAAGTGTAGGTAAAAACCATAAAATAAAAATATAATAGTATATTTAGGATACTTTATTTTTTTAAAAATAATATAATAATAAGGGTTGAGGGGTTGGATAGTGGAAATAAAATTAAAAATCTTGAGAGAAGACGTTACCTCTTAATCGGGTAGATACTTTTGGTTTGTACCAAATGGATTCCTTGAAAGGATTTATTCACAAAGGGAGGATTCAATGTAGATGTTTGGGATTTTTATAATCTATTTGGGATGATATTTTCTGAACCTAAGTGGTTTTATAGGTGTGGGGAATGGGGAGATGTGGTGGCCTTTTATAGGGAAGGAAAAGGACTCACTTGGAAATTTTGGAAACAAGTTAAGTGTGCACATGTTATTACCTTAAAAAGTAATAACAAACCAACTAAAATAAATAATTTAAGGTTCATGGATGAATTATGGACATCAAATGGGTTTTGGAAAAGTGTATAGGTCTTTTGGGCCCTTAAGTTAAAGGTTTATTCTTTTATTAAGCTTAATTTAACCTTAATCATTGTAATTAATTTTAATTAATTTTACTAACAGTTTTGGGAAAAATCTAGGTTTACCTTATTATAAATTAGAAATTATTATGATTACAAATAGTTAATCCTTTTTTTTCAAATTAAAAACACATAATTGGAATAAATTTATTTAAAATTCATCATGCAGGCGGGATGACAATGTGAATTTTTAAAGTAAAAACGTTTGAAATTTCTTTATGTTTTTATAATAAATTTCAAAGTGAAATTGAATACAATGACACAAATTTTATTAATTTATAAAAATATTACTAATTAAAATTTAAAACCAATTAAAATTAAAATTTAAACTTATAAATAAATTATATTAAAAATCAGTTTTGACCTAAAATTTATTATTTTTAGCTATTCCTAAAAAATTGAAGTATTTCATAAAATTTTCAAAAAATAACTCTAACCTAATTATTATGTTTATATTTAAAATATTATGTTTATTTTGACATATTAAGTCAATTAAATTGTCAAAATTCAGATTTAAAATGGGTTCTTTATTAAAAGGTGGTAAAATTTTCATTATAAAAATATTAGTTTTTATGTGTAAAGTAGAGTTTGTTCTTATCATATACATATAAAATCCAATGGATGAATATAAAAATATTTGATGGAATATATAATATATATATTACACTAATATAAGTCCCTAATTGTAATTAATTTAATATATTAGTGTAAAAAAACCTTTTGAGCATACAAATAGTTTTCTATAAAAATATTCACTTTATATTCAATTACTTATTATATTAATTTATAATTAATTTGAAACTAATTAATTAATTATATATTTGTATAAACCATAATTATTATAATTTAGTTATTAAT
The DNA here is from genome assembly GCA_963277665.1 of Viscum album. Lineage (NCBI taxonomy): Eukaryota > Viridiplantae > Streptophyta > Magnoliopsida > Santalales > Viscaceae > Viscum > Viscum album. The sequence goes on along the minus strand of OY728135.1, from coordinate 1,048,247,996 downwards.
ATTTATAACTACTAATTAAATAGCTAGTGTATATCTTATTACATTTTAATAATATATCATTGTTCGATAAAACTCAGTCTTGCTTGTAACGCAAGCCATCGAGGAAGGTCTATCATGCATGTAATGCATGATAAATCAGTTTGATATGCACTGAAATATATAGAATATATTTTAAATAATAAATATAATATAAAGTATCCAGATATTATATTACCTCACATGCTTGGTGTCACATGTCATACATGCTATTAAATACAAGGTTCTTGGGGCGTCATAATGAAGCTCCCTGGAGTTCTTACTAATTTTGTTTCGGATAGAGTAACTAAAATAACATCTATATTTTTTAAGGGTTTGTAATATGTGTTGGATACCCAATTAAAATTTATCATATTGTATCACCCTTAGATGGATGTTTAGACTGATCAATCCATTCAGATTCTTAAGGATATGCTTCAGGCATGGGTGTTTGATTTTGGTGGTTTATGGGAAAAGTATATTCCTTTGGTATAATTATCATATAAAAATAGTTATAAGGATTCAATTAAAATGGATCATTTTTAATTATTTTATGGGTGGACATGTCGATCTAATTTTTGTTGGGAGAAGTTAGAAGAATAGTCTTTGGTTGGACTGAGTATTGTTAAAAAGATGATTGAAAATGCTTAGTTGATCTGAAAGAGGTTAGGGATATATTAGAGTCATAAAAAATACTATATATACCTTAATAATCACCCTTTTTGTTTTGACTTTGGTGATTGGGTTTTTATTATAGTTTCACCTCGCTTGAGATTTCATCGATTTAGAAAGCAGGGTAAGTTGGCACTTAGGTTTCTCATTCTATTCAATACTATTGAACATATTAGAAAGGTGGATTATCGGTTGGAATTTATATCTATCATGTTGTTTATTAACAATGTATTCCATGTTTCTTAATCGAGGAGGCATCATCTAGACCCTTCCCATGTGACTGAATGGGAAGATGTTGATCTTAAGAGTGACTCCTCTATGGTTGAGGATCTAGTTCAGATTATGGATAACTAGGACAAGGTGTTGTGTGGTAAACTTATTCCCTTTTTCTGTGTATTGTTCCATTTTAGATGGGATAACCATGAGACAAGGAGGAATTTTTGATGAATCAGTAGTGTCATTCTCTTTTGGTGAGTCCAAAATATTGATCACTTTCTTGGTAAAAAAATATTTATAGTGGGGAGAATATTGAAACCCATCGGGCCATAAGTATGTTTAATTTTGAGATTAGTTTATCTCATTAAATGATATAAATTAGTTTAGGAGTTAGGGGTAAATTTTTCGGATATTTTAGAGAAATAGTCCACACACACAGTCTGTGAACAGTTAGTAGTAATCGTGTGGTAATCATGCAGAATAGCTCTTTTAATTTTTAAAGGAGATTTTGATTTTTTGAGAACATTTTTTCTAACCATGTGAGTCACCAATAAAATCATATGAGTGAATGGAGTTTTTTCCAACATATTTTTTATATCTTGATCATGGTTTTTCAAACCATGTGACTATCCCCAGGTAACTATGTGGTTTTATTTTTAAGGGGAAGTGGCCACTGCACGGTTAGTGCATAGTTTGTCTAACCTTGCATATTGACCATATACCATGTATGAATTTTTTAAAATTGGAAAATTACCTTGATACCTATGACATGCTGCTACCCCAGACTACTGATCGATTCCCAAACTGATAGTCATCACTTACCTCAGGTGTGACTCCCCTTACGCCAGAGGCTACCGACTAGTAGTGGGGGTATAAAGTGGTACTATTGTGAGACTATAACCTCTATATTAGAGTGTAAAATAAATATAAAATTTCCAAACACCATCCAAAACCATAAATATTCATAGTATGATGGGTTAACTAAGCACTCAATAATAATAAATGATATAAATTAAAGGTTCAAATAACTTAATCATACATATAACAGACCACCCACTGGGCCAACTATATATAAATTCCATAAGAAGAAAATAAAATATATCTGATCCATGAAATACTAATAAAAAACTCATCCTAAGATCCACACACATGGCCAAGGAATCACACTCGACCAACCCTAGTCCTCAGCCTAACATGTGCCTACAACGAAGTAAACTTCTTCTCGGGTACCCATGTGAAGTGGTGGCCTAAGTAGAGTGAAAGTAAAAAAATCAATAGGGAACCACAAAAATATTATCTCACTAAACAAAAAGTGAAATGAAATAAATAAATAATGGAAATAAATAAATATACAACATTGGCGATCCTTGGTTCTGTAACCTCGATCGACCATACCTGTTTAGGCCCGATGCTGGTGTGTCTCTAATCATGTTGTGAAATCATGTCAACCACAAAACCACAATGAACCATAGGGTGTGTTTTCCTATTAGATATCATGAACCACCCATATGGTAGTCTTTTTGTTGTCTTCATCGCCCCCCTATGGGAGATTTCTGCTCTAGAAATATCTCAATAATATCACAGACATGGATCCATGCTCACCTCGGTATACCAAACCATCCACAACATATTATATTATAGGAACTTAGAAGATCTTGGGGTTAAAGCCCCCAATTTTAGGCCCCCAATAGGATATCAATTGATGGTACACTTGATCATCTAGACACATAATCCGTTGAAACCCAACAATATCCGAGCTCTGACTATTTGGAAGCTCTATCCATAACCAGTTCTAAATTAATGGTTTCCCAACTAGTATCAAATAACTCCCCTATGAGTGTTTTCTCAACTGAGAATAATAACTATAGATATATGACCTACCCTATGAGATTTTCCACATCAAGGGAATACACCCAATAATCAATTTATTAACCCCCCCTATATGAGTTTCCATAAAATCAGAAATATTCTCTACAGTGTACATTATATCAAACATTAATATAAAATTTATAAATGTCGGTTTACATATGCCCATCTTTCCATGAAACCCATGGTTAGTATCCCTAGAGCATGACCTAGTACATTACAACATAGACTTGCTCAAAAATTCGATTCGGGTTCTAAAGTGACACTTGTGGTCATCTAAACCCTTATCCATAACCAACCTATCACTAGGTTCACAAGTCACATGGTATCTACCTGAGTCCCCTTGGTCTCAGCATATCATAGACACCAATGAATGGTTCCCTGGTCATAGTGATAGTATCTAGTTATCAACTTATATACTAGGATGTTATATCACATAATGTAATTAAAAGGGTATAACATCTCAGCTAACTACACATGGTCTCACCTTAAGAGTAATAGTCCATAGATGGACCATGACCTATCTCGATCATCAAGGTCACTCTAGATTGGTCCACTCACCCAACCTAATTTTGATTTTCCTACGGTGTATCCACCTAGGCCTATGCATTGGATAACCAACCACCATTAGTATGGACTCACCTCTCAAGAGTTATAGAATCTACTAGGTATCTCAAAGGTCCCATTGAAACCCCACGGTACGATTATTACTAGCCACAATACCCCTTCATCATGGGGTGATCAAGGATCCCACACTAGGGCCACTAATTCTCAGTTGGTCCAACCTCCCCTCTCGAGAGGTATAAATCCTTATCAGTATCTCAACAGTCATGGCCCCAACCATCAGCAACCGAGGTGATAAGTTTGAGGCCATGGGATGTTTATGACCCCTCACCCCCATTAATTTTAATTAGGCAATTTAATTTAATTAAATTTTTTCATTTAATTAAAATAAACCAATGGTGTTTCCCCCAGAGGTGATCTCGATCATCCACATGTAATATAAATAAGAATAAATTACATGGATCAAGTACATGAGACCACTAACCATTTTAGAATCTTTTAAACTTAATCCCAAGGTCCAACAGTAAATCCCGAGGCCCACCTAAGTATATAAAGCCTCATCCATGCTCAAATAAGTTTTCCTCATCAGCCTAAGCTCCTAAATCATTCCAAACATCAATAATAAATTAATTATAAAATTTATAATTAATTAATTAATTAATTCAATTTAAACATGGGATAAATTTGGATAACTCACTGAGTTGTCACGCCACACTAGAACCACCTCCCATTTCTCCCCATGGGACTATCTCATGTATCGAACCTACACTAGTAAAATTCCCCAACATCATACAAAACATCAATAGGAATTTAAATTAATTTTTAATAAAATACCTATTAATTTTTTTGCATAACATATATTAAACAAAAAAATGATCAACCACATGAAGACAACATCCTAGGTCACCCTCTTCATTGGAATAGAAAAACACCATCATTCAATACTGATTCCAGCATGATAAAATGGAATCAGAACCAAATCCCAAACCAAAGAAACCTAAAATTATCAAAGAAGAGTGGGGAATATCCATAGAGATCACCAGAGTTGATGATGCACCTATAATTATTGATTAATGGCCTCAAAAACACCCTAAATCAAAGGGAGATCAAAGGGGGAAGAGGGATAGAACCTTGGATGTGAATAGGAGAGGGTGGAAAAAGAGAGAGGCCAACCCTGTAAAAACATGTATGGGAGAAGTTATCTTTTACCACTTTTAATTGAGCACATAGTCTGGCCACACGGTTTTACAAACTGTATTCCAACCATATTGGTGACACTACCTCAATCCATATACCTCACATGGTTATGGAGGATGGTTTAACATATCAGGAACCAACCTTGCGACATGTCTCAATTTAATGCAGACACTCACATAGTTTCTTGGAACTTTCCACATGGTTTCTCAAATCACGCACCTTTATATTATTGGTTGCATGGTTTTGGAACATGGTTAGTACTAACCATGAACCAACCATGATTCATAATATACCTTTCCAAAAACTCAAACTTGGAGCCTTGAGCCATTGAGACATTCCTAAAACCTCTAAAACCTCTAATGAAAATCATTCCAAGTCTGAATTGGGCCTTTTTCAGGGTTACAACTCTCATAATTCCATTCTGAATCTCCTATTTAACTCATCCATTAATCCAAAAATTTAAATTCCTCTAGAAAATTTCAACTCGTATGGCCCTAGGATTTTAAAATAACCTTGGTCACTTTTATTTATAATATCCTCTTAATATCTCTTTAGCTTGACCTAACTCATATTTGGAACTCTATAATGTCCTCTCTTTGGTTATTTGGAAATTATCCTTCATTCTTAGTGGATCTCTTCAAGGCATGTTTATATTCCGACCCATTTTCTCCTCCTCTTAATATATTTTTTATGAATCTCTTTTCCCCTTGTTTTGTTTGAACCTGGATGGGATATAATTGCTGGATATAGTGGGTTTTAAAGGGAATTGATGATTCTTATTGAGGTTCTAGGATTTTAAGGACTCTATCAATTTAATTCCAATCTTCATTTTAAAAGGAAAATAGGTTTTATTTGTTGATGAGGTAGGTGTCTCTACATAATGGTTATATCAGATGAATTAATTAACATTATTGTAAATTCATTTGTTTTAATTTATCAATTGGATCAACATAGAATCTATTTAGTATATTCTATATAATTGTTTCTTTAGTGGTATGGGAAATGATTTTTAAAGGGATTTTTTATTTAGAATTAGTTTTATGCACATCCGGTGTTCAACGAAATGACTCAAAGATATTTTTTTAATATAAAATGGATTTTTTAGCATGAAAGTAGTGTTTATTTTCTTTTTGGATTTTGTTTACAAAATTTTCATAATGGTTTACATAGATGTTTTAAAAAAATAGCACATTTGAAACCTTAGGTGTGTCGATTTATTGATATATACAAACCTTTGTGAGTGTGGACCCATTAAGGGCATGATTGTGATATTAACAAACTGTTGTAAGACTTGATATTGGTAAGATGCATGGTATTCCTAGTTTAGTGTTCCTTCATGAATCCTAGTATATATTACTATAGGCTAAAGTGAAATTTAACCTTGGTTATTTAAATTATGGTATTATTTCATGTTTTTATTATCACATATTTATCTTTTGAGACGTGTATTCTTTTTTATTATTACCACTTTATTATCATACATGTTTATATTCATATTCTATTATCTTTGATTATGGATTCTTTTGAAAGGATAAACTAAAGGATGTTTACTATAAAATATTTTAAAAAGGAAATAGATTTATGAAACTTGTTTTGTTTAAAAGGTAAAACTAATAGTTTCATAGTGATAAACAATATATAGATTCATGGTGGTATCCTACTGGGTGTTTTCCTCACATCAAAAGTATTCCTTCAGGTATATGTAGATTTGGATTTATAGGAAACATGTAAAGGGAATGTAATATTTTAGTTTTTTGACTTATCTTGGTTTTTTCATCTTCTTAGTGAGTTTGGTTGATGGTGTTATAAGTTCACATGGAGACATAGTTTCATTCTTATTTATTTTTTTATTTTGGGTTTATAATTTTTGAATTTTCCTTGTTTGTATCTTATGTTTATTCTTTTCTTTGAAATTTTAGTTTGTTATTTATCTCCTTTTAGTTACTCTTGAGACATGTTTTGGTTTTTTTTGATTAACCACCTCATGGTGGGAGAACATGGGTGACATATTAGGTCTGGTCGAGTTGGTTCATTATAAAAATCCCCATCATACAAAACCCAATCACTCAAGAATTTTATTCAATTTAATTAAAAACCCTAAATAAATTCATCAGGTAACATACCTCAAGTAAAATGGAAAGAAATAACCAGAAATCATCCTACTGGGATATCCTCCATCCACTACACATAAAATCCCCCTTATCCATGTCAATTACACCATGATCCAGTGGAATCAGAATGAAAACCCAATCAAAAATCATCATAAATGAGAGGGATTCAAGGGGAAAAGGAATAGAGGAATAAGGGTAAAAATTCATCTTGAATTCACCAAACACCTCCAAATTCCCCTCACTAATAGAGATCAAAAGAGGGAATAAAGAGGGGGATATTTATCTAAAATGGACCTATACCGATTCCTAGTTTGACCTAAAATCAAAGGGTGGACGACCATAAAATGAATGTTATGCCACTCATTTTAAAATTGGTAAAATGTATATGCCATAATGTTACCCTATGCTTTATAGGATGATGCCCTCTTCCAGGAAATCATGATGACATGAACTCATGGGTCATAACGTGACACAACTCCCTCAGCTAGAACAAAAACCCTAAGGCCATAGCCTCCATGATATATGCTTCACCCTCCACAGTGTGACCCTCACCCTTACGACACAAAAAAACACCCCACAAACCTCAACACAACATGAACCAATGTTCTTGGTGCGACCAAACACTTTTATAATAAATTGAAAAGAAAATACATAAAAGTTCCCATGAATCATATGCACAAGTCACTATCACATCATGAATTCACCAGACACAATGTGACTATACATAAGGGTATTTTACTTAGAAAAAACCCTTCACAACACCTCCTTGTCAGTCATACTTTGGTAATAGTATGTACACCAACCTTACCTTATGGCTCCACTTTGGATATTTCATGACTCCTAGTCAACCTATGTCATAGTGTGGCACTCACATGCTATGGCGTAACTAGGTTCCTACAATAAATATTCAGGAAAGGGGTTACACTGATCCCACTCTAAAATTCACTTGAGCACTTAAAGTACCTAATAGGAATTTGAACACGTACAAAACATATGGATGATATGTTCCAACCCTAAGTATCATGATCTGAATCCTAATTCTAAAAAGTTCTCCTATTTCAAGATGAAAAATTCAAATTTTATATAAAATTCATAGCTCGTAAGGACACAGGTCATTAAAAACTCCCCTCTATAATGATTTTCATCCTTGAAAAATACATGGTGGTCCTCCATCCACAATTCTTATCCAACCTCCGTCAAAAAATCAATTCTAACTTACCATGTTCTATCCCCACACGCCAAACATGCTTCCACTATGAAAATCTAAACACCAGATAACACTATTCATCAAAAGCTGTGTGACCCAATTGTAACCAAAAAAATAATGAGACAATACTTAACTAAAATATTCTATACCAAGACATTTATGTTTTGATAACTGATCCATTATTATAATTATGGTGTTCCCTACCAGAAGACACTACTCACAAAGGCTGATTTTTGGATTCAGGTGCTCCCCCCATAGGAATCACTTACTAAAAATGGACTTATAATGGTGAATAAACATGATAAATGTGGGTTTCACCACACCATACCCAATTTTTTTGTAAAAAATCTATTTGTTCATCCTTTGGATAACCTCTCATAAACACTATGTTTCATCCACCGATACACTATCACATTTCTCAATCATGATGCCTAAATCCTTGGAGGTATCACCAAATCATTTAACAAATACAATGAAGTTTGAATGTAGTTTAATTCCATGGTTGGGTCCTCATACACTCATAAAAGACATCATACTCTCTCCATGATCATTGTAACACCTCCGTTCTGACTCACTCTCATATAATTCACACTTTAACCCTTATTTCAATGCCGACATCTAGACTCCACTGGACACCACATCTGAATCCCAATTCTGGTAATTTCTAAAGAACAAGAAAAAATAAAATCCACTAACTCCTTAGTATCCTAATTCCATCTCATACATTCTACAATCGGTCACACCACATCAAAAAACCTTCCAACATATGGTTCACTCATCGGTGTTTGATAAAATTTTCTTCACTACATGAATATACTTATTTTCGATCCACTAAACTAAACACCCAATATCTATACACCACATACTATCCATATTTTTATATAATAACTTTACATGACCACCCCAATCATATCCAAGATCCAACATGAAACATATATCATTACTTATTCTTAGATCACTAGGAACACCATCCTCAATGATCTCCAAAATAAAACCATGATGAGGATCACACCCTCAAATTTCCAATGGTGTTCTCTCCACCATATGGCTTCCCTTACAAATGTTTACAAGAATAATTCCTAGAAAGATCCATAATCATGTGTATGTAACTCTTACCAAGACATGGTAATCCCATCCATGAGAACACCTATCAAGGATTAAGCTCTGATCGACTACACCACACTACCCCAATCCACCCTCGATGTCACTATCTATCACAAATGAAATAACTTACCTTCTCATAAAAACCCTATATAACCATGACCACACATGTATTATAGAATAAATCACTCCCATAAACTATCAATCACCAATCCACAACTAAACTAACACCATGAATAATCCACATACACTTTACCCATGCATTGATAATTTTACTAAAAATCCATACCAATCATCACTCTCCTCTTCCCAAGGAAAAATAAAACTCTAATAACACACTCAAATATTATTACCCAATATATATCTCAATTTCATCTAAAAATAATAGGTGTATTCTCCCATATCACTTTATCACATAAGCAAGTTCATAATTCATTAAATCACATACCATCAAACCTTGGTTCACGTACCTAAACCACCAACAATGCTTCACTCACATGTTAATCTATTCTATCAAAAATTAATCCTCAATGATTTCCTTTTCAACTAGATTGAAGCATATCATTCATTCCAAGACCTATCTTATCATATCATAACACTTGGTAATCATTCCAAAATCACAAGTGTCCACCTAGAGTTTATCTATCTCAGATCTAACAATCTAGGATCTCAGTCCAATATCCAATAAGAATATACATCCAATCGCTCCTCCACTCCAAAACCCAAATTCAATTCCAAATATTATTAGAAGATAAAATAATTATATATTCATTTCTTACACCCACTATAGTGTATCTAGATCTTATAGAAACAAATACCCATCTCAAACCACATCTCTTAGATATACCTTGCCTATACTCAACCCACCAATGTGTATCACCAAGAAATCTAATGTTTGTATCTACCCACCAATGGTAACTATACATCCCTTTCTTAGAGGGAATCTATATCCATCACTAAATAATGTTACATTGTATGTTACATATGAATTTTTATTAGAGAAAAGATATAGAGCTTCAATTGAGTAGAATATTACCAATAAGTTATATAGAAAAACCCCATATAAGTTATTATTTAAATTTTAAACAATTAAATCCTATCATTAGAAAAATAAGTCACACACAACCACACATATTCTATGTGAATCCTACATATTAATATGATGTATGTGAGCACCCTATTTCCACCACAGACTTAGATCCAAAACTATAATAACCAGATCACATAAACATGAAATATTTGATTCATTTTATCAACTGTAATGGTGAAACAAAGAAAAAAAATTCTATAACCAAGGTAACCTTGATTTACCATCAGAAATGTGCTCACAAATCACCAGTCTGAGGTCTATCAAGATATCTAACACATGCATATTCTCTATCTACAAAACCCCAAATAGTAATACAAAAGAAAATTTTCTTTTATTCCAAGATATAAAATACCATTCCACCCCACATCACGATATTTTACAGTTTTGGCCTCACCTACATGGATTTGTTCCTCTCAAGGAAGAAATCCACAAGGAATAGGCCCAAATTAGAAAATATCATGATGCTGGATAAACTAGGCAATTATGAATGGTATAACAACCAATACCTAGACCATATTGTAGCGAGGATGAAGGGGCCTCCTAAGGGGGGGGGGGGGGTGGAACACAAAGAGTCCCACATCAGTTGTGGGTGGAGAATAAATCACCCTCTTAGGGGGGAGTTGATACCCATCCAAAATAAAGATTTTATTTCTCAGGGGGGTGGACATAACCTAAGAGCTTGAGAGGAACAAATCCATGTGTCCAAGGACTAAAGCTGGAAATATCAAGATGTGTACTAATCTGGGACATTACTAATGGTCTCAACATGACATAACTTTCACACCTAGAATCAAAACCTAGGGCCCTAACCTCTCTAAGTAGGCCTTCACCTTCAACAGTGTGGCCCTCACCCTCCTGAAACAGTATAACACCCCACTAAACTCTTCATAGCATGACCCACTGGTTAGGGAAGGAATAATTTTTTTATGAGAAGTCAAAAATGAAATACATAAGGATTCCCAATACTCATATATATGAGTCACTATTAGGAAATGACAACCTCAACTATTGTGTAGCCATACGTAAGGGTCTTTTTCTTGGCAAAAAACCCTACACAACACAACTACTCCATGAAAACCACTATTCATGGTGTGATCACTAAAATTATTCTATGGTTCTACTCTTGCTATGGAATGAATTACTGACCAACCTCTCATTATGACATGGAATTCACCCACCATGGAATGATGGGTCACCTTCAGAAAAAATTTAGCAAAGGGGTTACCCCAACCCTACTCCAACATTCACCCAAGCAACCAAAGTACTTCTAAATCCTTTAAAAAAAATCCAAAAAACATCTCCTTGAGATGTTAAAACCCTCAAAATACTAATAAAAATTATAATTCTCAAAACATACTCTTTGTAACTTCCCGGATCCGGGTGCCACTCAACGGGTGCCCCGAACCCGGTTGGTCACATGAACTCAAGCGCATTTCCCCAAATGCTAGAGGCTACCGACTAGCAGCGAGGGCCTGAGTCTGATAGTGGGGAAGATATTCCCTCATTTTTCAAAGTGTAGCGCATCAGAATAAAAGATAAAAACATACAACAGTGGAAGAAGTAAACAATATACAACTGAAATGAACAATTGAAGTAAAAGAGAACCAGCAGTCATATATATAAAGAGGCATCATGTCACTAATTCTATGAAAACATCCAGAACAGGATACACTGCAATACAATACAATACAACTCAAAGTACAAGGTACAACCGAACACAACAAAGTAGAGTAAATATAACGCACCAGCATCGCAAGACGAAGCTCGATCCCATGCTCTCCCACTCCTCTGATACAATCTGGTACCCGTATAGGGACCCTTTCCCTTATCCACACCTGAAAAAATTTAATCTGTTTGGGCCGAATATATGACCCAAATAGGGTGTGGGAAATAAATCTCAATAGACAACCACCAAAGGCCCGTGCCCAACTGTCAGTGAGAATGTGCAATAGCATTGTGCAAAAGTAAATTCAGTAAACTAGTAAGTACTCAAAAGGAACTATCATTACCAGTTTCATTGCCATTTAAATTATTACTTATCAATTTAATATAATTGAATTATATTAAAATGCACCTTTCCCTCAGGATAAACAGAAACTTTCCTTTAGTCCATTCAGAACCTTTCCCTCAGCTGGAATAGTACCTTTCCCTTAGGCATTTCCCTCAAGCGAAATAGAACCTTGCCCTCAAGCCTTTCCCTCAGGTGAAATAGAACCATTCCCTCAGGCCTTTCCCTCAGGTGAAATAAAACCTTTCCCTCAAGCCTTGACCTTAGGAGAAATATAATCAATAAACCAGGACGATCCCAACACATAACAATCATTTATATAAATTTTCCCTCAAGAAAAATCAAGGCACAACATAATTCATGGCATACCCTCGGGTATCCTGGCCAAATGGATAAACAGAGGAACACACCCCATGGGTGGTCCTGGATCCAAGAATTGATCCCAAGAAATAGTTATAAATATTTATTAAACTACCTATGCAATTCTAGGTATTTAATTATGCAAGGCCTTGACCATACGACACCCCAAACATGGGTGCGTATCACAGTGGTACACAAAACACACACCAGTTGGAATTTAAACACCAAACCACCTACCTCGATCATCTCTGATCGGTATATGCGAATGACACCACCCAAATCGTCCAAGAACGACGTAGATCTGGGATAAAATATTTCCCATTCAAACATAAATAACTTCCCTTAGATGCATAATTGGTAATAACAACTCAAAAAGAAGGGAGATCATACCCGTATGGTCCCAATGTGATTGGAAGAAGCGGAAATGGATTCCCGGTTCGCAGTCGGGAGATCTCCGAAGCTCCGACTGTCCTCCCAAGCTCCTCCGACGTTCTAATCTTCCTCTATGAACATAGGAGGCTACTGCCCAGTTTAAGTGAAAAAACAAACTACACGGCGTGTACTCAAAATTACACGGCGTGTAATTTTCATTTTTTAAATTGTTCCTCTGGCGACTTCTTTCCATCGGGGCACTGTTCATCCGTCAACATGAGTACACGATGTGTATTCTTGATTACACAACGTATACTGTCGCTCTGCTGGCGGCTACCTCCACCACCTTACTGTTCACCTACCGATTGAATACACGGCGGGTAAATACCCTATATACGGAGTGTAGTCAGTTTTTACACCCTTCATTGCCGACAGGCCTTCACGCCCTATGTACTCATCCGACACGGTCAAAGTACACAACATGTGGAAAAGTACATGGCGTGTAGTTAGTTTTTTTTGGATTTTTCCCCATTTTCTTTATTTTTCTAAAAAACACCTAAGGAAAAGGGAAAAGAAGAAACCCGTACCTGAAATATAAGAACCAGGTTCTTACAAACTTACCCCCTTAAAGCAATTCATCCCCGGATTGCCCTTCCATGGGTGGTGAAGATAAGCTCCGAATAACTCTGGACACTAAGCACGTACGTCGGGCTCTCGCTCCCAGGTTTCGTCCTGCACTCGGCTATGCTACCATAACACCCGTATAAGAGGAACTAACCGGCCTCAGAGAACCTTGGTGCTCCTATCAATGATACGAACCAGATGATCCTCAAAGGACATATCGATCTGAAGCTCAACCTCCTCAGGCTGAAGGACATCAGACGGGTCTGAATGATAACGGCGTAGCTGAGATACATGGAAGACATCATGCATGGCCCGATACCTCTGTGGTAACTACAACCTATAGGCAAACAACCAGACTCTTTCCATAATCTCAAATGGCCCCACATACCTCAGTGAAAGTTTACCATATCTCCTAATCTCTTTGTTTCCCAACCATGGCGAAACACGTAAGAAAACATGATCCCTGACCATGAACTCTAAGGGCCGTCTGTGGCGATCAACATATGATTTCTGAAGAGACTGTGTGGTATCCATCCGCTTCTGAATCAACTGGACCTGCTCAGAAGTCTCCTGCATGAGACGTGGTCCCAACAAAAGCTGCTTCACCTGCCTCCATCCAGCATAAGGGTGATCGACATGGCCTACCATATAAAGCCCCGTAAAGTTCCATCTCAATAGTTGCCTGAAAACTATTATTATAGGAAAACTCAACCAGGGGTATATACATCTCCCAAGGGCCCCCAAAGTCTAGGATGCATGCACGTAGCATGTCCTCAAGCACATGTATCGTACACTCTGACTGGCCATCGGTCTAAGGGTGGTAAGTTGTGCTCAGAAGCACCTGTGTACCCAGTTCCCTCTGAAAAATCTGCCAAAAACGAGACGTAAAATATGCATCCCTATCGGAAACGATAGAACGAGGGACCCCATGAAGACATAATACCTCTCGGATATACAACTTTCTGAGCTCGTCAACATCGAAGGAATCCTTGATCGGTAAAAAGTGAGATACCTTTGTGAGTCTGTCCACAATAACCCATACGACATCATTGCCTTGAGGTGACCTCGACAACATGTTCACAAAATCCATCGCGACATCATCCCATTTCCACTCTGGAATGGGTAATTTATGTAACAGCCTAGCTGGCCTATGATGCTCCACCTTCACTTGATGACAAGTAGAACATCTTATAAAAAAACCATCTACCTCTATCTTCATACCCGACCACCAGTACTGACATCTTAAGTCACGATACATTTTGGTAACTCCAGGATGCACTGACCAAGATGAAGCATGAAACTCCCGCATCAGCTCCTCACATAGGTCCCCTGGAACCCACAGTAGTCCATGGACACACAGGGCCTCATCATCCATCCAGGAGGAGGGTCCTCACTTTCCACTGACTCCCATAGAACTAGGCCTTCTAAATCCGATAGTTGTCTCATCTTCACTATATCCAGGAGGGTATAAGTCACAACTAAGGAAGAAAGATAGGTCTACCCCTGACTGTCGTTCACCACTAAATGCATCTTAGAAAACAAAGCCATAAGCTTCCACTCACCACTATACTCCTGCACTACCTGTATATGATTATTCCTGCTTAGTGCATCAACTACTACATTACCTTTACCAGGTGTATAGGAAAGCTCAAAGTTGAAGGATTGAAGGTACTCGACCCACCTTTGCTGTCTCAAATTCAAGTCACGCTGAGCAAATATATAATTGTGACTTTTGTGGTCAGTGAAAACCACAAAATTCTCTCCCAAGAGATAATGTCTCCAACATCGTAACACATGAACAACTACAGCCATCTCGAGATCATGCGTCGGGTAATTCCTATCATGTGGCCTTAACTGCTGAGACCCTTATGAAACAACTCGATCGCCCTGCATCAAAATAGCTCCCAGACCAATACCTGACGCATCATAGTAAACTGTATAGATCTTACATTTCTTTGGAAGTATTAGGATTGGTGCTGATGTCAACCTCCACTTCAGCTCCTGAAAGGCTGTCTCACAAACTTCTGACCAAACAAACTTCACACCCTTCTTAGTCAAACCCATCAATGATGGTGCTAAGCAGGAGAAGTCCTGTATAAAGTGCCTGTAGTAACCTTCCATCCCTAAGAAACTTCGTATCTCAAACACGTTCTTAGGATGATCCCAGGAAACTACTGCTCTCACTTTCTCTGGGTCCACTGCAACTCCTTCCTCTGAGATGATATGACCCAGGAAGTGTATCTAGTCCATCCAAAAGTGAAACTTTGAGATCTTATCATAAAATTGATGCTCTATTAGTGTACTCAGAATGATATCAAGATTGGTAGCGTGGTCGTGTCAAGTGTGAGAGTACACAAAGATTTCATCCGCGAAAAATACCACAAAAGAGTCCAGATAAGTGTGGAACACACGATTCATCAGAGCCATGAAAACTTCTGGCACATTCATGAGTCCAAACGGCAAAAAAAAGTACTCATATATACCATATCTGCTCTGAAAAGCTGTGAGTGGTATATTTGATGGTCTGACGCGTAACTGATGATATCTAGATCTCAAGTAAATCTTCAAGAACACTCGTGCTCCTCAAAGTTGATCAAAAATATCATCAATCCTCGGCAAGGGATATCGATTCTTAACTGTCAACTGGTTCAACTTCCGATAAACTACAAAAAGTCTTAGGGTACCGTCCGCCTACTTCGCAAAAAGGATAGAAGAAACCCAAGAAGAAGTACTGGGTCAGACGAAACCCTTTTCCTGTAACTCCTCTAACTGTCTCTTGAGCTCTTGTAACTCTGGTGTAGCCATCCTATAAGGAGGAATGGACACCGGTGCTACTCTTGGCACAAGCTCAATATAGAAATCCACCTCTCGCTCAGGAGGTAGACCCGAAATGCCGTCCGAGAAAACATCCCTAAAACAATCAACCACTGGAGGGAAATATTTCTGACAAGTCCCATGTTCATCTAGATATAAACTCACAATTTGGGATATCACACCACCTCGCCTACGATGCTCAGGTCCAGATCAGCTCGCCTGGACATCCCATTCACCTTTGCATAGAAACTATCCGCCCTCTGGTGACTTGAAACACACCCTATGATGATAGAAATCCAAAAAGGATTGGGACCGAACTAACCAGTCCATCCCGAGAATGATATCATAGCTCGTCATCTCTAGGACATAGAGGTCCCATAGAAAGTGACACCCACCAACCTCTAGAGGGAACTAATTAAAATGATGCACACCTACAGTCCTTGCTCCCAAAGGAGTGTCTAGCATCATGATATCAGCAGAAGAAGAAACATAGAACCCAAGGCTATCCACAACAGGCACAGATATAAATATATGTGTAGCACCTGTATCGAAAAGTACAAAAGAAAAAACAAAAGAAACTAGAGTAGTAACTCTAACAATATGAGGTCCGGTATCCTGATCCTGTTGGGTCTATTGCACTGCATATTCCTGTCCAGTGCTGCATCCCTACGACACAGCCTGGATACCCTGAGCTGACCCGCCCTGCTGTCTCTAAGATCCTGGTGTCGAGATACCACGACCACGACCACCACCTCTGCCTGTACGTCATGATGTATCCCAATTTCCTAACTGGTAAGAATCTTTTGGCCCTTCTCCTATACGCGAAGTTTGTAAAAAACCCCTCTCACTAACCACTGGTAGGATCACCTTGTAGAAATGCTGCAGATGACCCATCTTGACACAATCTCAGCACTCCACTGGGTCTCGTGGACACTGCGGTCTCTTGTGCCCCTCCCTACCACACTGGTTTTACATTACCAGACCACCTGTAGAAATCCTCTGGCTAGTACCGCCACCATGAGAGAAATCCATCTGCCTCTTCGTCTTACCGGTAGAAATAGTACCAGAAACTGGTGCTGAACCACCCTGGCCTACACCACTAGATTCCCGCAAGTTCCTCTCAGTAATTTGTGTCTAGTTCACAAAAGAATGTACCATAGGCAACCTGAAAACATTCACCAGCACTTGGATGTCATATTGTAGACCATCCTTAAAGATTCAAACCCTCAACATCTCATACCCCACCAGAATAGGTGCAAAACACTGAAGCTTAGTTTAGCGGGCAGAATAGTCCTTCACTGACATAGCGCCCTGCTGAAAATTCATGAGCTCTCGAGCTTGATCTACCCGTAGCGTCTCAGGAAAGAAAGGGTCGTAGAAGAATCCCTAAAAATCTTTCCATGCCATGTCTCTGTGATGCTCTGACTGGGCTGTAACATCCCACCACCTCTTGGCAGGATCACGCAGAATGTAAGTCGCGAGCTTGACCCTCCACCCTGGAGGCGTCTCTAGATGCTCGAAAATATTTTTCATAGAATCCAGCCATGACTCCACAACATGTGGTCCTACATCCCTTGAAAACCTAGGCGGCTGCTGCTGCTGGAAGATACGCGTCAGGTCTTCCATAGATTTGGCGGCCTATGGTGCTTCTTGGATGGTCTGCATAAACCGCATGAAGCCTTCACTGAACTGCGCCTCCGTGTCTGTGTACTGTATAATGGCTAGCGCCAAATCTGGCACTACTATAGGATCCATTGGTATCCCATGGCCCACCATCTTTGGAGTCTAATCATTTCCACTCTCCTGGAGAACAACTCGAGGTCATCTCTGTGGCATGACTCTACAAGTTCAAACACACGCCTTAAAGTAAGATTATCAAAGACTGCAAACTATGAGACCATGGAGGGAACATGAGAAAGAAAGAATTAAAGATTTATTAAACTTGAAAACACAGAGTGTAAAAATACTACATGGCATGTTCTCACAAGCCTTCCACATGGGTGTGTACTACAGCTAAAACTGGCCGTGTAACACCCTAAACACACGGAGTGTTGTCCACACACACGGAGTGTACTTGAATCCTCCTTCCCTGTTCGAGTCCTTCCATACGACTTATCCACATGGATCTACTTTAAACAAAACTACACGGCATGTCCAACATATACACAACATGTACAGATTAATTTCCAACTGCCCGTGTTGTTAGTGACACGGCTGACCACTCAGCTGACACTATATGGCGTGTTACAACCGCACATGGTGTGTAAACCACTACTCCGTCTTCCCAGCCACACGGCCAGGTACACATTGTCTATCCTTGGTCAAGATTACATGGCATGCCCCACAGGTACACAACATGTTCAAGAAGAGGTAACACCGACCCGTGTCTGTTATCTACACGCCCGAGTCCCCAGGTTACGCTGCACGACGTGTTCATTGAAACGACACGTACAAGAAAAGATTTCTTCCATCCGTGTTGTTAGTTACAGGGGCGGACATCGTTCAACACGACACGATGTGTATAGCTGGTACACGACGTGTTTTCCCAATCCATTTTCTACCCCGTGTCCCTGCCCACATGGCCTATGACACAGGAAGATACTACACGGCGTGTATTGAGGGTACACAGTGTGTACTTTAAAAGTTTTCATTTTATCCCGAAAAGAAGAACAGACGGCGTGTGTCCATATAACTACACGACATGTATGCTGGGTTTTCCGGATAGTAAGCCTCAGAAAAATCTCTAAAGCCCAGAAAAACACTGAAACCAACATCTAAGTGCCAAATTCCGATCCGTGAGGGCCCATACTCCCCACGAATCAAATCTTGACATCTTACACATTTTATAACAAAGTAAACGAGTTAATGATCCACCAAATTCCGGTCATTGAGGGCCCATAATCCTCAAGAACCAAAGTTTGGTGTTCATTTTAGCACCCTCACAGAAAATTACCCTATCAAATAGTAGGTATTTATCAAAGAAACTATCACCAAATCATGCTTTTCTAGCACAACCACTATCACAACAACATGAAATTTATAATGCACCTACACGGCATGGAATAATGCATGACATGTGATTTATAGAATGTGCCTAAGTGATGCATGATATGGAATACCCTCATCTCCCTGGGTTATGACTAAATAGAACCCATGTATAAAATATAAACAACATACCACAAGTGCGTCACCCAACAGTGAAAATCAAATCAATCGTAAAATTGGAAAATCAGAAAAATTGCAATAACCGAGGTAGACTGGATTTTTCCCTATACATGGGTTAGCTACTCCTGGGCACAACCTGTTAGAAACTACCAATTTCCATCCTATCCCTAACTAAGGTTCCAAATAGTAAATCAAAGAAAATAACTCCTTTTATAACACTTTGTAATGTCTCAGATCCGGGTGCCACTCAATGGGTGCCCATAACCCGGTTGGTCACATGACCTCAAGCGCATTCCCCCAAATGCCAGAGACTGCTAACTAGTAGCGAGGGCCCAAGTCTGATAGTGGGGGAAACTATTCCCTCATTTTTCAAAGTGTAGCATAGCAGAATAAAAGATACATACAAACAACAACTGAAGCAGTAAACAATATGCAACTGAAATGAACAACTGAAGTAAAAGAGAACCATCAGTCATATATATAAAGATGCAGCATGTCACTAATTCTATGAAAACAACCAGAACATGATACACAACAATACAATACAATATAACTCAAAGTATGAGGTACAAACGAACACAACAAAGCAGATTAAACATAACGCAACAGCATCGCAAGCTGAAGCTCGGTCCAATGCTCTCCCACTCCTATGCTACAATTAGGTACCCGTAGAGGGACCCTTTCCCTTATCAACACCTGTAGAAATGTAATATGTTTGGGCCAAATACATGACCCAAACAGGGTGTGAGAAATAAACCCCAGTAGGAAACCACCAAAGGCCTGTGCCCAACTGTTAGTGAGAATGTGCAATAGCAGTGTGAAAAAGTAAATGCAATAAACTAGTAAGTACTCAAAAGTAACTATCATTACCAGTTTCATTTCCATTTAAATTATTACCTATAAATTTAATATAATTGAATTATATTAAAATGCACATTTACCTTAGTCTAAACAAAAACTTTCTCTCAGGCCATTCAGAACCTTGCCCTCAGGCAGAATAGCACCTTTCCCTCAGGCCTTGCCCTTAGGCTAAATAGAACCTTGCCCTCAGGCCTTTCCCTCAGGCGAAATAGAACCTTTCCCTCAGGCCTTTACCTCAGGTGAAATAGAACCTTGCCCTCAAGACTTTCCATTAGGCGAAATAGAATCAAGTAATCGGGCCGATCCCAACACATAGAAAGCATTTATATAAATTTTCCCTCAAGAAAAAGCAAGGCAGAACATAATTCATGGCATACCCTCGGGTATCCTGGCCAAACGGCTAAATAGAGGAACGCACCCCAGGGGTGGTCCTAGATCCAAGAAGTGATCCCAATCAACAGTTATACATATTCATTAAACTACCTATGCAATTATAGGTATTTAATTATGCAAGGCCTCGACCATACGACACCCCGAACATGGGCGCGTATCATAGTGGTACACAAAACACACAACAGTTGGAATTTAAACACCAGACCACCTACCTTGATCGTCTCTGATCAGTATATGCGAATGGCGCCTCCCAAATCATCCAAGAAAGACGTATATCTGGGATAAAATAATTCTTGTTAAAATGTAAATAACTTCTCTTAGAGGAATAATTGGTAAGAACAATGCAAGGAGAAGGGAGAGCTTACCTGTACGGTCCCAACGTGATCTTCAGAAGTGAAAATGGATCCCCGGTGCGCGGTCTGGAGATCTCTGAAGCTCCGGCCATCCTCCCAAGTTCCTCTGGAGTTCTAAGCTTCCTATGTGAATAGAGGAGGCTACTGCCCGTTTTAAGCGAAAAAAAACTACACGGTGTGTACTCCCAAGTACACGGCGTGTACTTTTCATTTTTTAACTGTTCCTATGGAAGCTTCTTTCCACCGCGACATTGTTCATCCATCGACATGATTACATGGCGTGTATTCCTGATTACATGGTGTGAACTGTCGCTCCGCTGGCAGCTGCCTCCACCACCTTACTATTCACATGCCGACTGAATACACGTCGTGTAAATACCCTATAAACGGCGTGTAGTCAGTTTTTATACCCTTAATTTCCAAAAGGCCTACATGCCCTGTCTACTCATCCCACATGGCCAGAGTACATGGTGTTTGGAAAATTACATGGTGTGTAGTCAAAAATTTTGGGAATTTTCCCCATTTTCCTTATTTTTCTCAAAAACACCTAAGGAAAAGGGAAAATAAGAAACCCGTACCTAAAATATAAGAACCGGGTTCTTACACTCTTCTCTGTGAAAAAAATTCAAATTTCTTAAAAATTTTACAACCCATATAAAATTAAGATATTACAAGATTATATAGAAAAATTCCATGTTACTATATTGATTTTAGTAAGAGGAAAATATCTTTCATTTTTAAGGGGTATGGTGGACTAGATCACAAGGCATGTGATATTTCACACAAGGCCCAAGTAAAAACCCACAAATCGAAATTACACTTAATTAGACTGACTACAACATACAAATTTCCATTAATGTTTCATGTGATTCTTAATTGGTTTTATATAATGTGAATATATTATTATAAAATAAAATATTCTAACATTTAGTTTATACATTTTTCATTTATTGAGTGTGGATCTGATACCACTGTCAGAGTAGTGGGATCATATTTCTAATATGAACATGTTTGACATGAAATCTATATAAACTTATCAAATAATTCCATTGAACCAAATCCTCAGTTTTTGAAACTATTTGCAAAAATAATAAATCTCCTGGGTTGATATCCACACTTTGTGACACGTACATGAATGTGTGCTCCCAAGAAATGGTTAATCCTTAGTATTTTCTCTTATACCATGAAAAATATTTAATGACATTATCATACCTCAATACATAGTGCAAGTAATTATGAAATCCATTCCAGATCATACCTAGTTAATGAAAAATACAAAAAGTATAGTAAACGATTTTTTATATAGGTTTGGAATATTTAAATCAAACATGAATTGAAAAATTCAATCCCATTTCGGTATTCATAAATAATGATAACCACCAAATCCTAAGTGATATTCTCTTTATATTTAAGTGATTATATACACTCATCGAAATAAATGGATGGAATAATAAAAGAGATATAAACTAGAGAACTTATCAAATAAGAAAAACTAGTAAATCTCTTGAATGGCAAACATTAGATAAAACTAAGAACGACCTATGATTCCTTTAAATAAAATGAATAATACACCCCCTACTTTATATTTATAGTAACAGGGACATTAAATACTCACCAAATAATATACATTAATTGAAAACAAAAGGCGGTGTAATAAATTTCCACTAATGGACATTTAGAGTATTAAATATCCTAAAAATGGCTTGTGTCCTAAACCACCTTGATAGGTGAATTTATAGGCCTCTAAATTGGGAAAATATTGAACAAGTGGTTCTAAAATAGTCTATATAGGTTGGATTTTGAATTTTACCCATGTAATAATCCTTTGAAAGTGATCTATCTAAGCCTAATCCCATATATCATTTGGGATTTTCCACTTCCCCATGTTTATGTATTAATAAAATAAATCATTTATTATTTATATTACAACACTTTATTAATTATTAAATCAAATAAATATTATGTAATTAGATATTTATAATGCATAAAAAAATACCATTTTTATTTATAATAAACATAATCATTTTTACACCTGAACTAATCACATTAGTCTAAAAATACCAATTATCATTATCTTATGTGTGACCCCAAGGGCCCTTTTTTAAGGTTGGAAATGACCATGAATCTCATTTATAATAAAAAACTAAGTGTGGTATAGTGAAAAATTTCATATATAAACAAATTAATAAGTGGTTTAGTGTAACATAACCCACCACATGTCTGCTAGAAAAATTCTATTTTCATTAAAATTGAGATTAATAATGACACATGGATAATTCCAATCCCTTCTATATTTCCTATTTTTATTAATTCCCAAGTTAGATAAATATTAAATAATTATATGACATGAAATTATATCAGCATGACCATGAACTTAGTCAAAACTAAACTAAGGGACTTGTTTCATAACCCATCGTATGGGAGGACACATACTATCTTGGTTAATAAAATACCTCCGTTTGATTATTAAAAACGATCATTTCTCATACAAGGACATCACATATTAATATTTGAATATTCATTATATAAAATAATTATATACTCTAGAATTGTATTGGTATAGTGGCTTTGGAAACCTGTATACATAATCAACGAGTTCACAAGTGAACACCAATATCTCCCACTAAGTTCTTCATAATTATAAACCTTCTTAGACATATCATACATAATATATTTATTCTAAACCGGGGAAAGGAAACATAGGAAAGGGTGAGATTAGCTGCTCAGTAAGGGTAAACATGGAATATATTAATATATGATCAATGATAGCCTAAGATAAGCATAAGGGAATCCGATCATGAATAAAAATTACAAAGTTCATTCCAAATATATCATGGATCGTAAACAAATCCCCGGAATAAAACATTATCATTTCAAATACATGAATCATAAGAGTAAGAAACCATCATAAATAAATTATGAACTATAATTTAATGTCATATAAGTGTAGAATAATCATAAATATAGATACCATTTCATATTTCAAGGTTAACTAAAAATTCCATAAAATCATAGTGAACTAGGAATCAACACCTATTTCCCATATCATAACAGATTAGACATCATGATTTTTTCCCATAGTGGATCAAGAACATAGATTTGTTTCCTATAGTGAATCAAGCACATCAACTTGTTTCACATAATGGATCAAGCACATCTTCTTATTTCCCATAAATATCTCATGAGATATAAAACTATACCCAATGAATTAGAGTGATATATAATTTTGGTCTGACCCATCACATAATTAATAACATACATATGTGTTCCAAAAGTTAATTAAAAATTCATTATATAATCATATCATTACCAATGAAAAGAAATAGGGTTTCATAAAAAAATTATTAATCCATATTGGTATAACCCATGTAAAATTAATTAGTTTCATAAACATCTCCACATCACAATAATAAGTCATATAAAGAAAGAATAAGGATGGTACCATTGGATCATATATCCTGTAAAACATAAGAAACACCAAAGGTTGTTGCCGATGAACAAAAATTCCATAAAAATATCATTAAAACATTCCTGAGTAAAATCTTCTTTCCATTTTGAAATTACCTATTTAAAAACTAACAAATATACCAAATATTAAAGAAAAATTTTTATTTTAAATATCCTTGTAAAATTTTAAAAGAATATTTAAATCATTTAGCATTGAGGATGGTTGGAATTTCCATTCATGTTGTACATGTTAAAACAAATATTCCTTTCACATTTTTAGTAAAAAGTAAAAAGTACATCACTTAGAAAATGCCATGAAGATTCATTTTAAATAATTTCTTAAAAATTTAAATATGAATAAAAATTTATTTAAACAATCATTGGAGAATATTAAAAACTTTATTTAATATTTTTTACAAAATATGGTCATGGAAGAGAAATTATTTTTGACCGAAGAGAGAAATAATGTTGTTTTTTATTAAAAACATTCTTTTGGTATCTTTCGTTTATAAATAGAAGAAAATGAAATGAAAATATGTTTTATAAAAAAATAACTATAAGAGAATAAAACTCATGAGTTTTTTGAGAGATATATCATATGATTTCATCATTATAAACATAATCCTAAATAACCATGATAAACAATGGGATTTTAACATAAAACTTTTACCAATTTGGTGACTTTTGAATTATAAGATCCATGAAATAGAGAAAATTAGATTGATATTTAAATCCACATAAAATTCATAATAATCATCATAAAATACTCTCAGTGGTAGTATATTTACCACAAAAAGGAAACAAGTTATCAATATGACATGTGTCTCACAGAAATAAAAGTTAGATGAAAATCCCTTATATGCTTTGGTAAATATTGAATCCTAATCCCCATGAAAGAATAACATTAAATGAAACTTTAAAAACCATGAAGATAAATAAATTAATGATATAAAATAAAAAATGGTCTGTATATACACCTAATAAATTAAGATAGGTGCATAACATTACATATGCCTGAAAGAGGACAATTTGAGACAAAAAGCAGTTACCTCAAGTCATGACTTTCTTTGTACACATTAAATCTTCATGTATAATAAATATATATTTATTATAAATATTTTAAAGGACTAATATCATATATATAATACCATATATGATTTATTTATTACCTTTTATTAACCATTTATTAACAATTACTTATTAAAATCACATTTCAGGTAATAACTACTTCATTTTCAATGTACATTTCGGTTTGGTAGTTTTATTCCTTTTAACTTGATCATGGTTTAATAATATCTAAAATGTTAAACATGATGTAAATATCACATATATTCATTATACATTTATTTATAGTAATCCATTAAAGTTAGAGATAAAAAATTAATTACACAGTTCATGGAGATTCTAGGCCATACTACACATTATGCCGTTTCCATTTTCTTGAAGGATGGAATTAAAGAAAGGTAAATAATATATCATATTTTCAAAAAAAAATTTAATTTCATATATATCATATATATTCATTAAATATATCCTTATTATTATCCATGTCAAAATAAATTTAAAAACATATCAGATCGCTTTGTGGAGGCGGTACTCAACATGCACGCTAGATCTATGTTATTGTTTTCCAATGAATTGGAATGAAAGAATTTAAATGTGATATTATAATTTCAGGAGGATAATTATGTCATAAATATGACATATAAACATTAAATAAATCATTTTATTTAGTCATGATAAGTGGTTATGGAAAACGAATTACTCGGTTTGTAAGACGGTAGTCTTCTATGATCATGATCAACAATTTCAATTCCCATTTGATGGAAGAGGAGATGGATATAGGTTATTAAATCTAAATAATAACATCTAATTATATTTTATATAATTTTTTTATTATATTGAAATTATTAATACATTAATTAAGGTTGTAATAGAAGAAGTAAAATAAATATCTTAGTGAAGACAATTACCTTTTCTTAGAGAACGCTCTTTTGGATATCATATTAAGGACCCTAAGGTTGGTCTTTTGGGAAGAAAATTTGATTTTTAAAATGGATAAGTATGTGTTTGAGATATATTTGTAGGTATTTATTAAGAAAAATGGTTTAATAGGTGTGGATAAGTGGGGAGAGGAGGTTCCATTTTATAATTGTGGAGTGACATTTTGGTAAATAGAAACAATTTCAATAATGAAGATTCACTCTAAAAAAGTGAATAATTGATTGATAAATAATTTATTTTAGTGAATATATGGTCAATCAAAACCCCACTACAAAAAAAACACATGTTTTAAACATCTGGTTCCTTAACTTATAAGTTTAATTAGTTTATGATTTTTTTCACTACGGTAACAAGTCTTTTTACCTATATAATTTATCATTCAAGACTAAAAATAAAATGAGGCTAATTATATAATTTTTACCCAATAGTTATAAATATTAAATAAAATTTATAAAATAAAAATCCCATTTCTGTGTAAAATTAATTTGAACACAATTTCATGTAACACGCAAAACCCCGTTTTACCTATTACCATGATAATAGAGTTTTTACTATTTTAGGGTCAATATAATTGTTTTAAAAGGAAAATGTCTCCATGAATATAATATGGTTGATATTTATAAATATATATCAAAAAATGTGTCAAATATATTTGTTTTATTAATTTTAAATAATTTAATAAAATATTATTTATTATAAAATAACATTAATGTTAATTTTGAAACTATTAATTTAATTTGACTTTAAAAATAACAAGACAAAGGTGTAATTAGAATATCTTATTTTAAAAATGTAAAACATGTTATATTTATCTAAAAAATAATTTCAATATAATAATTAATTCAATTAATATTACTTTTAATATTTTTAGTATCATTAATTTTATTTTTATATTAATTAAATAATTACAGGGTTGGCATTGTGTAAGCTTGTAAAGTAATTATATAATTAATAAAAAATAAAAATAAATTAAAATCATGAAATTAATTTCATTATTATAATAATTTACATCAATATTAATTCACATATTGATTTTCCCTATGTGAATAGATAATTGAAATTTAAAAGCAAAATGGTGAAATTTTGTGTTTTACTTTGTTTAAATTATTATATTCGTCAATTTTAGGGAAAAGTAATCCAAAGGAACATAAAAATATATAATAAGTTAAGGATTTATATATGGATATAAAATATAATTTATACAAGTATTTCGGTCATGTTAACCCTTATATGTTTTGTTTAACTCCCTAGTAAACCAGTTTTAACCTTAATCGTGATAATTAATTTTTACTGGTTTTACAATTCATTATAAAAAAAATTAATTTTACCTCATTATATAATGTTAATTATTTTTATTATTAGTATGGAATTCATTTTACCAATTAAATTCATATAATTTTCATAATTTAATTGAAAATTAAACCTGTAGACACATTGAAAAAATAGTTTTCCAATGAAAAAGTTCTCAAAAATATAAAAAGTTTATATATCAAAATTCAACATAAAATTGATTATAGTGATATAAATTAGATTAATAATATCATAATTTAACTAATTTAAATTTTAAAAACATTTTCAAACATACTTTATCTTTCTAAATACTTTAAAATAAAAAGCAGTTTTCAAAAAAAAATTGTATTTTTCACTATTCATTAAAAAATTAATCCCTTTAAAAAATTATCAAAAATTAACTCTATGATATTTTTTATATGATTATTCCAAAATTTATTTTAATTTTATCTAATATATTTTCTAAAATTATAACAAATTAGTTATTATTAGTTTTTATAAAAAAAAATAAAAATCAGTTTTTTGAGAAAATGTGTATTTTTAAAGCGTATAAAGACTTTACTAAAAATTAAGTAATTATTTATAAAAATATTTACTTTATATAAAATATTAATAACTAATTTTAAAAAATTTGGTTATTAATATTCATACTACTAAATTTAATGTCTTGGTTAAGATATTCACATTAAATCATAATATTTTATTAGTACACCATGGTTCATTTAAACTCGATGTTGTGTGAAATGTAAGATATCAAAGAAATAAGATTTATTTGAAAAAATATATTTCTTAAAATATCAGGGTGTTACATTCTACCCCCTATAAATAAATCGCGTCCTCATAATTTGAAATTGATTTTGGTAATCAATTTTTTTAATTTAAAAATTCTTTTGTTGAAATCCCACATCGTAGAGAGGGTTAATAAAACATTCTCCTAAAAATTAGGAAAGAGTACTTATAAGGGTCATATATAAAAACACATTTCTAGTTTTATAAATAGGATAACATTAGTCAAAAGTGAAAATATAGACATGGGATAAAAGTAATGTCTATAGATCATTGATCAAAAGAAAGTGAATGATCATAAGAAGGCCAACAACCACAAAACTGTAAACCAATGAGGTGAAAAAATACCTTGAATTCATCAAAATTTAAGGTAATAGGAAGACATTTTTGTTTCAAGATACTTTCCAAAAATTTGAGGAATTTACATGATAAAATATCAATAATTTATTTCTATCCATTTCATGAGTGCTATCTTATCCTTAGGATGTGCTTTGATCAATTTCTACTTTATCTATTACTCTAAGAAATTAAGATGCTTTTTATGCATGGAGAAATAAAATTAAATTCTAACATATCATAAGATCCATAAAATAATGATAAGTCATTTCTTCTATCTCTAGTTATCATAAAAAATGAAATGGTTTGCACAAGTTATCCAATATGGATAAATCCTAATATGATGAAATAGTACATTAAACTTTAAAACCTCATCCAAAGTTCAATTAAAACCAATCCCTAAATGGTTAGCCTTAATTACATTCAAAAATTAAAAAAATTATAAATAAGGTCACTAAATTTCTAAAACGATCTTAACATTAATTCCCCAAATATCATAAAATTTCTTTTAATTATCACATACTAAATATGGGAATACCTTGGTTATATATTCTCTTAAAGCATGGTAATAAGGAGGATAACCGTGAAACCATAATTAAAACATACATTATTCCTTATTACTTAAATAAGACCTAGATTATTAAATATATTACATAAATCCAAAAATACTGTAAACTCCATCAATGATAACATAAACCACTTTTTCATCAAATCGTTCATCAGTTCCAAGGTCATAAAAAAAATCAAATTTAATTTATCCATATCAATCATCTTTTTATCCAAACTAAACACCATTATCCCAAAAATCTGGAACATATTAAGGGTTATATTTCCATTAATCATATGTTTTTCTATAAAACACCACCTTTCCATTAAATTAGTTTTCCAGTTTATAATAATCATTCAATATATTCTTGAAAACACTTAATGTAATTTTTTATAGAATAATCCATATATATTTCATGATTTATATAATATAATTATTTATTTCCAATACATAAACAATTAAATCATTCCACTTCATTATTAAACCATTAATGAGGCTTCATCATCTTATGAATTAATTCCTCATTCCTTTCATACATCATTTATAGTCTCTTCACCATTAACAATAAAACCATTGGTCATACAAACATGTTGATCATCTTCTTGAGTTTTCCACATAGTAAATAAATTCTTATAATTCCCATAATTTCAATATTTAAAACATTCAACCATTTATGAATTAGGGAAACCCTTATTATCTTCCATTATGTCAAATGAAATTTTCATTTTTCCTCAAAAATTACTTACTCTGCGTCATTCTTCTCCAAACATAAAATATATTATATTCCCTTTGATACATTACCTTGAGCGATCCTCCCCATATTCTAAATAATTGAGAAACTCAATCCTCTTTCCACCATAGTCTCCAAACCTGAGATCTCAGTGATATCTATCATTCTCTTCTTTGGTGAGTCCTAGAGTTGGTAAGGTGCATGTTGTTAATCATTTATCATGATAACTGATTAGGTATAATCACAATATCCTTTACTCTAGTCATCATACCATTTGGTTTCTCATCAAATAATTATCTATCACATTCAATGTTAACCAAGTTCCTTCAAGTTCCCTCCATTTTATAAAACAAAAAATCCTAGTTTAAGAAACAATATTCATTAGGAAAAACCACATAATCATGAAAAATCATTTATAGTATGTATTAAATCATGTAACCTTCTTTTTAATCTAGGAAATCTTATGTTTAACTTAGGTAATTCATGGTCACCATATATTTAAATCCTTCATGATCATTTGTATAGAGTTTGTGAATTCCTAAAACATACCCCCCATAAGTGTTAAAAAATGTGTGAAGAAAAGACCGTTTTATGCACTAGGTGATGATTGAGTCAAATACCAATGAAACCTTTTCATAGTTATCACCCTTAGATACAACTATTCCAGATTCACATCCACTTTTATTATCTAGACAAGGATGAAATTTCTTGGAATCCACTTTCTCTATCCTTCACCAAAATTCTAGGACATTTTCCTATACTTTGACTAATCCTTAGGGTTCTCACTAAAGGTTTCTCATAATAGTTTCCAAAGGTTAACTAAACTTTGATCTGATACCAATAGTGAAGACCCTAAATTATCACACAAAGATATGACATATTAAATAATGAATATTCATTACATAACATAATGATCCATACAAAAAAGTGTTGGTATAGTGCATTTTATACTTGGATTAAAAAAAAAATAGATTCATAAGTGAACTACATTATCTCCCACCAAGTTATTCATAAATAGCACCCATCTTAGACATATCATATATACCAACATTCTTCAAAACCTAGGAAAATGAAACATTAAAAAGGGTAAGATCATATGCCCAGTAAGGGTAAACATGGGAGATATTAATCGATGATCATATGAATGAATAATACAATCATACCAGTATGAGATAGTGAATATAACATAAAAGTTCATACCCAATCTATCATGGATTTTAAACATGATCCATGACATAAAACGTCATCATTTCATATAAATTAATCACAAAAGTGATAAATTATCATAAATTAATCCCAAACCAAAGGTTCATGTCATATAAGTATGGATCCATCAAAAATATATGAACTATTTCACATTTAAAGGTTAACCACAGATACTATCAACTCATGGTGGATCCAGAATCAACACCAGTTTCCAATATCATAATATATTAGGAATTATAACACGTTTCCCATAGTGTATTAAGAACATTGACTGGTTTCCTATAGTGTATCAAGTACATCAACTTTTTTCACATAAAATATCAAGCACATTGGCCTGTTTCACATAACTATATCATGAGGTATAAAACTTTACAAAATAAATTGGAGGGATATATAATTCCTAGACATCCCATCACATAATTAATACCATAAAAATGAATTCTAAAAACCCATTAAACATTCATCATATCATCATATCATAACATGTGAAAAGAAATGAGGTTTCATAAATATTTCATAAATCCATCTTAGAATTACACATAGAAAGTAAATGGATTTCATAAACATATAATAATAATAATAATAAATCATCTAGAGAATGAATAAGGAAGGTTCCATTTTATCATATCCCTAGTAAAACATAAGTAACACCAAAGGTTATTATCGTGGATAAATAGAAATTATATAAAAATATCATTAAAACATTCATGAGGAAAATGTCCTTTATATTCTGAAAACACCACTTTAAAATCTAAAAAAAATCCCAAACATGAATGAAAACATTTTATTTTAAAATAAATTTATAGTCTTTTAAAGAAATATTCAAATCATTTAGTAGTCATGGTGGTGGGAAATATCTTTCATGCCATACACATTAAAATAATGATTCCATTCATATTTTCAGTAAAAATCTTAAAGAACCTCTTTCAGAAAATGAAAATAAGATTCATTTTATTTTTTTAAATTAAAACATCGGTAAAAAATTATTGAATAAATAATTGTAGAATAGTAAAAACTTTCTTGAAAACAATTTTAGAAAACACGAGTTTCTACCGAAGATAGAAATAAATTATATTTTTATTAAAAAATTATTATTTTGGTCTATTTAGTTTTTAAAGAGAGGAAAATGAAATGGAAACATGTATTATCCAGAAATAACTATTGGTGAAGAAAACTTATGAGTTCATAATATATTTATCATAGTATTTAATCATAAACAACCGTGATAAACAACGAGATTATATTATAAAAAATTTAACACTTTGGTAAAATTTGAATCGTAATCCACATGAAATAGATACAATTATATTGATATATAAATACAAATAATTTTCCTAATAATCATCATAGAATAAATTCATGTGATTTATATAAACTATATGAAAGAAACAAGTGGTGTATATGGATTGTGTCTCACAAAAATAAAAGTGATATGGAAATCCCGTACATGATCTGGTAACTCTTGAATTTTATGCCCCATGAAATAATAAATTTAAATGAAACTATAAATATTAGTATAATAAATAAATTCATGATATAACATTTCAAATGGGATGTATATACACTTCATTAAATAATATAGGATCATAACATAACAAATATCCCAAATAAGACAATTTGAGATCGAAATCCCTTACCTCAAGTCTCAAAATTTTTTGTACACATTCGAACCTCATGTATAATAAATATATGTTTATTATAAATATATTAAAAAATAGTAATCATATATATAATACCATATATTTTTTACTTATGACTTTTTAATAACCATTTATTAATAATTTCTTGGTAAAATAATGTTTCAGTTGATAACTGCTTCATTTTTCATGTATACTTTTGTTTGGTAGTTCCATTAATTATAATTTGATCATAGTTTCATAATAAATAGAATTCTAAAAATTGTATAAATATTATTTATATTCATTATACATGTATTTAAATTAATCCATTAATTTTATAGATAGATAATGAATTACATCGTTCATAGAGATGGTAGATCGTATGTACACATGAACATTATTTCCATTTTCTCGACGGATGGAGAGAAAGAAAGTTAAATAATATATCAACATTAAAAAAATAAATTTTATTTAATATATATAATTTATATTCATTAAATCTTTTCTTATTTCCATCCATGTCAAAATAAAATGAAGAACGTATCATATCACTTTGTGGATACGATAGTCCACACGGATACACGAGCAATGTTATCATTTTCAAATAGATTGGAAGGTAAGAAGGTAAATGTGATATTATAATTAAAAGAGTATAATTATTTCATAAATATCATATATAAAATTTAAATCTATCATAATCTCTAGTTGTGAGAGGCTGTGATGGAAAATGAATTCCATTGGTTCGTGAGGCAGTAGTCCGCCGTACACATGATCAATAGTTTCGTTTACCATTTGATATAGTAATAGATAGATATAGGTTATTAAATCAACATAATAACATATAAATACATGGTATATATATTGTTTTATTATATTGGAATTATTAATACATGGATTAACGTGGTAAGAGAATAAGTAAAAAAATATCTTAGTGAAGACAATTACCTTTTCTTAGAAAAACATCCTCTAGGCATCTTACTAAGGACCCTAGGGTTGATATTTTTAGAAGAAAAAAATATATAGAACTTAAATAAAGATTTTGGGGAGATATTTTGGAAGGATTTGGTCAAGAAAATTAGATTAAGAGGTGTGATGAAGTGTGGGGTGGAGGTGGCCTTTTATAATTGAAGAGGAGTGATATTTTTGTAAATACCCAAAAGTATTCAATAATGGGGAGTAAATATCAACCCAAATACCTCAAAAATTTATAAATAATTTATTTTAGATAATATATGGTTGATACACACCCAAAATAAAATCACATGTTTTAAACATGTTGTTCCTTAAATTCTATGTTTACTTACTTTTACCATTTTAGTTTTTACTACGACAACTAATCTTTTTAACTAGGTAATTTATCATTTAAGAATAAAAATAAAATATGCCTTATTATATGATTTTTTCACACTATTTATAAATATTTAACATAATTTATAAAATAAAAATTCATTTTTTGCATGAAAAATTAATTTATACACAAGCGCATGAAACACGCAAAATCCAGTTTTACCCTTTACCATGGTAACAATGTTTTTACTATTTAGAGGTCTGTATAATTATTAAAAATCTAATTTAGTCCATGAATATAATATGGTTAATATTTTTTAAAAATATAACAATTAAGTGGATGAATATGGGATCTTGATAAATTTTAAATCATTTAATAAAATATTATTTATTATAAAATATTAATGTCAATTTTGAAACTATTCATTTAATTTGACTTTTAAAACATCACAAAAAATGTTGAATTAGAATATATTATATTCACACAAATATAAAATATTATATTTATATAAAAAATTAATTTAATGATATAATTAATTTAATTTATATTACTTTTAATATTTTTAGTATCATTTATTTTATTTTTTCTATTAATTAAATAATTACTGCATTGGGATTACGTAAGCATTTAAAGTAATTATATAATTACTAAAAATTAAAACTAAAAAAACATTATGAAACTAATTTTATTATTATAAAAATTACCATTATTATTCACTCACATCTTTATTTTGTCCCTATGTGAACACATAATTTAAATTTAAATGTAAGAGGGTGACATTTTGTCGTTTTCTATACTCTAATTATTATATTGATTACTTTCCTGGAAACGTGTTCCAAAATCACATAAAAATTAATCCTAAGGTAATAAGTTTCTAAATATTTACATACAATAGAATTTAGACACATATTTGGGTCATTTTAGCCTTTATCAGTTTAGTTTAACCCCTCAGTAAACCAGTATTAACCTTAAACGTGGAAATTAAGTTTTACTTTTTATACTATTCACTATAACCGAAAATTAAGTTGACCATATTATATAATATTACTTATTATTATTAAAAATATTTAATCTATTTTATCAAATTAAATTCATATAAGTGGCTTAATTTAATTTAAAATTAAACCTACATACACATCGAAAAAAGGTTTCCCAAAGAATTGTTTTTCATAATTATAAAATGTTTTATATCAAAATTTAATATAAAATCAATTATAGTGTCTTAAATTAGACTATTAATAATATATTTGTTCTAATTTTACATTTTAAAATGAAATTTAACTTTTCAAATACTTTAAATAAAATGGATTTTTTCAATAAAAACAGTATTTTTCACTATTCATCAAAAATTAAACTCTTCAAAAAATTATCAAAAATTCACTTTAAGAAAATTTTGATATGTTGATTAAAAAAATTATTTTCATTTTATCAAATAAATTGTATAAATTTTCCCAAAATTACTTTTTATTTTTCAATTACAAAAAACAATAAAAAGCATTTTTTGAGAAAATATGTATTTTCTGATCATATGAAGACTTTGCTAAAAATGAAGTACTTATTTATCAATATATTTAATTTATCTAAAATATTAATACATAATTTTCAAAATTTTATTATTCCTATTCATACCGCAAAATTTAATGTCTAAGTTAAAATGGTCACATTAAATCATAATATTTTAATAGTATATCAGGTTTTGTTTAAACTCGATGCTCTGTGAAACACAAGATATCGAAAAAACTTGAATTTCTTTAAAAAAATCATAAAATATTAAGGTCTTATATTGTTCGTGTCATTATCAATTAAACTCAATTAATGCAAATTCTCAAATTTAATTAGATAGGTATCAAAGTATAAAACCTCACAAGTAGGAAACCTATTTTACAACGTCAAGTCAAAGGATCCATATCAAATATTTAATTAATTAACAACAATGATACATATATAGAAATCCATGTGGTATAATTTAAGCAGGCGAAGATGAAAACAAGATTACCAATTTATATCCTATGATCTATCATTTGTTTATATATTCTATTCAAACTAATCTAAACATATCATAATAACCAAATACGATGATCCTAAATTTGTGATATATTGGTCATGCTTATATTTCATGGGGATTTTTATCAATTTATCTCCCATGTTTTATGAAAAAAGGATAAATGAATGATAAAAAGTTTCCCTTAATGTGCATTACTTGATACGATAAGTCCCTAAAAAAACTTAATCAAATTTTAGGAACAAACATTAATATTTTTACCTGCATGAGTAACATCATACAAATA
Source organism: Viscum album (assembly GCA_963277665.1). Lineage (NCBI taxonomy): Eukaryota > Viridiplantae > Streptophyta > Magnoliopsida > Santalales > Viscaceae > Viscum > Viscum album. Next base: position 1,048,211,466 of record OY728135.1, on the reverse strand, counting down.
TTAGATAATTATGACATCTCTTCTAAATAAGACATTTTTTATTCAAAATAATAATCTCATAGTGCATAGTTTACTATAACACCTTTATAAATATTTTATGATTAAAAAAATATTTTAAAACAAAAAAATAATATAAATTAAATAGAATGAAATAGATAATTGAAACAACCTTTCATTCAATAGTAGAATTCGCATCATCTTGCTTGTGTATTACAAAAATTATTTTACTTTATGTTGATGTAAATACCTAATAACATTTTTGAAAATTATGAATTTAGTATAAATAAAAAAATATAAATTTAAATGAAGATATAAATAATTCAATTCATTGAACTAATTATTGATTTGAATAATTATAATTGATAATACCTCATCAAAATGAAAAAAATTATAGAACATTAGAAAACATAGTAAAATATCTCTATCAATATAAATATCATTTGATTTTTGTTTTATATTAACATATAATGGATTGTTCAACCATTTCTAATAATAGTTAACATATTTTACTTAGTTTTCATTTTAATGTTTGGATAAAATAATTCATATTATAATATCACAGTTTACAATGCATAATGGTGATGATAGACATGATAATACACACAAAATATATAATTCATGTTGTGAATTAATAGATAACATGAATATATAATTCATGAAAAATAAACATTGCCTGTATTGTATAATTTTTTATAAGGATGATACATAACACTAATTAGAAATTAACAACATAGGAAGTAAAATAAGAGATTAATCTGGTTTTAATAGTTGTGCAAAAGTTTATTTGAATAATAAGTTTAATTATTTTACTCTAATTTTTTTTTGAAATTTATATATGAACCAATTTTTTGGTTTAGTGGGAACACGATACTAGATAAAGAATTTGAAAATACAAGGAATGAAGAACTATATAACCCCCACCGCCAGAAAAGAATAAACTTAAAAATAAGAAATGGTCCACTGCTTCAGGTACAGGATGAGACCCGACATTGCCATCAAAGTCCAAAAAAATTCCAAAACACTAATAATATCATCACTGATGTCTAGAATTCACCTATGAACTGAGCTAACAAGATAACTAGAAATACCACCCATATAATTACACCTCTAGTTTTATTCCAACTGAGATCAATTCAAACATTAAAAAAACAACATGTAATAAATCCATTTCATCCATATTACCAGTGTATTTAGAGAAAATCCATCATCTCCACATCTAGAATTTTTTATATGTTTTTTGAAATTCTTTTAAAATGGATTTATTTTTTCAGATTATTAAAATTGGGTTTGAAAAGTAATTAAGGGATTCAATTCATTTCAGTAAAAAATGCATTGATTCCCTCAATTTATTTTTCCCTAGTTAAGTGAGAAATATGTTGAATTCCTTGACACTTTTCTCTCTTTATAAAAACTACTTTTCTTTTAAATTTAAAATTAATTTCCCATAACCATGGATAAAGGGGGTAGGGAATCAATTCCTTTAATATTTATGAAAGGTATTGAATCCATCAACACCTTTCAAACCATGTTTTAAAAATTAAAAAACATAAACTCATTTAAAGAATTATTTTTTCAAAAAAACCATATAAAAAACTCCCATATATACATCTTGGGTTTATGAACACTTACTTCAACAAACTACTCCATCACTAAGATAGAATGAGAAAAAAACTACCATTGAAGGTTAATAAATTTTTTATTGAAAGATGTCAGAGGAGACTAATGGATTAATTCTACAAAAATAAAAAATATTGAATCATTAACACTAAAGGGTTGGAATCCTTGAAGATAACCAAAGAAAATAACTAGTCTAGATAATTTAAATTAAGATATTGGGCCCTTAAAGATACCAGAAAAGTAAATAGGAAACTAAAATTGACTGAAAAATAATAATAATATAATATATAAACCATAAATTATAAAAATTATATAATCAAGAAATATAAAAAACCAAAATGTAGGTGAATATTAAAAATATAGTGAGAAAATGGACTAGTATAATGTAGGAAATCACGATGCACTAACAATTGAATAAGGGACTAGGAATCATGGAGTATGACTTGTAGTGACTAAATATGGATCTTGATAACATAATAACATCCAGTGGGAGCTATGAAAAACTAGTTAGTCTAAAAAATAAATCAATATTATGATTTATAAGTATTCATTTTATGGATTTTTATTCATTACATTTTTATAAATAATTTTATATAAATTTTCAGATAAAAGTGGAATAGTTTTATTTTACAAAGGTTTTTACCATCAATTACATGTATTTGTTTAAAATATAAGTTTTTTATTTTAGAAATTAAATTTCATAAAAATAAATTCATTTTTTTAATCAACATATCAAATATAACATAGTATTATGTTTTGAGATTTTTCTTAAAAGAATGATTTTTGAGTGGAGAAAAATGTCGATTTTGAAAAAAATGTCATTTATTTTCATTGAATAAAGTAATTTTAAAGTGAATTTCTATTTTTAATTTTGTTTTAAAGTAAAATAAGATATATTTTATAAAATATAATCTTAATTATTCCATATGAATCAATATTATATATAATTTTTATAAGATTATTTTTATTCCCAAAACATAATTTTCTAAAAACTATTTTTTGTTGAGTTTTGCACAATTATATTAGAAGTAATTTATTCCACTTTCAAAAATGGAATCATAAAAAATGGATTCTGTATTTGGAATCGTTAGGTTGAAATTTAGTAATGAGGTAAATTTTATTTTTGGTTATTATGAATAGTAACCACGATAAAAATGTGTCACCATTGTAAAGGGTAAATTGACCAAATTAAGGTAAAAAATAATTGATAAGACCACATAATCTTCTCATTATTATTATTGGATGATGGTGTATTTACCATTATCACCTTATATTCAAAAATATTATATTTTTTGATCCAATTTCTATTGATTATGACTTTATAGTATTTAAACTTTAGATACATTATAAGTGTTCCACTCCCCTTACTTATAAAAGGGAACCTCATATCCTCACTTACTCACACCTTTTGAGCACTAAATTTCATCCAAGAACTACCCAAAACTATCCCCAATATCACTTCACAATTACAATGGGTCCCTTTATTCTTAAAAAGACTAATATTAGAAGGATTAAGGTGTAATCCAAAGAAAGATACCCGGGGAGAAGGTTTAAGCCTTAATCGACCAATTTAAAGTTTATTTTGTTATTCAACCTCTATAAAATATTATTCAAACATGATGAAATAATATCAAAATTATATTATATATACTTAAATTTAATGATGATTATGGTACAACCCTTTTTCATCTCATTTTACATCTTATGGGAAATTAAAACATTGTTTGTGTGTATGTGTGGACTACCACCTTCACAAAGTGATATGTTTCGTTCTCATCACCAGATCATATTTATGGTTAAAATGATGTAAAAAATGAATATATATGATACTTATGAAATAATAATTATTTTTTAATCGTAATATATTACAAATATCATTACCCTTTCTTTCCATTGGAAATTGATAACGTCGCTCGAGCGTATGTGTAGAATACAATATGTATGAAAAGATGTGATTCATATTTCATTTTCACATTATAAAGATAATAAAGAGGATGTAAATAATGAATAAATATCTAATTTATAACCTATTTATGATTTTTAAAAATTAAAAAATTATTTATTTTTTTTTCTTTTCCACCCATTTGAAAAATGAAAACATTTTTCATGCATATGTATCGATTTCCATCTCCATGAAATTACGCAGTTCATTTTTCATGACCAAATTACATGGTTTTTTTTAAAAGTGTATATAATATATAAATATGATAAATGTAAAATGTTTAAAATTATGTAAATAATGTATCTATAACCCCTTGACCACGATAAACACACCAATGTGATTTTGAGGTTATTAATCGAATAACCCCAAAACATCCAACATGAACTTAACCATTTTAGTAACTAAATAAAACATAGAAATAAATGAAATAAAAGTAATAATGATAATGGAATGAACATTAAAAATTTATCAAGCAATTATAAAAATAGTATAATTTTATTATTTAGGAGTTGAATAACATATGAATCTAGGAGAGACTTAAGGTAAGGGGTTTTCTTTTAAAATGATGTTTTAAATATTTTAAACTCTTAATCATCCATATCTATGTTATTTTAATTATTTCATGAATTTTATTATTTATGTTTCAATTATTTATAATGTAATTGTTTTACTATATTTTAATTTATTTTTAATTTTTTAAAAAGGAATATTTTAACATTTACAGTATGGATTAATTTTGATTTTTTAAAAAAGTATAATTTTTTAATTGTATACAATTTATACAAATTTTCTCACCACCATAGAAATTATTGAATATCAATATTTTCTTTAAATGTTTCCATGGTTACTTTGAAATAATATATTTTTCTCGATATTCTTGGAATTTTTATTTTTAAATTTGTTTATATGGAAACATAAACATTTTCTTATATTTATGACATATCTAAAATTATATTAATTATGGGTTAAAATAATTTTTTCAAGGGTTTTATGATAAAAAGGCGAAATATTAAAATTAATTTCTTAATAATATGGTACTTTATAATTATATTTATTGATGATTTTTCTGATATAGCTAATGATTATGGGTGAGTCTGATATAGCCTTCTATTACATTGGGTAATGAATTAACTTTGAAGGTTAAAAATGAGGGAGATAGAAAGGTAGGTTTCACATATGGAATTAAATGGGATTTACTAATTTTTACACAGGTTAAAAATTAGTGAACATGGGTTATGAATATGATTCTCTAAGTCACCTATATTATGCTTATAAAATGTTTTTGATGGAAATGTTTTTATTTCATGAGGCAAAGAAAGTTTAAAGTTTAAAGGTTTATTTTTAAATGGAATTTTTTCATGAGTTCCCCGCATGAATTGGGATGAATTAATGGCTTTCCCATTTAGGTTAATGATTTTAAAGTTTTTTATTTTAACAAATATTTATTTTCACTTATGGAAATATTTTATTTATGCGCTCAAAGTTTTATTGTGAAAAAGGTAAATGTCCTCATAGGTTTTCATGTTTTTCACTATAATAAAAAGATTAAATTACTTATATATCCATTAATTATATTTGTTTTACTCATACATAAATTTTAATTTTTTTCATAGGATCTCATAATGAATAATGTTTTTAGTATGGTCCATATTTCCACTATGGTAACTCATCTTAAAAAAAGAAAAAGTGTCCTTAAAGAAACATGGGCATAAAATTAAAGATCTATTTTTGTAGAAAAATTTATATTGAGTGAAAGTGTTAACTTTATTAGGTAATGTTTTTACATAATCCTATAAAGGTCAAAACCAAAACGATCATGAAAATATAAAAAGGTGAAACCCTTATTACAAATCATGTAATAATGGGTTGAAAAGGGTCTGATTCATTATTATTGGTATCAAGGGAAGTTTTAAATAATTTTTGATGTTATGAGAATGACAAATTACACTTTAAAGAGACTTTAATTTATGGTTATATTATCATGAGATAACTTTTGAAGATTTATATATTGCTTTATTCAATCCATGTCTGTTTAGAATGGTTTTATATAGAGGAAACAAGTCAACTAAAGTAGAAAGTCATCAAGAGGATAATAACCTTCAGAATCAACTTCCTAAAATGGTTAGAATATAGAAATTTATAGTAGTGTTGAATTAGTTTATGTAGGATATTAATGGTGTCTTCCATGAAAGTGAGTGACTAAATTATCTATATAGGAACATGTTTAAAGTGTTGCATTTATGAAAAACCACCCTAAGATATTCGATTGATCTTCAGACCCGGTGAAAGCTGAAGGATGTATCAGAGATCTAGAAGATATGTTTTAAGTTTTCAGACATAAAAAATATCCAAAGGAAACTCTAAATATTTATCATTTTGAAGGTAAATCTGACCAATGATGGTCTATGATTAAAAATATTAAGGAAATAGTTGAAATTAATGCCATGGAGTGGACATAATTTAATGATATTTTTCTTAAGAAGTATTTAATTAACATTTTTAGATTATAATGTACCTAAAATTTATGTATTTTAAGTAAAAAGGAATAATAATTAGTGCCCATTTATGTGGAAATTGTTTCTAGACTATCCAGGCATGAACCAAATTATTTTTAGACCATGAGAGTAAAATTAATAGATTTTACACATCTCCAAAATCATGTTTATGAAGAGAACTTGCCTATATTAAATTTAAAATTTATGATGAATTTGTTTATTGTGACGAGGAAGTTGAGATGGAGTTTTTCAATAATTATATACTTCATGATGAAAAAGTAAGAAGTGTTCAAAGGGGAAAACAATGGAGAAGCATTCAACCAATAGATATAATGGTAAGACCCTCCACCCCAAATGTTCCAAATGTTGTAAACTAAATTTTAAATAATATTTTTTAGGACCAGTAAAGTGTTAAAAATGTGGTAATATAGGTCACATGGCTCATGAATGCAAGGAAAATAGTTCTAAACATACCAGTAATGGGAATATAGATAGTCATCCATAAATGAGATGTTTTATTTATAACAGGTTGGGTTATTACAGTAATGCATATCCAAATTTAATTACTTAAGGTAGTAATCATAATGTATTAAAGTAGGAAGGTATGGTAAAGTATTTTGATATGACTATGGTAGATTCTGGACTATCAAATGAAGTGGTATTATGCACATTACTTATTTACTTAGATTATGCCAATGTCTTATTTGATTCAAGATCTATGCACTCTTTTATTTATGTTAAATTTGAAAGAAAAATTGAAGTACTATCTCAACAAATATAATAATTTTGATTGAAACTCTTGGGATTTTTTTAAGGGAAACAATAATATATATATATAAATCTTTTTATTATCATCTGTGGAATGGTTTTTCCAACAAATTTTTTTGTATTTCCCATTATAGAATTTAATTTTGAGGTGGAATAAGAATAAAAAACATCTATATTATATCATTTTAGATGACTATTAAATTCATATGATAATAATACACACCCCAAAACATAATGTTTTAGTGTCTTTAGAGACTAGATACACAATATTCTTATTTTATGAAATACCTTAAACAACTTCCCAAAATCACTTCTCACATAATACACTTCTTAGACACTCCTTAATTAAAACAGTTCTTCATAAAATGGGGAATGAAAACATAAGAAAGTGGGATATCAGATGATCAGTACAGTTAAATATAATAAATATAAATTAATGATCATAAGTGAGAATAAGGTAAGCATAAGGGTATGAGAACATGATAAAAACTTATGATAATAACACCCAGTTAGTCAAATATAATTAATCTTGAATCAAGGAATAAGTATTTTTAATCAAAATATATAAGAAATAAGATCATGAAATTATCAATAATAAATCATAAACCATGAAGAAATATTATAAGAATTAGACATATTTTTTTTGGAAAACACATATGAATAAAAAATCATTTCACCAGTAAAGGGGCTCACTAACAAGAATATCATAGAAGACTGGGTTTTCTCCCCACTCCATCATTTTTCTTAGTTAAGGTTCACTCCCGAGAATAACTAATTAGATAGATTCCATTATATAACTGAGATCACCCCCATTCCAGTCATTATTATCTCATGAAATATCTATATTTACCTAATTCATTAGGAGGCTAAATAAGTCTAGGACCAAAAATCACATAATGAAAACCATACATATGATTTATACAAGATCATAAACAATTCACCATATCATCATGTATGAACCCATGTAAAGGAATCTTGTTTCATAATTTTTTTATCATCTCATCACAATATAACCCATGGAAAATAAATTGGTTTCATAAAGGTTTCATCATAACTTAATTAACCAATGGGAAAGAAATGGGTTTCATAGAATCATCCTTAAAAATTAATCATAATAAGACATAAAAATAAGTAAAGTGAATGATATCATAAGATCATATTTATAGAAAATATTAATAATACTTAAAGGATGGTGATATATATGAAAAATACCTTTAAAATAACCTATTTTAGAAAACATGATAAAAATATCATTTCCTATTGATAAAAATTTAACAAAAAATTCGCAGAATAATGGGAAACTGAATTTCTTTGAAAATAACCATGTAAACATTTAAATGAAGATTAAAATCTAAGAGTGTTCATGATAGAAGGAAAATACATCCATACCATATATGTTAAAATACAATATTCTTTTCACACTTTTGAAAAAAGTCAAATACGACTTTCTTAAAAAAAATTTGATTAAAAAGATTACTTAAAAACTGTTGTAAATAAATTAAAAGGTAATGAAAATGATATTTTTAAAACATTTCAATTTTAGGACAAAAATTCAATAAAGGAAGTTTTATGAGCATGGATATGATAGAAAAAGTTCAATGACCAAGGAGGAAATAAGTTCAACTTTTCTTTAAAAAATATTTTAACTATCATTTTAAATTCCAAAGAGACGAAAATTGGTAATAATAGATAAAAATTATAGTAATAAAAATAGGTTAAGAAAATATATGTTATTTAAAGGATAATATCCATATGATTTTCCTAAAAATAAATTTAGTATAGACAATCCTAAAAATAAATGATTTTGTAATATAAACCCTTACTTCAAGTCCCATATTGCTTCCTACACGTTGAAATATACCATATAATAAATATATATTTATTATAAATATATTCAAAAACTATATTCATACGTAACTTAATTTGTGTCATTCATTTATAATTTCCAAATATCATTTTATTGACAATTTCTTCATTAAAAAGAACATTCAGGTGGAAACTGGTCTATTTTCTATGCTTATTTCCGTTAAATGGTTTTGGTACTTGAACCTTGTGTTTGGGTTTAATAAAATAAAGAATATTAATAATAAAATAATTATAATATTTATTATTTATATACAATTTTATAATTTTTTATATAAATTGGTGATGAAAAACAAGTCCCATCGCTTAATGGAGGTGGTAGTCTACACGTATGCATAAAGGACATTATCATTTTCCAATGGATGGAAAGGTAAGAAGTTAGATGTTATATTATAATATTAAAATAATAACTTCATAATAAATATAATATATAAATATTAAATCCATCATAATAACCAACCATGAATGATGGTGATGGAAAATGAATTATATCGCTACGTGGAGGCAGTAGTCCACTCACACGCATGGGTGATACTTTCATTTTCCATTTGATTGAAATGAGGTGGAAAAAGGTTATACCATAATCATAAAAACATATAAGTATATTTATGTTATTAGATTCATTATTTTAGGATGGATACAATAGATTTATAGAAATTATAAGAAGAATGAAACTTGAAAAAGATCGTTAAGAAAATATACCTCTTCTTTGAGAAACCTATTTTGAATATATTATTAAGGATTCATAGGTTGGTATTTTAAGAAGAAAATAAACTCTTGAAAATTTATATATAATTTTATTATAGACTTGGTAATTTTTATTTGTGATAAATTCTCAAGTGGTGTGTAGAAGAGAGGGCAGAGGGCACCGTTTTATAAGTGAGGGGAGTGGCCCACTTGCAATTATTAAGAATATTAAAATATAATAAATTCTATATCATATGAAAGTAGCTAAAAATTGAATCATGTTAGAATATAGGATGATATTTAATCTAAATATATTCAACCAATAGGATTTATACACGTTTTTAGGTCATTTTAGCCCATATCTCTTTAGTTTAAACCTTTTCAACCATTACCGTAGTAATAAATTTTTACCTCAGTTAGTATTCATAATAAACAAAAATTAAGTTGAAATTATTATATAATAATATTATTATTATTTTAAATATGGATAAATTTTACAAGATTCAATTTATATAAGTGGAATAAATTTATTTGAAAATAAGTGCGCAAAATGAAACAAAATAATTTTTAACAAAATGTATATTTAATAATAATACCAAGTTTACCTTCATTCCTTACCATGTAAAACCTATTTTAATGTCAAAATATTCGATTACATAAATTATATAAAAAATTAATTAAAAAAAATTCATTAAAAGATATTAATCTAATTTATTTAAATGAAAACACATTGTGTATATAAAAAATGTTTTTTAGAAAATATCTCATACTTTTCTTCAAATAATTTTATTTTAATTTATAATAAATTAAAAAGTAATGGATTAATTTTTTTATATATGTAATTAATATAGTTTAATAATTTATGTATTCCTTTTCATAACCACCAATCCAATGGATAGATGATAACAATCACATTAAATAATAGTAATTCAATTGTATATCTCGGTCTGTGTAAACTCAATATTTCATATAAAGAATGCTATCAAAGAAATAAAATTTATTTAAAGATAAATATATCATAAAATCTCAAGGTGTTATATTATAAATACTTATAATAATTTTACCCTCTTAATTCCATCACCCTAAATACAAACACTTGATGACACTTCTTCCTCATCACATCCACATGTTCTCACATAGCTTCCTTAATTTTATGAATTCGCGACATAACTTTGACCATGTGAGTATTATTGTTTCAAAGTATATTATCTCTTTTATATATAATATATAGTGGTTTTACATCATAATAAAGATCATTATCCTCTGGTATGACCTCTGAATTCTATACATGTGAAATATTTAATCTATAATTCTTTAGGAGAGATACATGGAACTCATTTTGAACTTGATGGAGATTTAGTGGATATGCCAAGATATAAGTAAATGTCCCGATATGAAAATTAATGTTTAAGGTTATGATATATCTATAATAAAATTTAAATTATTTATAATTATAATAAACTTCTTCTAAGGATATATTCATAGTAACACCTTATCACTAATATTGATCTTTAGATCTCGCTAATGATTGTCATCATAACTTTTATATAAACTCAGAGCTTCCATAGTGTGATATTAAATGGATATAATATTATATACCATTTACTCTACTATATCAGGTACCTATATATTTATTTATCAATATTTATCCTAGAACATTAATGTTTTACCCTTCCTTTTGTAGATAGCTTTAGATGGATCCATCTAAATGCTCGAGTAAAAACTGTTGTTGTAGGAAAATTATACTAAATTAATGTATTGATCCCAAAAACATTTTAAATACATATAATTGTATCTTACAATATCCTCCAGTGTTTGAATATTCCAATCATACTAACCATTTGTTTTAGGATGATATGTTGTGATAAATTTTAACTTTGTTTTCAATGGTTGTTGAAGACTTCTCTAGAACATTGAGGTAAAACTCAGATCCCGATAAAATACAATAGAATTTGGTACCCCATAAAACCTTACTACTTCCTTAATGTATATCCTAGAAAATTGATAAATATATAAGTTTTATTTTATTGTAATGAAATAATCTTATTTTGTAAGGTGATTGTTCACAACCCAAATAGAATTCTGCCTTTTAGATGTTTTGGGGAGTCCGACAATAAAATATATGGAAATGTTTTCCCATTTTTATTTTAGTATGGGTAATGATTTTATCATAACCTATACATATATCTATAAAAATTAAACTGATAACATACTAGGCATCATGATACATACTCTACAATATCCTTTTTTATGTTACCTCGAACAAAAATACTCTTTCAGATATCTATGCATCTTCATACTTCCAAGATGAATAGAGAATGATGAACTATGATATTCAACCAAAAACTCCTTCTTCAAGTATTTTATTTATGGGAAACATACTAAATTCCAAAACCTTATCATTCTATCACATTCATGGTTGACCCTAGGAATATTTCTCACATTTTTCTATAATTCTATATCCTCATTCTGTACCTCTTTAATCCTCGCATGGATGGATGCTTGAACATTTATCTGATAAAGATATAATCTATACCATTTAATAATTATTTCAAGATATATATTCTAAAAATCCATAAATATTTTTTCCTTTTAAATCCTAATCATGGAAAAACTATCATGGTATTTACAACTTAGAGCATCAGCCACCTTGACCGCCTTACCAAGGTGGTAATGTATTGATCGGTCATAATATTTAATAAACCCAAAAAATATCATTTGAAACATATTTAATACTTTATATGCCAATATATACATCAATATTTTGTAATCATTATATACATCACAAATTTCACCATAAATATAATGTCTCTTTATTTTCAATGCAGATATTACTTCTGCAAACTTTAAATCATGAGTTGGGTAAATTTTCTAATTAATTTTCAATTGGTGTGAGGAATAAGCTATCACAATATCATTTTTCATATCAAATAATCCATGTAACTTATTTTTTGATCACTATAGATCACAAAACCTTCTCCATTGTAGGTTATTTTATGCACAAGTGCAATGAACAACCTTTTTTTAGCTTTTTAAAATATTCCTCACATTCATCTATCCAAAGGAACATGGATCCATTCTATATCAACATGGTTATGAGATTATATATCCTTTATAAATACATCATTATTCATAATTAGTATTCATAAAACCCAATAAAACTATTTATCTTGGTCACCATGGTTTCTCTAGGCCATTTCTATATGAATTCTCTTTTAAAGGATCCACTGATATACCCTTGCATGAGATTATATGAACCCAGAATGAAAATTTTTATATCCAGGATTCACTCTTTCTAAATTTTGTAGACAAATTATCTTTCCTCAAGGAATTAAAAATAATATTTAAATTATATTCATGCTCTTTCTTTATCTTATAATATATAATAATATCATCTATAAATACTACTACAGACTGATCGAGGTAAAATCAAGAGATTATATTGATTAAATCCATGAATATAGTCGGGGAATTAGTAATTCCAAATGGAATCACTATAAATTCATAATGACCATAACTCTTATGGAAGGATATCTTGGGTATATCCTCATATTAACACTTAATTAATGATATCCAGCATGAAGGTCAATCTTGGAAAAGTATTGAGCTTCATTGTAACACTCGAGATTAAATTATAATAAGTGAATATTATAATGTAATAAATCCATAATACAATAAAAATTTTAATATATCAAGCCATAAAAATTTTAATTTGATAGTACTAATATCAATTTTGAACTTAATAGGTAAAAATAATCCTAGAATAAAAATTTTAAGTTTTCCTTAGAAATAAGATTTTATAAATAATCGAAAATGTAGTATTTAAATATTCCTCCTTTTATTTATACTAACTTGTTATAACATGTATAATTAAAAATTTATTGACTATAAATTTTATATAAATAAATATAAGATCATTTGGAGGTAAAAGGGATATTTATCAAAACATTTTTTTTTAAAAGACATAATGTCTTTCCATTTTAATTAATTAAAATAATATTTAATGATGAATGATTTAATTGGAATGTATAGATTTTATACCAAACTATATTAATTTAAGTCCATATTATGATTATTACAAGTCATATAGTTAATTTAATATCACATGATGTCGAACAAATGAATTTATGGAATAACCATTTTCTACATGTTTTACAGGTTTATTTTTTAATTTAATTTATGTCACTTATATGAATTTAATTTGATATAATGGAATAAATATTTTTAATCAGAATAATTAATATTGGGTAATAATATCAACTTATGTTTTGGTAATAATTATTAGTAAAAAATAGTAAAAATTAATTACCACACTTAAGGTAAAATGGGTTTATTGGGGGTTAATCTAAAAAGTGAAGGACCAAAATGACCTAAAAAATTGATGAAACCACATTGGTTAGTTTTTTTAAAATTATCCTTGATATGAACCATTTTATATCCATATTTTCAATCAAGTGACATGAAAGTATTGAAAAACATTAAAAAATTATATTTGTGTCACTCACTTAAATTAGAATAGGGAACCTCCTCCCCTCACTTATTCATAACTCTAACTCCATTTAAATCAACAAACCCAGAAAAAATAAATTCCAAAAATAATTATCCACATTATAAAGGTTTTATTATTTCTAAAATGCCAACCCTATGTTCCTTTATACAATATCCAAATGAGGTTCTTCTAAGCGAAGGTAATTGTCTTCACCAAACTCTTTCTTTTTTCCAATTATTATTTTACCACATTTAACTATGTATTAACAATTAAAATTTAATATAATAATTATATTCCATATAATAATATTTTATTATGTTCATAAAATAATAATTATCCATCTAATTATCTATTAAATGAGAAACAAAACCATCGCTCATGTGTACGACGTACTATCGCCTCTCGAACCGATGTAATATTTTTTCATAACCAACTCACATGGATAGTCATAATTATGTAAATAATAAATATATATGATATCTATTACATGATATTAATTCTTTAAAATTAATATATCATCCAATTACTTACCATTTAACCATTAGAGAAATGATATCGTCCCTTGTGCGTACGTATGACCTACCATCTCAATGAAGAAATGTGATTCATTTTTCATGTCCAAATTTCAAGAATGATTAAAAAAAGTTATATAATGAGTAAATATGGTATTTATAACATTAATATATTTTTATATATGATGTAAGTATATCTTATACATAGTAACTATAACTTCCATGATAAAATATGCATGAGAAAATAAAGTAGTTAACACCCAAAACAATGGTAATAATGAAATATTATTAACGAAAGAGTGAAATGATGTTATAAGAGGGTAAAATATGATATTATAAATATTAATATAGTTATTTTATACATTAATAACATGTTTAAAACTATTATACATGAGGTTAATTAAAGTTCAACTAAATAGAATCATGCCGTAAAGTAATTTTGTCTCAATTTCTACTCCACTAGGGAATATTTGTTGTTATAAAAGTATTCACTATTATGTGGTGTATATAATATAACATTGATATATTTAACATTAATAAATATTTATTCATGATTATTAATTTTTCAAGTCATTTTTATTCTTTCAAGATGTTACAATTTAAAAGTTACCAAATAGGTAGGAATTTATATTACAATCTCATTTTGTTTTGGGATTGGTTATATATTCATTAAAGGAATATTTTCATTTATCATCCATAAGATCCAATAATTTTATTATCCATTGAAAATTTAAGGAGTATCCATAATTGTTTTCCAAATTCTCCTCTCTTTGGATCTTGAATCAAGTAATGAAATATTTAGATGAAAAACCAATTTTATTTCTCATTTAATTGGGTATAGTTTTCATCTGTATCCATATTTTTCAAAATTGTTTTACAAAAGTACTTTTCATTACTGAAATTATTTATTAAAGATATTTTTAGTATTCCTTGAACTTTTTAATATGTACACAAGGAATCTTTCAAACTCTTTCTTAAATGGTTATTTTTGAACTTTTTTTTACAAAAGTCAAAAGGAATATTTTATAATGTATATAACATAAATGGACTTTCCTACAACTATAAATGTTGTATAATATTTAGTTTATTCTACATGTTTTCAAAGGTTTTACTTACAAAACTATCCAATTAATTTTTATTTTAATATTTTACTCCATTTTTTTAATTCATCAATGGACATGATTTTATTTCAAAACCTATATTTTCAATCAATATGTCGTCAACTCTTATCTATTATTAATTTTGTGGTCATTATAATTATCTTGACACATTAAATTTATTATGATCATTGTAAATTATATTCCTCTTAAATATTCATATTATTTATCATAGATATTCTTATTTCTTAAACTTTTTTATCATTTCAATATACAATGTTTTACTTTGAAGTATATTTTATTAACTAGGGATATATTAATATTCCATATTATTTATTCAACATAGAAATTTATTGATACATAATATTTTTTATTAATTTAATTGATCATTCAATATGTGAATAATTCATTTGATATACAGTTTTAGGTGGGGCCTGGTTATAGATAGCTTCCTGATGCATCAAAAAGTCACATGAGACAAATCAGTTGGCTAAATTGAATGGGTTTTTAGTGTATACCTACCCATCGATTAAACTATCTTGTCACATGGTCTTGATGGTATAGATATAATGATATATAATATCATTACATCCAATATTAATCCTTTAATTTATTAATAATTCAATTACCATTTTTCATGATATTATTTCATTGATATTATCAAGGGTTGTATTTTATACTCAAGTTATTGATTAAATGGAATTTTTTGTAGTTATTTACCATTCCATAATGATTATTCCTTATTTAATCATAATATCTTACACTTTATATAACCCTTAATAAGAATTTTAGCTCACCCTTATTTTGTTTCCTTTACCCATGATATAAAGATAAATTCTTTGATTGAGTTTAAAGGATGCTGGGCATTTTATTTTTTATGTTTTATATTATATTCCCAATATAAAATGAGTATCATGTATATATATGGTTCTCTAAGGCTTATACACTGATTGGTACTTCAGGATTCAAACCCTTGTATTTATACCAATTAAATAAAGTGACCATCAAAATTGGGTTACTGGAGATGGGGTTGTTTTAGTTGGAATTAGAGTAAGTTTAGTAGAATACTTGGGAACTATATTTTGGAAAACATAGATTAGGGAACATAACCCTATGATATACTTTTATAATATTTCAAATTTTGTAATAATATCCTAAATTTTTGTTAAGTTTTATATTATCTGTTTTTTATATAAATACATCTATATCTATATACTACAGGTAGATGTGGTTTTAGAATAAATGCATCTTGGAGTAATAAACCTGAAAAGAGTTGGTTTGAGTATATCTCGACAATCCTTATATTCCATAGTGAGTGTAACCTTTTTTTTAAACCCTTTTTGACACTGTTGGGGGATATGATTTTGTAAATTCATATTTTTTTACAAACCATTATGACTGATTTAAAAATATTCTTATTAATTAAAGATATTCACAAATAAACCAAGTTTATAATTCTGATATTAACCATGAATAAATTTTCAATTTATGTAAGTGTTACATAAAAGTTATAATTATATATTATGATTTGAAATTCATAATTTTATGAGATAATATAGTATATTCTATTTTTTATAAATGGTTCCTAAAAGAAAGAATGATATCAATACTCATGGCCAATGTATAAATTTACCAACTAAGAAATCCAATACAACTTGTTTTGGAGCTGATAATATCATGTCTATATTAGGGAAGTTGACCTAGTTTATGAATAATAACCTTGAACATATAATGAAAAATGATGTTCCATTACATGATACTCCAATATTGAATCATTTCATGTGACAGAAGCCCCCACCCTTTAGTGGGACCACTAATCCTTTGGTATCTGAGTGATGGATTAAGTCCATTGAAAAGATATTTATAGACTTAGGATGAAATGAAATGGAATTAGTTATACTTTAAGTATATTTTCACAAATTTTATACTGATCAATGGTGGTCATTGATCCAGAATACTAGGGAGAAAAAAGAAATAGAACACATGGAATGGATAGATTTTAAATTAATTTTTTTTGAGAAATATTTATATCATGAGAAGAAAAATGAAATGAATAAAATGTTCATCAGTTTAAAGAAAAATGAAGAAGAAAGTGTTTTAGAGTATGAGGAAACATTTTCAAGACTATCCAAGTATGTTACAGATTACATATGAAATACATAATTCTATATTGGACATTTATTTTAAGGCCTTAAGACAAGTCTATGAAGGGAAGTAGATTCTAAAACATTTTCATCAAATGATGAAATAGTCTTATCCACCATAAAAAAGAGAAGTAATTTTATAAAAAATATATTTCCAAGGGGAATAAATAGAATAAGAGTTCATACGAATACCAATAAAAGGAAATTAGTTAAATAAGAAGAATAAAATAAATCAAATTATATCATGTGAAATGTTTGGAAATAAACATCCTAGAAAATGTCTGATGGGAATTGGAGTGTGTTACAAGTTTGGTGAAAAGAGTGCATTAAGAAATTCCCATTATAAAACATTAAAACAATCTATTTTTTGACTTTATTATCATACCTATGGTTGAATTTGATATAATTATTAGTGTGTATTTAATTCAAAAATAGGAATTTTTTTTATTGAAAATAGACAGAAATTATGATTCATGATGAATGTCCAATACTGAATTTCATGAAACTCATATATTTTTCCTGAAACATGGAACTTTTTCACAACTTATAATATTTTCTTGAAACTTAAACCTCCATGAAAATATAATACTTCAAAATTATCAATTTTTAATATAGACACAAGTTTCATTCTTCACACACCTAATGTTTTCATAAATGTGTTTGAGTATGAATTAACTTCATGAAACTCTTTCAAAAATTTAGAGCCTTTGCATATTTATTTATTTTGGATTCTCAAATGATTGGGGTAGTATCCTATTTATAGGTTTTCTAACCCTTTTTGAAACTTCCATATCCTCCACCAAACTTTTTTACAACAAAATATTTTTTTCCACATAAATCCCCTTTTTTATTACTTTTAGAAACTTATTCCATTCATATAAGCTCTTGAAAATCATGTCACCACTACTATCACATTTCATGTAGAACTCACCGACTTAGAGAAACATTTTTTATATTCACATAAATATAAATTTGATAAACTTATGAACATTCATAAAAATAATAACTTCACCTTAAATAAATGAGTAAACTTTGAAACACCAGTTTAATAAAACTTTCAAAGTGTTTAAACAATTTTTTAACTTAAAAGAAAACCTTTCCTTTCTCATTTTATATGAGACTTCTTCCTTTGAAATATTTTTATGCGAAGACTCCATGAATGTACTCAAAGGATTATAGAATAATTACTTTATGAATATTTAAAGGTATTCATAGTCCTAGAACATATCCATGATCTTTTCATAATGAAGATATTTCATGGTGCTCTTTATTCTTTGATAGCTTCATCCCATATCCCAGTATATTCGTGACATACATTCAACAAACTCATAGGACTCCATGAACTCTCCATAAAATCTTTATTTAATATTTAACTTTCCTTTTATCAGGAACACCACCATCTCATGCGACTATTCCCACATTCCCTTCATCGAGAACATGATGTTAGTAGAAATAATGAATCTAATACTCCATGGGTAAAAATTTATCCAATATAAAGAAACAAAAATTCTCATTGGTGTCTAATAAAAATAGTTAAAATATACTCTCTTCTATGAAGCATTAGAGGTCATCTTGAAATTGAGTGTGTTATTTTGATCAAAGATATGTAATATTTAGTACTATAATGAGTTCATATTAACATATGATCTCTAATAACATGATCTCTCATGTCAGTGATTATTAAAAAGGTACCCTTATAAATACTAAAATATTGGTCAACATTCCTTAGTAATCAATTCCTAAAAACTAATTTTTGAGGTAATTTTATTTCAAGGAAAATCAAATATCTTTATACCATTTAAAATCACTTATATATATGTGGGCGTTTTACAAAGTTACCATATATAATCTTTCATAGTATAAAAAATTAGTACTGAAATACATTTTATCTTGTCTATAAATGAAGGTAAGAATATAATAATTTATTTTATAAACAATATCATTTGTTCATGATAAGATAAACCATTTTTTATATAATAAATATTACTATGGTTATCCGAACAATATAGATATGTTTTATTAACAATTGAATTAGGAATGTTATCATATATTGTAATTAGATATTCATTTTGAATTTATTTTTAATCATTACCATCATTTTTTTCACTTATATTATCATCCTTGATTTTCAAAATGTAATATTAAAGGTCCTTTAATTATAGTAAATCAATAACATAATCATCAAAATACAGTCTCATGTTTCCCATCATAGTAGGAACATGAGGCTAATTTCACAAATAAAATGATTTAATACTTGTAAAAACCATATTAATTAAATTTTTATTAGGTGTAATAGGTACTATTTAGAGGTCATAGAAAAATAAAATTAAAATAGTGGAGTCATTTACCGTTTAAAAATTAAAGGAAAATAATAAAATTTTAACAAATTCTATTTAAAAGATAAATAAAATAAATAAAAGAATCTAATTATAAAGAACAAATAAAAAAATAAAAGTATAATGATAAAAATAAAGAGAGATTTAAAATGATTAAGTGAATCAAATAAAAATAAAATTAAGTGATTTGAATATAGAAATGATTATGTGAATAAAAATTAATTGAATGATTAAAAAAAATCAATGATTTAAATTAATAATTAAAATCAATTACAAAAAGTAAATAAGATAATATTTTTGGTAAGGAAGTTTAAAAATATCTAGTAAAAAGTCACCATACATATACCACCCCAATCACTTGAGGATTTATTGTATTATTCCCCTATATTTATCAGCATAAAAAACCAAAATTATCCATTGCTTTTTAGCTTATGACAATAAACTAGAATTACAATAAACACTGGATCCCTAATGGAAAATCTGTAAACCTAAAAATAATAGTCCCACGAATTTAAATGGAAATGATAATAAAACCACGAACCCTTACTTTAATGGTTGTAAGGACTGACTAAAGAAGAAATATGAAGGATGCAGGGATTGGTAGGAAGAAATCACTTTATAGAATAGTCTCGATTATCTTAAAGAATATGAAGAATTAAAGGAGAGAATAGAAATTATAGAAGAGAGTGATTTAATATTACAATTTTCCCACCCTTTATAAGGAGTAAAAATATTTAGAAAGAGAGATATTAGAGAGAAATTGAGCAATAGAGCGTGTTGATATTGAAGAGAGGATGGTTGAGGAAGCTATTGTTTTAAATTAGAAGGCCCCCAAAGGCCTCTATATATAGGTTTGAAGTTATTCGATAGTGTTCTGAAATCCTTCAAGGGTCTTAAGTTGAAGGAATACAAGTTTGATATATTTTTACCATGTTATATGCTGGTCTTAGAGATTTTGGATTGATGCCACTGGTACACGATATCCTCCACTAGGTAGTTGGTGGTATCTATAGTACCTAATGCTTACTTCCTACTACAACTAGCTAGCTGGTGTACCTCTACTAGATGGATGATAGACTCCTAGAGACTCCATGATTACTATATATCAACACTATCTATATATTGATCCTTCATTGGGTAGTAGGTGGGGTCCTGTATGTATGTATGTGTATATGAATATATGTAGGTATGTATCTATTTATGTATGTATGTATGTATGTATGTACGTACGTAAGTATATACGTATGTATGTATGTATGTATGTATGTACGTACGTATGTATGTATATTCATGTGTGTATTTATATGTAAATATATTCATATATAAATAATTACCAACTAATATTTAAGAACCAGTAAATAATTTATAATTTCTAAATAATCAATAATTAATATTTAATTTAGTTTTTAAATAATTACTAACTAATAATTATAAAAAACTTAGTTAAATTTTTAAATAATAAATAATAAATATCAACTGATAAAGAATAAACAATAAATAATAAATTCTAAATAATTATTAGTTATTAACAATTAATCAAAATTTTAATTAATTATTTATTAACATTACTTTAGGGATATTTTTTAAAAAATAGTTGTAAATATTTAATAAATAATATTAAAAATAAAATTTCAAATTTAGTGGTGGTATAAAATCATTACTAATATTAAATAAATAATTTGAAAAAGACAAAATTTTAGATTTGGTAGAGGGTTTTAATAAACCCTCAATAAAAAAATAAAAACGAATCATTTAGGGGTGGTTTTCAAAACCGCCGCTAAATGATTATTTTCATATAGTGATATATATTTATATATAAATAAATATATATATTATTCACATTATAAAAATATATTTATGTTTCCTATAAAAATGATACATTAAATTGAAATAACCTTAAAATAAAATAGAATTTTCCCCAATCTCATGTGTCGGCCCAAATATTTTATGTTTATCCCACTAAAGCTAGTGGGATTTTTTCCCTGTTTGTTTAATCCTATTTAAATTTGGGTTAGTTTTTTTCTTATTTGGTTATCCCAACAAATACAAGCCTGAAGACCATGATCGCAGGCCCGAGGCTTGTTAAGTACAAATATATCCAACAAGGAAAAGATCCCTCAGAACTCTTATAAAAAGGAAAAACATAATATATGGGATAAAGCACTTATGAACCATAAACATTTTTCAAAGAACATTATTTGGAATCATAATATATAATGATATTTTTGAAACCTCTAATTTACCTATTGGAGGCTAAAAATTTATTTTTATGGTGGATTTATATAAAATTTACCAATTATTCTTGTTGGAAGGTTAAGTGAAATAATTTTTTACATGAATTATATCATTTTACTTCTCAAATTATTATTATATTCTTAGTCTAAAAAATTATATAATTAATTTACTATAATTTAAGGACTTTTAAGATTAGATTTTGAAATTTGGAATGATAATATAAGTGAAGAAAATGATGGTGATGACCAAATACAAATCTTGTATGATTATCTGATTACTTTATATTATAACCCACTTGACGAAATGTATGTATGTTTGTATGTATGTATGTTTTCATGCATTCATGCATGTATGTATGGTATGCATGTATATATGTATGTATGTAAGTAAGTAAGTAAGTAAGTATGTATTTACGTATATACGTATGTACGTAGGTATGTATGTTTGTATGTATGTATGTATGTATGTTCGTGTGTGTGTATTTATATTTAAATATATTCATATATAAATAATTACCAACTAACAGTTAAGAATTAGTAAATAATTTATAATTACTAATTAATCAATAATCAATATATAATTTAGTTTTTTAATAATTTCTAACTAATAATTATAAAAAATTAAATAATATTTTAAATAATAATAATAAATAACTAAAAATAAAAAATAAAAAATAAAAAATAATTTTTAAATAATTTTTAATTATTAACAATTAATTAAAATTTTAATTAATTCTTCATTATCATTACTTTTTTGATAGTTTTTAAGAAATTCTTGTAAATATTTAATAAATAATTTTAAAAATAACATTTCAAATTTATAGGTGGTTTAAAATCATTACTAATATTAAATAAATAATTTGAAACTGATTTTTTTATTTGGTGGTGGTTTTTAATAAACCCTAAATAAAAAATAAAAAATCAGTCATTTAGGGGCAATTTTCAAAACCGCCGCTAAATGATTATTTTCCTTTAGTGATATATATATTCTTCACATTATAAAAAAAATATATGTTTCCTATAAAAATGATACATTAAAATGAAATAACCTTAAAATAAAATAGAATTTTCCCCTAGCTCATGTGTCAGCCCAAATATTTTAGGGTCGACCCATTAAATCTTATGTGATTTCCTTCCTGTTTGTTTAATCCTATTTAAAATTTGGGTTATTTTTTTTCTTATTTGTTTAGCTATAAATACAAGCTTGCAGGCCAAGATTGTAGGCTTGAGGCTTGTTAAGCACCAATATATTCAACAAGGAAAAGATCCTTCAGAACTCTTTTAAAAAGAAAAACATAATATATGGGATAAAGAAGCTATGAACTATAAACATTTTTCAAAGCTCTTTATCAGGAGTAAAAAGATATAATGATATTTTTGATACCTCTCATTGACCTTTTGGTGGATAAAAAATTATTTTTATGGTGACTTTATATAAATTTTACCAATTGTTTTTATTAGAAATTGAAGTGAAATAGTTTTTACAAGAATTATATCATTTTACTTCTCACATTCTTATTGTATTTTTAGTCCAAAAAACCGAAGAATATATTTTTTTTGATTATATAATTGATTTACCAGAATTTAAGGACTTTTTAGATTAGATTTTGAAATTTCGGATGACAATTTGGAGTGAAGAAAATGATGGGGATGACCAAATACAAATCCCTTATAATTATCTGATTACATTATTTTATAAACCACCTGATGAAATGGTTAGTCATGCATATCTTGATTTTTTCAATAACCAAAAAACACAAATTACCTAAAAATTAGTTTATCTTAGCACCCACATGTGACATTTTTTAGAAAATAAATGACTACATTTTGGTCAAATTTTATGCAAAAGAAAAATTATATGTTAGTCTAGATTCTATATCTAGGAAAAATTTCCATATAAAAAACTAAAAACAAATACACCAATATGATTTTAAATGGTATCAGCGTAACTGGTTTTTCTTCCCATAAAATTACCTTGAATATTGGGGTTTCAATAATATTTTGTAAGAAATATTGATCAATCACGTATTCTTTGTAAGGGAATATATTTAATAGTCACAAATATGAGAGTTCATGTTTTTAGAGCTCATATGTTAATTGGAATTCATTGTGGGAATTTTTTTTTCAAACCTATGATTAGCATAAAACACTCAGATCCAAGATGGACCTTTAAGTGTCAAAGAATATACCGTCCTTAAACTGTTTCACATGAAATGACTTTTAAGAAATATGTAGAGAAATTTATTCTTATGTTTATTAAATCATCCTAGTACTATATTTGTCATGTAAAACTATACGTTTCTTTCTCTAGAGTTACTAATAAACAAGGTTTTAAAATATTGATACATAATAACAAAAATATATCCATGAGTAGTACAATTAATATCCTTTATAAAGAAAATGTTCAAAATTTTGATATTAGTATACAATTAATATTAAAATTTATAAATAATGAATTGTTATTATATTTAAATCTTAACAATTATGCCTTTAAAATTCACAATTAGGATCATAAGATCACCTAATCTTACATTCCCACCTTCTTCCGTGATGATGCATGAGAAATATCAGTTCCCTAGTAGAATTATGGAGTTAAACACATCAACTTGATGTAATTTTTGGATCATTGGGTCATGTGAGTTAATCCATTATTGGTAAGTTTACATCAATTTTGGGGTTTAAAAAAAACAACCACCGAACTACTAAACATAGGGTTCAAAACCCTTTCCATACTCATATATTCTAGAACATCTGAAAACCTTAAAAAAATATCTACATTATGAATTTAATATGATAAAAATTTATTAATTAATTTATATTTTTACGTTCATTTTTTGTTCTTTAAAAATAGCACAATATTTAGTCAATTTTATGACATTACTATTAAAGGTGATGAGACTTTGAAGATCCAAGTTTGAATTCTTCACCTGTGGTTCACTAAGTATTACAAATTCTTAAATGGAATTGTTTCTATAGAAAAAATACTTATTGATCTAAATTTTAGCCTTCACTATTCATTTAATATTTTTAATTTATTACTTTAATAGATAAATAATTTAATTTTCATACTCTTTCTCTGTATTTTCTAAGATATGTGTGTAATACTACTCTATTAATTAAATTATTAAAAATTAATCATAATAAATTATATTAATTATATATTTTTATTTCAATTAGTAGAAACCATGTATTATATAATTTTATAATTGAAAACAAACTTATATTCACATTATCCATTGAGTTATGTAATCAGTTTTAATGAGAATGGTTGCAATGATATATAATTTCCAATTTTTAGTACTATGTTTTTATATAAATAACTTTAAATATTCTAGAATGTCACAAATAATTTCTCCATCAAATTTATTTGTAGTTTGAATTCCCTTTTTTAGTCGTTATTTTCCAAAATATTTATATATAAATATATGTTTCTTTCTCAATACACATCTTGTTTTAGGTGACATCAATATTTTAAAAATAAATACAACATCTCTTGGTTATGATATAAATTCTAACTAAATTACATTAGTTTGTTTTCCTAGTTTTTTAATATATTCACAAAAAGTGTTAGTTAATAGGAATATGTTTATATAAACAACCACATTATGTTTTTATAACATACGATACATTCAATATATTAATAGAATATTTAATCATATATCACTTATTTTAATAAAAGTATTTCCCTTTAATATTTTATACAAAAAAATTGAATTGAATTCTTAATACTTTAATTAATATTTTACAACACATTCTATAGTAAAATAATAATCAAAACAATTACTAGATGATAACTGACACCACAGTACACAACAATTATTTTTAAAGGATTGTGCTATAACTCAAAATATTCATAAAAATTTCAATTAAGGATAATTATTACCAACTCATAGAATATAAAAAAATAATTTTAATTTGAGTAATAACACGTGACCATGTAATTCTAATTTTTTATACTTGGGATTTTATTTCAATCCTTTCAACGATATCATTAAGATGAAAGTTCCAAAAGAATGTATGAGGTGAAATTTTTCATCATTTACATATGTATTCTTATTTAAAAATTTAATTAATTAGATAATATTCTAAACCTTATAACCTCTAGTTAGTTATTTAAAATTTCACTAAATATATAACCTTTTATTGTATTCATTTTCATTTTTATTTAAAAACAAATAAAATAAAAAAAATTTAAATTTTTTTACTTATATCATGGTAACATAAATATTATATTTATAAAATTTTATTATGAATTTTATTTATGAAATTATATCATTTGAATTTGTTATTTTGGATATTTGATAACAAAGATATATTAGTGGTTGTTGTCATTAATTATTAAATTTTTAAAATTCAATCATATTTAGTTGATCCTTATAATTATCTAAGAAAATTAGCATTACAAAAATAATATCCTATTTTTAAAAATTACTTTATTTTTTACTCTTTATTAACATTGAAATATAATCTTGTTTTTGATTTTCATGTTATGTGATGTAAAATCATTGTACATATACGGCTTGATATAATCTAATTGTTAACTTTTATTTATTATGTTTTCAATATATGTTATAAATTGAGAAATTAAATTTTAATAATTATAGAATGTTTATTTTAGTATATGTAACGTAATAATGATTTTATTATAATTTTATACAATATATTAGAAATAACACTTAAATACATTGAATAATAACATGAAATTATTAAAATATACTTTAATAAATACTTAAATGTTCAACTACTTTGCTATGTAATATTGATGAATGTACTTTTCTATATGAAATTATTCAAATGTTTGACTACATTCAATTAAGGATATTATTTATAAAAAATAATTTTTATGGTGAAGTATTCCAGATTATACTAATATACGGTTTAAATGATGTATTTTGTTTTCATACTGTATATTATTTTTCGTAAATATATGAGTTAGTGATATGGAAGGATATGCTTGAAATGATCCTGGTATAACCGAACTCTTGAGAGGATAATGTACTGCCATTTTCTTGGTTTTTAGTACTGGTGATTCATCATCATCTACCCATAATCAATCCTTAATTCACCAGGCACTCTAGAATTTCATCCCTTATTTTTTACTAGTTTCACCGTTATGGATTAGGCATGAGACATATCTATCGATGATGCCCTATTTCCCCTATTATTGATTGTGATGCTAAGATCAATATCTAGACATTATTAGTTCTAATCCATTATTATTGGCCCCAGATCTAGATTTAATTGTTTCAATGTCTTTTTCTTAGATAAGGATTCCCCAACTTCTTATAGAAATACCTTACTTATCCCCAGGAAATTGATGGGGTTGTCAATGTCTAGATATAGTCAATAAAATTTCTACTATACCTTTCGCTAAATCTAAATATTAGTGCTCCATTATTTTCTAGATTCAATTCATCATTTAACACATCAATTTTTATAGATTCTCTTTCCTTTTAGTTTTTTATATTTCTTAATGTTGTAATTTTTTAGAGTTAAGATCTTATTCTTATATAAGGATTTTCTTCAATCAATTTTAATTGTGTAACTGCACATGGTATCATGGGTTGTTAAATTCAATTTAAATTCTAATTTTTTAGTATCAATATAGGGTGATTAAAAAATATGGATTTATATTATAATTCTAAGAGTTAAAACATCTATTTAAGGTATTTTTTGATGTGTTTGGAGGACTAAGAGGTGTCTTCAGTGACCGAGTTAGCATTAAAGCTGGGTCGGGGTGCCCCTATTGTATAAATCTATTATAGGAGACATATAACACCACAACCATACCATTTTAAAGTATATAATATGTTACATGAGAGTAAAATTTTATCATATATATAGTGTTTCACCTTGGAGAAATAGAACCACACCAAAATCCATTTGCGTAAGATTAAACTTTTAGATTCTAAGAAGAAAAAATTATAATGGAGGAGTATCTACTGTGAGGGTTTTTTGAGGGGGAAATATGAGTCTATAATATTTGAGTGTTTTTAGGGAGGTTTCTCATGAGGTATGGTAATCTAGAACTATTAGGGGAGGCACATACTATGGAGCCTTAGACTTCTCCAAGAGGATGAATGGGGGTAAGTGCTTCATCAAAACCTAGTGGGTCACACTATATTACAAAACAATATTAGTGATGTTGTTCCATGACCCCATTGGTCTTGGATACAATAGAGTATCTTTCTTGTTTATACAAATATGGACAGTCATTTCTCTTCCAGGTATTCCCATCATGTGTTTTAGTGGGGAAAAGGGGCTTAGGGAAGGTCATTAGACCAAACCATCCCTTTATTTATTCCTTACTTTGATCCCCCTTTGAGAGATATATTTTGGAAGGTTTTTATGGAATTTTAGAGGTATGTATTCCCCAATATCCTTTAATTATTGTTTACTTGGATTAATACTGATTCGTTATAGTTTTAGTTAGGGATTTGAGTGAAGATTCCACCAAAGCATGATGAAATCACTCCAAATGTTGGTGATTTTTCATTGGATATATTGGAGAAATAATAAGATTATTAATTAATTAAATATATATATTTTAATGTAGCTATACCTCCCAATTAATTTTACTTGGTTTTTCTCTAAATTAGATTATAATTGGAAACCTATTGGGTACTGAATGGTGTGCTTTTACATAGGTGTACCAGAAACATGCTATGAGTGGTTGACCTATTTTTTCTCAATAGTTTAGACATGAGAGGCCACTTAATGAGTTTTTTTTATGATTATACCTTATTGGATTAATTTTAATTAATTATAATTTTTTTATAATTAATTATTGGGAATTAGGTAAGAGATACGAGCTTGTGAAATGTATAGGATTTGGATCGGGCTTGGTAGAGGTTAAGAAGAGCTTGTATAAAGGATCTTAACTCATATAAAGTGGTTGGTTATCTCTATAATAATAAAATATATTCTTATTGATGCATGATTATGCATGCTTGCTTGGGTTTTTGGGCTTGGATAAAATGGATAGGTACCAAGAGTTCCCCAAGTGAATAATTTGGTGGATCATATCCGCATAGACCTAAAGAGAGTGATTTGGATTTTGTTAATTGGGATTTCCCTAAGACTACATCCCCATGGATGTAAGGATTTAGGTTGAGTTTACAGGAGGCTGGAGATAGGTCTTAGGGTCTGATATGTGTTAAGATATTCTAGGTTGGTTCTTTTGAGGGGTAGTTAACAAACATTAGGGGAGTATCCCTATAGATGATGAGTGAGATGGTTTTAAATCTCTATAATAGTTAGGTGTAACACATTTAGGGAAGGTATCAGCCGTGGAACATATGGTGAGATTTTTAAGTCCTTTAGGTTGTGGTATGGTGGGATGTGCAGGTTTCCTCTGGGCAACAAGCTTAAGAACTCACCTTTAAGACTATTTGATAAAACCCTAGCATGGGTTCCTAGGACTGTTTTAGAGGTGTGGGGATGATTTTACAAGAGTCCATGAGGGTTTAACATTTTAATGGTCTATGAATATAAAAATTTATACCTTGAAATGGTAATTAAAAGGAAAATTAGACACTACCACTTGAGGTTGGGTTTTGGTAGGACATTTAGATTGAGTGATCGCCATAGAGTGGTGGGTGAAAGTTTGTTTCAATGGGAAAAGATCTAGTTTAGTATAGTGAAACCAGTGAATTCACTTATGGGTGAGTTGGTGATGCTGATAGGTTTATCATTCCAAGTTTATATGTCTAAGCCTAGAATGGGTATTTAGCCTATAGGGATATTCATATTAAGAGACAGGCTTTGTGATGTGGTGTTAAATCATGAGATAATAGTACCAAATTGTGAGAAAATGGTGTAAAATGATAATGTTAGGAGAGAAAATTTGAGATCTAATGCTACATTTTGATCCAGGGTGTTCTTATAAAGTAGGTTATGTTTCCTTATTTGTTAATATTATTGTGTGTGTGAGTGATGACTGTGATTCCATATTTAATGATGACACTTGATTATTGGCCTCACATTTAGTGATAGGGTGTTTTAATGGACCACTCCAAGTAGGAATGTATTAGTCCAAGATGTTATCATGATAAATTCTCTGAATAATAGGGGATTGGTCAATGTGATGTACTAGATGGTTGGATTTGAGGTCACACCTTGACTAATAGGGTGATAACAGAGACCAACCTGAGTGAGGTGGTATTTCTAAAAGATGTTATTGTGATCCCACCTTGAGTGAAAGGAGAGTAATTGATTTTATGTGGTATTGAAATTTATTCTTGGTATCAACCTGAGTGTGAGGGTGCCGGCATGGAAAAACTTTAGTGAGATGGTTTTTTTCCAACATATAATTGTGGAACCCTACCCCGAGTGAGAGGGTACAGGATGAGACATAGTAAGTTGCAGATGTTGTTTGGTATGGAGCCTGATCCATGTGCGAGGGTTGTTTTTGGGAAATTTTATGATACAACACCCATAATCTTGGGGGTATTGGTTGAGATTGTTCCATGAGTTGAATTACTTATAGTATTTGGTTGTGCCATGTTTTTTCAGGTGTTAAGGGTACCTCATTAACAAATTATGAAAAAAACACAGGCTTGTGTTAATTTATTTTTATAATGATTTTATTCATGAATAAACATGTATATGATAGCATATATTATGGTAAAATAGTGAAAACATATTGATATATCATTATTACACTTTTAATGGGCACCCTAGTGAATTATAAAAACTTATGTTTGAATTTTATGTCATATGTTTCACATTGTAAATATATAGATCATATAAATAAGGTTTTAAAGATGGGTATTAAAGTAAGTCTAATATTCATAGGGTATCCTCATCATACCCTATTTTTTATGTCTTGTTTGGATTATGTGATCGACCTAATGTGATATAAGTTAGGATGCATGATTGTAAGACTGCATTATTTATTTTTTATAACATGTTATATTTTTGATCTTTCACACTCAAATTATCTTGTATTCATCATGTTTAGTTAATTATTTTAATTTATTGTACTTATATAGAGATTATAGTCTCCCCAACATTGATTATTGACTCTCATCACTAGTTGTAAACCTCTTGTATATGGGGAGATGTGCCTAAGGCCTTATGGTTCTTTGACTATTATACTATTCAATTTTTTTGGGGGAATTAAAAAATTGTATATGGGAATCCTTTCTTTTGTTTTACTATTTGAGGACTGGTATATAGATCTAGGAATGTATTAGGGCCTATAATGAACCTCAAGATAGTGAGTCATGAACAACTTTATTTTAGAATGTCTATGTCACTAGGGTGGTGGGATTGATGTTATTGGTTTTGTATAATACTATTGGGATATTTATTAAAGTATGTTATGAAGATTTTGGATCATATTTTTGGTTTTGAATCATGGAATTGAATGGTAAGAGGTGTGTGTGCATACATGATATTTGGAATATAAAATTCACGTGACTTGTCTGAACTTTTATTTGGTTAATTTCATTGATGACATAAAGTTCAATATTTTAAATTGTCAAAAACAAATTATATAATGTTTTAATATATAACATGTTGGTACAACTCTACTCAGTTGAACCAAGATGTCTTTCGATGATAGGTTATATGAATATTATTACGGAATGTTCTCTGATTATGAAAAATTGTTTTCTTAGGTGAAAGGGATGCATGGAAACCCTTAGTGGGTAGGACCAGGAATTCCATTACTTATTTAAAATTTTATATAATTGGGGTATTCCTATGAGATGGTTTTGGAATGGACACAAGTTACCTTGATGAGCTGGATACCCTTGATAGGGCAGATACAAAGGCATGTGGGATGCTTTGGGCCATTGTGATGTAATTCACCAGAAGTGTTTATGGTATCATGGTTGTTTTTGGTAGGTGGGATCATTTGGATATCCATATTTTTTGGACTAGGGTATGGTTTTGGATGGGATATTGAGAGTTTATCCTAGATTGTGGTCTAAGATGGTTATAACATTGATGTATTATTTTTAAATTTTTGATAATTCTTGAGTAGCGGGTGATTATGTGAATGGAATTAGAATGAGTGATATGCCTTGGTGTCATTGAAAAAGGATCTACTAAGAGTGATATTAGGAATTATTTGTTGACATGGAAGGGATTCATGGGTATTTGATTAGGAATATCATCCTACTATGGGTGATAGGAGAATCATGAGAGAATGAATCAGGATGTATGATTAGAAAATATGGGAGAGTGCACTTGTTTGGGTTTAGATAAAGTTTATATGAATGGTGGAATAAAAATTAGAGAGAGTATTATAATAAGGCCACTCTTCCTTGGAAGAGGATAGTGATGGGTGGCTTGGATTCATAGGGAAAATCCGTGATGTGTGAGGGAAAGTGTATGATAGTTATGCATGGAGCCTATTTGGTTCATGGATTATCGAGTAGGGTATATATAGGTTTTTTGGAAATTATATGGGTTTAAAGGGAACCTCTGTAATCTATATTATTATTGATGGTGTGTGTATCCCTTAGTCTTGAAAATTTGGGTGAGTTAAGGGATTTTAATTAGCTTGGAACATGATCAAATTTTGGTTTTGATTGGGGATGAGATGTGATTTATTTGGTTTTGTTATGAGTTAAGGACCCATGGAATCAGTGACATGCCTATAGGAATAGTGGATGAGGGTCTTGATAATATTTATAGGTGTTTACTCGATGGTAATAGGATATTTATAAGATTTATTAGAGCACAATGGGGTTATTGATCTAAGAATGTTCCTTGAGAGGGGTTTTCAATGATTGGATAATAATGGCTTATAGAGAGTGAGACTCGTGTGATGTTAGGACTTATCTAGGAAAGTGATCAAATAATAGTGTAAGGGAATACATATTGTGTGGAGTTCATCATTAGTTATTTGAGGGTTTGAAACTTATTCTGGGTGGATTTTGGTTGTGGTTTAGGATGGTGTACCTAGTAAACCAAGATTGGGTCATGTTCAATGTTTTGGGTTGGTAATTGGGTATGGGATAGTTGGTTTCACCTAGTCATTGAACTTGGTAATTTAAAGGATTTATGTTTTAATTATTTTTTGTAATATTTTGATGACAAAAATGAGGATACACCTATGATAGGGCCTTAAATAAGTCATGGGTATGTGACCCTTATGTCAAAAGGGTCACATATGTGGTGTGAATAAAGGTGGATGGTCAAGATATTATTGAGATGATGGTGTATTGGAAGATTTAATTTTATATTTTCCCTTTTAAAATAATATATTTTGGATTTAGTTAAAGTGTTATATGGATTTTATGTTTTGGTAGTGGACTGCCAATGGAATTTCGTGTAACCCGGGAGTGATTCAAATCAGGGTGTGTCAGCACTCATAGGTGGAGTAAGATGGAATATTTTTCATGATTGAGGATTGAGACATGTAATTACATTGAGTTTCAGGTTTATAATTTTTTATAGACATTATAATATTTCATGATGCTTTTGGGTGTCAGGATATCATGATCGAATGGGGGCACTGATGTGTCGGTGGGTATTGTTGAGTATCTTCAGAGAAAGGTCAAACAATGGAGGGATGATCAATGTTTTTTTATTTAATTGGACATGATGAGGTAGAAAAACATCACAAGAATTATTTGGGATCTAAGGAACATTTTTTGAGGTCCAGTTAAGGTTTTTAGGAAATGATGGTATTTTACTATTTCATGCATGGATAGTGGAGTTGGGCCTGATTTAGTTTATAATTTGGAATGAGGAGTGGTATCCAATCAATATTGACAGATTGAAAGTTAGGAGATAGTTTTTTGGTTCAGTTTTGGGATAATAATCCTTATGATGATGAGTTTTTAATGTCTTACATCTGTATGCATTTTTAAAGTCTACAAAAATTTTAATTTTTGAGTCCCAAAGAAGGGGTGTTTAGACAAATTTGATTCAGATTAGAATTTAAAACATTGAAACATCAATATAATTTGTTTTCGTATATGTTTTCAATATTGAGAGGTTCCGTAGGTGATCATATTAGAATTGAAATATGGTCAGGGTGGTCCTACTACAAAAATATACTACATCCAACAGATCATGTTGAAAGCATGGGGTTTTTCAACATAGTTTGTGTTATATGAGATTTAATTTTTGAGAGATTAAGAGGTTTTCTCCATGTAGGATAAGTTCCATTCCATATTCTTATACATAAGATTAAATTTCTAGATTCAATGGTGATCACATCGTAATGATGGATTTTTCACTACAAATGGTGATCGAGGGAGAAGGATTGTTCCATAGAGGGTGGTATGTGTCATGGAGGGTTATAAATAGGTTATAGTATCAAGAAATTCCTAGGGTAGGCTAATGATGTGGATCCTTGTACAAATATATAGAAGATATCCAAGGATATGTGATGCACTTCAACTCAATGGGTCCCGCCGTAGCGACACCCTAGATGAGGGGAGTTATATCATAACCCCCTTAGGTCACATCATAATGGGGTACCTTTATTGTTTTTAAAAATATGAGAAGATTCATATTTTCTAGGTTGGATCCTTCTATGTTTTATCAAAAAAAGAGGGCATAGGGGGGATACTCGACAAACTCTTCACCTACTTTCTTAATCCATTTGATTCCACTTGATGAGGGGTTTTATGAATGACTTTTCTATAATGCTTCATAGGTATGGTTTTACCGTCCCCATCTATTTTTATTACCATTAGCTTATCACTAATTTTTTGTGTTTTATATTAGAAATTTGAGTAATGATTGCACCAGATCATGGTGGAATAATCCTAAACATTGGGTCATTTTCATGTGGTGGATGAAGGATATATAGAGATAATGAACACACACTATCAATCATTATTTTGTAAGAGGTGCATCAATTAGTGTATTTTATATGTTTTTCACCAAATTTATTCTGAATTAGAGATTGATTGCGTACTACATAAGGGGGTTTTTATAGTTGTACTGGAAGAATATATCAGATAGTTGGTATTCCATTTCATGTGGTATTATCCAGAATAGTATTCTCGAGTATTTTTTGATGATTATACCTCTTTGGATTAAATTATTGAAATATTTATAAATTTTTCATAATTAATTATCATGTATTGTGGATTAAATAAGGTCTTTTGGTATGGATGGGACATGGATAGAGCTTCGATGAGGCTTTAAAGAGCATGTATCAAGGAGGGTAACATCTATATAGAGGCATGTGGTCCCTATAATACTAAATCATATGATACTTGATGCATGATTGTGCATGTTTTCTTATGGTTTCTGGTTTTGGAAAATGGATAGGTACTGGGAGTGACAAAAGTGACGGGTTATGTGGTATAGAGCATCCTAATACTTAAGTGAGTACTCCACTGTAGGTTGAGGTTAATGAGATCACTCTGAGACTACATCAATAAGGAGGATATGAATAAATTTGAGTTAATGAGATGCATAATATAAGTCTCAGGGCCTAGGATGTGTTGATATAGACTCAATTGGTTCTTCTTATTGATAATAACCTAACATGAGGAGGTTATGAATATAGGTGATGGGTAACATGGTTTTATGTTTATTTTATGATTAAGAGTAACCCCTTGATGGTGGGAAATATCATTAGCTTATGTGGTGAGCTCGTTAATTACTTAAAGGATTGTTATGTTGTGACATAGATGTTTCCTATGGGAAAATGGATTGAGATATCTCCTTCTAGAGTGTGTGATGGAACACCAATGGGGATTCTTGGGATTATATTAGCATCGTGGCAATGAGTTACCAATATGCTATGATGGTTTAGGGCTATAATTGTATATATTGATATAGGTTCCGATGTTGATGTGGGAATTTGAAAAGAAATTAGACCCATCCTTTTGAGTCATGGGTCAGGTAGGGGCTATAGGATTAGTGATCACCCTGGGGTTACTGGTTTATGTTGGAATCAATGAGAAGAGTTTGGGATGATTTTGTGGAAGCAAAGGGATTACCTTATGGGTGAGGTGATGATGCTGATAGGTTTAGTGTGCTGATATTTCATGATAAAGTCTAGATTTGGTGGTTATCCTATGGTTTTTAGGTGTGTGATAAGATGAGCTTCAAGATGTGGGGATAATTCATGAGTGAATAGTGCATAGTTTTGGTCTAAGATCGTGACATGTTGATTTCAGAAGAGGCTAGTCGAGAGATAGTTATTGGTTGTGAGATAGGATATTCTTAATAGGTGAGTAATTTTTCAAGTATTGTTTTTCCATTTTCGAACCTTGATCCTATGGTTAATGATTAGATGGGATGAATATAATTTCCTTGAGTAAGAGGGTGTTGGAATGTACCACCCTGGGTGAGAGGGAATTAGTTAAAGATAATATTGTGAGTCCCACATTGAGTGAGAGGATAGTGGTTGATGTGATTTGATATAGTATTGGATGTGAGGTCTCACCCCGAGTGAGTGGGTGATAACATTTTCCTCTTTGAGTGAGTGGGTATTGGTCTAGGATATGATTGAAATACCCAGAATGAGTGAGATGAGAGTGGTTTATGTGATGTGGCATGGGACCTAATGTTTGGATTGTCCGTAAGTTAGAGAGTGTTGTCATGGGATTCCTTGAGTGGGAGGGTGTTGGCTAAAGTTGTGATGGTTAAAATCTACCATATGTGAGAGGGTAGAGAGTGAGACTTGGTATGATGTGGTTGAGGTTTGTAAGGGAATATACACTGAGTGAGATGGAAGTGGTCATGTAATGGTACTACACCCTACCCTAAATATGTAGGTATGATTTAGGATTGTATGTCAAGGTGTCTTCTTTATTTAAAATTTGGAATTACCGAGTTGATTTTGTGGTCAGGGTGGCCTGGTTAACACATGATGACCTAAAGAACATGTTAGTTTGTAGTTGTTATTATTATTTATATTCCTCATTCACAATAACTCAAAATTTAAATATTTTTATTATGAAAATAAAAGAGAAATTAACAAGATAAATGAGGTCATAAATGATAGATAATAAGGGAATCCCTATATACAATGAGACTAAAATGATTTAGTAGTGATCTAATGATCATATAAGTAATCGTACAATATTTCTGGTCACCTTTAAAATCATATAAGTTAACCAACATATTCACATTTTTCTATGAGTAAAGAATCTCCACTTAACAATGAAGCATACTTTTTTCATACTTTGATGATATTTGATGTGCTATAATGATTGGGGTAAACTCCCATAAAAAATCAGACCACAAAAAGTAAATATAATTCAACCATAAAGAGAATGATATAATGAATTTTATAGAGAGAAAATAGAGTTAATAAGGCTTGAGATTCTACATGAATAAAGTCACCATCTCTATAGAAAGTAGAGTAACCCATAATGATGATTGCTCGACAGCCACAAATAATACCTCCTCAACATATAATGTCATGAATATAGGATCCATCTGAGTTCCACTTGAGACCATAAACTAGTGGTTTATAGTACTCCCAGTGTCTTTATCCCTTTCTATTAGTAGATTTTTCTGATTAACTAGAGAAGGGTTACTGATCCGTAAAGAAAATATGGAAAAATATTATTTTATAGTGAAATGAGGGAAAAACCAAGGAATAAAATTTAGATTTGATATGTATATCTCAAATTATTATGCCTCACTTTATGGAACATCTCCCATATGAACCAAAAAATAGCTAATATGATTATACTTAGGGACTAATAATTTAGTTAAGAACCTTTTTTTGAAGGCATGTAACAAGTATATGATCTATATAACTTTTTCTTATATTTCCCATACGCATCCCTAAACAGAAACAAGATGAATATTTCCCACTCCCCCTTAACAAAAAAATGAGTGACTAACTCTATTTTAGCATTCAAACAACAAAATAATTTAGAGGAATGATAAATAACATTATTTTATACTTCACTATGTATGGGAATGTATCAATTTCAAATAATATATTAAAAAATTTGATCTTTGAAGGGATAGTTTTTCACCATAATTTTCTATCCCAGCCGTCAGAGCTATGCTATGGTTGAGTTAAATTATGGTAATCTAAAATACTGAATGAGCTTGAAG
This sequence comes from Viscum album, assembly GCA_963277665.1. Classification (NCBI taxonomy): domain Eukaryota; kingdom Viridiplantae; phylum Streptophyta; class Magnoliopsida; order Santalales; family Viscaceae; genus Viscum; species Viscum album. Next base: position 1,048,173,280 of record OY728135.1, on the reverse strand, counting down.
TGAAGGGAGTAACTATGAATTGATCTGGTTCCTTAACCCTTTTTATGTGGAATAAATTGATTTCTAATCATTTTTGTGGATAAATTTAATGATACATAGATATTCACTAGATTCATTGAAGTTTAAGTTTGAAACTTGGATCCCTAAAAAGAAGAGATGTTTTCTATACCAGTTTTCTTTGAAAAATAAATAGAGTAAATTATGGGTGCTTTATGAGACCCTACTGAGATATATTTCTTAGACCCCGAATGGACACACTTGTTTACATTCATACCTCATGCTTAAGTTTTAAGTCACAATTTGTATGGTGGATCAGGGAAGAGCAGCTCGATTAGGTTTTGGAGATGATGTTCTAGGTAAGGCTCATAGTTATTGGAAATCCTCCTTATAACTTATTTATTCTCTCTTATATATATGAGATAAACCTAGTGGATGATCTATTGGGATATATGATTGTATGAATACATTATCTAATTATCATAACATGTTGTATAATAAATCCTACACACTATAATTACATTATATAGAAAATGTTTGGTTATTTCTTATTATTTATAGTACTAACATATAGAGTATAATCATTACAATCTTGATCATATATTGAAACTACTATTCAAAATCCTATGAAATATTAGGAGGCGTACTTGATATATCAAGGAACCTGAGTTAAGATACTATTGAGTCAATTTAGTTATGATATTATAGGTTTCCTCTTTATTATCTAGGCCTAATCAAAGATCCATACACCATGCCTTAAAAATATATCTTGGTCCTTATCTTTTATCTTTGTTGATTTTTTAGACATTATGTGGAAAAGATTCATTTTTTTATCAGTTCATATGCTTTATCTTGTAGAATCCTCTAACATTTTGTGAGATAATATTCCTAGACTTTAAATAGAGAACATTATCTTGTTATTTCTTAGTAACAGTGTGTTGTATTAAATGTTTTGTTCATACTCCATGGAAATAGATCTAGTAATGGTGGCCTTTCAATGTATTTAATTGTTTTGTTGGATATTAGTAAATTAGCTCATGTTTTTTTCATATTGGAGTTAATATCAATTGGATACTTTGTGGTAGTAGAATTATTAGGGATAAATTTACCATTGTTTTCAAGACTTAGTTCATTGATAGATTCAAAACAGAGATAACGGTGTTTTTAGGGTTTTTTTAGTTTTTTCTATCATCAATGGTTGTAATTGGCCTTATAATATAGTCCATATTGTGTACTATTTTCTGTTTTCATTGTTTTTATCTATTTTTTTCTATAGGGATCCACACCATGTGGTTAAACAACTTTATCCCAAGATCATTTTTTATCTTCCCACTAAACCATAATGTTTGTTCGTATATAAAATTTAAAGAGGAAGCTAGGATTAAAATAATCAAACATATTATTTGAATATGTTTATTAAAAACTATAGAAACAATATACATAAATTTTTATATTTTCTTCATCATGAATTCCCAATAAGTATTTTGTTTATATGTTATAAAAAATTCTACAACATGAATAATATTTATCCATTTTTAATGATGTATTCAGATTCTCTATAAATTCTCATAATGTATTATAAATTCTTCTAATTAAGTGTATTACCAAGACTTTCATCATCATTATGCACTTTCAATTAATTCCCCACATTATGAGTTATATTTTTCAAACATTGGAATTAAAATTCATTTAACTAGGTTCACTATTATTAGATTCTAGTTGTTATATATTATATTATATGATAAAAAATATTCATACCATAGAATCCTAGATTATATATATTTTTCTAATATTCATTTTTTCTCAATTTGATAAGGTATAATCAATTTTAATTCACTTATTAATTATTTAATTCAATGGAGTGGATTAATTTCTATTTCCTTCAAATTCATAATTTTTTATTAACACTCAATTAACAATTTTGAAATTTTTTTGTATGATTAGATTATTATCATTTTATGCAATCTTTAATAAATAAAATCAATAAAATTAAAATTGTAACGTATGATGAAAGGTTATTTCAGTTATATATTTCTTTCAACTCCAATTTACATTACACTAGATTTAAAAATTACCTTTTTAATTATAAAACTTTTTCAAGGGTGTTATAATAAAATAGAAACAATTGGATGATTTTTCTAAATAAATGAATTTTTTTGAAGATATATATAAATCATCAAATATTTTCATGATGTTACTCTTGTGGGAAAAATGTCTATGCAGTAATTTATACACATTAAATTGATTTCATTTCTTTATTGTATCATTATTATATATGTTAAAAAAATTTATTCTTACTTACATAAATATTATTTTATTATCAGTAGAATATTGAATTCAATAAAACTGATATTCAATAAAAATATTTTAATAATTAAAACATTAAAAAACAAATAATATTTTAAATATTGGAGTTATACTCTTTGAAAGTAAAGTAAATATACATAAAATTAAATAAATATATTTCTATATTTAGTAACCCATTAAATATTCTGAATTGAAAAAAATCTCTCTAAATAAATTAAATAAATTAAATAAATTATTTCATCTATAATTTTCAAAAATAAATTAATTTAATAAATATTTTATAATTTATATATGTTTATTCCTATTTTTATATTTTTTCATTTAAGGTTCACACCCCTTAGATCATATTAACTTATTAGTCAATCATCCACTATAACTAATAATAATTTTAAAATATTGGTCATTTTCTAAAATAATTAGAGAACCATATTTGACATAAATTATATCCAATAATAATTTAATTATTCATATAATAATTTAATTTTTAAATAATTAAACCGCCTTCTATTATCATTATTATGATTATTTTTTTAATAAATTATAATATTTTATCACTACTTTTTGGGTAACATGGTGCTTCACCATAGAAACTATCAAAAAAATTTATAGAAATTACAATTTGTTTTAAGAATTATACAATCCTTATTAGAATAAAGTTCAGAGATCAAGTGCTAAATTTTAGTGAAATAATTCCAATGTTTCTTCCCTTACACAACTCTATGTCAATCTTTTAGGATAATTATGAGTTTGTATTTCCCCTAGAACACAATTTTTTAAAATCCAAAATAATGCCACTCACATTGAAAATATTTGAATACAACATTTAGAATCACTACTTTCCCCCTAAATAAAATACATTCTAGTTTCTATTTATTTTATAAAATGAGGACCAAATAAAATAATTCATAAATTTTGTTCAAAATATTCATGTGTCATAATACCTATTATCATCGTCATAGTTATTAACAAATTGTTTTTTGTATTCATTTACAACTTCTTATAAAAAGAAATAAGTTATAGATATTTTTAATTTTGTCTTTATTATTTATAGGATCTTACCTAAGATGAAACTTCAAACTAAAATATTAAGAGAGATATATTGAGAAATATATCATCTTCAACTGGAATACCTGATGTTGAAATTTATTTTCTATATATTTTCTATCTTTAAGGAATTGATTAATTTTTCCTATATTCAAAAAATTATATAAGAATTTGTTGAACATTTTGAAACCCAATTCCAAATTATTTAGTTTAATTCCAAAATAATAAATCTTATATATATTTTATTTTATTTTTTTAATCCCCATATATTTCTATAGTATCCACCTTTTAAATTAAAAAAAATGATACATTAAAATATCATTTTGATAAAATTCTATATGTAATTTTATTTGTATGAATGAACCTTGCAAGACACTTATATGATATTAAAATAATGAAAATACTATTATGAAATGATAATTGATTTTAGTATAGCTCTTTTATGGTCAAAATATTTTTTTTTTTCAAATTTTTATTTATATTATTCTATTTTATAGAAAACTTTTTATATATCAATGTTAACCATCTAATTGAATTTTTTATTTTAACCAACATGTCAAACAATTTTCATAAAATACAATTACGTATAATAAAATCATGTTTTATATAGGATAAATACTGTAATTATTATTATTATTTTATTTTTTTCATCATAATGACATATTAACTTTTATTTTTTATATTTTTTTTCTTAATGTAGCGACATTAATTTTTAAAATTATTATATTCGTTATCTATAATTATTTTATTTTATTCATCAATCACTATATAATAAAAAAATGAACAAGTAAATTTTTTTTCATAAAATTAAAATCTTTTATACAAGTCTATATTAATTAATTAATTTTTTTTATTTAGTCTATTATTTTCTTTATTTCATGATAATTTATTACAAGACATTGATGATATATATTCCACTCTGTAATGAACCATATAGGGTTGACTCAACCCATCAACCAGCCTCGCTTTTCAAAAATCCTAATGGACATTTCCAATCACTAGAGCATGTCGAAAAAAACTATGGTATCAATATAAGACCAAATAGTAATGATTTCACCCTCAAAATCCAAATCACCAAGGCACACATTCCTCCTGAAAATATGGCATGACTTGTCGATAACTTAGATGTACACACCATAAAATAGGTAGTCTTGACAATATACAAATATTTAAATAGATCATACACAAAAATAACTAGAAAAAGAAAAAATAACCACAAAAAATTTAACTATTTAATAGAAAAAATATATAAAATATGCAGAAGTAAACATATACAAAAGCTAAAATGAGATCAAGGCTGGTGAGGCTGATAAATAACATCCTAAATGATCCAAAACCAAAAAAATGATCCAGAAAAGATGAACACTATGAGACCATTATCTCTACCATCCAAAACCAACCAGATAGATTATAATAAAGTGGTTGCACCAAACAACATAGTACCCATACCTTTAGTTGTGTCCTATAAAACCAATTCTCTATACTCCCAAAGGCATATACAGATTGTGAGGAAAAATCCAAATATAATAGAATCATGAATCTACATAAAAGTATTTTTCCATGAAGACTTATAACTCTAGTTTGAAATCCCTTTGTCCTTTCTGAAAAAAAAACCATGTGTCAAATATAGATATAGTGAAGCTACATGGCATAAAAAATATCAACCCATCAACACATGGAATAATAAAATGTATAAACATCATAATATATCCAACCAATGTGGATTTAGTATAAATACAAGGGTATCTAAATCAAACAAGGCATACGAAACATTCACCATATGTTCTAGCTAATGGGATCTAGCCTGAATTAGTCTAACAAAAGGTTAAATAGATGAATAAGTGATTATAAAATTTTATAAGCTCCCTTAATCTTTCCTAGATGCTATATTCCTCCCATGGGCTCCCTCAGTCTCTTGGGAAAAATTTCATAGTTAGAATACAACAATGACCAGGGATTTAATTTTCTAATCCACCCACACACCTAAGGTCTCCTATATTCCATACATTACCAATCACATAACTACTATAAAAACCAATTTCATAAACCCAATATGACCATAATAAATTAGAAAAAAAAAATCAAAAGAAAATCCCCTTAAAACCCTTTTGAAATCCATTTGAAACTAGAAATCCTATTTTTAAAAGTTTTTCAAGAATATTTCATGAATCATAACCAAATTCTTTGTAAAATACATTTAAAACCATAAAATTCCTATCACATCATGAATAAAATTAAACATGGATAAATCATCATTATAAAAAAAATTAAAGGAAATTTATTGAATACAAAACAAAGGAAATAAATAAATTTAGGTGAGATATGGAATATAACCCTAGGTAGAGAAAAATACCATGAAACTCGATTGAAACTTTCCACCTTCAATGAAAATCACAAGAACACTGAAGTAAGAGTTGACAAAAACCTAAATCACCATGAAATCCCATTAAGAATCATCCCTAATCCATAGAACTGTACCCACAGAATTATAAGGTTTTAAAATTATATATGAATAGAATAATAAGGAAGGAGAAGGGTGGTTAAGCGAGAAAATAAAGAGATTAAAGGATTACTTCAAAATAAACTACTACAGTTCATGGTAAATACAATAAGAATTGAAGGGGATAAGTTCTTCATGCATTAGAGGGATCACTAAACTTAAATGGGGAGGAATTGGGGTGAGTGAGGGTTAAAATATATCATGATAAAAAGTGTAAAAATACACTTTTTAATGATATATACATGGGAAAATGGTTTCTCCTGATGTTTTTTTAATATCATGCGTTAACTATATAGGATCCACTGATCTCCCAAAAAATAGTTCACAATCTCTTCATAACCACCACATAGTTTAAAATATCATTTGGAAAACATGAAAAATTTAATATTCCATATACACTTCTCTCACATAGTTACCCACACATTTATAGTTCATAGTGTGCTAACCGTGTGTCAAACCAGTTTAAATTTTTTTAAGAATTATTGTTACAAATGCTAAGGAAATCAATGAACAAACAAACCAAAAAATAAAACTAAAAATAATATGTACTATTGATTCACAGTGTATCAGAATTATCCCTTCCATGAAAATTTATATCCACAAAGTCCTAAATATTTTATATTAAAAAATAGGTGAGGACACTTCTCCCTTAGTGAAGATTCATGCTCTCATGTCTTATGGTTATCACCAGTACACTACCAACACACATAGACCAATGAAACTGATTTACCATGGAGCATCTTGTTCTGATAATAAAATGTATAAATAAGTTGATTAGAAATGATGATGCCAAAATCTACCTCTCAATCATCCCACTATTGTTGGAGTTGGTGGCCTAGAACCAACTACTTTGTACTTTATTTATTAATAAATACCTTATCACATCTAGATTGTTCTTCTGTGTGAAAATGCATGTGATAATTTTATAAGGATAGATATTGCACCAAAGGGTCATATTGGATCCCTCTTATGATGATAACCTGAAAATTCCATAACACTATTCTTGAATATATGTTCTATGACCATATGATGTTATTTGAGGGACACAAATAATACAGGCCATTAGGGGTGAGGACTCATTAAACATTGAGGCACATTCTCATAGTGTGTGCCCTTGGTAATATCCCTGAGGATATTATGAGAATGAGACCCGCTAGTAGGAAATGCACATTTCATAGTGTTATTGGATATTCTTATATACAAACGTGTGTATTGGTCCTTAGACATTAATATTATTATTAATGGAAATTAAAACTCGCACACTTAGATGTATTGAAAAAAAATGGTGATGACACATTGTTCGCAGTGAGGTAGGTTATGTTGGGTGCGTCACAAGTAATACTACATTAATAGATAATGCGAGAAAAGATTTTTCCATTCTATTCCATAATAGATGTTGATATCATAGTCCCTTTGAAGGAATTTATATAGCATAAATAAATACATTGCCATGGTAAAGAATGGTAAAGTTTAATTATGGGAAGTGAAAGAAGGAATAATCGAGAACATGGGTTGATGTCCCTAGCATGAAACCTACTTGATTTGAGATATAGGAAAAAAGGTATTACATTACACGGTAAGAATTTGTAAGAGGTGAAACATCATTGTGATATTAACTTCTTTCTCTATGGATGCCTTGGCGTGTTGCTACATGCTAACCTTGGACTTTAGATAGGATCCACCTAATGCCACTGAGAGAGAGTTTTATAGGGTCACACACTAAGTGTGTCCAAGTATCTCAGTTAAATATTTATTTAACAAGTTGAATAAATATTATTCCCAATTGTGGTTTAATAATTATTAAAGGATGCCTGATCGCATTTATTTAGACACTAGTCATTCGAGAGAATATATTGTGGGAGAAATAATATATTTATTAGCAAGTAATGTTGTGATATTTATTTAAGAAATAAGTAGTCATTGTTCAAGGTCTAATAAATGTGGTGGATGAAATAAAGAAAATGGAAAAAAAGTACACACCATGTATATTAATATACATACTGTGTAGTTTTTCAAGGGATTTTTGAGATAAAATATTATTTATTCAATTAAATAATATTAAGTGTAATTCACTGGGCGCATTTCAAGTAATAATAATAGTCAACTGTTATTATTAGACATGGGTTCTTACTAAGAATTAAATGAAATGAATAAATGATTTCATGTAATTAATTAATTTCATTATTCTATGTAATTAAAATCCCAATTATATTATTCTTATGAGCCTAGCCATTATTTGTGGTTGTGAACAACAGATCATGAAAAATCTCTCAAGACAAGAGATAATTCCTTTCCTCTAAGAATTCTATCAGGTTATGAGAGATATCCTCCTCCACCGTATCAAGGAGAGCACTTTGGAAGCGGCTCTCAAGGCGATCGAAGGCGGACATTGCATGAAAATGATCTTATGAGATATCACATGGATATCCCTTCGGCGACATCCAAAGATACATGGAGCACATGTGTATCGCCGCTATAGGAATCCTACATTTGGATCCTACGACACAACGATGGATCATATCGGATCATGACTAGAAACATCAATAAAAAAGAATTACATCAAGGTAATTATTTTCTTTTAATTAAATTAATTACAACCAGACTATGATGGTCCTCTCTATTGTTCCAGGACTCCCTTCCTTTCTTTTATTCTATTCTGAAGATCTGACATTTTATTATCACAAAGGATCTCGTATTGATCATTGTTAATGGAAAAATTAAAAGTTGGGTACACCCATCCATGTGCTTCCGCTGCACCCAGAAACTACAAGTTGTATCAGAGAAGTCATATAATTGATTATAATTATTTAGTTTTTCATTGATGATTTATACATTTAACAATATAGTTATTTAAATTCACGTTAATCGTTCAGAAAATATAAATCTCGAGTTCTGTTCCTCTTCTTTCGTTTCTTGTTCACCTTACAGAAATGATCTTTTATTTTAATTTTGATTCAAATAAAATAGTGGATATCATCTGGATGTGGCAAATATTTCTGGCCATACAACACCAAAACACAAGAAGTGTATTCAGAAGTACACGCTGTGCAGTCTAGGTTCCATGCACCAAGAGTGTTCTGCCAAACCAAGCCATGTGATGCAGTCTATATAAGTCTTAAATGACTTCATGTGTTGACCAGGAACATGTGGCATGCGGTTTCCATATTACATGCCATGTGGCCCACTATACATGTCGTGTAGTCCCTTCGGGTTAGGGTTGGACCATGTACCCCGCACATGGCTTTCCCAGCTAGAGACTGTGTAACACGGAACTACACGATGTGTGGCCCACTGTACACTCCATGTACTCTGATGATTTCCAAAGTACATCTGTATGCCAGATCCCCAAGCATGTATTTCAGATGGATGGTGAATGAGAGCACACTCTATGTAGTTAGAACTACACACTGTGTACTCTTATAAATTACACATATTTATTAAAATTTATTATTATATTATAGAAACCCTTGAGATGTGTACCATAGTATAGGCATAAAGATGAAGCAAAAAATATGGTAGGTGTTTTATATATATGTGTTTAATTTAACATTGGCGTAATGTTCATTTCTACTCATTGGTTAGTTATGAATGATAATTCACTAGGTTGCCTCTAAGGTACAAGTTACGTACAAAGATAATTTTAAATGAATTTATTTTTTTAAAATTATAATGGATGAGAATCTCAAGGAAATTTAGAAAAAAGGTTTAATTTAAAAGGATTGATTAATTAAATATAATTAATTTATTCAATTTTGATTTAACCTAAATAATAATGATTAAAGAATTGAATGCTACTTTTATTTATGCGTAAATATCATTACATGCATGGATAATCATGAGTTAGACGAGGACCTTTGTATATGGATGGTTTATTTTAATTAATTTATTTAAATTAAATTTGTTGGCATGTAAGACTTCTCCTCAGTAATATATAGGGCATGTGTGCCCAAGGTTTATTTTCTATAAAACCCCATTTTACCCCTCACCTGCGAGTGAGATAAAAGTATATGTAATGGATGGAGATCTCGAGATAGTAGAGGCGGCTCAAGTTAGGAGCCATGATGAAACCAGTCCAAGGAGATATAAAGGTGGATAGGTGGAAATATGTAAACAAGAAGCCAAAAGGGTTCAAGGTGTTTCTCCCCTAGGTATTGAGTTAGTTTATCAACCGCTAGATAAACTAACCAATAAAAGAATCTCATGATCATATTATTTATTTTATTTTTATCGGTTCCATGGTTTATTTGTTGTGCGTTTTTTTTCACGATCACACAATTAATGAATTAAACAAGCATGCAATATTGAACTAAAATAAGACCAACTTATGCATAAATATTATCTTAAACATGGTTAATCACTTAAGCTTATCCCACTTAATATTAAAAACCATGTGATAAAGATAATAAAACAATAATTTATATATAAGGACAAAATTATTCAAAGAAATATAAAGTCGGTACAACCTTCCATAATCTTGGTTAGAATCGAACCATAGTTCATAGTGCTTGAAAAACTGTAGCTGGGGTGATTTCAATTATCAAGGAATTATAATTCAAGGATTTGGGTTGAATTGACTTGGTTGACATAAAGGGTTTATTTACACAATAGGACTTGGTGTGACCAAGAGGAAAAGGTTGAAGAAATCCAAAATAAAAGGATTTTAGTATTGGAGAGTCCACTCAGCAGATCAAGGAACTACGAGTTAATGAAGTTGGAATTTGGAATGCCTACCTAAAACCCTTCAAGTTGTTTAACCAACCCTAGTTATAGTAATGTGAAGGGAATTATGGATCGTTAGCACTAGAATATTCAATCAACCGAATGTTCTAAAGTCAGTAGTGAGGGATATTGAATTTTGATAAAATACTGGGAGACTAATAAGTATTAATTAATTTTTTTATCTTAGTTTTATCATGATAAAATAATAAAATCATTTCTCATATTAATTTGTAGAAAAAATAATAAAAATGACTTCAATGTTATCATTACAAATCATAATCGAGAAATAAAAACTTCTCACTGGCACCAATTTCTAGGAGTGGAAGAGGTGTTTACACATCATCCTTCGCCGTGAGAGGAAATTGTATGTGATGAAGGAGCCTATTCCTGTTGCACCTGGAAAAGATTCCAGTGATGAGGAATCGTCTCTCAATAAGAAAAATATAAATGATGCAACATATGTCCAATGTTTCATGCTATCATCCATTTTTAACGACCTCTTGAAGAAACCTAAAAACATAGACGCATATAGCATGATGTCTCACCTTAAAGATCTATATAAAGAGAAATAGAGGCATGAGAGATTTGAGACCTCCAAAGTGTTGTTCACAACTAATATTGGAGAGTCTGTACCAGTTGGGGCTCATGTAGTCAACCTTATTGGAAACATTGAATGCCTGGACATATTAGGGATTAAGTTCCCTGATGATTTGTGTATAGATATCATTCTATCATCACTGCCCAAGACATTATCTAACTTTATTGTTAATTACAACTTGATAAACAATGAGAAGAGTCTATCAGAACTTCTAATCTTAATTTTCCAGGTAGATAGGGACATGGGTAATGAAAAACTTGCATTACTTATAGTGAATAAGAAAAGGAAGGACATGGAAAAGGGGACAAGGATTCATAAATGGTATGAAGCCCCTAAGTACCATCCCTCCCAGAATGGGAAGAACTAGAGGCAAGGAAAGAAATGAGAGGCAATATGTATTTCATGTGGCAATCCATCCCACTAGAAGAGGAACTGCACCCAAAAGCATGGGGACTCTAAAGGTGAATTCATTATTGAGTGTAATATTTCCATTTCAACAGATTGGGTATTAGATATTACTTGTGGGGATCACATCTATATTCAAATACAGGAACCAAGTAGATTTAGAAATATTGAAAGAGGAGAGGTAGATCCTTGAGTTTCCAATGGCGTGAGGCTGGTTGCGTTGGCCATTGGTGATTACCATCTCTCATTGCAAACTGTGATTCTTTTGTTTTTACCTAACTCTTATTATGTGCCTAGTTTTAATAAGAACATAATTTATTTATAATGTTTAGATATGGATGGATTTGTTTTTATGTTTGGAAATAAGGGTTATTCTTTTATAAAAACAACATATGTTATGGTATGGAGAATTTAAAAAATGTTTTTTATGTATTAAATTAAGAAAAATAAGTATTGGAAATCTATAACGAAACAAACTCACATGACTCATACAACACCCAGTTGTGGAATCACTGTATTGGTCATGTAAACGAGAAGCTCTTGAAAAAGCACTACCAAGATGGTTATTTAGACTCTACTGATCTAAAAACACTTGATAGATGTTACTCTTGTTTACAAGGTAGAATGACTAAACCACCTTTCAGTGGACAAGTTTAAAGGGCCATCAAGCTTCTAGGATTGGTACACACAGATGTGTGTGCACCATTTCCAGTAGAAGCTAGAGGTGGATATTCTTACTTCATTACTTTTACTGATGATTTGAGTAGATATGGCTATATCTACATAATGAGGTATAAGTCAGAGGCATTGAATAAATTTAAGGAATTCAATAATGAAGTAGAGAATGATCTCGGTAAGAAGATAAAGATGCTTCAATTGGATTGAGGTGGAGAATATATGAACCAAGAATTAATCAACCTTTTATGGAATTTTGGGATTCTATTTCAACTCAATACTCCTTATACACTATAGTGGAAAGGTGTTAGTGAAAGGATTAACCACACCTTGTTGGAAATGTTCAGTTCAATGATGATTCATGAAGATCTTTCACTATTTTTTTGGGGATATGGATTACAAACTGTAGTATATACATTAAACCGAGTACCAAATAAGGTGGAAAATGGAATTACCTCTGAGATATGGAATGGAAAGAAATCCATTTTCTTGCACATATGTGTATGGGGATGCAAGGAATTTGTTAAAACCTTCTCAAGAAATAAACTATAAACCCTGGGCACAAAGTGTATCTTTATAGTATATCCCAAGGAAACAAAAGAAGATGAACTACATAACCCTTTAGAAAAAGAAGGAGACTTTCACCAAACAAGACATCTTTCTTGAGAGGGAGAACATCCTCAAAAAGGATAGTTGTAGAAAGATTGAATTTGAGGAAGTTGATGCTCAAGATACACATGAGTTGGTATTGGAATACATTCCACAGGTCCCCATGGAAGAGGTTCCAGAAACATAAGTACTTCATAGGAGCTCAAGAGAGGTAAGGGAACCAGAGAGATTTAGTTTCCTAGTCATTGAGGATGGTAAATCATTATTGTTGGAAAATGATGAACCCCTCTCCTACAAGGAAGAAACATAGAGCTTAGAAGATTCAAGATGGCTAGAAAATATGAAATCTCAGATGGATTCCATGTATCAAAACCAATTCTAGGTTCTGGTAGATGAGCCGGTTGATGCAAAGCCTGTTGGATGAAAATGGGTATTCAGGATAAATCTAGACATGGAAGGTCAAGTTAGCACCTATAAAGCAAAGCTAGTAGCTAAAGGATTTAGACAACATCAAAGAAATGACTATGATGAAACCTTCTCTCCAGTTTCCATGTTTACATCCATATGAATCATACTTTCCATAATAGCTTACCATGACTACAAGATTTAGAAGATGGATGTAAAACAACATTCCTTAATGATAACCTTCAGGAATATGTCTATATGACACAACTAGAAGGTTTTGTGACACCACGTAAAGCCAATTGGGTTTTTATGTTGTAGAAATCTATTTATGGATTGATGTAATCATCCATGTCATGGAACATTTTATTTTATAAAGCCATAAAATAATTTTTTTTCATTAAGAACGAATGTGTGATATGTGTTTATAAGAGGTTTAATGTGAATAAAGTAATTATCCTAGTAGTATATGTTGATGACATAATACATATTGTAAATAATGTACTAGTATTTCATTCAGTTAAGGACTGGTTGAACAAGTGTTTATCCATAAAGGACTTAGGTGAAGCAACCTAAATTCAAGGGATAAGATCATTCATGATAGATCCAAGAGGCTTATTGGACTAAGTCAGGGTATATACATTGAACAGATACTAAAGAGATTTAGTATGGAACAATCCAAGAAGGGATTGGTTCCAGTGTCACATGGCCTACATCTTTCTAAGAGAATGTGTCCTCAGATGCAATAGGAGAAAGATAGGATGAGTAAGATCCCATATTCTTAGGCTATAGGATCTATCATGTATGCCATGTTATGTACCAGGCTTGATGTTTCCAATGCACTAAGAATGGTAGGAAGATATCAAGAAGATCCAGGAGAACAACATTAGTGTACACTAAGACTATCCTTAAGTAAATGAGAAGAACTAAGGATATGCTTTTGATATATGGAGGAGATGAGGAGATTTTCATCAGAGGGTATGATGATGCTGTTTTTCCGAAAGACCAGAATGATATAAAGCCATAGTATGGATATGTTTTCTATCTCAACAGAGTAGATGTGAGCTAAAAGAGTTCAAAGAAGCCAGTTGTCATCGATTCTATAGAAGAGTCTGAATATATAGCAGCTTTTGATGCATCCAAGGAATCCATATGGATTCAGAACTTTTTCCAGGATCCTGATGTGGTGCCTAGTAGTAGAGAACCTATAAAATTGTATTGTGATAATAATTTAGCGATGGATATTGAAAAAGAACCAAGGTCACATCAATAGACAAAGAACATTCTATAAAAGTATGACCTCTTGGGGGATTTCTATCAAAGGGGTGAAGTTGCAGTGAGAAAAGTGTCCACAGAAGAGAACGTGGTAGAACCCATGACTAAAGTACTATCTCAATATAAGCATGAATATAATGTGAGAGCTAGCGGGTTAAAGGTTGTTAGCAGTTGGCTCTAGTGCAAGTGTGAGTTTGTTGAAGTTGGTGTCCTAGAACCTACTATTTTTTAATTCTTTCATTAATAAATACCTTATCACATATTGATTGTTAATATTCATGAAAATTCATGTGATAATGTCCTAAGGATAGCGGTTTCACCATAGGGTTATATTGGATCCTTGCTATGATGAGAACCCGGAAGTGCCATAACATTATTCTTGAATATATGTTCTATAGCTGGATGATGTTATTTGAGGGACACAAATAATAAAGGACATTAGGGGAGAGGAATCATAAAACTTTTAGGAACCTTCTCATGGTGTGAACCCTTGGTAATATCCAGGAGGATATTATGAGAATGAGACCCGCTAGTAGGAAATCCACATTTCATAGTGTCATTGGATGTTCTGATCTACAGACGTGTGTATTGGTCCTTAGACTTCAAGATTATTATTAATGGGTATTAAAACTCGCACACATAGATGTATTGATGAAAACTGAGATGAAACACTATTCGTAGTGAGGTAGGATATGTTGGGTGCGTCATGAGTAATACTACATTAATAGATAATGTGAGAAAGGATTTTTCTCCTCTGTTCCATAATAGAAGTTGATATCTCATGCCCTTTTATAGAATTGATATAGCCTAAATAAATCCATGGACATCGTAAGGAATGGGTGAGATCAATTATGGGAAGTCAAAGAAAGAATAATCTGGCACATGAGTTGATGACAGTATCATGAAACCTTCTTAATTTGAGATATAGAGACAAAGGGATTACATTACACGGTAAGCATTTGTATGAGGTGACACATCATTGCAGTGTTAACTTCTTTCTCTATGGGTGCCTTGGCATGTTTCTAGACACTAACCTTGAAATTTAGGCAGGATTCTCTTAATTCTACGAAGAGAGATGCCTAGAGGGTCACACACTAAGTGTGTCCAAGTATCTCAGTTAAATATTCATTTAACAAGTTGAATAAACATTATTCCCTATTTTGGTTTAATAATTCTTCAAGGATTCTCGACCTTATTTATTTTGACACTAGTTATTCGAGAGAATATATTATGGGAGAAATAATATATTTATTAGAGAGTAATGCAGTGAAATTTATTTAAGAAATAAATATCCATTATTCATGGTCTAATAAATGTGGTGCAGGAAATAAAGAAAATGGAAAAACAAAATTACACACTATGTATATTAATATACACTCAGTGTAGTTTTCAAGATATTTTTGAGAAATAATATTATTTATTTAATTAAATAATTTTAGGTGTAATTCTATGGGCACATTTCAAGTAATAATAATAATCAACTATTATTATTATATATAGGGTCTTACTAAAAATTAAATAAAATGAATAAATGCCTTCATGTAATTAATTAATTTTATTATTCTAAGAAATTAAAACACCAATTATATTATTCTTATGATACTATACATTCTTTTTAGTTATGCACAATAGATCTAGAAAAATATCTCAAGAAAATAGAGAATTATTTTCCTCCAAGAACGCTCTCAAGTTACGAGAGAGGTCCTCCTCCACCGAATCAAGGAGAGCACTTTAGAAGCGGCTCTCATGGCGAACGGAGGAAATCCCAAGAGAAGGATCTTCCGAGCTAGCACCCAAAGATCCCTTCGGTAACATCCAGAGATACATGGATCATGTGTGTATCACCACTAGAGGAAGCCTACACTTGGAACATACGACGAAACAACATATCAAATCAGATCATGACCAGAAACATCAACAAATAGAGAATTCCATCAAGATAATTCTTGTATTTTAATTAAATTAAATATAACCAACATATTATGATCCTCTATATGGTTCCAAGACTCCCTACCTTTATTTCGTTCTTCATTCTATTACGAAGATCTAATGTTTTATTATCATGATAGATCTCAGATAGATCATTGTTAATGGAAAAAAATTAAAATTTGGGAACACCCATCCACGCGCTTCCACTGTGCCCGGAACCTACAACTATATCATGTGAGATGGGTTAAAATGGAACTTCTTCAATTAGGACCCATTTAAAACACTTTGAATTTTGGTTAGTAGTAGTGTAAATAAAAACCAATCGAATACCTTACCAAGATGATCCATAACATGAAACAATACAACATAATTAAACTTTAAGTTCCTCAAATTTCCTAAGAATCAATGAACCCCTTGAATATATTCTTGAAGAAACACTTGATCACCAACCTTAAACTTCAATAGGTGATAAAAATGATCGAAATATGTTTTATGGAAACAATGATATATCCCAAATCTTTTTAAATTAACTAAAACATCTCTTTCATCTCTTGGATGAGGATTAATCCAAAGAAGGAATTCTCACCCAACTCAAATGATCACAAAAGAGACCACGACGAATGCCAATAAGATTCCTCAAAAGGATCCAAATTAATTGACTTCTAATAATTTTTTTGTATACAAACTCAAACAAGTACATTTGCCTCTCCCACAAAGCCCCCCAAGTCATACACATAAGATCAAATCATATCCTTATGATTTGGATGGTCTACTCAGTTTGACCATCCATTTTTCAGTGACATGTTGTGTTTAACATTAGATAAGTTACCATGGATTATTAAAGAATCTTCAAAAACCAAGAAGTAAAATTGGAATCATGGTTTGAGACTATGAATGAAGGAACCCAATAAAGATTAATGATCCACCAAAAATATAAGTGCTTGATATCTTACACATTGATAAATTCTTTAATGTGATGAAAATGGGAAAATTTAGTCAAAAAATCTATAATAACAAAAATATAATTCATCCCACTAATAATTATTGGTAGATCGATATTGAAATATATAAAGATATCATCACACTTACATACTAGAATATTAATAGGTTGAAACAACCCAACCGAACTTTGATGCTCAACATTGATCATTTAATAAACAAATAATCAAGATACAAAATTTGAAACTGAACATCTCATCTTGGGCCACTAATACCAACTTCTCAAATTATAAAACATCTTGTTGTCCCCTATAACAACCCTGAACCTGTACTCCCAGATTCAGTACTAAAAACTTAATATTTATATTTCTATCATGATATCGAAAAAATGATCCAATTTTAGCAGTAAAAAATATAAAACAAAAAAATAAAATATTCATTCACTTACATACCCAAGACCTTTTAGGTTTATAGTTTTAGAGAATTATAAAAAGAACTTAAATAACAATATCGAAGTATTTAAATAATCATTTTTTCCACTTACACCCACATTTTTTTATTTTAAAATAATTCTTTAACATCTCCCATAAAATTATCCACACATGAAACCTTTGAAGACACAATCCATTTAACATCATTACTCATAACATGTGGAAAATGAAATATAATAAGTGTGATATCAAATGTTTAGTAATGGTAGATATATGCACTAAAAATCATATGTAATCAGTGAGAATAAGATGAATATAAGGGTATGGTGACATAATCAAATTTCATGAGTATAACATAATGTAATTCATACCCATAAATACATGGATCATCAATCATGAAGCATGGAATAATTCAATATAAGAAACAGTAATTGTGAGCCATGTTATGAAAATATCGATCAAAGAAATAATTAAAAACCCATATAAATCATAGAGAAAATTGTGTTGGTATCATGGAACATTATCTTCATAACCCATGTTGGAAATAAATAGAGCCATATTAAATCTATAAGAGAAACCACACTGGTAAAATACTTCCTTATTTTATTTAAATAAAGGAACATTACCCAATGAATTAGATATCTATAATGGGGATCAAATTTTTCCTGTGCTCTATAAGGATAACCCATTCATCATGGGCTATAATGGGGATCAAACCATTGTATAAGTTATATCGAGATTACCCATTCATCGTGAGATATAATGGGGCTCAACACTTTATATAAGCTATATTGGGATCAACAATTTATCATGAGATATAATGGTTCTCAACCCTTTATATAAGCTTTATTGGGTTTAACAATTTATCATGAGTTATAATGAGGCTCAACCCTTCATATAAGCTGTATCGATCTCACCCTTCATCATAGAAAATATTCTAAAGTACAATTTGTGAGTAAAATATTTGGAATATTTCATGTTTTAAAGTAACAATAATCATTGTTTCTTCATTTGTTGATTAACCCATGGAAAAGATATAGGTTTAATTCAATCTAATAATCTATATAGAGAAAGAATAAGAATGGTATCATTAAAACAATATACTATTGGAGTGTAAGTAACATCAAAGGTTTTTTATGTTGATGAATGGAAATAACATTAAAGTATCTTTAAAAAAATATTGAGGAAATGCCATTTTTTAGGATAAAAAATCACTTTTAAAATTCAAAAAATATTGTAAAAATCATTTTCTTTAAAAAATACTTAGAAACTTTTAAAGGAAGATTTATGGAAAATAATGGTCATGATAGTGGAAAAATCCATTCATGTTGTAAATGATATAAATAAATATTCTTTTTAAATATTTTTTAAAGGGAATAAAAAGTGACCTATTTGGAAAATGATAAGAAATTTCCTTTTAAATCCTTTTAAAATAAGGTAAAATATAATAAAAAATATCTTTAGGAAATCATTTATCTTTAGAAAAATACATTTTTTTTGATTTTTTTGAAAACATTGATATAGAATGTAACGCCCGACCCCAGTTACCCAGAGTCAGTGAATTATTGCGTAACATTGGCATGATCACAAAAGATCAAGTCTCGAAAGACCGATTAGTTTAGTAGACTTGGAAACACTAGATACATTCATAAATGTTACATTACATCATAAAGTGAAAAACTACAATAACATAGTCTCCATTTTCCACACTCATATCCCCTTCAGACTATCCCTGCAGGTCATTCCTAAAATACTTCTTCACATCCTGGAAAAATTAAAACATTGAAATGGGTGAGCTCAGATGCTCAGTAAGGATAACAATATAGCGAAAGCTTTAATAAATAAACATAAATATTTAAGGCAATGTATAACTAAAACAAAAGCCTTTTAAACTTGAACTTCAACGTAATATGGCAAAAGTATAATGAAATAATGCCATTTACTTATTCACATGGATATTATACTAGTTGAATAATCACATGCAATATCAATAACCACTTTCATAATGATGGAATGCATAATTCCAGACTATCATAACCACATAGCCAAGGCCTCGTGCCAAGACTACAAATAATATTTTGTCAAGGCCTCGTGCCAAGACACTAGTTTGTCTCATGAGACCTGCTGATGCATCGAGGAGCTATAGCGGGCTCCACTCGTCACTTGTTAAGTCCAATACATTCCTCATATGAACAGGTTTAAACATATCATAAACCATAACATAATCGTATCACATAAAACATGTAGCAAGAAAACATAAAAATTCCACATTTCAATCACAAGATATCAATACAACACATTGATATAATAAAAACACTTTCAAAACCATTTTCAATACCAAAATAAAATAAAAATAAATCTTGGTATTTATTTTTCATTTTAAAAAAAGTTATAGCTTGTAGAGGAATCCGAAACTCAAATAATGGTCACGGCGGTGGAGAAGTCGTTGTCGCCACATACGTACGAAAAAAAGACATTCCCTTTTTTCATTTAGTAAAACGTTTCGTATAAAAAATATTCTTTTTGAATAAACGTAAAAGTCAAAGGGGTTTGTACACCGTATAAAAGAAAGTTGTGTATAAAATAAAACATGACTCAATGAAAGGATATTGAGACGAAGTCCTTACAAGGATAATTTTTTAAATAAAATAGATCTATTATGTGTATTCACTATAATTACACATAAATAAAGTACAAATACATGATAGGACAAAATAATATCATGACATAATTTGAAAGTAGGAGATTAACCCAAAGAACAGAAATTGGGTTAAGAAGTTCCCTTACCTCGTGTCCGACTTCACTCGACCGTTCTTTAATCTCCTGAATAATAAACTAGAGTTAATCTCTACTTGCTTAAGAACCTTTTTCAATCTCATTATCCCTTTTATATCACTTATTACAATGTTACGAAAATTATGTAGTCATTTAAGTTAATAACGGTCGTTTTGTCGATCTTTGGTACTTGAGTCAACAATAAACTTCTTATAATTACAATTTTTTTATGTGGTAGAATATCCATTATCTCCAGAATTATATTCATGATGTAGATATCATATATATCATATATATCCTTTATATACATTCATTCATAATATTACGTAACATTTAGAGGTAAGAAATGAAATGCACCGTTCATGGAGACGGTAAGCCGTACGTACGCATGAACGCTACTTTCATTTTTATTTCTTATTTAATGGAATGAAATCATAATTATATAAAGGTATATTATAATTCCAATATCATATATAATATCATTTACTCCATCCTTTATACATCCCACATATGGCTTTAACGATTCAAATCACTTTAAGGGGGCGGTAGTCCGCACTTCCTAAAATGAAATTATTGCATTTACCCATAATGGAAATCATAAAGGTATGCCATAAATGAGAAATAAAGAAGCATAAGGAAAAAATAAACATAATATATATATCATATACGAAAATAGTGTAATCATAATGGCCACCATGAGAGGTGTTAAAACAAGATTGAACAATCATCGTTTCGTGAGGCAGTATTTCGCCACCCACAGAAACAGTATGTTCATTAACCATTAGACGAAGGTGTGTGTAAGTTTAAATCAAATAATTCTCATAAAAACATCCTAGTATATTTAATATACTGGTGTTGTTACAAAATAAGTAAATAAAAATATTTTAGGGGGTTGGAGAAGCAAAATAAAACAAAAGGACATTAGAGAAGACATTACCTTAAAACCAGGTAACTCTTTTTGATTTGATCCAAAGGCTTCTTGGGAAGAATTATTCCCAAAGTGAGGCTTCTAGGAGTAAGAGAGGGAAGTTGAGAGAGAATTTTGGCAGATGTTGGCCGATCCAAATGGATTTGATGGTGTGAATAAGGTGGTAGAGGTGGGGTCCTTTTATAAGAGGAGAGGAGGGGCACTCTTGGGAAGTCATGAAATATTACATTATTAGGAAATTAATTTCAGATTTTAGAGGTCCCACAATGATATATTTCGAGGATAAGGTGATACGAGTTTGAAATATACTCATACAATATGTTTTTGACAAGTTTAAGTCCTATATTTTACATTATCTTTTCATTTTATTTAAATAGTTAATTAATGAGGTAATCGCTACATCATCATTGTGTCATAAAAATGATAATTTATTTAATGTCTAAAAATTATAAAAAATATATAATGATGTGGGAAATATTTTTATATTTCCAATGAATATTTATAGTCGAAAGGTTAAATTATATAACCCCATGTAATAATTGTTTTAGTAAAACAACTCATGTTTGTGATATTTTTATTTTAACATTAAATAAAACGTTTTTAATGTCATTTTCCTACCAAAGTGGCTCCATGGGGTCCCCAAGTTGACCCATGGATTATCTTGGTCGGCCATGACTCATCCAATAGGGGTAGGAAAAGTGTAAAGGTCATTTCATTTTATTATAACATTATCTTTACCTTAAATTAAACTAATTACCTTTAATCGCGATTAATAAAACTTAAAAGTTACTATTCACCAAAAATTATTTTAATCCCATTGAACAACATTTTACTTCCTAATGACAACAATGTATGTCAGATTTTTGAAATTCATTACACAGAAGTGGTAATGTTTCATTTACATGAAAAATTAGTTTTTAAACTACCACTTAGTGGTTTCACTATTCATCAAAAATTGATGTTTCTCAGAAAAATACCAAAAAATCACTCTAAGATATATTTGATATTCCAAATTCAAATATGATGTCTATTTTACAAAATTCAAAACATATGAGTTGAATTAATTAATTTTATAATTAATTCCCGCTGTCACAACAAATAGCGTGTTTTTAAGAAACAATATATATCAAAAGATTGACAATTTTTTATGTCAAATTTCAAAGTGAAATTAATTATAATGACCACCATTGGATAAAATGGTAAAAATATATTCTAATTATACTTTAAAACCACTAAATAGTATAATTTATCACTATAAATTATTTTTATTAAACAAGTTTTTTTTATGTATTTTTTCACTATTCATAAAAAATTGGAAGTTCTCAGAAAAATACCAAAAATTCAACATAGGCTAATTTCGATATTCCGAATCCAAAAATGAAGTCCATTATGAAATATAAAATATATATAATTTCAAAAAGTGGGTATTACTATTAATAATGGCTATTTTGATTGGTCGTGATGTGTTAGAATCTCGAACTTGCGTACAATGCAAGCTATTGCATTATTGAAAGAGAAGCATATCATGGAAGCTCGGTGAGTTACATCGAATAGAAATATTCGCAATATAAAAGAAGATACAAAATCAGTATCACTTACAAACAAATTTATTGATGATTATTTAATCAATATGGGAAAAAAAATTATTATGTAAATAATGTTATGAATAATTAGAGAATATAGGCTATGTGGTTCAATAAAATAAGAACATATGATTTTTTGTTGACTTAGTCTAACGCCCCCAGATTGGTTGGACACTTGATGTTCTCCCTTATTCGGTAGTCTATGGATTCTCACTTGGGTAGAGATCCTCATGTGGCTGCAGTTTGGATCTCCCACCTTGGTTTGCCTCTACCCTTCATCACGCCTGATTTTCTGCGAGGTATTAGAGATTCTTTGGGATCCTTCCTCTACGCGGACCAGAGATCCCTACTCCTTGAAGACGTGGCTACTGTGAGGATTTGTATTGAGTTATACCTATTGGATCCTCCTCCTACCAAGATTTTTCTTGAAGTGGATGGGGTAAAAGATTGGCACCAGACTCTGGTCTACCCCTTCCTACCGCACTTCTGCTCTGGCTGCCATCTTCAAGGGAATTCCACCCTAGAATTCCATAAGTCTCACAAAGGAAATCTCTATACTGAGTTTGTTACCCTACCCCTTTCTGCCTCCTGAATTCGTTCCTACTAATCCACCAGCTAGCCTGAGTCCAGCTCCTAATGTTCAGGGGAAGAAAGTGTTGTTTCCTCCCCTTCCTCTGTGCATGGATCCTTCATCCTCTTCAGAGATCAGGTTTATGATGGACCCGGTCCCCCCCTGTCTAGAAATTATTCATGTTCATAAGTAGAACCCTAATTTTATGATCTATGATTTGCTAAGTGAGGTAGAGTTATGATCATTTTCCTTGGAGAGACCCTCCCCTCCTTCCATTCTGGCCCTCGCATCAAGGAAATTGATCCAGGGGAGTCATCTGACCTCATTAAAAACTCCTCTCCTGTCATCAGTTCTCCTCCTCAATGTTTGGATATGATTCTTCCAGCCCCCTCCTCAACAAGTAATATGTCTTCTACTCCGAATGTCTTGATGATTGAATCCCAATTCTCTTCTTCGGCCTGCCCTTCTTCAAGTAGAATGAAGACCAGGTCTCAATCCATGATATATTATACAATCAAACTTTCCAAAAATAACAAGGGATTTTATTCTAGGGATACTACCAGGAACCTATCCTTTGATGATTAATATTCTCCTTTAGAATGCTCGAGGCTTGGGTTCATGGCTAAAATCTGATTTTATTTCCAATGAATTCCGCTCTCACTTGGTATCTTTGGTAACAATTCTTGAACCTAAACAAGTCTTGGATAAAATTAAGTTCTTTTCATGGTGCATGGGAGCTCATGGATTTTTTCATGGCTTTACTTCCAACACTCACATCTGGTTGTTTTGGAAATCAGGCTGTTCCGTGGACCTAGTTTCCATTTTTGAGCAATGTATCACCATCAAGATTTGGGTGGGAAGTACCAAAACCATTTTGTCAATTGTCTATGCTAAGTGCGATGTTCATGGGCAGGAATCATTATGGGATGTTCTAAGTTTGGTTAATCTGGGAGATTCCCCTTGGCTTGCAGCCAGAGACTTTAATGTAGTTTCTATTTCAGAGGAGAAAAAAGAACCAGAACCCTTTTATAGAAGGGCTAGTCAAGAGTTTAATGCGTTCTTGGATCACAACAGTCTCACGAACACTAGTTTCACTAGTGATCCTTTTACTTGGTGTAACAACCAACAAGGAAACTGTATATCCTAGATTCGGTTGGATCAATGATTAATTAATGGAGCGGCCGTTTCGGCCTTTCCTATTTGCAAAGTACTTCATCGGGTGCGAGGACTATCATACCATTCATCCCTCAGAGTCTCGTTGGAAACCCATGTTAACTGCCAGCCCCATTTTCATTTCTCTTCTTCTTGGGAAGACGACCCAGATTTATATGACATCGTTGGGAGAGTATGGGATTCTTCTTGTAATAGAAACCCCTGGATTTCTCTCCACAACAACTTAAGATGGTTGAAGTCCCATCTTGTATCTTGGGTCAAAAATCTTCCCTCCCATGAAAAAAATCTAGAGAATAATAGAAAATAGATACACCAGTTTGAATTACACCAGGAAAATGCTTGGGATGATTCAGTTTTTACATAGTTGTGATGTAAAAAAACCTGTTGTCTGACTTGCTGCTCAAGTCGGAACGTGATGATAGAGAGGTGGCATGGACCATGTGGATTTCTGAAGGTGACCATAATACAGCCTATTTTCATGCCTATATAAAGGAAAAATTCCGAACGACTAGCCTCGATTTGTTAAAGGATGATGGATCCTACTAAAGTGATAAAGACACGATTGGGATCCTGGTTGATTCTATCATCCAGTATTTATTGGCTGATCTGATCCCTATCATGGAAGGTGGCTACTCAAGGGGCACTTCATCCCTATTTTAAAGGATTACCCACTCAGTGTCAGAGGATGATAATTTTTTTCTCTAAGCCGTACTAGATGAGGATAAAATTAGAAAGGCTGTTTGGTTCATTAAACCTATTAGTTCCCCTGGACCAGATTATTTTCTGAGCTTATTTTATAGAGTGGATTGGGATACCTTGAAAGAAATCCTCATAAGGGCTGTCCAAGACTTTTTTCAAAGAGGGAACCTTCAATGGGAGACGGTTGCAACTAGATTGGTGCTTGTTCCCAAAGTCAAATATCCCTCTTCTCTGAATCCATACCGGACTATTAGTCTATGTTACGTTCCCTATAAAGTTTTGGTTATCATTATAAACTCAATATTGTCCACCTCTCTTCTAATATGGATAGCTTCAGAGCAACATGGTTTTATGAAAGGAAGATCCATCCAAGGGGCTATTTCCCTGGCCCAAGAAATTATTAGTGACATCAATTTAAAATCTACATGTAGAAATGTGTCCATTCAACTTGATATGATTAAAGCTTATGACAGAGTGGAATGGAGATTTCTCAATAGGAGTTTATCATGCATGGTCTTTGATGCTTGGGCCATTGACCTTCTTTTTCTCTGCTTATGTTTTCCCTGGATGTCCATCTCATTCATGGGTAAGAAATTTGGATTTTTCAAAGCTGTTAGAGGTTTGAGGTAAGGGGATACTCTTTCCCCCTCTCTTTTAATCATTGACAAAGATGTCCTTAGCAGGTACCTTAATCACTGTATCTCTCCTAGGAAAGTAACTTCTTATCACAACAAGCTTGCCTATGGGGGTGTATCTCACTTGATGTTTGTTGACGACACAATTATTTTTTTCAATAGTAGTCAGAGATCAATTCAAGGGGTTAATGAGGCTATAAATATCTATTGTAGATGGAGTGTTCAAGTGGTTAATCAGGATAAGGGTATATTATTTTCTCCATTAAAATGCATGGAAAGTCGGTTAATATCTCTATAGTCTTACCCTGTCATTCCCCAAGGCTCCTTCCCAATGACTTATCTGGGTGCTCCAGTTTCCCCAATGTCCTATTTATTAGAAACTTTGATTTGGTCTTGGATAAAATCAATGGGTGTATTATCAACTGGAAGAATAGGTTGTTATCCTTTGGTGGGAGAATCACGTTGATCAACTATGTATTATCTTCCCTTCCCATGCATATTCAGTCTAATGTCAAGGTCTCGAAAAAAGTGGTATCCAGAATTGAATATACTCTGTAATATTTCTTGTGGGGGTGGGTGTCAACAACATAAATGACATTGGGAATCTTGGAAGAAGATGGCCAAGACTGTGGTGAAAGGGGGTCTCAATCTGAGGAGTGTCTCTGACTTCATTTGTGGATTTCATGCCAAGATGGCTTGAGAGGTGTTGGAGGGAAATTCGTTATGGGGAAAGCATATGCAAATGACTTATGGTCTTTTGGAGAGTTCTACTAGATGTAAAACTTCTAAAATCTATAATCTTATCCTACCTTATATCCCTCTCCTTTAGTTGCACACCCGGTGGATTGTGGGTAAAGGGAGCATAAGCTACTGGCACTATAATTGGTCAGGGAATATTCTGGAATTTCCTCTATTCCCCACTCTAAACATCACCTTCAGGGAAGCCAGTGACTGTGACCTTCTCATTTGGAATAATCTAAATGCTGATCAGAGGACTCTATTTGATGTCATTTCACTTTCTAATGACCCATACAAGTTGGTGTTAATAGGTTCAGCATCTGGTACATTCTCTATCAGGGACTTCCTTAAAATTCAATCTGCTTCTTTGCCTCAAGACTAATGGGGAGAAATTCTATGGTGCAATATTATCCTCTATAAATTTCTGTTCCTTGTATGGTGAGTTTGACATTGACCGTTTCCCACCAATGATAATGTTCAGCGGAGAGGTGTTAAATTGGCTTAAAAGTGCTTTTGCTATCGAGAGGCACAATCTGAATCTGCAGTGCGTATCTTCTTTAACAACGAATGGGATAAGTACCTATGGAGTGCGTTTGGCCAGTTCGCAAGCTGGTCTGATTGGGATATTAGTTTTGATATTTTCCTCTATAACTGGTTTCAGTCATTGGACAGGACTAGTGTAGAACAAAAGGCAAGAGGGGTTATCTTCACTACGGTTTACTGGATCCTTTAGTCCTTACAGAATGATGTCCTCCATAGAATTCCAGCACCAACTAAATTGGGCCTTCTATTCATGTTCTAGAACCTTATTCTATACTTCTTCAAGATGTATAAATACATTGCGTCTGCTCCTTCAATCTACTCGAACTTTCCTTAGAATGCAGTTCCTAGTTTGAATACCACTGCCCTCGACACATGGGTTAAATGTAAGGCATCATCCTCATGTCTCAAGATGAATATGGATGGATCGTGTTGTATGGGAACTATGAACGGGTGTGGAATAATCAGGGATAGATATGGATCAGTTATGGTGGAATTCTATGTCTTCTGGGTCCCCAGTGATTCTCTAAAAGTGGATACCCTTGCTATGCTTTCTGGCTCTAGTTATGAAATCAGCGGAACCTTCTTATTAGAGAAATCGAGACTGACTCCCTTTCTCTTTTTAATGTACTATCAGACAAGAATCTAGTTCCATGGTCCATTGTTTATGCTATTAGACGCTGAAATAGACTAATAAAAGTGAATACATCTATTCTTCATACGTGGTGGGAGGGGGATGTTGTGGCTGATTTCCTTGTCTCTATTGCATCTCAACATGACCAAATTATCTTTTTTACCAACACCAGGTCCTTTCCCCCGTAGGTGAGTCACATTGTTCGAGATAACGCACTCGGCCTCCACTACATTAGACCCCCCCCTAAATTATGTTTGTATGTTTTTAAACTTCGGCCTTTCCTATTGTCTCTATAAATAAAATACAAATCTTTGGTGGTGGTGTTTAAAAAAAGTGATATAACATAATGAAAGGAAATTGAGTTAAGAAATTTCTTAACTCATGGAAACATTCTTGTCAAATACCCTTGGTTCAAAGAAGTTGTATTGAAACATAAAATACCATGAAGTATAAAGGATTAATTATAAAATACATAAAATTATAATATATATTCCAAATAAAATAATTTATTTTCATAACATTAAAATATTACTCAATGAAATGATTTCGAGAAGAAATCTTTTACCCCAAGTTATGTCATTCCATGTTTTTCCTTTTACACCTATATAATAATCTAATATAAATTATTTTATTTATTAAGACAATTTTATAGGTTTAAATCATTATCCTTAAATAAATTATTTCATTTATTTTAATGAAATATGAAGTTACTTAATTGGATAAGTCCACATCATGCATTTTGAAGATGTTTAGTTCGTAATTTTCAAAATCATCTTCGATAGGATAACCATGGTAAAAGGAGTCATTATTACATCATATCTAGAATAATAATAATCACATAATTAAATTTGTATACAAAAATTATACTTTCAAAACCATCCATGAAATATTGTTATGAAAAATAAACTACATTACAATCATGGTGATGGTAGGTCATACGTACACATGAGTAACATTTACATTTTTCAACAACCATGATGGAAAGAAGGAATGCATTATTTTATATTTATAGAGTGATAATTTTATCATAAATACAATATTATAACTTCATATAAACTTATATATTTCATCTATATTATTTTCTATTCAAAAACAAATCACATCACTTCATGGAGGTGATGGTCTACATGTACGCATGCACGGCGTTATAATTTTTTTATAAATGTAATGGTGAAAAATATATGTGATATATTATGTCTTTATAATGATAAATATTTCAATAATATAATATAAAAAAATTAATTTTATTATTATAACCATCCTTTAGAAGCGGTGATGGAAAAATAATTGCGTCGGTTCGTGAGATGGTAGTCTTCTTTACACACGAATGATATTTTCATTTCCCATTTGATGAAAGAGGAGATGGATAAAAATTATGATATAATAATATAAATATATAACTACATGTAATATACTAGTTTTATTATTTTATCATGTTTTAAGAATATTTTATGGAGGTATAATAATAAATAAAACAAAAACGCTCGGTTAAGATCTATACCTATTCTTCAGAAAACCTCCTTTTCTTACACCTTATAACCTATAATGTTCATATTATGACCAAAACATGGACTCTATTATGTTATTAGGGATTTTATGAAGTGAATTTTATAGGTATTTTATAAACTAAAAGGCTTTTGAAGGGGGAATAACGGAGGATCAGATGTTTCATTTTATAAGATGGGGGAGCAGCATTCTTGTAATTTCTTAAAGAATTTAATTAATATAAATTTATTCTAATCTCAAAATGGTTCCAAATCAATATTATTTGAATATAATACTTGAATGATTTTAAATATATTCATCCAATAAAATTTGGAAAATTATAGACTAGGTTTTTATAATATCGCATTGTTTTAACCCGGATTAACCCCTTTTGACAATTACCTTGATAATAAGGTATTTACTATTTAGGGGTTAATTTTGTTACTATAAAAATAAAAATGTCCCATAAATGAACCACGATTGATATTATAAACCATATACCTCTAATTTGGCTGAATATGATAATTTTTGGAATTTTAAATCATTTAATAAACTATTATTAATTATAAAATAACATTAAGGTCAATTTTTGGAACATTTAATTTAATTTGAGTGTTAAAACTATAATAAAACAATGGAATTAAAATATAAATAACTAAAACATATATTATATTTAATTTTTTTATCTGAAAATATAGTATAATACAAAATTTTATAAAATAATATTATTTTTAACATTTTTAAAATGATTTATTTTTTTTATATTAATTAAATTAATACAGTATCAGCGTTTCGTAGGAATTTAAGTGAAATATTTCATTACTAAAAATTAAAAAATAATTTATAATGATAAAAAATAGTAGATATTTCAAATCATTATTTATAACCAAAAATAATTTCTTATTATCCCTATATAAAAAATTTAAAGCTAATAAAATAAAGAAGATGACATTTTTGACTTTTCTTTATATAAAAGAATATAAAGGTCAAAATCATGGAAACATGGAAGAAAAATATATATATTATAATTTTTGATTATTATTGATTATATATAATCATAAAATAAATTATAGGAAATCATATGGGTTACAATTTAGTCCTTATCATTTTATTTTTAACCTTAATTACCTGATTTACCCTTTACCGTGGTAATAAAATTACTAAGGTTACTATTGATAATGAAAAAAGGAAACTATTTAAATACTTTGAACCCATTTATTCCAAATATGGACTCCATTTTTAAGATTAGAAACAAATAATAGGTTGAATTTAATTTAAAATTAGATCCGCAAAACACGATGCAAAACTGTTTTTCGGAAAAATGCCTTTTTTAAGAACAAAAATGTTTTTATACTAAATTCAAGAATAATATTCATTCCAAAAAATAACTATATTATGTTTAATAAAAAACTAATTTAATTTTTAAAATAACCAAAAATATAATTTTAATTTATAAATACATTAAAATTAAAGACATTTTTCGATAAAAAATCGTATTTTTCATTATTCAATGAAAAATCAAAATTTTCAGAAAATATTAAAAGTTTCACATTAAGATAATTTTTATATTATAATTTCAATAAATAATTTAATTTTATAAAATAAATTTTCTAAAAGTTCCTAAAATTAATTATAATATTTTCTCACAGAAAGCTATAAAAATTGTTTTTGAAGAAAAATTATTTTTGAAGCATAAAATGACTTACTTTATTATTTTATACCCCTATAACTCATTATTATGATTTATATCCCTTGGGTTTAATTTAATAAAATCTAATTTAGTGTTTGGTAAGCATAAAATTACTTCAATAAAAATTGAGTGCTTCTTTCCTAAGCATTAATCAATACATTTATATTTAAAAGTACCCTTATATGTATTTCATAAAGTAGTTAATCCTGTTCACATATGCCAATTTAACAGTTAGGTTATAACGGTTACATTCAAATAATAATATTTACCAATTCATTAAACCACATATTTCATTTTGTATACGTTATCAAACATAGTCTTCAGTGTAAAATCTCATGATATTACTTTCCCCCCTTTAATAAATTTCATCAACTTAATTTAAACTTATTCTTGATAATAAAGGGTTTGAAATTTGAAATTAGTTTATGAAAACCCACATTATAAAAATGATTAAAAAACTTCCTCTTAAAAATAGTGAAAAATAAATATAAAGTTCATATAAAATAACCCAAAAATAGATTTCTAAATCGGAGAAAATTTACGGGAAGTGAAAATATAGACAAGAAAGAGAAAAATAAATCCTAAGGGATGAAAAAGAGTGATTGATAACATGGTTAGGAGAAATATAATGACCAAAAATAATAAATCCTTATTAGGAGAATAGACAATTGATTCATCATAAATTATAGTAATATGATAATTTTTTTCAAGATTGTTTTCCTTGGATTTTATGAATTCCTTTACCGTCTAAAATAAAATCATAAGGAAATATACTTACTTTCTAAATAAAATTTCATCCTTCAATCAATTTCCACCACAATCACATCTTTTTATCAAAATTATGAGTATTCAAGATGACTTTTTCAATACTGAAGCACTAGAATCAGCTTCTAAAATATCTCATTATCCAAATAAGGGTAACAAGATATTTAGAAAAACCAAAATTGTCAAAAAAGATAATATAATTACCAAATTAAATACACCTTAATACAAATCAATACAAAATTAATCTCTAAAGTCTGAATAAAAAAAAACAAATATCATATTAGATCATTCAATAAATAATTTACCTTGATGTTCTTCCTAATATTATATAAAAAGATTGAATCTCAAATATTATAATGATTTTATCACATATTCTTCCAAGATATTTTAATATTTATCTCTAAATAATAGAAATCATTATTATATACCCATACCAAAAAGATGTATATTCCCTAATGTAACAGCTGAGATTTTTATGAGAAATATTTTGTTTTTATGTTATATACATCATCAAAAGGATCTTTCACTACACACAACACTAGCTTGGCTTGCTTTACACGCAATCAAGACCTTCTTTGATAGCTTGCGTTGTACGCAATACCGAGTTTCACTAAATAGCGATATGCTATTAAAATATTATTAAAACTAGCCGTTATGAATAGTAATACCCACTTTTTGAAATTTTATAAATTTTATAGTTCAAAATGGACTTCATCTTTGGATTCGTAATATCGAAATTAGCCTTGGGTGAGATTTTGGTATTTTTCTGAAAACTTTCAATTTTTGATGAATAGTGAAAACACTAGGTTACTATTTAAAAAATGACTTTTTATTTAAATAATTATTTATTTTATTTTTATTTATTTTAGGTCAAAATTGATACATAATACCTATATAAGTTCAATTTAATTCATTGGAGTCATTTTATAATAATTTTAGATATATAAAATTTTATTGAACTTTTCACCGTCTTTTACCCACCTCCTAGGAAAGTTTAAAAATTTATATAAAACTTAATTTTACCACTTCTATGAGTGGAATTTAAAAAATCCTAGAGACACAGTTAATATAAAAGACTAAATTGTGGTTTAATGAGATAAAAATAATTTTTGGTGAATAGTAACTTTTTACTTTTATTTACCACGGTCAAAAGTAAATAGGGTAATTAAGAGTAAAAAATGATATTATTATTACCCTAAAGAATGTAATAATTCTATTGGATAAGTGTAATTCGACCAAAAACAACCTTAGGAATAAAATATTACCATTTAGGTCCACTTGGATTAGATTCGGACATTTATTATTAATTTATTTAAAGAAGGGTTAAAATAGTTAAAATCAAAGTTTAATAACTAAATCATTTTTAATATAGGGTTATACATAATATAAATTATACTATAAATATTAATTAGAAAGATAAAAATATTTCCTACATAATGGTATTTTATTTATAATTTTTAGACATTAAATAATTTAATTTATTTATGACACAATGATGATGCATTAATTATCTTATTAATGAAATATTAACATAATGGATGTTATAAATACCCATATAAATGTAATTTTAGACTTTTTATGAATTAAAATAATTTTATAGGTTAATATGACATGTTAGTATTTATTTAATTAATTTTTTTCTAAATAATCATTCTGTTATGATTTTCAAAAAAAATCAATTACCAAATAGTGTCAAAATTGACATAAAATAGTTTTTAAAACAAATATTATATTATTAGTTGTTATTTTATTCCTAAAAATCTAAGGTTTGGAAACATGACTTAGATAAGGTTATATATATTAATAATAAACAACATGGGGTTCGTTTGGCTTGTTATAGTAAGTTTATTAACCATATAGTGTAAGAAAACAAGATGACACGGTAAATGTTAAATTATTTAACTTAGAGTTAAATATAAATGATAAGGTTAAAATAGTAACCTAAACTTGTCTAAAATATATTGGATGAAGGGATTTCGACCCATACCCACCTTATCTTCTAAATAAATCAATTTTGAGCTATTAAAAACCCAATATTACTTTATAATAAAATAATACTTTATGTTTTTCCTACGGTGCCCCTCTCCTCCCTTATAAAAGGACACCTCCTCCCTCTCCTCCTCACACCACATTCAGCCTTAAAGCTCGGCCAAACCCTGACAATTCCTCTTCTCCAATTCCCTAGAAATATCCTAGAGGTCCTAGTCTTCTTCAAAGACCATCTTTAGTGCCCTAAGAGAAGGTTAAGAAGAGGCGCTTCAAAGAAGAGGTAATGTCCGTTACCGATTCTTTCAACTTTATTTCTTCTTCTAATTCTTCTTCTTTCGTTGTTTCATTATGAAGTAAAAACATCAGTATCACTCATATACTGATATGTTATTCTAAATATGAAACAACTCTATTTCACCTTATATCCATCCTACGGAAAACAAAATCATCGCGCGTGCGTACGTACAGAATACCGTCTCCACGCCGTGGTGTAATCTGTTTTTTTCCACCACCACCTTATTTGGATGGGTATAATGGTGTAAATAATAACTATATATGATTATTGTAAAGTGATATTGATTCTAAAATAGTATACATACACTTCAATAAAATTCCACGATCATGGGAATGATATCATCGCTCGTGCGTACGCACGGCCTACCGTCTCCACGATGTGATGTGACTCGTTCTACATGATCTTCATTACATAATTATTATATAAATTAATTGAATGAATAAATATGATATATATTACACTAATACAATTCTGGAAATGAGGTATCTATAGCCTAAAATAAGAATAAGAATTTATTCGACAAAACACGCATAAGAACAAAAAGCAATAAAAACCCGAATAACAAGTAACAATGAAATATTACTAATAAGAAGCTAAGAATATGACAATGAGTACGATTCTGGAATCATTCAATAACATTATTTAAATCATTATACATGAGGTTCAGACATGTACGAAGCAAATCAGTCCTAAGGTAAGGGAAAATTTCATAATCTCATTTTTATCCGAGATTGTTTATACTTTGGTATTTACTGGGGTGTATTTTATCATCCACATCCATGTTTCCTCAATATGTAATATTATTTCTATCCTCCTAAAATTGTTCAAATCCAATTTTACCCTTCAGTTAGTTTTTAGTAAAATATATGAAAGGAATCTTTTTTCGTTTTACATACGAGGTACTTTTTGACTTTTCTGGCCAAAGTACAAGAAAAATGTTTTTTTAACTTATACGGCATGAATGGATTTTTAGAACATTATTTCCAAGAAGCTTACTTTACAAGTTTTCAAGTTTTTTTTAATCAAATTCTTTTAGTTTAAAATTTTATGAAATGTTAAGAAAGGAAAAATGTTTTTGAAGTAGAAATGATATTTTCCTCAAGAATGGAGTTCAAGCATTTTTTCAAAATTATTTTCCATCTAAGATAATATAGGGTTATTTTTATATCACTATTTTTACATTGATTTTATTATGTTATGATGGAATTATTTTTCTGATGTCCTTTTATCTTATATGGATTATGTTATGATGGCATGATGTTTAGGAATCCCATTTTTATTACATGGGTTATGCTATGATGTATGATTTATGATCTTGTGGCACACATAAGAATGGTATCATTATGAGATGGGTGGGACCTATATATCCCTGCAATGCATTGGGTAAAGATTTATATCTCATGAGATAGACATGGCTGGAACGAAAGGTTAAACCGGTTTAGTGAAACTGGACTGAAACGAGGAGTGAACTCAGTTCAGAAATGGACTTTGTCCTCTAAGATAGTCTTGGAAATGAGTCTTGAATACTAAGAAATAATTATCTATGATTATGTGTGTATGCCAAAAAGTTTCATGTTTTAAGTTATGATTATTGGGATTACATTTCACTACTATGATTTATCCCATGTTATGAAATTATGATCTCTTTTGCAGGTTAAGATTTCCAAAATGTTATGTTATTATGAATATGATGTGATTGATATTTCTTTTGTCTACCCTTACTGAGCATTTGAGCTCACCGTTTTGTATGTTTTCTTTTCCCCAGGTCAGGAAGAAGGATATTATGTAAGATATACCAAAAGGGACTCTATATATGATAAAATAAAAGGGAGACAATGTAGATGTTTTATGAACCAGTTGTTTATGTTTCCTAGTTTCTAAAGACACTATACCTATACGGTCCTTTCATGGTTTTGTTATATGTTGTAATAAGTGTGCTTCAATTCTGATGTAATAACAATTTATGTAAAGTATGGGTCGTTATAGTTGGTATCAGAGGAAAAGGAGCTAGGAATGAATCCGATCCTTGGGAACTCTCACATGTGAGCGTTGGACGAAGCATGGATCTCCACCTAAGGGTTTCATGAGGAAATGGATGCCACTGGGGATGGAGGTGTGTCCCGCCCAGGGAGTGTAGCCGCCCATGGAGTGCCCTGATAGGTATCAATTATAGTCCACTAGAAGTAATTCCAGACCACTATAGTTGGTATCATAGGAAAGGTATAGTCAACCTTTGGAAACTAGGATGTGAAAGCCTGAGTAAGAACCCTAAGGATAAGTCTAAGAATAGAACAAAATATTAGTGTTTTAAAAATGGCCATGAACAACCTATGATAAGACCTTAAGTGTGAAATTTCATTCTTGATTATGTGGTTTTCCTATTATAATTAGTGTTACTCACACTATTCTTCTTGGTTTTAGTCAATGGCTGGAACCCGAAGGAACCGTGTTAATGCGAAATGCGATGGGAAATGCAATGATTGTCCCCTTGAGCAACCAAACATTATGGGAGATGGAATGAAAAATCTTGTATCCATGCTCACAAAACTTTCTCAAGATATGAATCATGCAGGACTTCCAAACGAGCAAAGGAAGGAGCAATATTCTGTTGAATCCTTCTTGAGGCAGCATCCACCCTCATTCAGTGGGTCTACTGATCCATTAGTGGATGAACAATGGATCAGTACCACTAAAAAGATATTTTCAGTTCTTCAATGTTCTGAACATGATAAATTCAACTTATCAGTATATCATTTGGAAGGTGAAGCCGATCAATGGTGGAATCCTATCAAGAAAATGAG
Source organism: Viscum album (assembly GCA_963277665.1). Lineage (NCBI taxonomy): Eukaryota > Viridiplantae > Streptophyta > Magnoliopsida > Santalales > Viscaceae > Viscum > Viscum album. Next base: position 1,048,136,149 of record OY728135.1, on the reverse strand, counting down.
GCCAAGATATGAAATTGAGTCCATGGAATGGGACGAGTTCAATAACTTATTTTCCAATAAGTAATTCCCTCGTATTCTTCAAACAAAGATGGGGAAGGAGTTTCTTGAACTAAAGCAAAAGGATGATGAATCTATTGGTACCTACGAATAAAATTTTACAAGACTTGCAAGGTACGCTTCTGGTATTATTATCCAACCTGAGAGTAAGATCGATCGATTCTTTAGTGGCTTAAAACCAAGTCTTCGAAGGGCGTTAGCCATAAGGGACTTCAATAGCTATGAGGAAATCGTTCGATGTGCTCTCAAAGTTGGGATGGATATTGGAGTAACCCATCAGTCATATTCTTTTGATAAGAAGAGGAAAATGGAATTCAAGGAAAATATAACGAGCACACTAAAAAGAAGATGAGTTTTCCCTTATGCTCAAAGTGTAGAAAGAAACATGGAGGAAGTTGTCTTAAAGGGACAAGTAAATGTTTAAAATGTGGAAAGGAAGGTCATCGGGCATTTGCATGCTGTAATAATGGGAAGAAGATGTCTAGTGATGTGAATAAAGAAAAGGGTACACAGAGTGCACCTCCTACACTTCAATGTTACAAGTGCAAGGAAATGGGGCATTATGCTAATCAATGCACTAATCCAAGGGTTGTTGATGATGATCTATGTTAATAAAATCTTAAGGCTAAAGACAAAAGAAAGTCACATGCAATTTCTATCAGTGATGTAGAGTACGATAATGAAGTGGCGAAAGGAACACTTACCATCCACTCTAAAGTAGCAAATGTTTTATTTGATTCTGGATCCACCCACTCTTTTATTTATGAAGAATTTTCTAAGGGTATCGTTGTATTACCTCAACAATTAGATGTTGATTTAGCTGTGACAACCCCTAATGGCACAACAGTCACATCAAAAGTTTACAATTCTTCTCCGATTGATGTTTGTTGGAAAGTGATTCCTGCAAATCTTTTGATCCTTCCTATAGTGGAATTTGATGTGATTATTGGTATGGATTGGGTTTCTTTATATGGAACTCATATCAATTTCCAAATAAGGTAAGTCACATTCCATATTACAGATCAATCTTTGATCGTCTATCGATGCAAGGATGAACATAACCTTCCAGTGGAAATTTCTTCCATATTATGGGTCTTTATTCTACTAAATAAAGGTTATTTATCACAAATGGTTGGTGATAAACTGACGATTAAGAATATTCCCATTGTACGAGAGTTTGATGATGTCTTTCCAGAGGAATTGTTGGGTCTTCCACCAAATCGCGAAGTTGAGTTTTCAATAGAACTCATACCGGGTGCTTTTACTATTTCAAATACAACTTATAGAATGGCCCCAATTGAGTTACATGAATTGAAGAAGCAACTCCAAGAGAATCTTGATAAGGGATTCATACACCCTAGTGCATCACCTTAGGGAGCACCTATTCTGTTTGTTAAGAAGAAAGATGGATCAATAAGACTCTGCATTGATTATTGAGAACTTAACAAGATCACTATCAAGAACAAATATCCTCTCCTGCGCATTGATGACTTATTTGACCAACTACATGGAGCTCAATACTCTTCCAGGATTGATCTTCGTTCAGGGTATCATCAATTAAGGGTCAAAAGGGAGGGTATACCAAAGACATCTTTCTGTACAAGGTATGGACACTATGAATTTATAGTAATGCCATTTGGTCTTACTAATTCCCCTGCTATCTTCATGGATCTGATGAATAGACTCTTTAGAGACTATCTTGATCAGTTTGTGGTAGTCTTTATAGACTATATTCTTGTCTATTCAAAGAGCAAGGAAGAACTTAAAGATCACTTGAGAATTGTATTGAAGACCCTAAGAGAGGAGATGCTTTATGCCAAATTTACCAAGTGTGAATTTTGGCTTCAAAAAGTTTCATTTTTGGGAAACATAATCTCAAAAGAGGGGATATCTGTGGATCCAGCAAAAACAGAGGTTATCGAAAGATGTTCGAGACCAACAAAAGTAACTGAGATCCAAAGTTTTCATGGTTTGGCTGGATATTATCGACGTTTTTTGAAAGATTTTTCACGATTATCTAATCCACTCACCAGGTTGACTCAAAAAGGATTTAAGTTCGTGTAGACAGAGGAATGTGAAGAGGATTTCAAGGAGTTGAAAAGAAGGTTATCCAGTGCACTTGTGCTCACACATCCTTGTAGTGGAGAAAGGTTTGTGATCTACAATGATGCATTCAAGAAGGGGTTGGGGTGTGTTCTCATGCAAAATTATATGGTGATAGATTATGCCTCACTACAGTTGAAAATCCATGAGTAAAATTACCCAACTCATGATTTGGAGTTACATGCGGTAATCTTTTCATTAAAGATTTGGAGACATTATCTTTATGGTGAAAGGTGTGATATTTATACTGATCATAACAGTTTAAAGTATATTTTCACACAAAAGGAGCTTAATATGCGCCAAAGAAGATGGTTGGAGTTGATTAAGGATTACGACTGCTCAATTCATTACCCCCCTAGGAAAGAAAACAAGGTGGTAGATGGATTAAGTTGACAAGACCTTGCTAGCTTATCCATGATGAGGATCAGAAAAGATCCAATATTTATGGATTTACAAAGGATAGACCTTGGAATTATAATGGAATAGGAAAAATCTTATCTTTCTCAAATGAATGTTCAACCATCTATACATGTGAAGATTAAAGAGGCACAAAAATAAGATGTAGAGTTACAAAAGAAGGTGAGAAATGTTCCTTAATTCAACCTTGATTGTGATGGGATAATAAAGTTTAGGAATCGGGTTTGTGTTCCTCCCATCCCTGAATTAAAGAAGGAGCTACTGGGTGAGCCTCATAGTTCTTCATTCTCTATTCATCCTGGAAGCACGAAGATGTATAGGGACCTGAAAGAGTACTTCTGGTGGGATGGCATGAAAAGAGACGTTGCTGAATATGTCTCTCGATGCTTGGTTTGCCCGCAAGTTAAAGCTGAGAGACAGAAGTCTAAGGGTATGTTACAACCATTACCCATACCCGAAAGGAAATGGGAAAACATCACTATGGACTTTGTCACCGGACTTCCTAAAACATCCAAAGGCAATAATGCTATCTGGGTCATAGTTGATCGTCTTACAAAGTTAGAACACTTCATTTTTATTAGAGAGGATTTCTCTCTGGATCAGCTTCCTAGGATATATGTGAAGGAATTGGTAAGATTGCATGGAGTACCACTTTCCATTATATCTAATCGGGATCCAAGGTTTACCTCAGAGTTCTGGAAAAGTCTTCAGCATACTCTGGATACAGAGTTGAGTTTCAGCACTGCTTATCATCCTCAGACAGACAGTCAGTCTGAGAGAACAATTCAAACTCTAGAAGATATGTTAAGATCTTTCTCTATGGATTTCAAAGGTGGTTAGGATCAACACCTACCTTTGGTGTAATTTTCATATAATAATAGCTTTCACTCCAGTATTCAGATGGCTCCTTATGAATCTCTCTATGGAAAGAAATGCAAGACTCCAACTTGCTGGGATGAAGTTGGGGAAAGAAAGCTATTAGGACCTGATCCTGTTGATGAGATGGCAGAAAAGGTCCGATATATTCAACAACACATAAGATCAGCTAAGAGTCGGAAAAAAAGTTATGCCGATAACCGAAGAAAAGACCTTTAGTTTGAAGCGGGTGATAAAGTGTTCTTATGAATATCTCCTTGGAAGAGAGTAATGAGATTTGGAAAGAAGGGAAAGCTGAGCCATAGGTATATCGGTCCTTTTGAAATACTGGATCATGTTGGGAAGGTAGCTTACCAATTGGCGCTTCCACAGAATCTCTCTCAAGTTCACGATGTGTTCCATGTATCTCTCCTGAGAAAGTATATACCCGATCCTTCACATGTACTCAGCTCAGAAGTTGTACCACTGGAGTAAGATCTTTCTTATAGAGAACAGCCGATAGAGATTCTGGATCGTAGCGAAAAAGTCCTACGGAACAAGACCACTCACTTGGTGAAAGTTTTATGGAGGAACCATCAATTAGAATAAGCTACATGGGAGCTTGAGGATATGATGAGGGAGAGGTATCCTCATCTGTTTGTTACAAAGTGACGAATTTTGAGGGCCAAATTCTTTTTAAGGGGGGTAGAATGTAACACTCGAGATTTTTATGAGAAATATTTTGTTTTTATGTTATATACATCATAAAAGGAATCATTCAATACACACAACACTAGATTTGGTTACTTTACACGCAATCGCGTCCTTCCTTGATAGCTTGCATTGTACGCAATACTGAGTTTCACTAAACAATGATATGCTATTAAAATATTATTAAAACTAGCAGTTATGAATAGTAATACACACTTTTTTAAATTTTATAAATTTTAGCTTTCAAAATGGAATTAATTTTTGGATTCTTAATATCGAAATTAGCCTAGGGTGAAATTTTGGTATTTTTCTGAAAACATTCAATTTTTGATGAATAGTGAAAACACTGGGTTACTATTTAAAAACCGACTTTTTATTTAAATAATTTTTTATTTTATTTATATTTATTTTAGGTAAAAATTGATACATAATACCTATATAAGTTCAATGTAATTCATTGGAGTCATTTTATAATAATTTTAGATATATAAAATTTTATTGAACTTTTCACTGTCTTTTACCCACCTCCTAGGAGAGTTTGAAAATTTATATAAAACATAATTTTACCACTTCTGTGAGTGTAATTTCAAAAATGCGAGAGACACGATTAATAACAAGGACTAAAATGTGGTTCAATGAGATTAAAATAATTTTTGGTGAATAGTAACTTTTCACTTTTATTTACCACGGTTAAAAGTAAATAAGGTAATTAAGGGTAAACAACAGATATTATTATTACCCTAACACATGTCCTAATTCTATTGGATAAGCTTAATTCGACCAAAAACAACCTTAGGAATAAAATATGACCATTTAGGTCCACTTGGATTAGATTAGGACATTTATTATTAATTTATTTAAAGAAGGGTTAAAATAGTTAAAATCAAAGTTTAATAACTAAATCATTTTTAATATAGGGTTATACATAATATAAATTCGATTATAAATATTAATTATAAAGCTAAAATAATTTCCTACATAATGGTATTTTATTTATAATTTTTATACATTAAATAATTTAATTTATTTATGACACAATGATGATGCATTAATTATCTTATTAATGAAATATTAACATAATTGATGTTATAAAAACCCCAATAAATGAAATTTGAGACTTTTTATGAATTAAAATAATTTTATAGGTTAATATGACATTTTATTATTGATTTAATTAACTTTTTTTGAACTAATCATGATGTTATAATTTTCAAAAAAATCAATTACAAAATAGTGTCAAAATTGACATAAACTAGTTTTTAAAACAAATATTATATTATTAGTTGTTATTTTATTCCTAAAAATATAAGGTTCGGACAAATTACTTATATAAGGTTATATATATTAATAATAAACAACTTGGGGTTCGTTTGGCTTGTTATAGTAGAATTATTAACCATATAGTGTAAGAAAACAAGAAGACACGGTAAAGGTTAAATTATTTATCTTAGAGTTAAATCTAAATGATAAGGTTAAAATAGTAACCTAAACTTGTCTAAAATATATTGGATGAGAGGATTTCGACCCATACCCACCTTATATTCTAAATAAATCAATTTGGAGATATTAAAAACCGAATATGACTTTATAATAAAATAATACTTTAAGTTTTTTCTAAGGTGCCCCTCTCCTCCCTTATAAAAAGGCACATCTTCCCTCTCCTCCTCACACCACATTGAGCCTTCACGCTCGGAAAACACCTTCCAATTTCTCTTCTACACTTCCCTAGAAATATCCCAGAGGTCCTGGTCTTCTTCAAAGACCATCTTTAGTGCCCTAAGATAAGGTTAAGAAGAGGCTCTTCAAAGAAGAGGTAATGTCCGTTACAAATTCTTTCAACATTATTTCTTCTTCTACTTCTTCTTATTTAGTTGTTTCATTATGAAGTAATAAAATAAGTATCACTCATATACTGATATGTTATTATAAATATTAAACAACTCTATTTCACTTTCTATCCATCCTATGGAAAACAAAATCGTCGCGCGTGGGTACGTACAGAATACCGTCTCCACGCCGTTGTGTAATTGGTTTTCCACCACCACATTACTTGGATGGGTATAATGGTGTAAAGAATAACTATATATGATTATTGTAAAGTGATATTGATTCTGAAATTATATACATACACTGAAATACAATTCCACGATCATGGGAACGATATCATCGCTCGTGCGTACGCACGGCCTACCGTCTCTACGATGTGATGCGACTCGTTCTACATGATCTTCATTACATAATGATTATATAAATGAATTTAATGAAAAAATATGATATATATTACACTAATTCAATTCTTTAAATGAGTTATCTATAACCTAAAACAATAATATGAATTTATTCGATAAAACACGCATAAGAACAAAAAGCAATAAACACCCGAATAACTAGTAACAATGAAATATTACTAATAAGAAGATAATAACATGACCATATATGATATCATAACAATTATTAAGATTCTTGAATAATTCAATAACATTATTTAAATCATTATACAGGAGGTTAAAACACGTACGAAGCAAATCAGACCTAAGGTAAGGGAAAATCTCACAATCTCATTTTTATACGAGATTGTTTATACTTTGGTATTTATTGGGGTTTATTTTATCATCCAAATACATGTTTCATCAATATATAATATTATTTATATCCTCCTACAATTTTTTAAATCCAATTTTACCCTTCGGTGAGTTTTTAGTAAAAGATATGAAAGGAATCTTTTGTCGTTTTTCGTATGAGGTACTTTTTGACTTTTCCGGCCAAAGTATGAGAAGAATGTTTTTTTAAATTATACGAAATGAATTTATTTTTAGAACATTATTTCCAAGAAGATTCCTTTACATGTTTTCAAGTTTATTTTTAATCAACTTCTTTTAGTTTAAAATTTTATGACATGTTAAGAAATGAAAAATGTTTTTGAAGTAGAAAGGATATTTTCCTCAAGAATGGAGTTCAAGCATTTTATCAAAATTATTTTACATCTAATATAATATAGGGTTCTGTTTCTATCCCTATTTTTACATTGATTTGATTATGTTATGATGGAATTATTTATATGATGTCCTTTTATCTTATATGGATTATGTTATGATGACATGATGTTCAAGAATCCCATTTTTATTACATGGGTTATGCTATGATGTATGATTTATGATCTTGTGGAACACATAGGAATGGTATCATTATGAGATGGGTGAGACCTATATATCCCACCAATTCATTGGGTAAATATTTATATCTCATGAGATAGACATGGCTAGAACGGCAGGTTAAACCAGTTTAGTGAAACAAGACTGAAATGAAGAGTGAACTCGGTTCAGAAATGGACTTTGTCCTCTAAGATAGTCTTAGAAATGAGTCTTGACTACTAAGAAATGATTCTCTATGATTATGTGTTTATGCCACAAAGTTTCATGTTTTAAGTTATGATTATTGGGATTACATTTCACTACTATTATTTATCCCATGTTATGAAATTATGTTCTCTTTTAAAGGTTATGATTTTTAAAATGTTATGTTATTATGAATATGATGTGATTGATATTTCTTTTGTTTACCCTTACTGAGCATTTGAGCTCACACTTTTGTATGTTTTCTTTTCCCTAGGCCAGGAAGAAAGATATTAAGTACGATATGCCAAAACAGACTCTAGATATGATTAAATAAAAAGGAGATAATGTAGATGTTTTATGAACCAGTTGTTTATGTTTCCCAGTTTCTAAAGAAACTATACCTATACAGTCCTTTCATGGTTTTTTTATATGTTGTAATAAGTGTGATTCAATTCTGAAGTAATAAAAATGTATATAATGTATGGGTCGTTATATATAATCATATAATCTCCAAGATATGTTAATTATTTCCACAAATAAATAACCAAGTATCCAAAATTACCTCCACAACATCAAAATTAATGAAACTTTTAACCTCAAAGGTTATGTTATACCTTTAATCATACTTCCCCAAATGTGTAATATCATTTTTCCTAAGTAATGCTTTACATTAAACCTAAGGTTACATATACATCAAACCAAACATATCCCAAAATATTATCAATTTCCATAAAATTTGATCACATAAGGACGTCTAAGACATTTAAATTATGATCAAAATTAAACATATAAAACCATGATGGTATCTAAAACTCTTAACACAATCTAGAATTAAATAATCATAATATCCAAAGTTGTCTAAACTCTATTCTAATACCAGATATAATAACCCCAAACCAAAACTACTGAATCTAGAGAAAAAAATATAGTCTTTACATTTATTTCTTAATATCAATAATTGTGCCCCAATTTTATCCATTAAAACATAGAATATCAAAAGTAAATATTGTTACACTTACATTACTAAGGGTATTTTTGGTTTATAGTTTCAAAGAATTAGGAAAAGCTTTTAAAAAATAATACCTATGTCTTTATGTGATCATTTTCCCACTTACACCCATGTTTTCTTATTTCTCAATAAGTTATAAACATCTCCCATAAAATTCTAAACACTTGAAACCTTTAAATACACAAACCATTTAACATATTTCCTCATAAAATATCAAAAAAGAAACATAATAATGGAGATATGAAATTCTCAGTAATGGTAAACATTGCAATTAAAAGTTGGATTTTATTATTGACAATAAGAAGACCATAAGGGTATGAAGACACAATCAAGGTGCATGATCATAATTAAGGGATTTTATACCCATCAATACATGTATAATAAATCAAGAAATATTTTCCAAATATTTATTGGAAACAAAAATCATGATCCATGTGATTTTAATATTGATAAAATGAATCATTAAAAAACCATAAAAAGCATAGAGAAAAAAATGTTTGTATCTTGGAACATTATCATCATAACCCCAGCTATAAATATATAGATACCAATTAAATCCATATGAGAAACCACAATGGTAAATTCCCTCCTTCTTGCCTATAAATACAAGGAACATTACCCAATGTCTTGGTGAACTATAATTTGAATCACCCATTATATATTTTATATTAGGATCACCCATTAATCAACAGTTCTAATGGAGATCCACGTATAATATAAGCTATATCTAGATCACCCATTCATCATGATCTATAATGGGTCTCAACACATAAGCTGTATCGGGATAATCCATTTTTCATAAGCTATAGTGGGGGATTAATCCTTCTTATAAGTTATATCAGGCTCCAAATTTTTCATAAGCTATAATGGGGGAAACCCTTTATATAAGCTATATCAGGCTCAACTTTCAACATAAATAATGTATAAATACCATTCATCAGAAAAACATTTAGAATTTTACCTTTTTGACATAATAATAATCATTGTTCATTCATTTCATGATTCACCCATGGAAAAGAAATGGGTTCCATGTAAATCACATAATACATCCTAATAATGAATAATGAAGGTATCATTAAAACAATTCCCAAGTGGATTGTAAGTAAAATCAAGTGTTTTTGATATAGATGAATGTAAATAGCATTAACTGACAATTAAAAAAATATTTAGAAAAATAACCCTTTTCACGTTAAGAAATATCATTTAAAAATTCACAAAAAATTGTAAAAATAATTTTTCTTCAGAATAATTGGAAACTTATATTGTAATTTTCAAGGAATGTAATGCCCAATATTGTGGGAAAATCCATTCATGTTTTATATTTTAGAAATAAATTTTCTTTTTAAACATTTTGTAAAGGGAGTCAAAAGTGACCAATTTGGAAAACCATAAGAAATTTCCGTTTAAAAACATTTGAAATTATGTCAGAGATATTGTAAAATAGATTTAGGAAATCATTTATATTTAGAAAATTATTTTTTCTGAAAACATTTTTTAAAACATGGATATGGAAGAGAGATATTCCCGATCTAAAAGAAGATACAAGATCTGTGTCACTTAAAAAACGATATTAATGAATCTTTAATAAATAAGGGAGAAAATAGAAATTAAAAATGAAAAAAATATTCACAATAAGATAATAAGATAATTTATGTGTCCCAATAAAATAAGAGAATATCATTTTCCCTAAAATAATCATGAACAAAAATAATGTTCAAATGAAATGATTTCTTTCACAAGAGCTTAACAGATTTGGTAACTTTCAAATCAAGAGTCACTAAAAGAAGGAGTATAACATGAAAATGTAAGTTCCCTGAATTTAATGACATAATATTTAAAATTTAATTCAAAATTTATAAAAAACATGGTGTATGACATGAATCAAGTCTTAGAAAAATGAGATTGGGACAATAAGAACCCGTATAACTTTTATAACATTTGAATATATATCTCATGAAAGATAGAATATAAAAGGAATATTAAATATCATGATCAAAGATTCATTAATGATATAAAATATCAATTTTCATAATATAAAACTTATAAAAGGGAATAGGTTCATAACATAATCATATGTCCCAAAGAAAGAGAATTTGTTATGAATAACCCTTATAAAGATCATATCTCTGAATTGAGAATTAATAAATAGAGAGATCATCTATAAAAAATTAAATCCAATAAAAACAGTCTAAATACATTATAATGACAAAAAAGTTCATTTCACACATTATATTTTCCTAATATAATCAATTATGAAGTGATATAATCCAATTAAAGGAAATTGAGTTAAGAAATTCCTTAGTACTTGGTAACTTTCAAGTCAAATAATCTTGGTTGAAATAAATTTAATTAAAACATAAAATACCATGAAGTATAAAATATTCATAATACAACATGTAAATAGAAATTATATACACCATATAAAATTAATTTGGTGCATAACTTTAAAATATTCCTCAATTAAAGAAAATTTAGATGAAATCCCTTACCTCGAGTAAAGACATTCCATGCATTTCCTTTAACAATTGTATAAAAAATGATATCAATTATTTTATTTATTAATAAGTTTTTAAAGGTTTAATCTATAATCCTTAAACACTTATTTTATTTATTTTAACAACATATTTAATCAATCAATCAATTAATTCCATGTAATGAATTTTGAAGATGTTCAATTCATAATTATCAAAACAACTTTAGTATTTTAATTGTGGTCAAAGGATTCATTTTTTTCATCATATGAAAAATAATAATCATTAATTAATTATAAATTCTATACATAAATTATATTTTAAAAAACAACCATTAAACATGTTTATGAAAAATTAACTATGTTATATTCACGGAGATGACACGTCGTACGTACACATGAGTAATGTTTCTATTTTTTAATAATCATATTGAAGGATGGTAAGTATTATTTTATCTTTAGAAAATTATTATTTTATCATAAATATAATATTATATCTTTATATAAACGTATATATTTCACACATATGTGGTGGTGGTGAAAAACAAATGACATTGCTTCCTGGAGGTGGTAGTCCACACGTACGTGCAAACGATGTTATCATTTTTCAATGAATGTAATGGAAAGAAAGTAAATGATATTTTATATTTTTAAAAATGATAAATAATTCATGAATATAATATATAAAAACTATTCTATAATTATAATCATCCTTGAGAAGTGGTGATGGAAAATTAAAAACATCTGTTCGCGAGGTGGTAGTCCACCATACACACGAATGACATTTTTATTTCCCATTTTATAGAATAGTAGATGGATAAATGTTATCATATTAACTTAAAAAATCTCAGTTTATGGAATATAATGGTTTTATTATTTTTACATGTTATATTAGGATTTTATGTAGTTACAATAAGAAATAATACAAAAAATGGTCGGTTATGAAATATAAATCCTTTTCATATAACCTTATTTTCTTTACACCTTAAGACCTCTATGGTTGGTATTTTAACTTAAATAATGAATCTAGAATATGAGTAGTTAAGTTATGATTGGATTTGGTTAGGTATTGTATGAATTAAAAGGCTTTTAAAGTGGGAATAAAGGAGGATAAAAGTTTCCCTTTTATAAGAGAGGGTAGGGGAACTCTTGGAATTTCTTAAATTATTGAATTAATATAAATTTATTTTCGTGTTAAAATGGATCAAGATTGATATTATTATAATATAATATGTGGGAGAGTTGAATTAGTCTCATAAAATAAAATTTGGACTAGTATATATTAGTTTTTTACCCTTATCTCTTTGTTTTAACCCACATTATCCCTTGTTGACAATTACGACGATAACAATGGTTTTACTCTTTAGGGGTTAATATAATTTCTATAAAAGAAAAATTGACGGGAAAATGAACCATGATTGATATTATAAACCATATATAACTCTCATGGGTGAGGATAATATTTTCTTTGTAAATTTATATCATTTCATAAAATATTATTTATTTTAAAATAACATTAATGTTAATTTTAGAGCTATTCATTTAATTTGACCTTTAGAACTATAAGAAAGTAATGGAATTTTAATATAATTAATTAAAACCTCTATAATATTTCATTTTTCTCCAAAAAAACTATAGAACATAAAAATTGATTCAAATCAAATTACATTGAACATTTTAAAAATCATTTATTTTATTATTATATTAATTAATTAAATATTGTATTGGTATTGCATAGTCATTACAGTTAATTATTTAATCATTAAAAATTAAAAATAAATTATCATAAAAAATAAAAAACATTTATATTTAAAATTAATATTTATATGTGAGAATACATTCTTTTTATACCTATGTCAAAAATTTAATGATAATAAAACAAAGAGAATGACCTTTTGGACTTTTCTTTATATAAAGTAATACAAAGGTCAAAATCATGGAAAAATAAAAAAGTTCCATTTATTAAATTTTTTTAATATTATGGATTATATATAATCATCCAATAAAATTAAGGAAAGTGTTATGGTAACTTTTTAGTTCTTTTCATTTTATTTTAAACCTTAATTACTCGATTTACCCTTCACAATGGAAAAATAATTATTAATGTTACTATTAATGATAAATAAAAAATGGGAACTGTTTATAAAATTTGTACCTACTGATTAAAAATATTTAATAAAGTTTTAAAGATTGAAAATACATAAAGAGAATAATTTAATTTAAAATTAATCCTGTAAACCAAACAAAAAAACTGTTTTTCATAAAAATTCATTTTTTAAGCACAATATTTTCATACTAAATTCAAGTATAGAATTTAGTCCAAAGACTATAATTGGGTTATGTTAAATAAAGATGAACTACTTAAATTTTAAAACTAATCCAAAATAGAATTGGAATTTATAAATACTTTGAAAGTAAATAATGTTTTCAAAAAAAAATTCAGTACTTTTTATTATTTAATGAAAAATAAAACTTTTCATAAAATCATCAAAATTTCACCATAAAATAATTTAGATATATTGATTTCAAAAATTAGGTTTATTTTATCAAATAAATTTTCTAAAAGTTCCAGAAATTAATTATAAAATTTTATGAGAAAAATAAATAAAACTCATTTATAAAGAAAACATATTTTTGAAGCATAAAATGTATTTAATAAAAATTGAGTTCATATTTTCTAATAATTAATCAATAAATTTACATTCAAAATGATTGTTATATTGATTTCATAATGTAGTTAATCCAATTCATACTCTCTAATTTAAGGGCTAGTTTATGATGGTCATATTTAAATAATAATGTTTTCTAATTCATTAATCCTTGATATTATATGTCGTATATGCTATTGAATATAATATTTTATTTAATATTTTGGGATATTATAGCCCTAGGTGAATAAACCTACTATAATAATTCCACTCATACATTAAATCTTACCGTAAGGCCAAAGTAACTACCAAACACTTCCGAAAAAGGAAGGTACCATTAGGAAGCCAAGAACGATCACCAATGGTCTCCCCACCATTTAAAAATTGATCAATATCATAGTATTCAAGGCCAGATACCTGTTCAAACTAAACCATATCATAAAGAGTGGGTGTGACCTACCCACTAGTTAAGAACACCTGTTTTTTATCCCATTTCATTTCCAAAATCAGATCAGCAATCAAAATCATCAAACTCCACTCAACCATTTATTATTCCACTATATGGGAATGAAATTTTATAATAAAGAAATTTATGAACACAATTACCTTATTGTAGGTTATGTTATATATCAAAATCAAAGTCCTGAAGATACTCCACCCAACGTCTCTACCCAAGGTTCACGTCTCACTAGTTGATGATGTAATTTAGGCTCTTATGATCTGAATAAACTATAAGACACTCCTTGAAGAGGTAATGAAACCAATTCCATAATTCATTCATCCCAATTTCCAACACTAGGTATTCGGTGGGATAATTATTTTTATGTGGCCGTAGATGATGAGATCCCTCTTCCACCACATGATAATCCCATATCAACACACACCCTAAACCCTACCAAAGCCATCAAAAAACACTATATAACCCATATTAGGACTAAGAAGAATCCAATCTAGTGCTGATGGAAAAAAATTGAAACTACTAAAAATAACTATGTTACGTATCACTATGATCAAACTTCACCCCTTTTGAGTCAAAGATCTAAAGGGTGAAGATATCATAGAGAAGTCTTGAAAAAGATTCTTTTAGAACTAGACCAAGCCAAAAAATATCATGATCTCAAATATATTCTTATACCACTCTCAATAAAATACTAATTTTATCTTATTGTTGTCCACTAAAATCCATTTCTTAGAAATAACATGACCCAAAAAATTTACTCCATGGATATAGAACTATAATTTAGATAGTTTAGCATATTGGAATTCTCTCTGAAGGTTCCCAAAACAAAATAAAAATGGATTATATGGTCCTCATAAATCTTAGAATACACCAATATATCATCCATGAGAACAAAAAAGGAGTAAAAAAGTTATTAATGACCTGATTCAATCAAATTTATAAATACTCCATGATAATTAATAAAGAAAAAAAAATTACTGAATACTCAACATGTATTTACCGGCACCTAAAATAATACTTAGAAACATCATATTTCCAGGCCCTCAACTGGTGATACCATGATCTCATGTAAATTTTTAAAAACCACATGGATCCCCTAAGTTGGTAAAAAAGTTCATCAATATGAGGAAATAAGTATTTATTCTTAATAGTTTCTTTATTTAGCATGATATAATCTATTCAAAGTCCTAGAATCATATCTTCATTATTTTAAAAAATAACTAGTGATTCACACAATGACATACTTGGATGAATAAATCAACTTTTATCAAGATCCTCCAAATGAGTGTTTAACTATTTCAATACCACATGATCCATTCAAAATGATAGTAAAGAAATGGGACTCATCCTAAGGAGCAGGTCGATAGTGAACTCAACCTATCACTAGGGTGAAAACCAAGAGAAATCATCTAGAAATATCTTAGGGAACCTATCCATTACCAACATAATATGACTATCTATGCACTAATACAAATAATTGAATAACATACTAGATAATTTTCCATAAATAAATCCCACTTCTTGAATAATGTGTCTTTCCCTCCTTGACCTTAGGTCCCACTAACCTTGGAAAATGTGTGTGTTCCTATATGAAGATAGAAATTAGATCCTATGGTGATCATATTCAATTTTATCTTTGAAACTAATCATCTAATCTAGGCTGGTGATGAGAATGAAATAATCCATGTCTAATACTATGAAGTCCCATATGAACTCCATGCCAATAATTACACTAGGACACTCCGGGAAATTAAAATATTTCAACTTCTTCCTTTGCAATGATGTTAATAGATCTATCATAAGTTGAATAAAATACACTATCATAACCAAATAATAAAGAAAATTTAACATGATAAATGAATGATAATCACCCATATCAAAAAAAACTAAGGCTATTGAATAAGTAGTAAACATTGTACCTTTCACAGTGGTGTGCCAAAATTCAAAAACCTCAGGTTATTTATCTACTATGTAAAGACACCCTGAATTAGGCCCCAACTAAGAATTATTAGATAGATTATAACCCCCTTTATAATTATGAAAAGATATTTTACCCTAGTAAGTATCAGATCTAACTTTTGAACCTTTAGATAATAAAGAAACAACTCCACCCCCTGTAGTGTAGTCCAGTAGAAGTGTTAAAAATATCATGGACACTAACACTAGTGGTACATCCTTAGAGCCTCTAGGTTTTTTGGTATATTATTAACGGCCTTTCCAAAAGAAAAACATACCATATGATTACACCCTAAAAGAACCACATTCATAAAACTTTATGACTGTTGAGAAAATTTACTACCACTATGATGATATTCACCCTGCTTCCTCCTTTGGATAGAGGAAGATATTTAGATACCCCTTTATAATGAAAGAACCCCATAATCATACAACCCAATATTGACGTACATGGGCATTACATTTATTTTGCAGAATAATTAATACATTACACAAATAAATACCCAAAGACTATATTAGTTTGGAGTCTTTGGAAATATGAAACATATTCTAATAGCTTGGTAAATGATCTTAAACATCTCCCATAAAGATCTTCCCAATTAGTTTTCCTACCTCAAAACTTTTTTTATAAACTGGGGAAAAGAAAACATTAAAAGGGTGATATCAAATTCTCTGTAAGTGTAAACATAGGTGATACGTAAAGATAAACATTATAATAAAAGTTATGATAACGTGATCATAATGTTATAAGATCATACCCTACATATCAATGGAAAAATTAAATCATAAGAAAAATAAAATATCATAATAAATAAGATCATAACTGTAACATGCGATATGAAATTATGGAACACACAAAAACTTATAACCTTGTAAAATTGTATAAATAGTAACAAGTTCACTTATTAAATTATGGACATGAAATTAGGCCCTTGCATAAACATATGGACTTGGAAACCAAGTCCACTAATAAAATTATGGACATGAAAACCAGGTCCATGCATAGAATTGTGAACATGAAATGAGGTTCACACATAACATACATACATCATGATTTATCCATATTTACCCAATGCATTGGAGGGAGATATAGGTCCCACCCATCACACAATGAAAACCATAAATATGTGTGCCACAAAAACATAAATCATTCATCATATCATAACCCAATGAATAAAATGGTTTTCTTAAACATCATTCTATCATAAGAAAATCCATTTAAAATATCATTCAATCATTAGCATAATCAAATAATAGTAATAATTGGTATAGATACATAACCCTATTTAAAGAGCATCATTGTAGATGGATTTTTTTGATAAAACACTTGAAATTAATTCTTGAGGAAAATATCTTTTCTTCTTCAAAAACATTTTATTTTCTCAAAATGCCACACAATTTTAAAATAAAAGAATATATTTGAAAATAAACTTGAAATTGTGAAAATCAAGTTTCATGTAAATATGTAATTATTAAAATGAAAAAATCTGATCATGTCATATAAGTTAAAAAAACATTATCCTCATACTTTTGCCGAAAAATCCAAAAGTACCTCGAATCGAATACCGACAAAAGATTCCTTTCATACCGTTTATTAAAAATTAAAAAATGGGTAAAATAAACTTTAAGAAATTTAAAAATGATATAAATAGTATATTGGACTACATATTTTGGAATCATGGATGTGAATGATAAATATAACCTAGTAAATACTTATGAATAGATAATCTGAGATAAAAATAAGATTGCAAAATTAGCCCTTACCTTAGGATTGATTTCTTCCATAGCTGTCCAAAACTCCTATATAGTGTGTTTAAACATATTCTTAAATTGTAATAGAATCATAATATTATTTATTATATCATATATGATTCACTTAGGACCTTATATGACTCGTTCATTTATCAATTCCATGTAAAAGCAATGTTTTGGGTAATAATCATTTTTTTATCATACGTGTTTTAACTTTTTAGTCTTGATCTTATTACATAGGTCATGATTTAAATACTTATAGAATGTAAAAACTGATTTCTATACCATATATATTCAGTATATAAATATATATAACTGATAGATAAATGAAATGTAATACACCGTTCATGGATATGGTAGTTTATACGTACGCATGAACGCTGTTTCCGTTTCCTTATTGAATTGAATAGATGAAATTAAATGATATATATATATATATAAATGAATATAGTATCATTATTATTTCATATATTTCATGATTATTTATTATATGTAAATTATAATCATTATTGAATGGTTAACGTGGAGAATGAATCTCATCACGTCGTGGAGACGGTAGGTCGTATGTTTGCACGAGTGACAATATGATGAGAATAATTGTTGAATGTGTTTAAAGTGGATGGTCTATAAAACTTTGGAATAAATATAATGTTATAATAATCTTATATATTTATCACTTCCACCATTGTCCCCAACCAAGCAAGGAGCTGGTGAAAAATAGAGTACACTAGGGCGTGGAGACGGTAAGTCGTACGTACACATGCGTGGTGGTCTCATTTTTTGTAAGATAGATAGATGGTGGAATATGGTTATATAATAATTATAATTAAATATTAGTATGTAAATGATACTAGAGTTTTTTCTTTATAATTAAAAAACTAATGAAGTGGAAGTAGAAGAAGAAAAAAGATTGAAGGAATCGGTAGAGAAGATTACCTCTTCTTTGATGTGCTTCTTCTAAATCTCCTCTTAGAGCACTAGAGTTTGTATTTGGAGAATGAAAAACCACTAAAATGTAACTAGGGAAGTTTATAAGTTAATTGGGTAGGGGATGTATGATCGTGAAGGAAAAAAATGAAGTGAAAGGGAGAGGGTGGATGCACCCTTTTATAATTGTGGCGAGGGGAACTTTTTGAAACCTGAAAATATTAATTTATAATAAAATAAAACCCTAATAAAAAACCTAAAAAATGTCCAACTTTTAAATATTATATGATATAGGGTTGTAATAGAATCAACACATAATTTTTTTACTAGTTTATATGTCAATTTAAACCTTATCTTTTTATTTAACACTTAATTATTTTATTTAATTTTCAACTAGAGTAAGAAATATTTCAATAATAAAGGGTAAAATATTTAACTAGTTGATTTTAATTAGACCATAAATGAATATTTTAGAAAATTTTAAACCGTTTAATAGTTAATATAAATTTTTAATTTTTTAGGATTTTTAAATAATTTAATAAAACATTATTTTGTAAAAATATCAATTGTGTCAATTTTGACACTATTCATTTCATGGATTTTAAAAATATCAACCTAAACTTTTATACGAAAAAATATTTAAAAATATCCCTATTTGGTCAAGGTTATCTATAAAATTCATTGGGAAAATTAATTATCCCAATTAGTATTTATTTTAATTTTTTTAATAACATTTATTTGATATTTCCCTTAATAAAATTATTACTAAACCAATTTTGTGTAATTATTTAATATACTTATTTGATTTGTAAAAATAAAAAATAAAATACTAATATGAAGATAAATTTAATTTAATTTAAATGAATATATTTAGTGTAATTTATCTTCTTGAAAAATATAACATAAAAAATGTAATAATTATTAAAGTATGAATGTGAAAACTTAAACATTACATTAAATAAAACAAAATAATTATCCTAATTTATTCCAAATGGCTCCAAATGGTAAAAAACTAGACCCTTATATTATTATGGTCAATATATACTTAAAAAATAAAATTTTGTATAGTGTTTTGTCCCTTTAATGGTTATTACCATTTTTATAAAAATCAGTTTATTGATTTTTCATTAATTAAATAATTTTTATATCATCCATATATAATAAATTCAGGTAATTATTTGTTTCCTAAAAATTAAAAGTAAATTACCATTATAACAAGAAAAATTTTATATTTCAAATGAGTATTTGAAGTCAAATTTATATTCTGTATAACCTTATTTTAAAAATGATATATTATTTAAAACATGAATGTGACATCTTAAAATTTTAATTAAATAAAATATTATAAATACCATAATATCTTCCAAATGGCCCCAAAACGTCAATTATAAATTTATATCATTGAAATAGTTTTATTAAGATAAATATTACCATTTATATTCATTGATACTACCCATTTTTCCATTTGTATATACATAATAGATATTAAAAACAAAGAAAATGACATGTTTTGTCTTTCTTTGATTTAAATATTATTAATGTCATCTTCTTGGACAAGTGTCTATAAAATGAAATAATTAAGATCCTTAAGTGCTAAGGATCGAATTAAAACCATAAAATAAATTTTTTTCATTTGTTTTGGTCATTTTATAGTCATTATAATTTTATTTTTATCCTAAATTACCTAATTTACTCTTTACCGTGGTAAAACAATTTACCAGGGTTACTATTCATATTGATAAAAACGTAAAGGGAACTACTTACCAAATTTGGACATCTTGAATCCAAATTTTACGTCCATTCTTCAAAATTCAATACATAGACGTTGTAGAATTAAATTTAATATAAAACAGGTAAAATGTCAACCTAAATAGTTTTTTTGGAAAAAATGACCCTTTTTAAATGGAAAATGATTTTTTTTGTATCAAATTCATGTATAAAATCGTTTTCAAAAACCGTAATTGGATAAAAATAAACTTATTAAAATTTCAAACTAATCCAAAACATAATTTTACAATGTAAGGACTTTAAAAATAATAAAATTAGTATTTTCACTATTTATCAAAAAATGAAACTTATCAGAAAAATACAAAAAATTCAACCGAAGTAATTTTTTATATTTTACATGAAAAAGATGATTATTTTGTAAAATTGAATATGAAAAAGTTTCAAAAATTATATTTAAAATTGGTGTGCCATGAAAAGGTGGTAAAACTATATATTTTTAAAAGTACTTCTTTTATCCAAAAACGTGATTTTATTCTTATATCATGTTTTTAAAAAATATAAGATGAATTTTAAATATTATATTTAATATATTACATATATTTTCATTAATAAAATTCATCAAGAGTGATCTTATTATTTTATAAACTTGATTAAACTTAGTCTTGCGTGAAATGAATTCTATCAAAAGAACTTGCAATTGTGTGTAACACAAGCCAAACACAGTGTTACATATACCGAAAGCTAAACTGGTGTTGCATAATGTGTAAGTTAATTTTGGTTTATCTTAAAAAAATGAATAATATAAATTTAAAAAAAGTTATCTTATAAAATCTCGGGGTGTTACATTCTACCGCCTTAAAATTAATTTCACCCTCAAAATTCATCAAGGCTATAAAAGGTTTACTACTTGAAAGTTTCTTTCATAGAAACCAACATTGTAAAAAGGAATACTAAAACATTATTTTAAAAAAGGAAAGTTAGAAACATAATGGTTACCCAAAGTGTCTTGTCAGTGGGTTTCCACATAGGATAACATAGTTAGGAAGTGAAAACATTTATATTGAAGAGAAATATAACCATCAATTTCTCATAGACAGTGATAGAGAACATGGATAGGAAAAAAGTTACCAATCACAAAACCAAAAATCTGCAATGACATGAGGGAACATATGATTCATCAGTTAAGAAGGTACTAGGATAACATTTTTGGTTTTCAAGATCCTTTCCATATTTTTGAAGAACGTGAGAAGAAATATTTACATTATTTCAGTACAATTTCATCATTTGTTGTGCCTTGAACAATTGCCACTTTATCTCTTATTCAAAGAAATTAAGTTGTAATTTTCATTCCTGATTTTTTTTCGTATCACGTGATCCATAAATTGAATGATAGGTCATTCTAGCAGTCCTGATCACAATAATTTTATCCCAAGTTGTAAAACATGCATAAGTCCATATATGGTGAGATAATACTTTATTCTAACAAACTTCATCCAATGTTTAACTTAAACATTCCAAAAAATTTAATAACCTTACACTTATTTGGAATGATGAAAATCCAAAACTATAGAAAAATGATCACAAAATATAATTAACATTTATCCCCCATATATCATAAGACATCTCTAGTTGGTCACATTCTAAAAATGTTAACACCTTTATCATGTATTATCTTGAGTCACTGTAACAACCCGAATTATCAGATATTTGTATTGCAAAAGTGCATGTTTACTTATTCAAAAACTTATTAGATATATTCCTTAAGTCCTAAGAAGTTTTATACTTCTTCCATGAAAACATAATCCTCTGTTCAAAACTCCATAATTAATTCCCAACATACTCAAATAATCTAATTTACATATTGAAATCTAACATATCCTTATCCAAACATCATTAACATTACATATGGGACATATTAAGGGTTATATTTCCCTTAATCATGTGTTATCTAAGTATATCACCTTAACCTTAAATATATTTTTTGGATCCTTATAACTATTCAGAATATCCTTTCCAATCCTTAATGAAAAACTTATATTTAAATCACTTATATATTTCATGATTTATATAAAAAATCTTTGGATTTTGAAACATATACACCTCAATCATACAAATTTATTTTTAAACCATTACTCAAGATCTACAATCTTTGTCTTTCTTAAAATACAAATCTTGTATTAAGGTTTCTCAACCTCAATCTTCTAAGGTTTAATGTAAACAATACTGGAAGAACATCGCATACATTTCACATATCATTTACAATTTCTCTATCCTCAGTAGTATGACCAATACTTATACCATCGTCATGATTCTCTTCGTGATATTTACAATTAGGAAATAGATCTTCATAATTTCTATACTTTCCAAATCTGAAACATTTAATGGTTAACTAGGTTGTATATAGTTCTACCTATTGACTAAGACCCAAAATAATGTGTAAGAAATACATATCAGATATTAGAAACACATAAGAAAGGTAAATTACTTATAATATATCAATATATGATATCTTTGGTTTAACCCTAATTTAGTCATGATTATCAAAAAAACCCTATGATTGTGACATATACCTAGACTTATCCTTTGGACATCCCTAGACATATCCTTATAAATATCTCTAGGGATATCACTAAAGTTTTCACATCCTAGTTTCTAAAGGTTGACTAAAACTTTGATTTAATACCAACTCTAACGACCAAAGATTTACGTATATGGACATTACATTTATTTTTTGAAATACTTAATACATTACAAAAATAGATGCCCAAATACCATATTATTTTAGTGTCTTTGGAATGTTGGAACACATTCTTCTAGCTTGGTGAAATATCTTTAACATCTCCCATAAAGATCTTCCCCATTAGTTTTCCTACCTCAAACCATTCTTTATATCCTAGGGAAAATAAAACATAAAAATGATGATATCAATTGCACAGTAAGGGTAAACATGGGTGATAGGTGAAGATAAACATGAGAATTAAGGTTATGAGAATGTGATCATAACATTAAAAGACCATTCCCTACATATCAATAGAAAACCTGAATCATAAGGAAAATAAAATATCATAATACATAAGATCATAATTGTAACATAAGACATGAAATTGTGGCATGCACATAAAATTATAACATTGTGAACATGTATAAATAGTAAGAGGTTCACTCATTAAATTAAGGACATGAAATCAAGCCATTTCATTAACATATTGACATGGAAACCAGGTCCACTCATAAAATTATGGACTTGAAAACAAGGTCCATACATAGAATTATGAACATGAAATCAGGTTCAAACATAAAATACATACCACATGAGTTATTCATCTATACCAAATGAATTGGATGGAGATATAGGTACAACTCATTACATAATGAAAACCATACATATATTTTCCACAAAAACATAAATCATTCATCATAGCATAACCAAAGGAATAAAATCAATTTCATAAACATTATCCCATCATAAAAAAATCAATATAAAATATCATTAAATCATTAAAACAATAAAATCATAGTAATATTAGGTATTGAAACATAACCCTATTTAAAGAGAATCATCTTAGATGGAAACTAATTTTGATAAAACACTTGAAATTAATTCTTGGGGAAAATATCAATTCTTATTAAAAAACATTTTCTTTTCTAAAAATGCCACAAAATTTTAAAAAAAATAATTTATTTCAAAATAAACTTGAAATCATGTAAAGTAATATTCTTTTAAATAAGGTGTTATGAAGACATAAAAATATGATCATGATGTATAATTTTAAAAAACATTCACCTTGTACTTTTTTCAGAAAAGTCAGATGTACCTCGAATCGAATAACGACAAAAGATTCCTTTCACGCCATTTAGGAAAAATTCACCAATGTGTAAAATAAACTTCAAATAATTTAAAAATTATATAAATAATATTTTGGAATACATATTTTGGAATCATTGATGTGTATGATAAATATACACCTATAAATACTTACGAATAAACAATCGCAGAAAAAATAAGATTGAAAAATTAACCCTTACCGTAGGTACGATTTCTTTCGTCTGTGTCTGAAACTCCAATATATTGGGTTTAAAAATATTATTAATTTATTAATGAACCATAATAATATTTATGAAATCATATATGATTCACTTATGACTTTATATTACCCATTCATTTATCAATTCAACGTTAAAGCAATGTTTTGGGTAATAATTGTTTTGATTATCGTACATGTTTTGACTTATTATTCTTGATCTTATTACATTTATCATGATTTAATTAATTATATAATATAAAAAATAATTTATATATAATATATATTCAGTATATAAATATACATAACAGATAGATAAATGAATTGTAATACACCGTTCATGGAGATGGTAGGTCGTGCGTACACATGAGTGTTGTTTATGTTTTCTTATTGAATTGAATGAAAGAAACTAAATGAAATATATATATTTATATACATAAATCAAGTGGAATTATTATGTCATATATTTAATTATTATTTATTATATATAAATTATAATCATTCTTGAATAGTTAATGTGGAGAATGAATCTCATCGCGTCGTGGAGACGGTAGGCTGTACGTATGCACGAGCGACAATATCATTGAAATAATTATCGAATGGTTTAGAAGTGGATGGGGTATAAAATTTCATAATAAATATCATGTTATAATAATCATATATAGTTATGAATTACACCATTATACCCATCCAGTTAAGGTGGTGGTGAAAAACAGAGTACACAACAATGTAGAGATGTTAAGTCGTACGTACAAACGCGTGGTGATTTCGTTTCTCATAAGATAAATAAAAGGTGGAATATGGTTGTTTAGTAATTATAATAAAATATAAATATATAAATTACAGTGGATTTATTACTTTATAATGAGATAAATCTTGAAGCAGAAGTAGAAGAAGAAAAAATATTGACAGAATCGGTAGAGGAGATTACCTCTTCTTTGACGTGCTTTCTCTAAATCTCCTCCAAGAGCACTATAATTGATCTTTGATGAAGTAAAAAATCTATATAATTTAACTAGTTAAGTTTATAAGGGAATTGGATAGGTTATGTATGAGATTTATGGATAAAAAAAAGTTAACAGGTGAGGGTGGATTTGCCATTTTATAATTGAGGTGAGGGCCACTTTTGGAAAGCTCAAAAATATTAATTTATAATAAAATAAAAACCTACTAAAAATCTCCAAAATTTTCCAATTTATAATATTAGATGATATAAGTTTGTAATATAATTAAGAAATAATTCTTGGATAAGTTTTTTATGTAAATTTAATCCTTATCTTTTTATTTAACACTTAGTTATTCTATTTAACTTTCAATCGGGGTAACAAATATTTCAATATTAAAAGAGTGAAAAATTTACTTAGTTGATGTCAATTAGACCATAAATTAATAAATTAGAACATTTTAAACCATATAATAATTATTATTTTAAAAAAAATGTTTTATGATTTTTAAATAATTTAATAAAACATGTGTTTGACAAAAATATCAATTGTGTCAATTTTTGAAAGCATTTATTTTATGGATTTTAAAAATATCATGTTAAGATGTTATCCTAAAAAAATATATTTTATCATATCCCTGAGGTATTAAAGTAATATATAAAATTAATTGGATAAATTAATTATCCCAACTTTTATTTATTTTCATATTTTAATAACATTTATTTGATATTTCCCTTAATAAAATAAACACTACATCAATTTTGTGTAATTAATTAATATACGTATTTGATATATAAATATTTAAAATAAAATACTAATATGAATATAAATTTACTATATTTCATAAGAATATATTTAGTTAAATTTATCTTCTTGAAAATCTATCATTAAAAATATTATACTAATTAATGTATGAATGTGACAACTTAAACATTAATTTAAATAAAATAATACAATTGTTATAATCTATTCCATATATCTCCAAATTGTCAAGAACTCGACCCTTATATTATTATGATCTATATATAATCGAAAAATAAAATTCGGTAATGTGTTTTGGCCCTTTAATGGTTATACTAATTTTAATAAAAATTAGTTTATTGATTTTTCATCAATTAAATAATTTTTTCATCGTCAATATATAAAACTAGAAGGTAATTATTTCATTCCCTAAAATTAAAAATAAATTACCATAATAAATAAAAAAAATTATCTTTAAAATGAATATTTATAGTCAAATATATATTCTGCATAACCATATTTTAAAAATTATATATTACTTAAAACATGAATGTGACATCTTTAAATTTTCATTAAATAAAATATTATAAATACCATAATATCTCCAAAATAGTCTAAAAACGTCAAAAATAAATTTTTATCAGCGAAATATGTGTATTAATTTAATAATTACCATTTAGATTCATTGATAACACACATTTGTCTATATGTGGATACATAATAAATGTCAAAGACAAAGAAAATGACACTTTATTTCTTTCTTGGATTTAAATATTATTTAATTTATTTCATTGGAAAAGTATCCATTAAATGATATAATTTCAATCCTTAAGTTTTAGGGGTCAAATTAAATTCATAAAATAAAATTTTTTCATTTTTTATCATTTTATCGTCGTTATAAGATTATTTTTAACCTAAATTACCTAATTTACCCTCTACCGTGGTAATAAAATTTCCCTTGGTTACTATTCATATTGGTCAAAACTAAAATGGAAATACATACCAATATTTTTCCTCAATAATAATAAATTTACATCCAATTTTGAAAATTAAATACACAGAAGTTTCAGAATTAAATGTAAAATAAAATTGATAAAATGTCACGAAAACATTTTTGAAAAAATGACCCTTTTTAAATGGAAAATGTTTTTTGTAATAAATTAATGTATAATATAATTTTAAAAAACCATAATATTATAAAAATGATCTAATTAAAATTTAAAAGTAATATAAAACATAATTTTACTATGTAATGACCTTCAAATAAAAAAATCAATATTTTAACTATTCATGAAAAAAACGAAACTTATCAGAAAAATAAAAAAATAAACCATAGTAATTTTTTATATTATACACTAAAAGAAGAAGTTTATTTTGTCAAATTTTATATAGAAAAGTGTCAAAAACTATATTTAAAATGGGTGTGCCATCAAAAGGTGGAAAAACTGCATTTTTTGAAAGGTACTTTTATCTGAAAAAAATGATTTTATTCTTATATCATGTCTAAAAAACAAAAAAGAAGAATTTTGAACATTATATCGATTCTATTACATATATAATTACTTAATAAAATTAATCTAGAGTGATGTTATTATTTTATTAACTTTCTCAAACATATTCTTGCAGGAAATGAATTCTATCAAAAGAACATGAAATTGTGTGTAATATAATCCAAACATAGTGTTGTATATACCGCATTCTAAGCTAGGGTTGTGTATTGCGAAAACTAATATTGGTTTAGAGTATAAAACAAGGAATAATAGAAGTTAAAAAAATCTCATTAAATCTCGAGGTGTTACATTATTCCCCCTCTAAAATGAATTTCTCCCTCAAAAGTTTTCTGGGTTATAAAAGGTTTACTACATAAAAGTTTTTTTCATAGAAAACCACATCGTAAAAAGGAATACTAAAACATTGTTTTGAAAAAGGAAAGTTATAAATATAATGGTTTCCCAAATTGACTCATCATTGGGTTTCCACATAGGGGAATATATGTGGGAAGTGAAAACATGGATATGGAAGATAAATATAACCATCAAGTTCTGAGGGAGAGTGATAACGAACTTGTATAAGAAATAGTTAACAATCACAAATTCATAAATATGCGATGATCTAAGGGACCCTCTGATTCATTAGGTAAGAATGTACTAAAATAAAATTTTGGGTATTTGGGATCCTTTCCATATAGCTGAAGACTATGAGAGGAAACAATTACTTGATTTCAGTACAATATCATCAATTTTCATGCCTTGAAAAAATTCCACTTCGTATCTTATTCAAAGAAATGAAGTTGAATTTTTAATTCATGAAATGTTATAAGATAATACAATCCATAAATTAATTGATCGATCAGTCCATCAGTCTTGATCACAAATTTTGTTTCACAAATTATCAAACATCCATAAGTCCATATATAATGAGATAATACTTTATTATAACAAACTTCATATGATGTTTAAAGTAAAATTTCCAAAAATTTGATAAACTTAAAATCCTTTGGAATGATGAAAATAAAAAACTATAGAAAAAGGTTCACAAAATTGAACTAAAAATTATCCCCCATACATCAGAATATATCTTTGGTTGGTCACATTAAAAAAATGTAAACACCTTCATCATGTATTCTATTGAGTCATGGTAACAATATGATTTATCAGATATCCTAATTGAAAACCTGAATGTTTTCTTATTCCAAAGCTTATTAGATATATTTCTTAAGTCCCAAAAAGTAATATACTTTTTCCATGATAGTATAACCCTCTTATCAAAAACTCCATAATTAGTTCCCATAAAACTTGAATCATCCAATTTACTTATTCAAATCCAACATATCTTTATCCAAACCTCATTATATTAACAGAAGGGACATATTAAGGGAAATTTTTATGTTAATCATATGTTCTAAAAGTAAAAAACCATACCCTTAATTCATTTTTAGCTCCTTATAACTATTTGGAATATCCTTTCCAATCATTAACGAGAAAATTATATTGAAATCACTTATATATTTCATGATTCATATAACACAATTTTTGAATTCGGAAACATATACACCTCAATCAAAAAACTTTATTCTTAAACCATTACTCAGGATCCATCATCTTTGTCTTTCCTAAAATATAAATCATGCATTAAGGTTTATCAACCTCGTGATTCTTAGGTTTAATGTAAAAAATAATGGAAGAACATCACATACCTTTCAGATATCATTTACAATCTCTTTATCCTCTGTAGTATGACTAATACTCGTACCATCGTCATGATTCTCTTCATGATATTTTCAATTAGGGAACCGATCTTTATAATTCTCATACATTCCACACTTAAATCATTCAATGGTTAACTAGGTTTTATATAGTTCTGGATATTGACTAAGACTATAAAGAAAGGTGTGAGAAATACATATTAGAGATTAGAAACACATAAGTAAGGTAAATTACAAATGATATTTCAATGTATAATATCTTCAGTTTAACCCAAGGTTAGTCATGATTATCAAAAAAACCCTATGATTGTAATAGGTACTTAGAATTTTCCTGAGGACATCCCTAAAAATATCCTTATAAATATCTCTAGGCATCTCACAGAAGTTTTCCCATACTAGTTTCCATATGATGACTAAAAATTCACTCTGATACCAACTCTAATGACCCAAGCTTGATGTACTTGAACATTACATTTCTTTTTTATAATACTAAATACATTACAAAACTAGATTCCCAAAGACCATATCAGTTTATTGTATTTGGAAACTCGGAACATATACTTCTATCTTGGTGAAAGATTTTCAAAATCTACCATAAAGATCTTCTCCATTAGTTTTATTACCTAAAACCTTTCTTTATAACATAAAGAAAAGAAAACATAAAAAGGGTGAGCTAAAATTATTAGTAAGGGTAAACATGGGTGATATGTAAATATAATCATGAGAATAAAGGTTACGAGAATGTGATAATAACATTAGAAGATCATTCCCTGCATATCAATGAAAAAATTCAATCATAAGAAAAATCAAAGATCATAACACATAAGATCATAACTGTAAAATAAGGCATGAAATTGTGTAATAAATATAAACTTATAAATTTGTGAACACTTATAAATAGTAATAGGTTCACTCATTAAATTAAGGACACGAAATCAGGCCCTTGCATAAATATATGGACATTGAAACCAGGTCCACTCATAAAACTATGGAAATGAAAACTAGGTCCATGCACAGAATTGTGAATAAGAAATCTAGTTCACGCATAACATACGTACCTCATGAGTTATCAATATTTACCCAATTCATTGGAGTGAGATATAAGTCCCACCCATCACATAATAAAAACCATACATATGTGTGCCACAAAAACATAAATCATTCATCATAACATAACCCAAGGAATAAAATGGGGTTCTTAAACATCATTCCATCATAAAAAAATCCATAAAAAAATAAAATTCCATAATTTAAAAATTAAAATCATAGTAATAATAGGTATATAAAGAGAAACCTATTTAAAGAGTGTCATCATAGATGGAAAATAATTTTTACAAAACACTTCCAATTAATTCTTGAAGAAAATATCATTTCTTCTTCAAAACCAATTTTCTTCTCGAAATTCCACTCAATTTTAAAAGAAAAGAACTTATTCGAAAATAAACTTGAAATCAATTAAAGGTTGTGTTATGAAAATAATTTGTTATGAATATGTAGAAATCCAATCATGATGTATAAGTTAAGAAGCATTTTCCTCGTACTTTTTCCAGAAAACTCAAAAGTACCTCGAATCAAAGAACGACAAAAGATTCATTTCATACTACTTAATAAATACTAAAGAATGGGTAAAATAAAATTTCAAAAATGGAGAAAGGATATAATGAATATTTTGGACTAAATATTTAGGAACCATGTATATCGATGATAAATATACC
This sequence comes from Viscum album, assembly GCA_963277665.1. Taxonomy (NCBI): domain Eukaryota; kingdom Viridiplantae; phylum Streptophyta; class Magnoliopsida; order Santalales; family Viscaceae; genus Viscum; species Viscum album. The sequence goes on along the minus strand of OY728135.1, from coordinate 1,048,105,094 downwards.
CCAGTAAATACGTACGAATAAACAATCTGAGAAAAAAATGAGATTGAAAAATTAACCCCCACCCTAGGTATGATTTCTTTAGTATGTGTCTGAAAATCATATATAGTGGGTTTAAAACTATTTGTAACTTTTAAAATAACCATAATAATATTTATGATGTCATATATTATTCACTTATGAATTTATATTACTCATTCATTTATCAATTCCATGTTATAGCAATGTTTTGGTTAATAATTGTTTGTTTATCGTACGTGTTTTGACTTGTTATTCTTGATATTATTACTTATATTGTGATTTAATTAATTATATAATTTAAACTATTATTTATATATCAATTATATTATGTATATAAATATATATAATAGATAGATAAATGAAATGGAATACAACGTTCCTGGAGAGGGTGGGTCGTACGTACGCATGAAGGCTTTTCCATTTCCTTATTGAATTGAATGTAAGAAAGTAAATAACAAGAACACACATATATATACATAAATACAGTAGAATTATTATTTCATATATTTAATTCTTATTTATTATATATAAATTATAATCATTCTTGAATGGTTAACGTGGAGAATGAATCTCTTCGCGTTGTGGAGATGGTAGGTCGTACGTACGCACAAGAGACACTATCATTCAAATAATTGTTGAATGGTTTTGAAGTGGATGGTGTATAAAATTTTAGAATAAATATCCTATTATAATAATCATATATATTTACTACTTCCACTATTATACCCATCCAATTAAGGTGGTGGTGAAAAACAAAGTGCACTGCAAACATGGAGATGTTAAGCCATACGTATGCATGCGTGGTGATTCTGTTTTTTGTAAGATGGATAGAAGGTGAAATATGGTTGTTTCATAACTATAATAACATCTCAATATATAAATTATACTCAAGTTATTAATTTATAATTAAATAACTAATGAAGTGGAATCATAAGAAGAAAATATATTGAAAGAATTGGTAGAGGAGATTACCTCTTCTTTGATGTCCTTCCTCTAAATCTCCTCTTAGAGCAGTAGATTTAGTATTCAAATAAGACCAAAACCTATATAATTTAACTGGGGAAGTTTATAAGGGAATTTGGTAGGGTATGTACACTCTTGAAGGCTAAAAATTAAGTGAATAGATGAGTGTGGATGTGCCCTTTTATAATTGAGGTGAGGGGCACGTTTGGAAACCTCAAAAATATTAATTTTTATATAAAATAAAATCTTACTCAAAAACCTCTAAAACGTCCCAATTTTTAATATTAGGTGAGATAGGGTCATAATATCATAAAAAATAATAATTTTTAGACATGTATTTTTTCAATTTTGTAATGGCCCAGACCCTCATGACCATCCTTTTGCCAAATTCCAGATTCTAATGGTGGTGCCTCGGTGGTAGGGTGTCATTTCGGTGTGTCGCCGATCGGTGCGACCGATCAGTGTGTGGCACGATCTGTGCGATGCAATTGGTGTCACCCAACCTTGTCAAATTTTTCTTCTACAGTTCTCCTGTAACACGACTTTTAGCATTTTTTAAACCTTTTTAAAGTGGTTCAAGACCGTTTTCTTTTGATCCCAAAATCAATGTTCAAATTCCTAAGAGTGGGGAGACCCTCAACGGACCCAACTGTGTGTCCACATAACGTGCCCCTATGTCTATATAAAAACCTTTAAATGTCGCAACTGTTACCCACTTTTTCTGATGGTAATCATTAAATAAAAATTAATTCAGTCATGTGTAACCACCCAACCGCATGGTGAAACCACGATCCGACCTTAAAGCCGTTCAAAATTCCATATCCTGTGACAACCGGATCTCATCCTTATATCGCACGAGAATCTCTTCTTCTTCTTTACTCTCTTTCTCTCCTTTCTTCCTAGTGTGTCTGGAGTTCCCCTTCCTGAGGCAAGTAGTGTGCCTGTTCCAAGCTTTTCTGCTCACACTTGGAGTCCCCGACGTTCCTCCCCTGCAAGTCGCACATTCCCCGTTCTTGGCACATGGAGAAGAACTTCGATCCTTGATCATCCTAGTAGGGATTTTTCCTTCGTCTCTCTTTACTGTGTATCATGCTGGTTGGGTACACTACTGTTTGTATGGGAATTGTTGAAACCAAAACCTAACAAATATAATAAAAATACTATTAAAGAATGATGGGGTGCATTTGAAAATTCTTCAGTACTTTTTATAATTTCTATATGTTGTGAATTGTATGGGATATGCTCACTGAAAATCATTGTCGTTGGTGGTGTTTCCTTGCGCACTAATGAACCCTTGTCTTCTGTGATAATTTAATGACTCCAACATGGGAATTTGGTTAATCACATAAACATGGCCGATTAAATTAATGACTAGTGAACAAAAAACCTTGTGTGATCACCCCGGTTAACCAAAAAGAATGAAGAAAACTTAGTGAATAATGTGTTTGAACCTGGAAGTTTCTCTACTGTGTTTTGGTAGTAGGTGTGTTATACTATTGGATTCTTGTGGGTTGATGTGGGTGAGGATGGTAACCTCTATTGTGGCACGATTGTTGGTTGTGAATCTAAAGCGGTGTGGGGTTGTATCTTGAGGCTTGGTTTGGTTCCAGTACTTTGAGGGATCACACTGATCCCTTTGTTGTTGTGACTTTACGAGAGAACCGGGTGTGAATGCTTAAATTACTGTTTGGCTATTTCTATTTCCCTGGCTTGTGGTTATTCCTGTTAGTTTCCCAGTAGTGTATAATTCACCTAAATGGGATCACTTGAACATGAAAACAAGAATGGATAAAATGGGGAACTCGTTTTGGGAATGAGTTGTGACTTGGCGTGAGTGTTCTGCCTTCTTTTATGAATGAATAGTAACAAGGGAGTTCTTCTTAGGATGGCTTTGGAAACCCTAGTTTTGGATGAGTGCTTGTTACTTATACATATATATATATATATATATATAGTTTTTATGTTTCTTATTCGCGCCCCTCCCAAGTTGAGCACTTAGTGCCGAACACCCCCATTTCATGGGGGAGGGTGTTTTTCCCAACACACCGATGAGTGGCTGGTTGTTAGCTCCTTTTATGCTCCCTTTTGCGAATAGCCTAAGTCTCTTCGGGAAGGCTGTGATGGCTTGAGGTCCATTATAGCCCAAGATTCCTCGGGTAGGGTAGTTGTGGTGGTTGGCCTAGGTGTGTGTGGGAAGGTTGTTTCCCAAGAATCTTCGGGAAGAGGCCCAGGTGTCTTTTGGTGTGGCAGAAGTAGTTCTGGCCCAGCTGCTTGCGGGCATTGTTACACATGGTGGTAGTGGACTAGGTGTTTGCGAGCAGGATGGTGGTTGTGGCCCAGGTGTTTGCGGACGTGATTGTGGTTGTGGCCCAGGTGTGTGCAAGCAGGTGTGGCAGTGGGACTGCAGTGAGAATGGCAGGATTGGTTCGATGCATAGGATGTCTTCAATAACCAGTGGGAAAGTGGCACGGGGTACCCAGACATCGATGTGCTATTACTATACATTACTTGACTTTCATTATTTGGGGAGTGTACCTTGGTGAGGCTTGGGTGGATAGTTTTCCTTGCTAGGTGCTTTGGTTGTTTATTTTCTCATAGGGCATTAGAATTCCTCCACACTTGTGCACGAGAGTCTTTGGTTTTCCCTACTGAGTATACTTGTATGCTCACCCTATGTATATAAAATTTCTTTCAGGTTTCCAGGAGGACTTCAGGGATCGTGCGGGGCCGTACTAGCTCGGACGTTGGGACAATTGTAGTTGCTGTTTTTCGTTTCCTTGGTACTTTATGTTTGTAGTCTCCTTGTAATTTTTGGTATTTACTTTTGTAACATGCATATGGAAATGGTTTTCTTTTGGCTTTACTTTCACCCTCAGGTTTGGTGTTGTTGGGATTTACTATCTTATCTCCTGATCCTATTAAAGAAAAAGAATAGTGCCTTATATCTTGTGTATGATTATATACCCTTGGTGCTAGTCGCCACTCCGGGACCTATTGAAGGTGGGTCTCCGGGGTCATTATCTCTCCTTCAACTTGATGAAGGAAGGGTATGGAAATCTACTATCCTTTCCCTCATCTTTGTGAAGGTGGGTCATTACAGAATGCTATCAGAGGCCAGAGGGTGAGAGATAGGATGGGGTCTGGAGTTAGGCACAGTGAGGATTGCATGCGATGGTAGGGAAACAATGTTGGGTGATCTTGGTGCATGAATTAGGTCAGGGAAGGCCGGTTAGGACACATGATTTTAGCCCCCCCCCCCCCCCCCCCGTGATTCGATGCAAGGACTATGGGCATACCAAACAACTAAGTGAGGCTACACTGATTGCAAGGTATAAACCCTTGGGAAGGTACATCCATCATAATGACTTGTGTTCTTTTGTTTCATGGGTATTTTGGGAATTTAAAATTAACAAGAAGTCTAAAAAAATTAAGAACAACATTCTACACTACTCGGGCTTAGGCATTCCTTGTTTACCTTGCAGCTATGGTGCTTGGGAGATGACCATGAGTGGGGCAGGAGATTGAGGCCTAGGAGGTTGACTTGGCTGATAGACAGAGGGCTGAACGGGAGGAGGAGGATGATCAGTGGCAGAGGAACCTTTGTGCCTTTCAGCGGAAGACCCTTGGGAAGTACAAGGGTAGCATCTCAGACATGGAGACAGAGAGATGGATAGAGGAGATGGTGATAGCTTTCAGCTTGATCCGGGCTCCGACGGAGTACTGTGTTCCTCTGGATATAAGCCAGATGCGTGGAGAAGTGTGTCAGTGGTGGATGATTTATCTTGGGGAGAAGAGGTAGGCTGAGGTTACATGGGATGACTTCGAGAAGGAGTTCCGAGTGGAATTCCTCTCTTCCATGATGAAGGCTGAGAAGAGGCAGGAACTAATCTCCCTCTAGGAGGGGAGTATCTCAGTGAGAGAGTTGGGGATCAAGTTCCAGGATCTCCTTCTCTTTGTTCCCGACCACTTTCCAGATGAGGAGTCTCGGGCGAGACGCTTGGAGGAGGCACTTTGACCTTCTCTCGAGTATATTGTTACTCCATTCACCCTACTGACATACTTGGAGGTCCATTAGAAGGCTTAAGTGGTGGAAATGATGCACACGCTGGGAGGTGTATCATGATAGGGAATCCAGTTGGGCTCATCAAAGGGGAAGGCCCTCAGTAGCAGGCCTCCAGCGTCATAAGCCCTCTAGGTTTCGACCAGCAGGGAGCAGGCCTCAGTAGTTCTAGTTCTGATCTTCTGGGCCTCTCCATTTATTTTTAGGCCCAGGGCCGAGATGATTCATCTGTGGAAGTCATGGGAACCTTCAGAATCAGTTCTCGGATAGAGTACAATACATAGAGGGTAGTCAGGTTCAGCTTCCACCTCAGCAGCAGCAGTTTTCAGCTAGGCCCTTTCAGTAGCAGCAGCAGGGGAAGCAGGCTTCTGCTCCTCCAAGGGTAGGCCTTGTAGGAGGAGGCCAACCTCAGGATTCCCCTCAGATTCCTCGACCATGGCGTGGTCGAGGAGGCGGCCGACAACCGAGAGGCAGGGGAGCTAGGCATGGAAAGTTGCATGCCGCAGTGGCAGTAGTTCCAGCAGGGCCAGAAGTCGTTCGAGGTACGATGAGCTTGTTTAGTACTCTTGTTTATGCCTTCTTCGATACAAGAGCCTCACACTCCTTTGTTGCACCCAGTCTGGCCCGTGCTCTGGGTTTAGACACTGAGAGACTTCCAGTGCCCCTGGTGCTGAGCACACCAGTAGGAGGTTAGACCGACTTGTCTTATGTTTTCCGAGGGTGTAAATTGATGATAGGGCCACATTAGTCTATCAGGGATCTCTTAATATTGCAGATACATCCATACGATTTCATCCTTGGAATTGACCGGCTTTTCTCTGTATGTGTCGTCATTGACAGCTTCCGAGGAAGGGTCGTGTTTTTAGATTAGGGTGGAAAACGTGCTGGTGAGTGGAGTTTCCAGAAAAGTAGCAGGCGAGAGGATCCCCTCCTTTCCTTGTTAGTTGAACTATCAGTGGAGTCAATGGATGCAAAAATTTTGGAAGTCCCAGGGATCATCAGTGAGTTTATGGATGTCTTCCCTGAGGAGGTGGCGACTCTACCCCCTTGACGTGATGATGAGTTCCGGATATACTTGCAACCTGGTGCCCGTCCAATTTTGATGGCTCCCTACAATATGGAACCTTCCGAGTTGCGAGAGTTGCAGATTCAGATTGATGATCTGATGAAGACGGGTTTTGTTCAACCTAGCGTGTCACCATGGGGTGCTCTAGTCTTATTCGCAAAGAAGGAAGATGGTGGTCTCAGGTTGTGCATAGACTACCGAAGACTGAATTAGGTAACGGTCAAGAACCTTTACCCTCTCCTGAGGATATACGACATTTTCGACCAGTTAAACGGGGCAGGGTGGTTCTCCAAGATTGACCTATGGTTGGGATATCACCAGTTGAGGGTGAAGTAGGGTGAAATCTCTAAGACTTCCTTCAAATGCAGATATGGGAACTTTGAGTTTTTGGTCATGCCGTTCGGAATTATGAATGCTCCAACTGTGTTCATGGGGATCATGAACTCCATCTTCTGGAAATACCTGGATCGGTTCGTAGTCGTGTTTATTGACGAAATTCTGATCTACTCAAGGTCAGAGGAGGATCATGCTGAGCACCTAAGAATTGTTTTAGAAGTACTCCGACAGCACCAGCTCAATGGGAAGTTGTCCAAGTGAACGTTATGGACATAAGAACCTCACTTCCTTGGGCACGTGGTGTCTGAGCAGGGAATAACGGTGGACCCATCGAAGCTCGAGGTAGTTGTTTCTTGGGCAGAACCCAAGACCGTGGTAGAGGTTCGTAGTTTCCTTGGACTGGCAGGTTACTATTGTAGGTTTGTGCCTGACTTCTCTGGAGTTGTGGAACCTTTGACAGCTTTGACCAAGAAGGACTAGGCTTTTGTGTGGAATGGGCCATGCCAGGCAGTCTTTAGGTATCTGAAGGAGATGTTGGCAAGTTCCCTCGTGCTGAGGTTTCCAGAAGAAGCGGCACCGTATGAGGTGTTTTGTGATGCTTTAGGAAAAGGCCTCAGGTGTGTACTGATGCAACGGAAAGGGGTGATCTCTTATGGGTCTAGAAAGTTACATCCTTCTGAGCGTAATTTTTCCACCGACGACTTGGAGCTTTTAGCGGCCTTTTTTGGACTAAAGTTGTGGCAGCATTACCTCATCGGGGAGTGCATCATGGTCTTCACAGATCACAAAATCTTGAAGTATATATTCTCCCAGTGGGACCTGAAATTACGGAAGCGGAGGTGGATGGAGTTCCTTCAGGACTACGACTTCGAGATTTCCTACACCTCAGAAAATGGGAATGTGGTGGATGATTCCTTGAGCAGGAAGTCGCAGAAGGATATGGTTTGAGAGTCGGCATATGCTTGGAAGGCGATAGAGGAGTTGGCTGCCCTACACCTGGATGCGAGGATGGAAGGTGGTAGAGGTTTCCTGTATCAGATGACAGTGTAGTCTTATCTGTTGTGGCATGTAGAGGAGTCTCAATGGGGAGACTCAGAAAGTGAAGTGATGCATGACCGGTTTAACCAAGGCGATGCTCCAGAAGGGTGGACAGAGGATGGTCAGAATCAGATGCTTTTCCAAGGGAAGTTGTTTGTTCCATAGGTGATGCGCGTGAGAGTTCTTGATGAGTTCCAAAACTCACCCCTAGCAGTACACCCGAGAGTTTCCAAGATGTACTAGGGTCTGAGGAGTCAGTTTTGGTGACCCAAGGTAAAGTGGGAAGTGACAGAGTTCGTGGCCAGGTTCCTGGTGTGTCTACGGTTGAAGGCTGAACACCATGTTTCAGGTGGCTTGTTTCATCATTTAGACGTCCCCGAGTGGAAGTGGGATGACATGTTGATGGATTTTGTCACAGGGCTTCCCAAGGTTCAAGGAGGCTGTGACGCTATCTGATTAGTATTGGACTAGTTAACGAAATCGTCTCACTTTCTGGAGATCCAGTAGTCGGGAGTAGTGGATGCCTTAGCACGAGGGTATGTGGATGAGGTGGTGAAGTGGCATGGAGTTCCGAGGTCCATAGTCTCGGATAGGGATGCACGGTTTACCTCACGAATCTGGAGAGGATTGCAGCATGCCTTTGGTACCCAGCTACATCTTAACATTGCTTTCTAACCCTAAACAGATGGAAAGACGGAGCGCACCGTCCAGACAATGGAGGACATGATACGTGAATGTATTATGGATTGTGGGGGATCGTGGGTCTGACACTTTATTTTGGTAGAGTTTGACAACAATAATAGCTATCACAATACCATTAGCATGGCTCCCTTTGAAGCCTTGTACAGAAGGCTATGTTGCTCACCCGTGTGCTGGACCGAGGTTGAGGAAACATTTTTTCTTGGCCTGGAGGTGGTTCAGAGCACGACGGAGAAGATTCAGCTTATACGGGAGAGGATGAAGGTGGATCAGGACCGACAGAAGTCATATTCCAAAAATAGGAGGATACACTTGGAGTTCTAGGTTAGGGACCACATATTTTTGAAGGTCTCCCCTTGGTGTGGACAACAGAGGTTCGAAAATGGGAGTATGCTTTATCCAAGGTTCATCATACCCTTCTATGTTTTGTGAAGGGTCGGAGAAGTGGCTTATTAGCTAGCGCTACCACTGCCGCTACTGAGAATACATGACGTCTTTCATGTATCTCAACTCCGACGGTATCTGCACGAAAATTCACACGTCCTCGACTGGGGAAAGCTGGATATCGAGGACGACATGACTTTTGAGGAAAGAACGGTGAGGATCGAGGATCACGAGAAGAAGGTGCTCCATGGACGAACCATTCCTTTGGTTTGTGTGTTGTGGAGGCATGGCGGGCTCGAAGAGAGTACCCGGGAACGTGAGGCACAAATGCGCGCCCAATACCAAGAGATATTTTGAGTTTTGTTCTATTATACTTGTTTTTTATGGAAAACTTTACCGTGTTAACAATGGAATGTATGTTTTTCTTTATTCTCCAGATGCATGTGAAATGTCCTGACATCGGGTAGGGGAGGACCCAATCCCTAATCAAGACACATTAAGGCGGATGAGATTAATCCCATGCGGGCGAGTCAGTGCGGCCCAAAGTGGATAATATCTTGACATGGAGGAAGAAACTCCCTAACCCATATGACTAGAAAGCTTGAACCTTTAATGTTTCATGGTTTCTTAATGGGGAGGTGTTCCTATATGTCGGAGAGGTTCACTCCTGAGAGGTATCTTTCGGGGTGGTTGTTTGGACCCCCTCTTTCCTTCGGGCCTGGTTTTGATTCTCGAGGGAAAGAATAGTTTGAGAGGTATCTGATGTAATGGACCAGACCCTCATGAACATCCCTTTTCCAAATTACAGATCCTAATGGTGGCGCCTCGGTGGAAGGGAGTCATTTCGGTGTGTTGACGATCGGTGCGACCGATCGGTGTGTCGCTGATCGGTGCGACCGATCGGTGTGTCGCTGATCAGTTGGACTGATCTGTGTGTCCCCGATCGGTGTGTCGTCGATTGGTGCGACCGATCGGTGTGTCGCTGATCAGTGCGACCGATCAGTGTGTCTCCGATCAGTGCGACTGATTGGTGTGTCGCCGATCAGTGTGACCAATCAGTGTGTCTCCGATCAGTGCGATCGATCGGTGTGTCGCTGATCGGTGTGACTGATCAAGGTGTGGCACGATCGGTGCGATGCGATCGGTGTCACCCAGCCTTATCGGGGGTTTTCTTCTACATTTCTCTCGTAACACCACCTCTAGCCTTTTTTAACCTTTTTGAAGTGGTTCAAATCCATTTTCTTTTGAGCCCATAATCAATGTTCAAATTTCTAAGAGTGGGGAGACCCTCAATGGACCCAGCTGTGTGTCCGTGTAACGTGCCCCTCTTTCTATATAAAAACCTTTAAATGTCACAGCTGTTACCACCTTTTTCCAATGGGAATCATTAAATAACAGTTAATTTAGTCATGTATAACCACCCAACCGCGTGGTGAAACCACGATCCGACCTTATAGGCATTCAAAATTCCATATCCCGTGACAACCAGATCTCATCCTTATATCGTGTGGGAATCTATTATTCTTATTTCCTCTTTTCCTCTCCTTTCTTCCTGTTGTGTTTGGTGTTCCTCTTCCCGAGGCAAGTGGTGCGCCTGTGCCGAAGATTTTCTGCTCACCCTTGGAGTCCCCGACATTCCTCCCCTGCAAGTCACACATTCCCCGTTCTTGGCGCGTGGAGAAGAACTTCAATCCTTGATCATCCAAGTATGGAGTTTTCCTTTGTCTCTCCTTACTGTGTATCATGTGGGGAGGGTCCACTACTATTTCTGTGGGAATGGATGAAATCAAACCTTAACAAAGATAATAAACAGACTATTAAAGAATTATGGCATGAGTTTGACAATTCTTATGTTCTTTTTATAATTTCTATATGTTGTGAATTGTATGGGCTATGCTCACTGAAAATCATGGTTGTTGGTGGTCTTTCCTTGCGCACTAATGAACCCTTATATTATGTGATAATTGAATGACTCCAACATGGAAATTTGGTTAATCACGTAAACTCAGCAAATTAAATGAATGACCAATGAACAACAAACCTTGTGTGACCATCCCAATTAACCATACAAAAAGAAGAAAACTTAGTGAATGATGTGTTTGAACCTGGAAGTTTCCCTACTGTGTTTTGGTAGTAGGTGTGTTGTACTATTGGATTCTTGTGGGGTGATGTGGGTGAGGATGGGATTCTCTATTGTGGAATGGTTGTTGGTTGTGAATCTAAAGCGGTGTGGGGATTTATCTCGAGGCTTGGTTTGGTTCCATTACTTTGAGGGATCTCACTAATCCCTTTGTTATTGTGACTTTACGAGAGATCCGGGTGTGAATGCTTAAATTGCTGTTTGGATGTTTCTCTTTCACTGGATTGTGGTTATTCCTGTTAGTTTCCCAATAGTATAGAATTCACCTAAATGGGATCACTTGAACCTGAAAACAAGAATAGTTAAAATGGGGAACTGGTTTGGGGAATGAGTTGTGACTTGGCATGAGTGTTGTGCCTTATTTTTTGAATGAATAGTAACAAGGGTGTAGTGCTTAGGATGGATTTGTAAATCCTAGGTTGGGATAAGTGCTTGTTACCTATACATATATATATATATATATATATATATATAGTTTTTATGTTTCTTATTCGCGCCCCACCCAAGTTGAGAACAAAGTGCCGAACACCCCCATTTCCTGGGGAAGGGTGTTTTTCCCAACACTCCTATTAGTGGCTGGTTATTAGATCCTTTTCTACTCTCTTTCCCGAATAGACCAAGACTCTTCAGTAAAGCTATGACGGCCTGAGGTCCATTATAGCCCAAGATTCCTCGGGTAGTGTAGTTGTGGTGGTTGGCCCAGGTGTGTGCGGGCAGGTTATTTCCCAAGAATCTTCAGGATGAGGCCCAAGTGTCTTCGGGCGTGGAATATGTTATTCTGGACCAGGTGTTTGCGGGCATGGTCACGCGTGGTGGTTGTGGCCCAGGTGTTTATGGGCGGGATGGTGGTTATGGCGCAGGTGTTTGTGGGTGGGATGTGTGGTTGTGGCCCAGGTGTGTGCGGGCGGGTGTGGCAGTGGGACATAGGTGAGATTGAATAGATTGGTTCAATGCATAGGATGTCTTCAATAACTAGTGGTAAAGTGGCACGAGGTACCCACACATCGATGTGCTATTACTATACATTACTTGAATTGCGTTATTTGGGGAGTGTACCTAGGTGAGGTTTGGGAGGATAGTTTTCCTCGTTAGGTGCTTTGGTTGTTTCTTTTGTCACAGGGCATTAGAATGCCTCCCCACTTGTGAACGAGAGTCTTTGGTTTTCCCTAATGAGTATACTTGTATGCTCACCCTACGTATATAAAACTGCTCTCAGGATTCTAATAGGACTTCAGGGATCGTGCGGGGCCGTACTAGCTTGGACGTTGGGACAATTGCAGTTTCTTTTTTTCTTTTCCTTGGTACTTTATCTTTGTAGTCTCCTTGTACTTTGTGGTATTTACTTTTGTAACATGCATATGGGAATGGTTTTATTTCAGCTTTACTTTCACCCCCCAACTTTGGTGTTGTTGGGTTTTACTATCTTATCTCCCGATCCTATTAAAGAAAAAGGGTAATTCCTTCCATCTTGTGTATGATTATATACCCTTGGTGCTAGTCGCCACTTCGGGACCTATTGAAAGTGGGTCTCGGGGGTCATTATCTCTCCTTCAACTTGATGAAGGAAGGGTCTGGAAATATTTTTTCCTTTCCCTCATCTTGGTGAAGGTGGGTCGTGACAAATTTAAACCTTAACTTTTTTATTTAACACTTAGTTATTCTACATAATTTTCAACTACGGTAACAAATATTTCAATATTAAAAAGGTGAAATATTTGATTATTTGATGTAAATTAGATCATAAATGAATAATCTAGAACATTTAGACCATATAATAATTATTATATATTTTTAAAAATGTATATTTATTTTTAAGTAATTTAATAAAACATTATTTTGGATAAATATAAAATGTTTTAATTTTGACATTGTACATTTCATGGATTTGAAAAATATCTAGATAAGATTTCATCCTAATAAAATATTTTAATATATCCCTAAGGGGTTAAGGTAATCTATAAAATTTATTGGACAAATTAATTATCCCAAATTATTTTTATTTTAATATTTTTAACAAATATTATTTTATTTTTCTCTTAATAAAATATTTACTACATCCATTTTGTGTAATTATTTAAAGTACATATTTGATGTATAAAATTATAAAATAAAATACTAATATGAACATACATTTACTATATTTCATAATAATATATTTAGTATAATTTATCTTCTTGAAAATCCAATATTAAAAATGTTATAGTTATTAATGTTTGAATGTGACAACTTTAACATTACATTAAATAAATCAATATAATTGTCCTGATCTATTTTATATGGCTCCAAATATTCAATAACTAGACCCTTATATGATTATGGTAAATATATATTTGACCAATAAAATTTGGTAAAGTGTTTGGAGCCTTTAATGGTTATTATCATTTTAATAAAAATTAGTTTATTGATTTTTCATTAATTAAATAATTTCTACATGATCTATATATAAAGCATTTAGGTAATTATTTCTTTCCTAAAAATTAAAAATAAATTAACATGATAAATAGAAAAATTCTATCTTTTAAATGATTTTTATATTAGAGATTATATTCAGCATAACCTCATCTTAAAAATGATATATTATTTAAAGCATGAATGCGACATCTTTAAATTTTCAATAAATAAAATATTATAAATACCATAATATCTCCCAAATGGACCGAAAACATCAATAATAAATTTATATCAAGCAAATATATTTATTAAGTTAAAAATTACCATTTATATACCTAAATACCACCCATTTTTCTATATGTGGATACATAATAGATATTAAAGATAAATAAAATGAGACTCTGTGTCTTTCTTTGACATAAATATTATTTAATACATTTTCATAGACAAGTATCCATTAAATGAAATAATTTAGATACTTAAGTGTTAAAGGTAAAATTAAATTAGTAAAATAAAGTATTTTCATTTGTTTTGGTCATTTTATAGTCATTATAATTTTATTTTTAACCTAAATTACCTAATATACCATTTACTATAGTAATAAAATTTACCATGTTTTCTATTCATATTGTTCAAAATTAAAAGGGAAATAATTAAAAAATTTGGACCTCCTGAATCCAAATTTGACATCCATTATTAGTAATTCAATATTTTAATGTTTCAGAATTAAATTTAAAATAATACCGATAAAATGTTACGAAAAGAAGTTTTTGAAAAATGCCCATTTTTAAAAGAAAGATGAATTTCATGATTAATTCATGTATAAAATAATTAAAAAAATAATTGGATAAAAATTAAATAATTAAAAATTAAAACTAATCCAAAACATTATTTTACTATGTAATGACTATAAAATAAAAACATTATTATTTTCACTATTCATTAAAAAAATGAAACGTATCAGAAAAATACCAAAAAATCTAAAAAATTAAATTTTTATATTCTGTACTAAAAGAAGAAGTTTATTTTGAAAAATTGAATATAAAAAAGTGTCGAAAACTTTATTTAAAATGAGTACACCATCAAAAGGTGGGAAAACTATATTTTTTTGAAAGGTATTTCTTTTATATGAAAATTGATTTTATTCTTATATCATGTCTAGAGAACATATAAGATGAATTTTAAAAATTATATTGAATATATTTTATTATATATTTCATTAATAAAATTCATCAAGAGTGATCTTATTATTTTGTAAAATTTCATAAACTTAGTCTTGCGTGAATTTAGTTCTATCAAAAGAAGTACAAATTGTGTGTAACAAAACCCAATAATAGTGTTGCATATATTGCAAGCTAAGGCAGTGTTGTATATTATGCAGGACCATATTGGTTTAGAGTACAACCCAAGGGCTCATATAAATTAAAAAATATATCTTATAAAATGACGGGGTGTTACACATAGAGACCTATTTTCTTAGACAAGTCAACCTCATCCTTAAATTCTTTACCAACCACTTCTGCTTAAGTTGGTAGAAAAATGAGAATATACATTGATTAGATCTCATGATTTAAACTAGTTTTAAAATAAGAAACCTTTTGATAGTCATTCATGATGAGATCAGTTGACAAATGGACCAAATCGACAATAAGCATAGTGTATTCCATCACTAAATTTTATCCATGATTCATATTTATGAATTCAAATGTCTCTTCCACTATCAATGTTTCATGATCAAAATGCTAATTGAAATCCTTCTTGAATGTGGTCCATGTGAGATCCTTATGAAACATTCCCTTCACAGTAAATTCCCACCACTAAAAAGTTGGTCCTTCTAATATATAAGGGAGAATGAAAATTTAGAGGTTTCATGGGTCTTTTAGAAAATAATGACACAATCAATCATTTATATCTATTCCTCGTGTTCATGGTTTCCTTTTGCAACACAAAAGATTGATAGATTTTGCTTAGTGAACTCCTGAGCATGATCCACCATACATTCCCTATTTATTCCACTCTCTCTTCCCAATAATTGGATATTTAAAATACAAAAATTCAAAAAATTAGGGTCAACTTGTGGGTTTTTCTGTGGATCATGCTCAGTAACACCCTCTCTTCTATTATAAGAGGCTATTTTGGGAGGAATTAGCTATAAATTAAAATATATAAAATAATTCGATACATAATTAAAAATCAACAACAAAAATTTAATCAATATAATACCTTAAAAATAGACCTCAAACGACAAGAATTAATATCAGCAATAATTTTTAAAAAATATGGGGTGAAAATATAAGAATTTGAAACAATTATTTACTATAAAAAGTAGGCTTTGTTGTTTTGAAAATTGTGTTCCAACTATGGAATGTTCCACTAGAGGGATTATAGATTATTATACATGTTGTTTTCATGGTTTCTTCTAAAACAGCTTTAAATTCATCAAAATAACTCATGGGATTACCCAAAAAATCATAACTAGTAGATAAGCACATAAAAACCCATATGAAAACATAAAAATAAAGCTCAATTCAATGAAATAATTCCCAAAACCCCATGGAAACTTGAGGTTTGTCATGATAGAGAGCTAGACAGGTTCTCTTTTACACCCAAATCTCAATCCCTAATAGTCTTATAACTTTAATACCACTAACCCCTAAATAACATGTGGGATATGATTCCATTTAGTAATGAATTGACATAGGTCAACTTGAAATGCCACTCAAAAAGGATTTACACGATGCCTATAGTGCGTAACCGATCACCATAGGATGGAGAAAAGAATTGGGGTATCATTATAAGTTTAAATTGGAATAATTTCACCCTCAAAATCCAAATAACCAGTTCACAAATTCCTCCTTGAAATTTAACACGAAGCATCCATAACATTGGTATTGATGAAAAATTGTAGTCTTAACAACATCCAAATATCAAAATTAATCATGCATAGAAATAACTAGAAGTAGATAACATAATGAACATCACTTTATAATTTTATAAACAAAAAAATATACAATATCCTTAATCCAGTGTAAAAAAAATATCAAAATATGAATAAGGGTGATGAGGTTGATATATAACATCCCAGATGATCTAATATCCCAAAATGCTCTACATTAGTTGAACAACATGAGACCATCATCCCCACCATCCCAAAATAACCACATAAAAGATTATCTAGAAAATCCATTGAATAAAACGGTAACCTTATCTTTACCTATTTCTTACAAAATGAATTCTCTATATGACCAAAGGAATATGTAGGGTGTGCCGAAAAATCGTAGTAGGATACCTTCATGAATCTTCATAAGGTCTTTCTCCATAAACTACGATAAAACTAGTTTTAAATCCATGTTCAAAATAATTGAAATTTGAAAAAATTCATTTATAAATCTATTTAGTCTTTCTAAATCTAAACCATGTTTAAAAAACGTGAGTTAATAAGGCTCAAATATAAATATAGTGAAGCCATACGATAAAAAAAGAACAACCCATCCAAACATGGCCTAAGAATAATCATAAACATCATCATATGTTCAATAAATAGTTAGTGGACATAAATATAATTCCATCTAAATGAAACAAGGAACACAAAACATGCATCATGGGCTCTAACCAATGGTGTCTATCATGAATTGATTTAACATAAGAATAATTATTCTGCTAATTGAGTTAAAAAATCTTTGGATCTCCCCAACCTTCCTTGTACCCTACATTCCTCCCATGGACTCCTTCTATCACTTTGTAAACATTCATCCCATGGTACCCATTAGTTCCTTAAGCAATATTACCAAGATAAAATAAAACCTAGAATGGTGCTTCATTTTTATAATCCAACCACACACCCAAGGCCTCCTATGTTCCATACATTTCTAATTTTTTAAGCGTTTTAAATACCAATTTTATAAAAAACATTCCCATAATAAATTTAACATAAATCTTAAGGGGAAAACATTTAAAAATCTCCCTTTTAAAATACATTTGAAACTACAAATCCCCTTCGATATATTTTGACGAACATATTACATGCATCAAAACCAACTCATTTGGAAGAGAAATTTAAAACCATTAAATTTCCATGACACGTAAAAAAATAAAATTAATCATGAATAAATCATCATTATCAATATAATTTAAAATAAATTTATTAAATAAACAAAATTAAATCATTTACAAAAGGAAGTCCATGGAAGAACACCCATAGGTAAAGACACTTACCAAGACACCAGATTGTAACTCATTACCATTTACAAAAAAAAGAACTAAGAATGGATAATACTCATGAACCTAAATTACCATTAAATCACATTATTAACCAAAATAAACCCCATTTCACCCCATGGCATGATAGAGTTCCAAAACTATATGAAAATGGAACAATAAGGAAGTAGAAGTGTGGTGAAGGGAGAAAATGTAGAGATTCAAGTATCACCTCAAGAAAAACCAACAAACATCCAAGGAAATCCATCATGAAATAAATGGGATAAGAGATCCATGGTTTATCGGGATGGTTGTGTGTGAATGGGGAGAAAGAGGGGTGAGTGAGGGTTAAAATCCATTAAGGTAAAAGATTAAAACAAAACCTTTTAATGATCTAGATAGGGGAACATTTTTTGGACAAATAGTTTGCTAAGCTATGTTCCAACCCTACAGGAACCACTAACCTCCCAAACAAATACTACACAGTCTCCTGGAAACCACTATTTAGTTTGAGAAACCATATACAAACCATACAAAACCATACTATACCACCAACCACTAATCTTACACAATCAAACAAATAGTTAGTAAAAACTATTTGCTAATAGTGAATCCAAGAATGTTTCGTGAAAATTCATGATTTTTGCACTCCAACTCCTAGGAACTCAAATAGAAAAAAACTCATAATATGATGTATCTGTGACCCGATAGGTGTCACAAACTAAAATTGAAATAATTTTTACTACTTTTCATTTTAATAGTTTCAGATGAATTGAAATTTATTCTCAAATATCTATTTAATTCAAAATTAATAAAATAAAGAATTGAAAAATATATTTATAGAATCAACTGTAATGTTTTTTCGATTATTTTTAAATGATTTTTCTTCAAATATAATTTTTTGATTCATCATGCAATAACCTTCTTCAAAATTACATTTAATATTTTAATTCCATTTTATTTATTCTTCACATTCAAAAAAGTAATTCTAGTTCAAACTATTAATGAGTTACTTCACTATAGTACCAACTTAATCTTATTCTAACGATTAAGAAAACTATTAGTTCAATGAAAACTTAAAATATATAAGGGAATAATATCATGGTATTTAATATTTAGAAATATCATATTATAAATATAATAAAAATTTATAAAAAATTCAAACTTTTATGATTAAGAAAATTATAGATATAAAAATTTGATATTATATATTTAGTTGATGTTATAGCTTAGTATAAAGATGAGTATTTAAAAAGAGGATTTAAATAACGAATGAAGTAAAATTTAATCATAAAAAATCATATGATACTTAAATTACTAAAAAATTTGAGTCATTTTATGAATTTAATAAAAAACATTATAACATTTTATACCAAATAATTAAAGCATAATGTCTAATATGAAATAAATTCATAGGACAAAAATGTGATAATATTGATAAGGATTTCTATAGATGAGATCAATGCATTTTTATTCACATAATTTCACTAATATAAATTTATTATAATGATAATGTTTAATTCCCACGAATACGTAATATAAAGAAATAAAATTTATAATATAAATAATTTATAATGTTTTTTAAAAAAATTTGTTATATAATTGATAGTTTTGTATTAATAAATGTTAATAATGTAATATACATATAAATTAAAAGTTTACATGGTGTCATAAGTGAATTTAATTTATCCATAATATTTATGGTTAATCAACTACTATATTTGAAGAAAATAATGATTATAGTTTAATAAATGATAGAAGAAAGTAATAAATTAACTACAAAACACACTTAATATTATAGAAAATATATATTTTTTCCATTTAAATGTTAAATTTAAAGTGAAAGTATCATATGTTATATGCATTACTAGAATATTGGCTTGTGTGATATTTTCATTACATAATTTAATTGAATATGAAGAAATTTAGATAATAGATTTAATTAGAATAACAAGTGTATTAATTAAAATCTAACCTAGAAAGTATTAATATACATATTTTTTTTATTTTTTTCAATACTACATTAATAATTATTGGAATAAAGAATATCAATTATGAATGTTTACATAATCAAGTTTATGCTTGAGAGAATGATGAAATATAGAGAATGAAATTTATCTCCTGATAAAAATGTTGGGAATGTTTTCTTTATTGTCAACCCATTTTTGGTTGTATTTCCTTTTTGAAAAAATAGTTTAAAGTCAAAGGGATATGTTTTGAAAAATATTCCATTTTGATTAAATTTTCCATGAATTTGTGAATCATGAAAATATTTTGAATCTTACACATATATTTGGTGGGAAGAGGAAAATTATATAGAAGTAAATGTTTTTCATTTACTTTAAAATTTGGATAAGTGGGTGAGGTTTATAAAAGGTTTTTATCACTCTTGGAGTGGTAGAATAATTTTTAGATCTTGTGAAAAATAAATATATCGAAAATATATGGATTCAAGTAAAAAATTATGTAGTATATGGATTCTATAAAATAATATAGTGAAAGGAGGATTCTATGAAATAATTACATGGTAGGAGGATTCTGTGAAGTAATTACATATAAAAAGGATTATATGAAATAATTACGTGGAAGAAGTGTTCTATTAAATAATTATGTGGTATAAGGAATATATGAAATAATTATACAGAGGTGATTTTGTTTTCTCAATGAAGGCGTGAGCACTATGTAGCCATGAATGGTGAATCATATATATATTCCACAAATATTTGAAGCAACAGATAATTTTGATAAAGAGTTATTTAATGAGAAGGTAAAAAAATATAATCTTATTTTTAGTGTGTTTTGAGGGAATTTTCTTATAAATAGATCCCTAACAATCACATTTAGTGATGAGAAATAATTGAAGGAAATTATAGTGAATTAATCCCTTCATTTATGGAACACATCCATCACCATGAAGAATATATGTGACAGACATAACTTTAAAAGATATTCATGAAGGAAAAAACCATGAAGAACTTACATGATAAAACAAACTATACCAAATGTAAATTTCTATGAAGAAATTAATAAGAAGGTAGAAAATTTTGAAGAACATATGTGAAAGGTACATAATCATGATGAACTTATATGGATGGAATATTTTTATAAAGAATTTATGAAAAAAGAATATTTGTGAAAATAAATTACATAGTGAATAATACATCACATATGACTTGAACAGTGAATGGTCTAAACTTTAAAACTTTTATAGTAATTTAGATTTTTTTGAAAACATGAACATAAGTTAATCTACAATTATACCCCCACTATATCTAAATATTTGGATCACTACTAAGGATTATTACATAAGACTGTGGATGAAATTAGATCATCATATTCTAGACCCCCCAATTAAAAAACAAATAAAAATTCATTATGTTATGGGAACAAACTTTATATTGATAAAGTTATAATATATCCACCAGAAATAGTGAGAAAAATAAGATTCCATGATAGTGTCCAAAGGGAGGAAACACATTAATCACTAAATTTATTTGTAATGTTGGTGATCCTTAAATAATGTTTATATGATTGCAACACTGTATCTATCAAATTTTTGTAGCTTATTTTATTTTTTCTTGTTGACATATTATCCATGCGTGCTCTTTGGGTGTATCCCTTAGCGATGAACCAATTAAAAATTTTCATTATTTTATTTTCAAAATTTCTATTTTTGGTGGATGTGAAGTTAATTTCTACAGGGTTAAATAATTCTTACCAATGTGATAAATATATATAATGAGATGCATAGAAAATTTAAAACCAAAATTTATCCCCCACTTATGTTGTGTTAAATATTTTTGGTTAAAACTAGTGCTATCAGAGCCACATTTTACATGTGTTGAAACTGTCATATGATGTTTATAATTATGGATAATGTAGTTAATATAACCGGATTTACCTTGTTTAATGGTTAAAATTAGTATATTTATATGAATATAAAGATATCACATTTATGGATTCTTGGTATTTACATTTTCGTTACTTCTAAACATGGGAAGATGTGAGTGATATTTCAAAATTTTCTAGGACATAAGTGTTAATCTCAGATAGAGTAATGAAAAATATAGAGAGGGGGTAATTTTCAATCTTAAAAAAATTAGAGTAATTTAAATTTTATTGTCTAATATGGTGAATAAAAAAGTTAAATGATTCAATCACAACAAAATAGTACATTGACTCAAGAGTGAAATCATGATAGAAATAATAAGAGATTAAACAAAGATTTGTATAGTAGTTTGGATCATAATGATCCTATGTAAAATCTTCAGAACCTTCTAGTCTATCGGTGGTATGAGACCAACTATATAATGTTACATTTTAAGAATAGTTAAAACTATTTAGAATAGTCCCTCTTTAACCTAGAGGCACACACCCAAAATCCCACCATTTTCACATGTAGAGGCCCAAACCCACTACCTTCATTTTCAAGTGGAGGAAGAAACAACCATTTTATTACCCATACCGAGGAACAACATAAACCCATTTTATTTTAATAGATCCAAGGCATTACCAATGTACATGTTTTTTAGGTAATAATAAAAAATAGACATACCTTTTAATACTGGTATAACCAATTATTGTGAGACAAATAAAAACATCATAGTAAAAATAACTAATTATAATGAAATTAAAAAATAGTTGAACCAATGAAAAATGTTTTAGATGATTCTCGTGTAGAATAAGTAATCATAAGAACTTAAATATATATAATTATATAATTCATGCATTAAAATAATATAATTGTGTAACACTTAATATTTTCAACCACACAACATTTATACTGAACAACATATCCATATATGTTACTACATGAAGCTTCAGATATTTATGAAAAATATTCTTCAATGGATAAATTCTTTAAAAAATCAAAATTATTTACCACTATAAATTATAAATTACATTATTAATTTGTATATACTTATCTAATTCTCTTCAAAACTTATACAATTAATGTTATAAAAAATAAAATATTATGGAAGTAAAATAGTTATCATAATTTCTATAATTAATCAATTGAAGACTCCAAATAATAATATTGTAATTCCCTATAATAATAAACAACATTGAAAATAATATTAAATCCTTCCATAATAATTTTAATTTAATAAACTATAATAATCAACCTTATATTGATGAGAATAATCCCCACCTGGTACATCTACCATAGATAATCCAACCATTTAAAATTTCAAATTTTATTCTTAGATAATTATATATAAATAATATTCCATGTTGTAATAAATATTTCATTATAGCATACCAATTTTATATATATGGAAACTCATTTATTCTTATCTTCTACGTCATCGTGTGATGATCTTCTCCATAGCCATGAATTTTCATTCAATTAACTTTGAATATCATTAGTTAATTGAACTCATACGTAAGAAATCAAATATCCGAACTAATGTGTACTATTTATTCTCAGCATGAAATATGTTTTTATTAGTGATATTCTTATTCTATCATCCAAAAAATTAATTTCTAATCAATACATAATATATTTCTTTCTTCATAGAAATTCACAATAGATGTGTAATATATTATACAGGAAAAAATATCTAGATACTCCATACATAATATCCTTCTAGACATTACATTATATATTTATTTTCTCAATACATAACATCCTTTAATTTGAGGAAATATTAATATATAATATATTTACATATCTTCTAATAATTAATATGATTTTTATGCCAGTATGTTAGATATTTTACTTAGGAAGAATTCCAAAAATGTGTAATACATAAGATATTTTTTACAACTTAAAACAGTTAATATTCAAAACTTAACCAAATTCCACCAAAAAAATGTAAGAACAACCTAATAATAAAACTAGAATAAAAAAGTAAAATAATAATAAAATTAATAAGAATAAACAATATAAACAATATATGAAAAACATTAAACATAATTAAAAAAATATAAGGGAGTTATGTGATTATTAAAACATAATTAGTAAAGGGTTAAATTTCTACTCAAAATTCTCCCCCTTTTTGATAATTACAAAAAAATAGAGCATCAAAAATTAGAACATATATTACCTTTTTTAAGAATAAAAAAGTTTAAAAATAAAGATAATTTTATCTGAAAATAAACACATACAAGGGAATATAAATAAAACAATAAATATTTAACATCTTTCCTCAATTATAGCATTAAAAAAAATATTAAGAATATACCACTATATTTTAACAATAAATCAAATCAAAAACTAATTAATAGGAGGATTTTTAAACAATAATTATTAAATAGTAATAATAAATAATCAAAACATTCTCTATATAAAATTGAAAAATTAAAATAATAACTCCCCAAAACATATGAAAAATAAAAAGATATACTAATATTTAAATAGACATATAAATAATTAAAAAAATAAATAAATGTTCTCCTAAATTCAAGTATCTCCCTCTAGAATAATTATGATATAGAATGAACCACTTGTAAACTCCTTCGGTATAAAATAAAACACTATAAGGATCCATGAACTAGTTAATGACATTCAATAATTTTTAAAAGATTTGTAATGAATAAAAATAAAAAATAAATAAGGGTTAAATATATTTCAGTAAAGAAATATATAAAATTGTAAAATTCATGCTCACTAGATAAAATAATAAAATAAATCTCATTAAAATATATAAAATAATAAACCTATAAGTGTATGATTTCTAGACATAAAATACACATTAATTAGGCATGCAAACCTATTTATGTCCAATCAAGTTCAAATATGAACCTTTAAGAACACATGTTGTAGAAGGGTGAAAATGATATATTATTATATTTTCCCATAAATTAATGGTTTCTAGTTTTTTTCCACTTCCATATTGATCGTAATAATTTGAACCATTACTATTAATCTAGGTAGTTGTATATTTATTTTCTTTCTTCCCAGACATTTTTTATTTTTCATTTACTCTTCAGCCTACGTTATCTATGTTTAATTTTTTCTTTTTTTCTTTCATTCATAATAAGTAAGATTTAAATTATTTAAATTAAAATTTAAACCACCTTTCTTATTGTCCTTTATTTCTTCCTTTTTATAATTCATTATATCTCTTATCAACTAATTCTCCTTTATAACTTTGAAAACTCGTTTCAAATCCTTTGTTATCCTATCTTTTCCATTAGTAAAAGGACTTAAACCATATTCATAGGAATAATAAGATATACAAATAGTTTTAAATGCAATACATTTATTCTTCTGATCATCTTTATTCTCTATGTATTTAATCTAAGCTCATATTGTAAGAGTGAGAATAAGCTCATCCAAATTGTAATCCCTGATTTTTTTCACTAATCAATGGAAAATTTAATGGTATAAAACTTTTTTTATAGTGATATAAGTATTGTTTCAATCATATAATTATTTTCCAATGCTTCCCTAAGTTTACCTATTCCATTTACCGTACTATTAAACATCTGGACTATTTTATTAGAAATTTTGTTGTCTCTTATCATGAAATATTGAGACTCAGCCCACAACATCCCAAGCATAGTTTTTTTCCATGTATTATCAATTTCATAATGTGTAACATTAAAATTATATAAAAAAATGAGTAGTTTTATATATAGAAACATGACTAATAATATTCATACTAATAAAACAATAAATAAAATTTATTATTTTTTAGTTAAGAATGTAGTTTGCCTTATCATTATTGGTGGGAGAATCTGGTGCATTCTCAGGTAGTTTATAATGTTTTACAATTAATATCTAGTGCTCAATGCTTAGATACTTGAGATAAGATTACATCATATATTTCCAATATCTAAATTCATTCTAATAAAAGAAGGGTGGCCTCTATGGAATCAATCAATCACTTGATACTTGACTTTAAATCTAAAATGACCTTTACATTAGATTTTTAAGTCTAGAATATGGTTTTAAAAATAAATATATTCATAAGATATAATTATATGATACCAATTATATTGTATCATATAATATAGTATACTACAAAAATCCTTGCAAGGAAAATATTTAATACCAATTTTTAGTCTCAATTAAACTGATAGAAAAGAAGAAAGGTGAATATCCAATATTAAACAAATCAGAGTAATTTTAATTATAATGTGAAATATGGTGGATAAAAAGATTAAATAATTAAATCACAAACAATTAGATAAGTGAGTAAAAAAGTGTCAGAAGAATATAAATAACAAGAGAGTGTATATATATTTTTATAATAGTTCAGATCACAAAAACCGTATGTCTACTATTTACATCCTTCTACTCATCAAGAAGTACAGAACACACTAAATAATCACACTTTTGAAGAAGAGTTCAAAATATTCACAATATTATTTTTTCAACCTAGAGGAAGAAAACTAAAATCCTTATTTTTTACACACATCAAAAAAACCAAGAAAAACCTTCCTTTTGAAGAGGAGGAAGAGTTAACCTTGCCTTTACTCAGACCATAGCACAATTGAGATCCCTTTAATTTTTCTGGACTAAAGCCATAATTGATGTCTTTAATTTTTATTCAGGTAATAATAACTGATTAATGTAAAATTTAATGGGGATATTAGCAATATACATGAAACAAATAAAAATGTTATAATATAGACCATTTAGTATAATGAAATAATAAAGTTGTTAAACAAAGAATAAATTCTATAGATGATGTTGGTGTTGAATTAGTAAGATTATACCTTTAAGTATGTTGGGTGATGTAGTTTTGGAATGCTAATAACGATGATGAATAATAGTTAAGAATTGTAACCTTACAAAATTTTATCAAAAATTGTATCCATTTATGTCACTACATGTTACTTAAAGTATTTATAAAGAAATATTATTCAATAGATAGGTGCTTCAAAAAATATCTATGAGTTTACATTATAAATTAGCAATAATAATATTCATGTGGATAAACTTCATAAATTCTCACAATAAGTTTTAAAATGAAATGAAAATTATTCAAAAATATTTCAAATAAAATAGTTACTAAAATTCCCATAATTAATCATTTGAAGACCCCTGATAACAATATTGCACATCACTATAATAATATTAAACATTAAAAATAACATTAAATCCTTCCATAATAAACATCATTTAATAATCAATAATAATCACCAATAAATCATTGAGAATAATCCCCATGTCATACAACTACATTCAATAATTCACCCATAAAAAATTTGAAAATCCATTCTAGAATAATCAAATATAAATAATATTCCATGCAGTGATATACCATTATCCTTGATGTGATAATTACTTATGTTGTGTAACACTTTTTTAATTCACTTCCAGGCCAGGTAATGACAATATTATCTAATAGAATGATAAATTATTCACTTAACATTCGATATATTTAGTGAACTGAAATCATACACAATAAATATACTTTCAGAATCGATGTATCATATATTTTTCTTAAAATATAACATATTCTACACACTCCACTAAGGATTTAAAATATATTACACCTAGGAATATTTACAAAAATTCATATGTAATATTCTTCCATACAATACATAATATATTTCATTTACTAATACATAATATCTTTTCCTTTTATAAAATATCAATAAGTAATATTTTTATCCAAGTATGTAAGATATTTAACATGGGAATAATTCAAAAAATAATTATATTTAATATTGTTGTCACTCCTTCTAAATACAAAAAATTCTATGCTTAATAAAATTCCATTAAAATAGAAATGTGAGAATAAAATAATAATAAAACCTTAATTGAAATATATAGTAATAATAAAATTATTAGGAACAAGCATGTTAAAAAATAGATGAGAATAATAAAAATATATTATATAGTAATGTAATTATCAAAACATAATTAAAAAATATTAAAGGAGACACCCAAAATGATACAGAAAAAATTTTTGTCAGTGATAATGTAAAAGCTCAAAATTACTTATTTAGAGATCTCTCAATCAAAATTTACATGATGTAGATGAGTTTCAATAGTTCCAAGACCATGTTGGATAAATTAGAAAATATATATCATGATGAAAATAAATTTATCAAGCCTAATAATAAATTTCTACATGACAGGTTTGAGGATTTTAAAATATACCCAAATAAAAATATAAATGGATTTTGAAACTAAATCATCATGTTTATTTAATTTATCTGGGGACTCGGTGACGATAAGAAAATTTTGTGTTTATAAAGAAGATATTTTAAAGGTTTCTATATATTTATAATATAAATTTAGTACCTCTTTTAGATATTAATTTTCTAAAACTATTTTATGATGATTTGAAAAGAAGTTTGGCTGAGTATACATGAACTTAATACCGAAAGTAATGTCAAATCACTTAAATAAAGAGATAATTTTTAAAGTTATGGAGAATATTGACATCTCTGATGGTAAATATTTGGAAGAATATATATGTGAATAATTACTATCTATTATGATATATAAATTCAAGAGGTGAAAAGTTAGTTTTAAAGGAAAAATAACCTTGAAATATTTTTAATGTTATCAGGATGGGCATATTTTAGTGAGGTGTCCAAGAATATTTGATGATGATGGAGATGAAGTTGAAACCATGCAAAATCCGTGAGGAAAAAATATACTTTAAACTAGGAAATTCATGTATAAATAAGTTTTATAAGAATAACATGGTAAGAAAAGTAAAAATGATGATAGATATTATTTAGAAGAAGCATAAATATAATTTATGTTGGATATAGAATTCGCTATGATATAAACTATTGAAAATAAAAAATCTGAAAGAGAGAATAAAAATAATTTTTTTATTAGTGATATCAATGTGGAATGTTAGGAGGATTTTAAAGAGCTCAATGTTCAAATAAAGATAAATCATAAAACTAGTCGATTTTTAAATGAATATTTTTAATATTTGGATCAGATTAAAGGTAAGATTGCCTGACTAAAAAATAGATGTATGATCAATCAGTTAGTCATTGTAACTTGGGAGAAGTATAATATTTAAATATGAAGATGAAAAAGTTAGATACGGTGATTGATGACATTAATACTATTTCAAATGAGTGAAATAATGTTGAATTACTTGAATAAGAGGTATTTAATCTAAGAAATAAACTTTAATATGAAATGAAACCAAGTGATACAAATATAAATTATCTATTTGGAAAGTTATCAGATAAAGAATTACTAGAAAGGTCCAAACAAGGATCAGGTGGTGTTAATAAAGTATTGAATGATCAAAATACCCAATTGCGTGGGTAAAATTGTAGTTACCTTAAACACCAAAACATAAAAATAATGATAGAGAAAACATATAAAAAATTGAAGTAGAAGGTTGTATATATTGGATTCAATATTGATATATCAAAATCATGGGAAATGATAGCTTAGAAAAAAGGAAGAAGAGGGTCAGAGCTAGCCCTTAATCTTTAAGGGTTTATCAACAACCAAGGAGCTATTACAATGTTGGAGACTTATGGATAGAAAACAATGAGAATATATTTCCTCCAACAATGTTCTATTTTTTTTGTATATCATTGATACACCATGTCCTATTTTGAAGAAGAAAATATTTTTTTGGAAGAATAATCTCCTAGACATTGGTAAAAAATAATGATACCATATCCTTCATCCGAAATAAAAAACTATTTATATGGATATTACCTTTATTGATTGAATTTATTCCATAAATATAGTGATTATATGAAAAAATAAGTAGAAATTAATACAATTGAATTAAAATATGGATGAATGGAAGTTGACCTAACACGATTTTATATGGAAATAGATACTCTTTATTATAATTGGAAGAAGATCATTATTATAATTTCATTGTTGATGATAAAGAGGAGAGAGTATCTTATGTATCAACTCAATTTGGAATCTCATGGTTGGATAAGATGAATAATGAGAAGGGGAAAATTTATAGAATATATCTTTAAAACATAAATAACAATAACACTTTGATCATTAATAGTTTGTGTTTATACCACATGAAAAGACACATAAACCTCTTAAATAATGTGAAGGGAAATTTTGATCAAAAATTTTGATTTGGAAATGATAAATCCTTAAATATGAAAGGAAGAAGATAAAATATATCATGAGATAAGATGAATAATAAAAAATTAATCTATTTAAATGTTTTATGACTCAACATCATTTGTGTGAGTCTACTATATGACTATGGAAAAGAGTTCATATTTAACTAAAAGTAGTGCCTGATCAAAGTAAAGGTCAATAATTGTCTCATGAAAGTTTAGAAAAAAATGGAAATATATTGCATGTGTATAGTAAAGAAAACAAATATCCTTATATTGGAATTGGAGAATATCTTGTATAACTAAAGGCTAGGCCACATTCACCAACCAATAATAGAAAATGTATCAATATAAAAGTTGTGGTGTATATTTCAAAATTGATGTGAGATTATTAAAAGACACGTGATACACATATATGGGGAAATATAGTCTAAGATATTTATTTAAAAATAATAATAACTCATCTAGTATACTTTATCTCATCAACATCGATGTATGTGGTGTTGAAAATACACTAAAATGGGTATATATTGTTGTATGATATACCCTGAGTCATATCATATGATATAGAATGGAAATTCGGTTTTCATAGGAAAAGATTGGTATCTATCATAGTGTATGATAGGTTGGTGATATATGATATCAAGTGGATAGATTCAGCCACTTATCCTATACAGTTTCCTTTGGTTATTATTCATTAGATTGGTTTCTTTATGGTAATTCATATATGATATAATATTTGAAAAATTCAATGATTACTAAAGCCCAAAAGGCATATTTTATCATAACATATGTTGTTTATGATGAAAAGAAAATTGATGTTCAACTCGTTTCATTAAACGAATGAAGCCCTATATAAATTACAAGATCCTCTTGTTGATGTGTGTGTGTGTATGTGAACATGATACAATCAAATCATAACCAAATTTATCTATAACCTAATTCTATATTTTTCTTCAAGGAGAAGGTGCTAGCACACCTTTGGTGTTTAGGGGTTATCTCACAGTGAATGAGGATTCTAGTGGTCGGTTTAATCCCTATAGAGGTGAGAGAGAATTTTTCATTCTCGGTGATCTCAAGAAAGTAAATATATATGATTTAAAAATAGGTGGATTTTTTAGATTTTCAGGTATTCAAGTATATATTATGTTTTTCATTCTTCATATTGATTTTTTATGATAGATATGGAACTTTAAATGAGTTTCTTCAACTACCATGATCATAATATGATCCTTAATAACCCATCAGTGGAATTAGAGACACATTCATCAATGAATAAATATGTTCTTTTACCATTTTCATGAAGAAACTGTGTATATAATGAACTACATTCCATATCATAATGTATGATATGATGTAAATGAGTGTTTTCAGTTAGATCTCTCTTCCTAGATTTATGATACATGATGTCATAATTCATGTTTTTTTCTAACTCATTGGGTTTTAAAGATACATATCATAAGGTATGATATAAGGAAAAATCATACCTTTATTAGTACTAAAAACTATAACAGAAGTGATATCATAGGCTATGATAGAAACTTGGGTTTTATGAAAATTTATCATTTGGTTATAACGATGATATAGAGTATATCAAAAAATTTGCACATATACATAGGATCTAATTTTCCCAACCATAAGGGTTATGATATGTTTCATAAGTGTAACGTCACTGATAACCTTCACGTATCAAGGTTGCTGATGTGAATGGTTTTTTCCATAATTAACATTTATTTATCAAGTAACCTTTATGGTTTCCTATGCTTCAAAAATAAAACCCAAGGGTAATATGTGATATATAAGGGTACTCATCTATTCTAATCATAAATTATAATATAAAATGACCCTTATATATCATAATGTATGATTCAAGTGAAAAATTAAAGAATTTAATATTTTGGAATAATTTCCTACAGTTTATAAAATGTTTATAAAAGTTAAATTTTTTGAATTATAAATAGGACATATCATGTGTAAATTAAATATGAAATGTTCATATTTATATATTATTTTTAGAAATTAAATTAAATTCATATTTTTTTAAATTATTCATATATATATATTGTTTAGGTAATTTGAATATTAGGTATGACTTAATTTTAAAAATAAGTGTCATGATCCAGCCTAAGGGGCCCATACAACAACTACCCCAAGACAACCTCTAATAGGATAGGGGATAAAGACTAATGCTGAGTAGGAATATCACACTCATGAGAGAACTTAACCTAATATACCTATGCACATACACATATCACTAATCACATACAATGTTGAAATGTAAACCAACTAGTAACCATGCATGTATACATCTAAAATCCCACCATCAGGGTGTGGTGATAAGTATTGAAAGTAAATGGGAAAAATACAAGCCCCCCCAATATAACTGAGAACAAGTCAATCCTAAAACAATATAACAGGAATGCAGTCAAGATATTCATAGGAACACACCTTGGTCTGTCAAAATCACTAAGATCCACTTGGTCTTGGTCCCTCTAGGACTCCGTTAAAAGGCCTGTCATCTGCATAAGACATGAAACATACATGAAAAAGGCCATATAGTGGTGAGTATAATAATACCTAGTAGGAATTCTTTAAATAATTATTAATATAACATAAATAATAAAATTTAGCTCATCACAAATATATATCAATGGAATATATAACAAGAATATACAAATATACTTAAAATTGGAACACACTCTCAAGGTAAGATCACAAAAATAAATCCATATTAGGATTCCTACTCAAAGGTTTCACATAAAAATACTTTAGGAGAACACACTACATGAGTTAGATAGCAGTAATGGAACCCATATGAGATGTCATGATTGTCAATTCTTTCCATTAGAAGTACACAATGGATGTCTGAAGAGATTGAGCATAGATGTGAATCACACCCAAGGCCATGGTTTATACCAACAACCCAATATAGATTAACACACCAAGTAGTGAATCAAATCCTCTATAGTGTTGGTCACAACAATACCAAGAACCCCACCTCTGGCAATAATTATGAAGAAGGATCTCACTTATGGCCTCATGGAGGGATTCCAAACTCTATTGAAGACTGATGTTCCTTAGTGGGGTTAAACATCCTATGAATAGGAAACGAATCCATACTAAACCCTCAAGGAATGGATTAAGAGAACACACCATAGTAAAAAATTTCCAAGATGAAGAGTAAAAGGGATCTAAAAAATATTTGAA
The DNA here is from genome assembly GCA_963277665.1 of Viscum album. Lineage (NCBI taxonomy): Eukaryota > Viridiplantae > Streptophyta > Magnoliopsida > Santalales > Viscaceae > Viscum > Viscum album. The sequence goes on along the minus strand of OY728135.1, from coordinate 1,048,072,610 downwards.
AGAGTACACGACATGTAATATAAGTACACAATGTGTTACTTCGAGACCGGGTTATACCCAAGTAACACAGGGCCTACTGGTGTCCGTGTTAGAGTACACAACGTGTCTGACCCTATATACTCATGATCATGTTTTTTATGAATTTCTATGTCTATGTATGGATATCCATGTCCATGTACGTATAAATCCTCAAGTACATACAAGGATAATAGAAAGGGGTCACATGCCGTGTGATAGGGGTCACATGTCATGTGACACTTAACTCCATGACAAACCCTAGCACCTCATCCAGAGGTCTATACATGAAGTAAGATCATGCGTTACATGTCATGAAGTTTATAATTTTACATAACCCGTAGGTCTTTCACAAAGATTCAAAATCCACTAAAAATTCTGCTAATGGATTACAAATCTAGGTCAACTAAGCTCAATCATCACTGAAGATCAGATTTCTAGTTATCCCAGTTGTTCAAAAATAATCTCGTAGCTCTACCATTATTTCAATGTCTAATAATGACCACAAACAGTTCTGACCAAATCCCGATCCATTTTCACCATCATCGTAGCTTAATATCATCATCGATCTGAGCTCGCATCTACAATATCAATCCGTTACGCCAATAAATAGGTGCACAATGATTTATTTCTTGAGTATTTGCTTAACCATGGTTCAAACAAAACAATAGTGATGAACACACAAATAAAGGTGGGAGAAAACCATGAAACATAAAAGTGTAATAAATATCAGACATCTTTAGGTTGTCTTTTATTCATTTCCATGAGAATGATAAATAAAGATTAAAAAAACATTTGTCCTAAATTCCACACAAGTAAACCCACACCCACACAACAATTGATCTATGAATCAATCTATTGATTAATTCATTAGAATTCATAATAATAATAATAATAATAATAATAATAATAATAAAATTGGGATAAATCCATATAAAACAAATGTCCTGCTTCAAGTTGAATCAATCAATGATGAATAATGAATCTGTGTCATTATCATTGGCAGGATCATCAAATTCCATTGGTATAAAAGATCCTCCAATCTATCATATTCATTCACCAAGGATATTTGTAATGATATCTCTCAATTATCAAAGTTTTGTGGCCAAACATGAAATTTTTTCATAATTGAGTTTAAATATATAAATAAATTATATTTTTTCCTTACTTAATTAATATAATAAATTTATTTATTTATTTTATCAATACTCCTACGACTACATTTTATCAAAAAACCTATCACCGATATGGATAATGTCATGCCTAGGGTACATTCCATACCTTCAGCTCAATAGAGGACCAGGATTTTTGACATGAGCCTCTGGTTAAGAGTTATTTCACTTTTATAAGAAAGTTGCACACACACGATATTTAATATATATATTTCAATAATTAATCAAGGGATCACCGGGCTTCAGAATGTCACATCTTCTCAGTTCCTAGCTATGGAAATAATCCATATAATATTACAATATAATAAAAGAAAAAATGTGAGTCAATAAATTATCCCCCGACTTAGGTTTTATGTTCTGAAAAGCCTAAACAAAGACTACAAAAAGTGATGTGGGTACTGAGAACACATCTTGGTCTCCCAATCCCATGTACTGTCTTGATGATACCCATACTTTCACCAAACATGCACTAAAAGAATTGATCACATATAGAGGATCATCTCCCACTGATTCTCAATATCTATTGGGTACTCCCCAAAAGAATCATCATACTTGATGTCTAGTTCACCCTGGTCAATAACATGCGACGAGTCGTGAACATACCTCATTAGCTATGAAATGTGGAATATGTCTTCTACCTAGTCTAATTTTGGTGGTAGATCTATATGGTAATCCACCTTTACAACTATACATAGTATCTAGAAATTGATAATGAATTTTCATAAATATATTTTCACCATAGTCAAATAACTATAATCCCCATTATGGTGAGATCCTTAGGGACACATGGTATCTCTCTTAAAACTCTAGTGGCCTCCATCATTTGTTCGTATAAGACCTCTAACATCACTTTGTAGTCCTAATTCACTCCTAGATGATCTTCACCTTCTCTTTAGGGGCTCACACCAACTGTAGGACCATGGGTGATGACTCTTATGGGCTGGCCTAGCATAGAGGCGACCTATAGGGTTGCTCATATATAGCCTCAAACAGTGCCTTACCAATAGTGTGAGGATAACCATTATTCTATGAAAATCCAAAAAATGTGTGTGATCCTCCCAGCCATGACCAAAATTCAACATGAAAGCTCACAGAATGTCCTCCATGACCAAAATAGTATACTCAGTCAAGCCATTAGTTTGGGGGTGGAAAGATATGCTCAAATGGACCTCATTCCCAAAGGCCTCCTCCAATCCCCTCCATAATTGAGATGTGAAATGACCATTACAATAAGAAATTATTATCAATATAAATCCATAGATCTTGAATATCTATTGCATATAGAGGTCTACCGATATCTATTCTGAACTATACTCACAAATATCTAGGACGTGTGATAACTCGGTGGGTCAGTCTATGATCACCTAGAAGGCATCATGTCCCCTAGATGTATGTGGTAACCCTATCATGAAGACCATTGATATCTCAACCCACTTATACTCTAGAACCTTAAATGGGGATGGTCTAAACTTTAAGAAACTTGATTCCCAGTCTTCACTTGATGATAAGTAAAACATTGAGTGACTAACTCTACAACTCCTATTTTCATCCCTAGCCTCGAAAACCTCTACCGAAGGTCTTGGTATATCTTTTAGACACATGGATGCACTTATGAAGTTTAAGTATGAATGCCCCTCAACACCCCCTCTATCAATGAAACTATTACCATTATCCATACACTAAAGAGAATGACATGCTCCCCAACTTTGTAAAATCCATCAGAAGCATGTCTAGTGGATATCTGAATATGAAGGGTCTCATAGTTGTTATCACCAATAGTTTTCTCCTTGAATCACTATAAAAGTGTGTGTGGGGGGGGGGGGGGTTGGGGTTCCAACCATTGACAAGAGGTAAGATTCTTCATCCCCATCCACAAAGGATAACTGCAAAATGGCTAACTCCTCTAATTCCACACTTATCAAATATGAACAAGATCTTATGTCGAGGGAGTCTATTAAGAAATTTTCCTTCCCAGGAGAAGATACAAGATCACATCATAATATTAGAGGAACTCTAGGCATCACCTGTATCTCAAGTTATGACCATTCTATGAGAAAATATACTTGAGACTCTTTTGGTCAAAATAGATGATAAAAACAACACCAAAAAGGTAGTGTTTTTACATACTCAATGCGAAGAATACCAATGTTAGCTTAAGATCATGGTTCATATAGTTCTTCTCTTATGGTCTCAAATGAAATGAACCATAGATAAATACTTCCTTCATCTATATCAGAACACAACTAAGCCTGGTCCCTAATACATCATAGAACACTACGTACTCGACACCCTCCTCTAGAAATATAATGATGAGAAATATCATCAATATCTGCCTCAAATCCTAGAAATCCTTCTGAAATATCTTTATCCACATGAAAATACTACCCCTTACAAGTCATACATTTCATAGGAGATAATGTCATGGAGAAATTGCGTAAAAATATTCGATAGTATCCTATTAACCAAAGGAAGGTTCATACCTCCTTCATTCTCTTGGGTGTATTTCAAGCTAACACTACCATAAAATTTTCTGAGTCCACTGGTACACTGTCTTCTATAATAAAATGTCACAAAAAGTGGACCTCCTGAATCCAAAACTAGAAATTTGAGAGTTTCATGTAAAGGTGGTGATCTTAGAGTATATCCAGAACCATCCTCAAGTGTCTTTCATTATCCTCCATAGATGTTGTAAGGACCCAGCCTTAATCATTACATATTATAGTGTATACAAACTAGAAATAACATTGGGTGATCTTTTTAGCTTAGAGTTTTATAGAATTATGAAAAAATATTACAAATTAAACACACAAATTACAAGTGGAATCTTATACTTATTATCATTTTTTCACCAAATGAAGCATTATAAAATAAATAATTTTTTATTTCCATGATATAGCATAATAATTTACATCTTTTGATCATCCTTGTCCCAAATCGTTCTTCAACCATATGAAAACATTTAAAAAACTTTGTATTATCATAAAAATACCAGTAAGGGGCATAAAAAGATATAAAAACATAAGTCCAGTGAAAACATAAAAAAATTTAATGTTCATTTATGGAAATAAACCACACATTTTCACATGAAAAACTCACATATGTTTTTTTAAAGAAAACCATTAAAACCAATAGCATGCGATTAAAACTTTTTTAGATGACTTAGAGAATCATATACATAAAACCATTTCATTTAGAATAACCGTACATTTGAATTCCAATATTATTATTATCCCATGAATTGGATATCTATAATGGGGATCACAATTCTTATAATCTATATCATGCTCACCAATGAGTTATAATGGGGATCAAACCTTTATATAAGTTATATTGGGATCAACTATTTCCCATGAGCTATAATGGGACTCAAAAAATTTGTATAAGATGCATTAGGATCACCCATGAGCTATATTGGGACTCCACCATTCATATAAGCTACCCCAGCCTCACCTGTTTCATATAATTCTCATTTTACATTTCATTAATAAAAAACATTCATTATAAACCCCGTTGAAAAAATATTTTAATCCCATAAAATTTCATATAAAAATATCATTTTCTTTTAAAAAACATTTTCAATTAAAAAAACTCAAAAGGGAAAAAAGGATTTTAATTTATGAAAACATGTAATCTTTTAAAGGAATATAGAAATTAAATAATAGTCATGGGGGTGGAAAATTCGTTGTCACTATGTATGTTAAGAATAAAAAATACCTTTTATTGTTTATAAAAATATTCCATATAAAACATGTAAAAAGATTTCTTTTGAAAACCTATGAATAAAATTAAAAATAAATATAAAATTTCTTTTATATTCTTTTTATATCCATATAAATAATATAAATAATATTTTTATGGAGTAAAATATTTTGAAATTAGATCTTTAAAAATTAAAACTATCCCACACCATGTTGAAAATTTAAATCATAATCCATGAGAAAGAATAAAATTTAAAATAAAATAAAATAACATGATAATAAATAAATTAATGACATTATAATTGAATGAGGATGTATATAAACCTCATAAAAGAAGTTGGGTGTGTAGCGTCAAAATATTTCTAAATGAAAGGAGATTGAGATGAAGTCCCGTATCTTGAGTCCAAATCATCACGTACAATAATTATATTCCTAGATAATAAACATAGGTTAATTATTTAGTTTATTTATAATATTTTCCAATTTTATTATTCATTTATATCACTTATTACAGTGTGATAACAATTACTTGATTATTTTAGTTCACATCGGATGTTTTGATGATATTCGGTACATGAGTCCAAAATGAATTTGGTATGATGTCTATAGTCAAAAGTGGTCCTTAGTAAATAATCTCAAGAATAATATTCACTAAATAATAATCAATTTTATACATCAATTATTCTTTTAAATCCATCTATTACATATGGATATGGAAAATGAACTATGTTATAATCATGGAGACGGTAAGCGGTATGTACGCATGTGGAATGTTTCCATTTTTCAATGATCATTATGAAAATAAGGGTGATATCATTTTAAATTTATATAATGATATTAATATAATATATATAATATTATTTATTAATATATATATATATATTATCCATGAAATGTAGTGATAAAAAACAAATCACATCACTTCTTGGAGGTGATAGTTCACACGCACGCACGAACGACAATATCATTTTTCTGTGAATAAAAAGGTAAGAATGAAAATGATATATTATATTTTAATAATGATAAATATTTAATTAATACCATATACAAACATTAATTTCATAATTATAAGAAATATTTAGATACAATTATGGAAAAAAATTATATGGGTTTGTGATGCGGTAATTCTCCGTACTCATGAACGATAAATCTTTTAAATTTTAATGGAAGTGGAGATAGATTGAAGTGATGATATTAACATAATAACATCTCATTATATTGGGTATAATGGTGTTATTATTTATACATGGTTTAATAATATTTGAATAAAGTGTAAAAGGAAATTAAATAGAAATACATGATTAAAATAATACCACTTCTTTAAACGATCTGGTTTTTTAACACATTAAGATCAGTAAGGGTGGTGTTATGACGTAAATAAGGGATATATAATGTGAGGAGATATTCTAAGAAAATATTTGTGTAGATATTGGCCGAAATAATAGGTTTTTTAAGTGTGATGAAAAGATAATAAGTGGTTCTCTTTTATAAAATAGGTGAGAGGTAGTCTTGGAATTTCTTCAAATATAAAATTAATATAAATTTATTTTAAATTTAAAATAGATAAAAAACGATTTATTTATAATATATCATGGTTATGGTTTGAAATATATTAATCCAATGAAAAGTAGATAAGTTTTTTTTATTTTTTAGTCCTTATTTTTTCGTTTAACTCTTATTTAGCCCTTTAACTCAAATCGTGATAACATATGTTTTTATACATTAAGGGTTAATATAGTAACTATAAAATTTCAAAGGAACCATAATTGGACCAGTTATGAAATTTTAAATATTATCCAAATATTGGTTATGAATTTTATAATTTTATGAATTTTATATCATTTAATTAAATATTATTTATTTTAAAATATCAGTAATGTCAAATTTAATACTATTCATTACTTGACTTTTTAAAAACATAATAAAAGCAAGACAAATTTGATAAAGTTTTATAAAACATCAATAAAATTTCAAATTAATCTTTAAAATTCGTTAATTACATTAATTATTTCAAATTATATTTATTTTAATATTTTCTATATCATTTATTTGATATTTCAATTAATTAAATAATTACTACATCATCATTGTGGAATATTTTAAGGTAATTACTTCTTTCATAAATATTAAAAATAAATTTCAAAGATGAATATAAAAATTTTAGATTTAAAAATACCATTTATAATCAAATATATATTCAAAATAAGAATATATTAAAAATTTTGTAGTTATTAAAACATAAGTATGAAATCATGGAATTTTATTTCAAATAAAATACTATAAAGGGATTAAATTTATCCAAGTATCTCCAAGAGGTCATTAAATTGGTTAAATGATGATTTTGGTAGAAAATCACTCATAAAATAAAATCAGGACATGTTTTATGGTAATTTTAAAATATTTATAATATTATTTGTACCCTTAATTACTTTATTTACCCTTAACGGTGGTAATACAAATTGCTAAGTTTACTATTCATATTTTTTCCAAAATTAAAAGGTACATATATAATAAATGTTGATATTATAATTAAGAATACAGAATCTGTTTTTCAAAATTTAAAAATATAATTGGCTAAAATTAATTTAAAATTAAAATTGTTGGTGGAACGAGAAAATGTATTTTTAAAGTAAAAACGTTCAAAATATTAAAAAGTGTTTATATCCAAATTATGTATAAAATATATTAAAATGATCAAAATTGGTTTAATGAAATAATTTTATCTAATTATAATTTTTAACCTGTAAAAAATAAAATTTAATAAAATATATAATTTAGATGAAAAAACTGTTTTCAATTAAAATGCAATATTTTTTTCACTATTAATCAAAACATGAAACTTATTTGAAAGATAAAAAAATTTCACCAAGAAAATTTTGATATTATCATTTAAAATAAGAAGTTTATTTTGTCAAATAGAATTTATAGAAGTTTAAAACTAGATTCAAAATAAGTGCCACATCAATAGGCCACAAAAACATCATCTTTAGAAAAAAAATACTTCTTTATGTATAAAATTGATTTTTTTATTATATCATGTCTATAAAACATATAAAGATAATTTTAAAAATTATATTGAATATTATATATATATATATATATATATATATTTCATTAATATAATCCAATAATAGTTATTTGTTTATTTATTAGTCTAAAACACACTTGTTCACATTTATATTGTTTTCAGAAAAACATTTCCTTTTATTTTAAAAAGGGTTTTATTTTTATTTATAATTAATTAGTCACAAAATAATTAATAATATATATATTTATAAACTATATTTTCATTATTCATTTAATAGTATTTATACCCTCCATTCTAACAGATAGGTTATAATGGTATCATTTATATAATAATATTTTGTTGTTTTTTAAGCTCGATATGGAGTGTCATGTACACTATTGAACATAGAATTTATTTTATTAAAAAGTAAAGAAGTTACATTCTCCCACGATTTAGGCAATTTATTCCTCATAATTTTGAATTTGTTCTTAGTAACTAATTTTTGAATTTACAAAATACCTTTATTAAATCCGACATCAAAAAAGGATTAATGATACTTCAATATTAAAATAAATAAAGGGAAGAATGAAGGTTACCTTAGATAACACATAATTAGGTACTATATAAGAAATCCTAGACATAATGGTGAAAAAAATCTATCTTTTTTTGGTGGAGAGTGATAGAGAATATGGTGATGATAAATTTAACAATCATTAATCCGAAAAAATGTGATGGGTTAAAAGGTTATTGATTTCTCAGTAAGAAAAGTAAATGGGTAACATTTTTGTTTCAAGATTCTTTTCATAGAGTTAAGTAATTTTTTACTACTTAGAATAATAACATAAGTAAATATAATTTCTTGATAAGTATTTTTTCATCATTTAATCAATGTCCATCACAAACTTATCTTTTTATCCAAATAATGAGTATTGAAGATGAATTTTTCATGCTTGAAGCACTAGAATCAACTTCTAGAGAATCATATAATACAAAAAGTATTGAATATATATTTCCCATGACATTTAAAATTAACAAAATCCAAAATGGTTAGGATAAGATTAAATAATTTTCCAAAAATAATAAACCATTATATAAAGAAAATTTTACTTTTAATCTCTCAAATTCAACAGTAATACCTAGATTTCAACATAGATCATTCAATAAATAACTATCCTTAAAAATTTTCAATAAATTTATATACTAAGATTGAAACCCAAAAAAATTATTTAATAACATAGACTTCAAATATAGTATTAACATTTACCACCAAATAACATCAATGAAGATTAAATTATCATACCAAATATGTAAATTCCTTCAATCACATAATCTCCAAGTATGCTATTCATTTCCATAAGTAACCCTAATAACAATAAAATAATATTTTCCTCTAAATTATATTTCAATATTTTTTCTCTAAAAAAATTTCATTGTATTATATTCACCATAATCATATAAATTTCCTAAAAAAGAAAATGTATTTAAAATAACATTAATCACTTAATCATCGAATCATTTTTCAACTCCATGGTTATCAATTCGATAAAATAAATATTAACAAAATAAATTTAGTTTTCATACAAAATTTTTTTAACTAAAAATAAAAATTTATAATAATCAAGACTTCACATAGGCTAGTGGTAGGTGATAAACCCTTTTCACCCTTCAGTTTTGGGTTTAATTCCTGCGACTTTGCCAAATGCGATCGATTTTCCCCCATCATGTAAGTTTTCATTTTCATAAGACTATGTTATTATAATAAATATAAAATTCCAAAAATGTGAGAAACATCCAAAAAGTTGTCCTTAATATGTTTTAACCTCAAAGTTTATCTCATACCTTTGATTTTTCATCCCAAAATTTAATATCCCATAATTAACTCAAAAAATGAATGTCTTCAAAGATACCATTAGTCACCTTATAATTTCATAACATAAAGCCTCAAAAGGGTTTATAAAACATTAAAATTATGATAAACCTTAAAATTATAAACCCATGATGATATTTATAACTCTTAAAAACACATCATAATCTATAAATTCATCCAAACTGACCCATACTTAATGATTACATATTCTAGTGTACTTGAACTAGAAATCACATTAGAGGATCTTTTCAAGTTAGATTTCTATAGAATTAGGACAAAATCTTACCAAATAAACCATACATTAAAATTGGACACTAATACTTAGAATTCATTTTTTCATCATATGTAGAATTCTAAAATAAAACATGTTTTATTTCAATGATACAACATCACAATTTTCATCTTTTACTCATCCTTGTCCCTAATAATCCTATATCCTTGTAAAAAATATTTAAAAGAATTGGATGAGCACAAAAATTATAGTCAGGTACAAAAAGAAATAAAATCATTAGTCCATTTAAAAACATGAAAACCTATTTAATTATATTTGATATAATGAAACCATACATTTTTATATGAAAAATCACATATTTTTTACTCAAAGAAAACCAATAAAACAAATATCAAGTAAATAAAACTCCTTTAGGTTACTTAGATAATAATATAAAGACCATTTTAAAATCCTTTAAATTGGAATAAACTTATGGATGACTTCCAATATTATTGTCACTCAATGCATTGGTTATCTATAATTGGGATCACCCTTCATATAAGATATATCAGGAAACCATTTCTCATAAGCTATTATGGGGATCAACCCTTCATATAAGATATATTGAGATAACCAATGAGCTATAATTGAGCTCAACCCTTAGTGTAATCTTTATTAGGCTCACCTGTTACATATATTACTCAAGTACCATTTCATGAATAAAAACGATTCATCATAAAACCCATTGAAAAACACTTTTAATCCAACATATAAAACACTTTCGTGAAAAAAATACCCTTATATTTAAAAAATTTAATTATAAAATACCGAAAAATAAATAAAATTATTTTAATTTAATAAAACATGCAATATTTAAGAGTAATATAGAAATTAAATAATAGTCATAGTGGTGGAAAATTCATTTTCTTCATGTAAATTAAGAATAAAACATTCCTTTTTTCTTTTTTTTTTAAAATGTTATCGATGAAACAAATAAAAAGATTACTTTTGAATTTTTTTGAATGAAATTAATAATATACATTAAATTTACTTTATAATCCTTTTATATACATATAAATAATATCAATAATATTTACATGGATAAAAATATTTTAAAATTAAATCTTTGAACATTCAAAGTGTCCCATACCACTTTGAACATTTAAATCACAAGCCCCACGAAAGAATAACATTTAACAAGACATTAAATATAATTATAATAAATAAATTATATACATGATAAATCAATGTGGATGTATATACACCTCATAAAAGAAGGTGGGTGTATAACATCAAAATATGCCTCGATGAAAGGTGATTGAGATTGAGTCCCGTACCTTGAGTCCGAATCATCACATTCAATATTTATATTCTTGGATAACAAAAATAAGTTAATAATATAATTACATGATAATATTTTAAAATTTTATTATTCTTTTTAAATCACTTATTACCATGTTATAATAATTACTTGATTATTTACTTTCATGTCAGATGTTTTGAGGATATTCTGTATATGAGTCCAAAATGAATTTGGTATGATGTATATAGTAAAAAGTGGTCATTAATACATAATCACAAGAATAATATTAATGAAATAATAATCAATTATATACATTAGGTATACTTTTAAATCCATCCATTACACATGGATATGAAAAATGAACCATGTTGCAATCATAGAGAGGGTAAGACGTATGTACGCACGAGTAATATTTCCATTTTTCAATAATCATTATAGAAAAAAGTTTAATATAATTTTAACTTTAAATAATGATAATAATATCATATGTATTGTATTATTTATTAAAATATAATTATATATATTATCCATGTGACATGGTGATGAAAAACAAATCACATTGCTTCGTGGAGGTGATAGTTCACACATACGCACAAATGATGTTTTCATTTTTATGTGCATGGAAAGGTAAAATTTAAATGATATATTATCTTTTAATAATTATAAATATTTCATTCATATAAAATATAAACTTATATTACATAATTATAACTAGTCTTGAGAGACCTTGATGGAAAATGAATTATATCGGTTCACGAGTCAGTAGTTCGCCATACACACGAACGATAATTATTTTCCCATTTAATGGAAGTGGAGATAGATTTTTGTGATGATATTAAAATAATTAAATATAAGTATATTTAGGATACTCTAGTTATAATTTCATCATTTTTTATAATATATGAAGGATGTGGAAGAAGAAATAACAAAATATATGATTAAAACAATATTTCTTCTTTAGGCAATCTTCTTTTCTTAACACATTAATATCACTAAGGGTGGTTTTATTCATAAAATAAGAGCTATAGAATATGGATAGGGATTATAGGAAGGTATTTGAGTAGATAATTTCATAAAAAAATATGTTTTTACGGGTGAAAAAAAAGAGAAAAAGAGGTTCTATTTTATAAGAGAGGGAATGACACTCTTAGATTTTTTCAAACTATTAAATTAATATAAATTAATTTTCTATTATAAATGGATAAAATCTGATTTATTTAGAATATATGATTATTATTGGCCTAAATAAATTCATCAAATAAAAATTAGAAAAGTTTTTATTATTTTTTAATCCTTATCGTTTTGGTTTAACCCTTATTTAACCCCTTTAACTCTTACCGTGATGAAATGTGTTTTTACTCTTTAAGGGTTAATATAGTTACTATAAAATTACAAGAGAACAATAAATGTATAATTTATACGATATTAAATTTTTTAAAAAACTACTGGATGAAGTTTATATTTTTAGGAATTTTATATCATTTAATAAAATATTATTTATTTTTAAATACAGTTAGTGTTAATTTATACATTATTCATTACTTGGAATTTTAAAAATATCATAATAAAAAGATAAATTTTATTTTTTTATAAAACATAAATAAAATGTAAAATTCATCCATAAAAGTTATGTATTAATTGAATTATGTCAAACTATATTTACTTTAATATTTTTAATGTCATTTATTTGATATTTCCATTAATTAAACAATTACTCTATCATCATTGTGTAATCATTTAAAGTAATTATTTATTTCCTAAATATTAAAAAAAATTCCATGATGAATATAAACATTTTATACCTCAAAAAAACTATTTACAATTGAATATATCTTTTAAATAACACTATATTAAAACTTTTATAGTTATTAAAACATAAGCACGCCATCTATGACTTTTCTTTAAAATAAAATACTATAAAGGGATTAAAGTCATAAAAAGTGCCTAAAAGTGGTGACAAAATATTTCCAATGATTATTTAGGTTACAATTAACTCATAAAATAAAATTTTGACAAGTTTTAGGGTAATTTTAGAATATTTATAGAATTATTTTATCATTAATCACCCAATTTACCCTTAATCATTGTGTTAAAAACTAGAAGGTTTACTATTCATATTATGTCTAAAAATAAAAGGGAACTGTTTACTAAATTTTTAACTTATAATTCAAAATATGGAATCCATTTTTCAAATATCAAAACATATAATTAGTTAAAAATGATTTAAAATTAATCAAATTGATGGAATGATAAAAAAAGTTTTGAAGTAAAAACGTTCAAAAGATTAAAATGTTTTTATATCAAAATTAAATGTGAAATAGATTAAAATGACCTGAATGAAATTAAATGATAAAAAATTGATCTAATTATACCTTAAATCTAGTAAAAAATAAAATTTACACCATATATTATTTAGACAAAAAACTATTTTCAATTAAAATGCAATATTTTTTCACTATTCATAAAAGCATGAAATGTATGAGAAAAATACAAAAAATTAAACCAAAGTAAATTTTGATATTCCTTTTTATAATAATAGTTTAATTTTGTAAAATATAATTTATAAAAGTGTCAAAAACTAGATTTAAAATGAGTGTTCTATCAAAAGGCTGAAAAAACTATCTTTTAAGAAAAATAATTCTTTTATGCATAAAATTGAATTTATTGTTATATCATGTATATAAAACACAAAAGATGAATATTAAAAATTATATTGAATACATTATATATATATATATATATATTTCATTAATATAATCCAAAAAAATTGATTTGTTTATTTATTGGTGCAAAACACAGTTGTGCACATTTAAATATTTTTTAGAAAAAAATTTCATTTTATTTTAAAATGGGGTTTATTATCATTTACAATTAATTAGTCACCAAATAATTAATTATATATACATGTGTAAACTATGTTTTAATAATTCATTTACTTTTTTTTCATACCCTACATTCTAATGGCTAGGTTATAATAGAAACATTTAAATAATAATATTTAGTTATTCATTTAAGTTCAATGTGGCATATCATCTACACTATTGAACATAATATTTTTTTAAAAAAATAGGATGTTACAGAAATTGAGTACACTAGGTTATCATCGATGAGGATTACCAGAAAATAGTCTAATAAGTGCTGAAAGATCTAGTTCATGAGTCCCAGGAACACTTTTGGGATATTCCTCAAGACAGAAGGAATCACCAAGTTCTCATAGTGACCATAACGACAACAAAAACTTGTCTTAGGTATATTCCCATCTCTTACTCATAGATATTGATAGCTTGATCTGAGGTCAATATTTAAGAACAATTATTCCCCTCTCAACTTATTTAAGAGTCCATTGATCATTTGTAGTGGATACATGTTCTTTATGGTCATCTTGTTTAGGTGATGTTAATCCACAAACAACCTCAATATCCCATCCACCTTCTTGGAAAACAATAGCAGGGATTCCTAGGGTGAAACATTGGGTCTGACAAAGCCCTTCCACTGAAATTCCTCCAACTACACTGTCAGCTCATGATTCTCTATGTGATCCATCTGATATGATGGTGTAGATATTAGGTCCACACTGGGGATCATATCAATGCATAATTCTATCTCTTAGTGGGGAGGTAAACATGAAACATCCTCAAGAAAGATGTCCTTATACTCCACCATCAATATATGAAACTGAGGACTCATCGAGTCCACTGAACCAAAGGTCATGGTAGCCAACTGGTGAGTAATCTCTTTTACCCTCCTATAAATGGGTCCATCTTACTCTGTTTGGGATTTATTTTCCCCCAAAAAGGAAAACCTACTCCCATCATTGCAGACACAACACATCCTCCACATGAAACAATCTATCTTGAAATGAACTCTAGATTACTAGTCCATACCTTAGATAATATCATAAGAAATTATCCCTAAAACAAATATATCCCAAAAGAAACTCTCACCTCCTAGAGCCAGGAAACACAATAAGTAGAAGTATGTTGTCATTGAGTGACCTCCGGTAGGAGTCTATAAGTGAAAGGGTCGAGCCAAGGGCTCAACCAGAATCAATAATTCTTGAACCCGATTAGTGGATATAAAGGAATGGATCACACTATATCTATAAATACTGCAGCTAAAGTAGATAAGACACATATAATATATTGTATCATTCCTGAAGCCTTTGGGTTATAATCCTCAAGCACTTGCTGTGACCCTCGCCCTTGTCCCCATGCTCCATGATCCTGGTGTTATCCACCATGGGGTGGTGGTGGTAAGAAATCATAACATCCACCACCTCCATCTTCTCTTCTATATCCTAATCCATATTTACCACCATAAAAAAATGTCTAATCTTGATGATACCGTTTCTTATAATTCACATCCAATATCTCTCTATCCCTAGTATGATGGGTTGAAAAATCCCATTTGAGATGTACCCTATCGTCATAAGAGTATCATCGCCTCTATCAATGCTAATTAGATCCATTTTATGAGCCTTGAACCACATACCCTATATCCTAGTATCTCCTCATGAAACATATCACATGTACATGCCCATGTTTCTTTCATCAGATCCCTTCTTCCAATTTCCCAGCTCCTGTGTGCTCACTGCTGACACAAAATGTCTACACCTACTCAACCATAAAACTATCGACTACCAAATCACACTCTTTAACTCTAGCATAGGTAGGAATTCATAGAGGTATCATGATGGATTGGATTTCTCTGTATAGTCCACTATTGATGGTCTGATTCTGAAAGAACTGATTACACACCATATCCATATAGTACTAAGAGAGGTTAGTAAACCTTGTGGAATACTCATCCATAGTCATACTTTTCTACTGAAACTATAGAATATCATGGATGTTAACAATCCTCATCATAGTTAGAGAAAACTACTCGTTATGAATGTGCTCGAACTATGACCATGCAAGTGTCACCTCATCACATGACTGGGTCACTAAGTCCCACCATTATCTTATAGAGATATAGACAAGGTTTTCTTCTTGGACTACTATATGGTCTGTTGGGGTCCTAAAAAGTTGAAAGACTCATGTCTGATACTACTTTGTCATGACCATACCCAACATGTCCCATTCGGTGACTACCCCAAGCCTACCTCCAATAGGCTAGGGGATAGAGATTAGCACCGAGTAGGCATATCACACTCATGGGAGGCCTTATCCTAATGTACACACACACAAATCTCCATGTCCATACAATGCTAAAATGTAAAAAAATTGATAACTATGCATGAATATATCTATAATCCCACTACCAGAGTATGAAAACCAGTACTAAAACTAAAATGGATAAATTCAATCCCACTCGATAGAAATTGAGAACATATCCAACCAAAAACAATGTAAGTGGACTTCCATCAAGGTAACCACATGAACACCCTTCAGTCTGTTAGTCTCACTAAGATCAATCTGGTCCAGGTACCTCTACGACTCCATCAAAAGGTCGTTCATCTGCATAAGACAATACATGTGCAAGAAAAATTCCATGCATTGGTGAGTTTAAAAATTACAAGTAGGAACCCCTGAAATCAATAGGCATATAAAATAAATAATAATATTTATCTCATCACAAGTATATTTCAATGGAATATATAAAAATAATATCTAGATATACTCAATGTAGACACACAATCTCAGGGTAATATCACAACTTTAAATCTATACTTAGATTCCTACTCGAAGGTTCCACATATCACTCATCCCGGAGAACACATTCCATGATTCAAATATCATTTACAGATTCCATCAAAGATTTCATGCTTTTCGTGTTATGAACCAGGTCCGGATTCCATCCATCCCAACATCTGACCTGGTCCGCAACATTGCTTGAAGGGAATTCATGATCCCTATGGGCTGACAACTAGTGCTAGGCATCAAACATAATTCATGTTGGAATGGTTTCAGCCCAATAACCATGATAAAAAATGGATAATCATCTAACCAAAAACATAATCTAAAATAATTACACAAACTGACTCTGCTACAGGATAAAACTAAACAAGACATAAAAAAAATACAAAACTGAAAACAAAACAAAAAAATATCCACACTACCATGATCTTTATGTAAACTCAATGTAACTAACTTCCACAAGACTAAACTGCTTCAGGATCTAGATAACACTAGAAAACATGAATTAGGATTAGAACCTGCAAAACCGATCAGGATACCTACATCGAATGGTATAAGTAGGGTGTGAGCTTCATAGCTTAGTATAAAATCACTAAATCGTTGATGTGTTTTTTTCCCAAAGAAAAGTTATCAACACTTGGGTGAAATACAATTATAAAAATAGGTTTTTCTCATTTGAAATAAACAACAAAACTTTCTCTATTCTAAAACAGGGCATTCCAAAATTTCAATAGTTCAAAATAGTTTAACATTTTGGAAACTCAAACCCAAACCATGTTCCAAACAAAACAAATACCAGGCTATGCTGAAAATAAATAGGCAGTGCAAGATGAAAAATAAATATAATAGAAAGTAAAAAAGAAGATATAAAAAGTAACCATGTGTTGAATCTACTTTTCATCACATTGTATAAATGAATGGAATGGTAAATGCCTTAGCACAAATTGATTCATCCTTTTAAGAAAACATCAAAAATCAACAAAGGCATGAATAAGGAGTCAAATACCCTTTGGTCGCGCAAGTTCCCTCATGGTCACGCAAGTACACTTGTGCGCCACCTAATGGCCGCGCAAGTGACTTGAACGCCCTATTTGAAAACCACCCAGGGTCTTCTCCAGCCTATAAATACCCCCGGTGGGCCCCCCATTTGAAAAGGATTTCATTTTCAGAATTCAGATACAGAGCTCTGAACATCCATGTCTTTTCTTCAAGTCTTCTGAACACTTCTAAGGTAATTCTTTACCTAGAATGTAAGGTCTAAACAAGAGGTGTAAGGTCAAAGTGTTAGAATTCACTAACACTTGCGCGCCTAAGTGTTTTACCCTTAAGGGAAATGGACAAACTTGCGCGCCGCCCTACTCCTTCACCAGAACTTGCACGCCATCTTTTGGAAAGCCTATAGGGATAATACCAAGGGTTTGAGCCAAGTATCACTCAAGTATTACCATAAGAGTTGAAAATTGCACAAGTACCCATGTGCCGCGCAGGTATACATGCGCGACCAAGACTTGCGCGCCCACGCAGTACCTACGTGCCTGCCAGGACTTGCGCGCCCCTATCTTTTTGGGTTCCTCTCCTGCCTATTTCACTTATCTTACATCTATCCACTTATCCTCTTCAGGATTAAGCCTTCAAAACTCTCTCCAAATCCATTTATGGCCTGATTTCCTTGTTGGCTTTCTTATCTGAAAGGAATTTGGTGGAACATCTCTCAAAACCTAGTGATTTACACATATTTAAATTATTAAAGTTAAAGAGTTCATTCATTCAACCTCATCCTTTAAAGTTGAGAGAATATTTAACCTAGGCCTCCTTTTTAGGAGTAATCCCCAGTCCAAATTCTCATTAATATTTTGGGCATCATCCTTAGGAGTAATCCCCAACCATAATTCCCTTAACTTGGGCCTCCTTTTCAGGAGTAATACCCAGTCTTAATTTCTCTTAACCAGTATTCATTTACTTTTGATTTGAGTTTCCTTTTCAATAAAATCCAATCATAAGTCACCTCCTAATTTGGGCATCTTTCTCAAGAGTAAGCCCCATGTTAGAGTATCTAGATCTCCATAAAGTACATATACCTTTATGGACCCTATTTCCAGGTTTCTACCCTGAATTAAATCCTAATATTCATTTATCTGGGTAGGCATACATATATAAGCCCTACATTATTTCTAATGATTGCATCTTTCATGGCACAATTTTCTAGTTTTACCAATACCTCTTGTTTCTCACACCGAGCATGACTCACGTGATCTTAGATTGTAAAAGCAATTATGACATATTTCGTTGAGCCATAAATCATTTATAAACCTCATACTCCCTTACTCGAACTATGTGGGTTCTGATTCCTTCTCTAAACAATGATACGTAGGTAGCCCATCTGCTGGTGCGATCCTAACTCTGAAATAATCTATGTCCTTATGAATGAAAATAAACTTCAAGTGCCCCGCTGAATGGATTTAAAACCAGAAAGGTTATCATAATAACTAAGAGAGATCTATATAATGTATTAAAGGATACCATTGACTAAGAATCTCTAAAAAAACACAGATGATTCTCTATCGATGAAGAACCTCGAATACATAGAAAAGATTCTCTAAATTTCATACATATTTAACATTGATTGACAGATCTAAAGGAAAGCTCATTTTAATACTTGTAAATGTAATAAAGATTCACGAACATAACATAAATCTATAAATAGAGTCTCAGAGTAGACAATAATTCCCCTCAAAATGGTGTGATGGGTCCAAACTCCCATCCTCTCAACCAATGAAAATTTCTAAGCCTCATCAGTGTATACCTAATGAGCGTCTGCCTTTGGAAATTAAGTCCAAATGAATATGGAATCATTGGATGTTTCCGGTTCTATGAACAAACCTGTTAGAAACCGCTTGGAATATTGCAACCTTAAACCAACAAGGTCATTCCCAATTCCAGAGGGAAACAGAAAATGGTGAACCCGACATGAATCCTTAACCAAGTTAAAATGATAGTTTACCTACTTGTTAGGCCCCTATTTAAAACTCAATGAGAGGGCCAAGAAGACAATCAATAACATATGTGTTCATCCAAAAGATGTAGTGGTCGGACTTATCTTGATTACGTCTGTTATATAAAACAAGACCACTTTTCCAAGATCTTCTGCAATGGCTTCTCTTAAGTTCACACCCGTGAATACTTCTGCTGTGAATACTTCTGCTGGGAAGGTCTCTGCTGCTACTCCTGCTGGATCATCGTCCGCTCTGAGGATGATATCACCTACTCAACGTCTCCAATGTTGGGTATCAAATGCACTGGTTAAGGAGTACCGTCAACATGGTACCATTCCAACTCTGGAGGCATCTCGACAAGCCCTCCAAGTCAATAATTCACCCTGGTCGTCTGGACAGTGACATCGAGCGATCAACAAGTAGGTGGTGCCAACCACTGTTTTCAACCGTTTCGGGTCGTTATCGCCGGAACACAATCACCAGTCCCTCCCATATTTTGGGGAGGTGAATGAGCAGGGCCCTCAGGGCCTTAATTCAAGGAGACAAGAGTCCTTCCCGAGGGCTCCCATCAACAGTCGCCACTAGACTCATGCGACAGTGCGCCCTCAACATGATGAGGGTGTCATCTCTAGGAATTTGGCTTAGGTTCCTCGAACCCGAGCAGGAAAGACGAATCACCATAGGCGAAATCCGGTCAACAGTGAGTAGGTTCTCATCTCTGCCATCTCCGGAGAAGTCCACAACCTAACTTGGTGGCAAGCAACGAGCGAGCACATACACCCGTCCATTTTAATGCCGTTGTCCAGCAGACTCGTCTGGAAACAACGCGTCAATCCCACCAAGAAATTCCGGTGGAGTATTATAGACAGGAACATACACCTTTGTATAAATCATCAGCTAGTTAGCAGGCTCGTATGACTACATATGATGGAGCCCGCCTACCCAATGTGTTGACTACTGGTAAACAGGAACATACACCTTCTTACACTCATCAATCCTGCCATCAGCCTCGTATGTCAGTGTTGAAGGAAGTTATTTAACCACGTTTGGAGGAGTGCAATCAGCAGGCACATACACTTGATAGTATTGATCAATCCCACCAACAGTCTCGTTTGGTAGCACCAGGAGAGGTCAGTCAGAAATCTCCAGCGACAAACAGGAGGCAGACCCAATTCTCTGCCCCCGCACTTGAGTACTTTTAGGATTCACTAATAAGAAAAGGAGGACAGGAGTAGGAACACACACCTACTCCAAACATGGAATGGGCGTATATCCCCGTTCCGGCAGCTGAAGTCACCAAGCACATTCTATTAATGGTGAAAGAGCATAAGCAAATCCCTGTTCATATTCTGGATGCCTGCCAGGATATTATAATAGCTTCAGCAACATCTCAGGGAAAGACACATAAATCTATCCCTACCAGTGGAGTGACACATCAACAGTTCACTCCGGAGTAGATACACACCTCTATTTCAGTCCAAGAGGGTCGTGGGGCATACTCCCCCATATCATACGGACAACCAAGTCAGGCACATAAACCTGATTTGAGAGGAGATCGTCAGCCTAACCTAGCCATTTATCCTGATCAGGCACATACACCTGTTCAGAGTAGCCACTTTTGTCAACAAGTGGTTTCCAAGGCGAGTAAGAAGGTTTCTATGAAGAAGACCCACCCATCAAAGTCAAGAAATCAAGAGCCAATCTGTAACAAGTCCTTGCTCGATGATAGAGTTCCTGAAGCCCTTAGACTGTTATCTGTTGGAATCCAAGATTCTACTCCCTCATTTCCCAATAGTGGGAACAATAATTCCGAAGGTCTTCAACAGACACTTCTTCATTAAGGCTTGCTTCATGAAAGTTTGGTCGATCTTGAAGTTTCATCTTCAGATGAGAGCTACAATAACCCTCTGTGTGGCCAGAAGACCAAGGAGCAAGGGATCTCATATGTTACTGTAAACTACCATGGTGGTTCTCCCCATGATGATGAATTTCACCGTGTATGTCCTCTCTGCAGTAGTGACACACATTTCCTAGAAAATGCTCCAGTGGACAATGTAGTGCTGAGAAATCCCTCTTATCTTGAAGCACTTGAAAATGCGAAACCAGTAATGTCTGATGATTTACCATCAACAAGTGAAATACTTTCTCAATCAAAAGATATTCCGGGGCATAGGTCATTCTCCGAAGCACCCTTGGGTCATTTATCTTCTAGTTTGATCAGTGGATTCTCTAACAATCTTCTTGAATCCGATGAAGCAACAAGGAATCACTAGCTCTAGTCAAATCAGGTAGAAGACTATTCATTGAATGATAAATATGAAGTGATGAATATGAGAAAACAACTGGCGAAAGGTGAAGTGCCAGTTAGGTTTTGGCCTTTGGCTGACTCTCAGTATGACATTCCAAAAGTGTTGATGGAATATTGTATTCATGATATTCGTCTCAACATATGGAAAACTATTTGTTAGTTGAAAAAGAAAATATTATCTTATGATGAATATGAAAATCATGTCAAGATAATAGAAGGGTTACAACATGAAATTGACTTGGCATATCTATCAGTCTCTCGATATCCGAAGGCTGAAAAACAACAGAGAGCCCTTCAATGTTCATGCCTTGGTGCACTAAGGAGATTGCACCAATTAATTGCCAATGACCCATCTGGTATTCATATCAGAGGATGGGGTGTTCATGGAGCACTACATTTCACTCTGCTCTCCAGTCATCAAATCCCGCCGAAAATGGTTTCATGCAATGTTATTTCCCATGGTCGGCCACATTCAATGGGTTTTTTTGTAATCAAAAGCTTGCCCAAGAACAGGCTTCAACTAGTTCCTCTCAAAATCAAGAATACAAAGAACAAGTTATTGAATTACTCCTGCATCAAGAGAACGATAATATTGAACATGCCTCTCGTATGGAGCAAGCACATCATCAAGTGACAAAGATGTCAGAAATCATCCAGCGTTCATATGGGTCAAGTGATAAAAGTGGATACAGGTTGATGCATCTAGCTAATTTCTGGACTAAATTCCACAAAATCAGGAGATCTTTTAAGAAAGTCTCAGACATAGCATGTCAAGATCCACCCCAGCTTTCCAGACTGAGGACTCTTTTAAACCAACCCTCAGAATCAACAAATAGGATTCGAGGAGTTGAGTGGGAACAGTAGAAACAGCCCTAGTCCACCAGACTGGGGACTTTTTCAAATCCTCAATCCTTCCCTTAGAGAAAGTCAGTCTTCTCTCGATTAGGGAAGAAGCCCCAATAGGAATGAAGAGCCATGTTATCAAGAGATTCTCTCTAAATTACGGTTCATCAAGAAGATTCTGAGGGATCGAATCAACAAAAGGAAATGTCTCATCAAAGACATGGAAGAAGACAATATCGTAGAAATGATGATAGGAGGGATTCAATGCATTATGCATCAATCAATGTCATAAATTCTGTTATTGTTGATCCACCAGATGAGGTTCACTCAGAGGGATCATATAAAGAGGTTTCTGCTCAAGAAGTTATACGCACAGACACAAATGAAGAAGGTGTGCATACACGAAATCAAAGGATTACTCAGAACCTAGGCAATCCTTCAAATAACCCACTTCCCCTCTCTGAAAGGGATCCAACAAGGGGAAAGGAAATAATCAGGTTACATACTATTCCTCTGGAGAAGGCCAATCACTCTCATTAGAGAAAATATTTTCAGATCAAGAGGATGAAATGAAGGAATTAAGGAGAATGAATGCAGAACTACTTCAGGGTAGTCTTCCTCCTAAACGTGCTGGAGCCAGTCAGCCAAAGGAATTTGTTGGGGCTACTAAGATGGATCAAGAATATCCCCCTTTATCAGTACACCATCACAGGTCTAATCCTACGGGTCAAGTGCAACAAAAATCAGCAATACTTCCATAGGTTGCAGTACCAGCTGTCATACCTGTCCAAGCTCCAGTCATTGCACTTGTTCACGTCCAAGATCAACTGGATGTTTCTCAAAAGTTAATAACTACTATTGAGTCATTAACAGCTCAGTTGGAAGCTATGGAGGGAATGCGTGCTCAAATTCAACCAGAAAAGAGAGCTTACCCTGAATGGGTTGATGCAATCTCCCCCCATCAAGTTTTGGGAACCTTGTATTCCCTATTTTAAATGGATCAGGAGATGCTGGATAGCATTTGACACATTATGTGTCTTGTTGAGATCCTATTATGGGAAATCTGGAACAGAAAGAAGCAGTGAAACTCAGATTCTTCGTTCAAACCTTGCAAGGACCAGCTTTTGTTTTGTATACAAGCTAGCAATCCTGGTCAATTACTGGATTGGAAGATCTCCGTCAACAATTACTTCTTTAGTTTATCTCAAATTTTCCAAAGACAACAGTTTTTGATCTTACAAACTGTATGCAAAGGGATAATGAAAGGGTCTCAGATTTCATTGCTTGCTGGAAGGGATTAACATATTCCCTAAGCTTAGCACTCCCTCAGGAATAATTTTTGCCAATTTGCGTGGAAAATTTACGTGATGAGTTGCGTACGTCATTGATCCCTATGAAATACACAGGAGGGTTTCGAGACCTTACTTCAATCGCTCAGCAGATTGAATATTCCCTTATACAGACTAAGGGTAAAACTCGTGTAATTCAATCACCTCCAGGAAGGAGAATGGGTAAAGCAGAGACTGCTATAGTTATGCTTAAACAAGCACATGTACATGCTTCTACATCAAAACCTTCATCTTCCTGAAGGTCTCCACCTCTTGAGCATCAGCAACAGAGGTCGTTTCTTCAAGACGACCAAAGAGATCAAAGATCGAAACAGTTTGATGAGTTGAAGAGTAAAGTTTATTCTTTCCGAAATGAACAAGTTCCTGGCTACTTAATTTCGACTCTGGAAAATAATTTGGTTCAACTGACGAGGCCCCGGAGGCCAAACAAGGAAGGATATGAAGACCGCCCCAATTATTTCCCCTTTCATCATATGTTGGGGAATCCCATCCATGAGTGTTTTCTCTTCAAAGACCTCCTGAAAAATATGGTCGACTCAGGACAAGTCAAACTAAAAGGCTCTTCATCCCAGGTAGCATGTGTTATTATTACAGATCCGGAGGAAGGAGGCGAGTGGAAAGAAGTCAAAAGAAAAAATGCACAGAAATATGATGATTGGATGGTCAGAAAAACAATCAACCGAATTCATGCAATTTTGAAAACTCAATTGAAGAAACCAATTGTGTCTTCTGCTGTAAATGCCGCAATGAAACCTCCATCAAATGAAAAATCCTCAAAAGGACAGCATAATTTAGGGAAGGAAGAAGAATCAGGAGAAAATGATTATGTGTCGAAGCCTAAGCTGTCTTTGATTCTGGCAGATTTCATGCCATCCAATTCGAAGTTATGGGCACCATCCCACCAAATGGCACAACCTAAATCGGCTAGTCAGGCAGAGTCTTCATCAGATGAAGAACTGATCTTTGGTTCTGTTAATATGATTCATTTAAAAGATCCTTATGCTAGTCGCAATTTCAATTTCAATGAGCCTGAATTCCCTGTATCAAACAGAGTAATTAGAGGGAGTTCCAGGGGTCTGGGATACAGATGAAGATGTGGATATCCCAGAATCCCCTATTCCAATTCTACCCCTGCTAGAACATTGTATGCAGTAGAAACTCATGGCAGAGCCCTTCAACGAGCTCAACAAGAACAAGTGAGTTCTTCCACCAATAACAAATTCGGTCCTGGCATAGTTATTTTGGATGATCGGTTGGATATTTCACCTTCATCCTCTAAACAAGTAAATGGATCTAATCGGTCTAATCTTCCAAATCCAGGAATATTGCCCACTCCTATCCTGATACAAGATGCATCAACTTCCAAAGCATCAACTTCAAAGGCACCTGCTAAACCACATGTTCCTATTGGGAAACACATACCTCTGGATAAAAAGTATGATGTATTGAAACACCTGACACAAGTACCGGCCAAGTTATCAATTCTGGATGCTTTGAATCTGTCAAAAGATCTTCAGGAGGCACTCATCGAGGCTTTTTCAAGTCCTTAGGAGTTTGAAACTGAAATTGTTGCAGCTGAAGTATACCACGTAGAAAATAATCCTACAGAATGCCATGCAGTGATAACTTTCACAGATGAAGATGAAAATGATGTTGTGCATGGGAATATTAGACCTTTGTACTTATCTGGAAAGAACAATGGTGTCAACATCCGAATATCTTTCATTGATAATGGTTCAGGAGTCAACCTCATTCCCATTCGTACACTTCTTCGATTGGGACTCAAGGAATCTATTTTATCTTCTTCTACTATGATGTTACTAGGATATGATAAAAATTAACAAGAACCATTGGGCGAGATTACACTCAGAACTTAGTTTGGAGATCTTGTATCCAATTTAGATTTCATAGTTGTTGATCAAGACTCAGCCTTCAACATCTTGCTTGGAAGACCCTGGCTACATCAACATGCGGCTATCCCTTCATCATACCATCAATGTTTCAAATATTGTTTCGATGGTCAAGTTGGGACTTTGTATGCTGATAAGGCCCCATTCAAGACATGTGAATCTCAATACATTGAGGCGGAATTCTATCACATGAAGGGAATGGAGAAATCCACAACAAGGGAGATTACCAAAGTTAATGCTCCATATGGTTTGGAGAATATTCTAGTAAATACATTTGCGCATGTGAGTATAGATTACGTGTTGCTTATCAGTCAAATTGATAGGATAGACCCAAATCAAAATACTCTTATGGAAAGATCCATAATGTCAATTACGACAATCGAATCAGACAACATGAGAGAAATTGGTGATCCTCCAGGCAATGATGAAAGCTCAAATGGATATGTCTTCATTTCATCTACTGAAATCCAGTAAGTATATACATCTCCAACCAGGCCAGAAGAAGTTATAGCAATACCAGAGGTGAATGATGATGTTTATTCTCAATCCATCATCTCCTCTTTATTACCCATGGAAGACCTCTCATCATCAATTGAGTCAAAAATTGAAGCCTCTTCTTCAAGATGTTAAAAATTTAACATCTCTCTTAATCATGGAAATTATAATTCATCATCTACTATGCAAGTATAAACGGAAGAAATAACACATGTTGAAGAAGAAGAGGAAGAGCTCTAGGATGCTCCTCCAGCATTTGAAGAGGGTATCTCTACCACTGTGGATGAACTTAGGGAAATAAATCTGGGTAGAAAAGAAGATCCACGCCCCACTTTAATCAGTGCGGCCATGACTCTTGAAGAACAATAGATGTATATTTCTTTTTTAAAGAAAAATAGAGACATATTTTCTTGGAACTATACAGAGATACCCGGGCTTGATCCTGATGTTGCTACTCATCATTTGGGTTTACCATAAGAACATCGAGGATTTAAGCAAGATGCAAGAAGAACACACCCAACTTATGCTTACAAAATTGAAGCTGAAGTGGATAAGATTATCAACGCTAACTTCATCAGAGAAGTTCAATATCCCAAGTGGTTGGCAAATATTGTCCCTGTGAAGAAGAATAAAGGACAAATTAGAGTTTGCATCAATTTCATAGATCTTAATCGACATTGTCCTAAGGATGATTTTCTAGTTCCGATTACAGAAATTTTAATCGATGCAACAGCTAGCTATGAAGCACTTTCCTTCATGGATGGATATTTTGGATATAATAAAATCCGAATGGATCCAGAAGATGAGGAATCCATAGCCTTCAGATCCCCTCAGGGCGTGTTTTGCTATCGGGTAATGCCCTTTGGATTAAATAATGCAGGTGCAACATATCAGTGTGCCATGTATCGTATCTTCAAACCCTTTTTAGGGAATTTTGTTGAATGTTATGTGGAAGATTTGGTAGTCAAATCCAAACAACGTTATAATCACTTGGTTTATTTGGAAGTCATATTCTGCAAGCTTCGACACCATAATTTGAAGATGAACCCCTTAAAATTTTCTTTTGGGGTAACCTCAGGAAAATTTCTCAGTTTTGTTGTATGTCATCGTGATATTGAAGTCGATCCTGAGAAGAAAAAGTCAATCCTTGGTATGTCACCTACTCAAAATTTGAAAGAATTAAGAGGACTTCAAGGAAACGTATCCAATATTCGGCGTTTCATCGCCAATTTGGAAGGAAAAAGTTTACCCTTCACCAAATTGATGAAGAAGAGAGTCACTTACCAGTGGACTGAAAAATGTTAAGAGGGATTTGATATTATCAAAAAATACCTCTTGGGTCCACCGGTACTTATGCCACCGATTAAAGGAAGGCCACTTATCCTCTATGTGACAGCCTTAGAGCGATCATTGGGTGCCTTTCTTGCTCAGAACAATGATGCTGGGAATAAAAACTGCCTTTACTATCTCGGTCGAACTATGATTGAAGCAGAAACACGATATTCAAATATTGAGAAGTGATTCCTGGCATTAATCTTTGTAGTTCAGAAGTTGCGACACTACCTGCAACATCACGAGGTCCAATTGGTATCTTGCAATAACCCGCTCAAATTCATCCTTAGTCGTCCAATGCTTACAGGACGTCTGACAAGGTGGGCAGTTATTTTGAAGTAATTCGACATTCAGTATGTGTCTCAAAAGGCAATAAAGGGCCAATATCTGGCTGATTTCATTATTGAACATCCTTCAGTGGAAGACACATCTTCAGATATTGAACTCCCTGATGAGGAAGTCTTCTCTATTCAGGATAGTCCTCAGGTATGGGATATGTATTTTGACGGTGCTTCTAGAAGTCCAATAGGGAAAAAATGTAAAATACTAAATTCAACAAGGTTGGATTAGGAGTTATTCTTATTTCCTCGGAAAAGGCAGTGTTACCTTACTCCTTATTTTGGGAAGGTGATACCAATAATGAAGCAGAATACCAGGCCCTCATCGCCGGATTAGAGTTGGCACATCAAGAACAAGTGAATCACTTGATGGTGAAAGGTGATTCAGACATGGTAATAAAACAAGTCAATGAGGATTATGCAATCATAAAAGAAGAATTGATCCCTTTGTATGATTACATCAAAGAGTTAATGGAGGAATTTACTACGGAACCGACATTTTCTTATGTCCTGCGATCAAAAAATGCTCAAGCTGATACACTGGATAATATAGCCACAGCTCTAGAAGATCCAAATCGGGACAAAACAACCATCAATATTTCCCACCATCGTACAATTTCACATTATGTTCGAACTAGAAGAGAGGAGATCAATGAAATTAGTCCCATTCCAGAACCGTACGGTCATACTACAGGATGGATGACACATATCAGAGAATACCTTAAAAATGGAACACTTCCAACTGATAGAGCCGGGAAAGAACAAATCCGGCGATGTGTGGTCAATTTTACTCTTTATGATAGCCCAGATCACCTAGAGAGAATTCGCTACAAGCATGGTTTTGATGGAGTTCTCTTCAGATGCATTGATGGTGAAGAGACAATGGTTGTCATGAAAGAAGTGCATGCTGAAGTCTGTGGTGCCCACCAGTCTGGACATAGACTGTCTGATTAGATTCGAAGGATTGGATACTTTTGTCCTTCAATGATACAAGATTGTGTTGATTTCAAAAAGAAGTGTCATTCATGCCAAGTATATGCCAATTTCATTCATCAACCTCCAGAGTTGCTTCATATAGCTAAATACTCGTGGCCATTTTCCACATGGGGAATGGATGAGGTGGGACCCTACCCTTTAGCTACGACCAATCAGTTTAAGTATATTCTTACTGCTACTGACTTCTTTTCCAAATGGGCATGGGAAATACCTCTCAATGAAGTTAGTTCTAAAAGAATTGTTAGCTTCATCAAGTATAACATCATTACCATATTTGGTCTCCCTCATAACATATTGACGAACAATGGCACCAACTTCTGTTCATCCGAGATGAAGAAGTTGTATCAAGAATACAACATCAAATCCAACCATTCATCTCAGTATCATGCAGCAGCCAATGTCCAAATAGAAGCCTTCAACAAAACTCTTTCAAACATACTGCAAAAGATGGTGGATAAAGATAATAAGTCATGGACTGATAAACTCTTTCATGATTTATGGGCTTATCGGACTACCACCCGCACTACAACGCGGTCAAATCCATATTCATTGGTATTTGGAACGGAAGAAGTCTTTCCTATTGAAGTTCAACAATCCTCACTCAAAGTAGCTATTTGTGATCAGTCATCTACAGATGAACAATCTCAAAAGCGATTGGATGAATTGGAATTATTAGATGAGAATAGATTATGCACACTAAACCACTTGGAAGTTTATCAGAATCGAATAGCATGAGATTTCAACAAAAAAGATCATCTTCGTTCATTCATTCTGGGAGAACTGGTATTGGTTCTCAGAACTCCAATGATACTAGGAAAGAAACCTCCCAAGCTTGAACCAAAATGGGAAGGACCTTATTCAATACATAAGGTCTACTTCAATGGAGCATATTCATTAATATCAATGGATAAAGAACTCATCACTACTCCAACCAATGCCATATTTCTGAAGAATTATTTTTTATAAACACAAAATACATTTTTATGGTCCATACATATGACCCTAAACTATTTGTATTACTTTCTTTTTACATGACATTAAACTGTGATGTCCTAACTACATGACGCTAAACTGTACAAAAGTTTCTTATGTCCAGCAAGACATTAAACTACACCATCTACGGTCCATACATATGACCTTAAACTATTTGTATTACTTTCATCCTACATGATGTTAAACTGTGAGAAAATCCCTAATACATCCAACATGATGTTAAACTGTGTCCTCTTTTTTCCTTACTGCATGACATTAAACTGGACAGTCCCCCTTCTTTCCAACATGACATTAAACTGTATTTTCCCCATCGTCCTAACTACATGACGCTAAACTGTACAGAAATCCCTTAATATATCCTACATGATGTTAAACTATATCTTGTCCCTGCTACATGACACTAAACTATGCACCACCAATAGTTCTAACTGCAAGACTTTAAATTGCATAGTCCATTCATATGTCCTACATGACATTAAACTATGCATCGTTAGGGTTGTTGCTACCTCTTGTTTCTCACACCAAGTATTACTCATGTGAATTTAGATAAAACTTCAACCATAATACCCTCTCTGGTCTGCTAACAATGCGTAAGTCCCAACACCATTTTTTAGGTCATTGTCCCCAAGAACAACTTGATCACTAATTCATTTTTTTAATTGAACTATGCGGACTTTGATCCTTTCCTTTTAGGATGAGTATGTAGGAAACCTCTCTAGGTTCAAGCCCAAAACCAATCTCTTCACATCAGTTCACCTACATCTCATACGATGTCGATTTGTGAAACCACCCCCAGAATCAATCTCTTCAAATTGGTTCACCTTCGTCCTTGCTATACGACGTTAAACTGTACATCACTTTTGTCCTGTACGATGATAAACTACAACATTCTTTGATACCCTCACCTGAGAGGTAATCAATATTTACATTGATTTCCAATCATGTTACATTCCAAAGACTACGTGCATAGATGGCAATGCCCGAACCTTTTATCTTTGGTCAAACCATCATTGCACTAAAGTCCCCTTTCACCCTTCACATGTACGGACCAAATCTGTACAGAGGGTATTTCTAGAACTACGTGGGCTTGATTCCCATCTGTATGGGATACATAGGAACATTCGATTGTACCTTGAATCCAGCCCCAAGACTTTGGGCCTAACCCCAAATTCCACTTTCAGTCCCCTGGCTGAAAAGTCCCCATGAAAACACACACAGTGTATTTCTTATAATGGTCCGAGATCTATGACCATAAACTAAGATCTCCCATACTTTAGTCCCACATGACATTAAACTGTATTTGAAGAACAACGTATGGATTGATTCCCATCCTTATGGGATACGTAGTGAAGTCTAGTATTTCAATTCAAGACCCATCGACAACGTGATTATGGTTAACATTGATCTATGTATATTTACATACATTGAACAATACCCATTTTTATGTGTCATAATCCTAACCTTAGAAAGTTTCAGATCTTCATAACCCTTTTTTTTCTTGACTTCTAATCTCAAAATGTCCAAATTATGAGAATTATTTTGCCTGACCATGCAGCACGTGCCCTTAGGCGGCCTTGCATAAATAGTTTACATAACAGACCTGTCAGCCAAGAGATGCTATTATTTGACTATGCAGCCAATTCCCTTAGGTGGCCCTGCATAATTCAACCCCAAAACGGGTTTGTTAAATATTGGTAACTTTATTCTTAGGACAAAAACCTCTTTTTGTCCTTAGTTGTCTTAACAACGATATATAGGGATCTGCGAAAATAGCCATTCTTTACATATTTGTCTCATACTCTTTTTCATGATCTGAAAATATTCAAGTCTATGGTTTATATTTTTCATTCCCTATGTTTGGGTTAGAACTTCATAGGACTGACATTCATCCAGTTCTTAAACAAACTTGTTTGGAAATATCTTCTCCATATTCAAGTACCTCTCTTCATACACCAAACTCTATGCTTTGGAAGATTTGAATCTCCATAGACTTCCACTAGCTTTTTAGTAGTAGAAAAGTAACTTTCTGAGAGTTCTTTTGCCTGACTATGCAGCACGTTCCCTTAGGTGGCCTTGCATAAGTAGTCTACATAATGGACCTGTCAGCCAAAAGATGTTATTTTTGACTATACAGCCAATGCCCTTAGGTGGCCATGCATAATTCAACCCCCTAATGGGTTTGTTAAATAATGGTAACTTCATTCTTGGGAACTACTTCTTCTAATGCCTTTTAGCTCTTTTTCATATCATTCCCCAGATTCAAATTTTATTAAGTCTTAGTTTACATATTTTCTTTCATACTTGAGTATGGTAATATGTTTTCAGATAAATTGTCAAGGAATTGAGTCAATTATAATTCATTCGGTCAAAGCTATTTCGACCTTAAACATTATCCTTTTTTTATGTCCGACGTGCATGAATTTAAACTGCCCACAACAGACAAAGGAACTCTGAATAAAAGTCAAGTTCCAGCTCACTAAACATACATTTTGTATGATTTAGGTAATATTGAGCAATTAAAATATAAAAGTTTGTAGGGTTATTTATAATAATCCTAGGAAAAATCAAAATATGCCTACTAGGACCATTGTCTTAGGTAAAATCTAAAGCAGGTTGCAAGAAAATATGTGCACAAGTGATTGAAGATGAATTCATTCTTTCCATTTGATGCACAAGAATTAGAAGGACATCCACAGATTGGAGTCTCTTCTCTTTTCTAAGAAATTACAAAAGGCTGTCAACATAAATCTTCACTTGATGAATAGCATCCCGAGCTTCATCAGCAGCTACAGGAAGCTCATTCACCCACCCAAATTCACTCTTTTCATCCTGATGGAGTGCTTTCTTGGCATCCGTGATGGTCTTCATAACATTCGTTTGAGCTCCCTCCAATGAATTATTGAGTTGGTCAAGTTCCCCAGTAACAACGTCTAACTGTTGCTGAAGGTGAATTTGCTGGATGACTTTATCTTTGATCTTATGATTCATCTCCTTTATCTTGGAAGCATAGTCAGCCTCAGCTCGGGATATCGCAGCCTCAAATTCAATAATATTGGCTAACAGTTTCACCCTGGTCAGATCTTCACAAAACTTTTCCTCCTGCTCCCTCCTGAAAATGACCTGTTTCACCGCGGCATGGATCTTTTCATATCCAAAACCGCCAAGTCCCAATATGACAAATATGGATGACAAGTTGGGAATATTAGATGGTAGCTCCTCTAGAGGATCTTCATATATGATTTTCCATATGTTCTTTCATTCCATTCATTGTGAAAATTGGAACGCCTTTTGAACTTCTGGGTCCGACTCAGCGTCACTGTCACAGGTGGGAGTATAATCTGGGATTAATGCAATTGGGGAAGTTCCCTGTTCTGATCCTTCCCCCTTGAACTGAGCATCTTCAATTTCAATTCCCGTTGGGGTGGAGGATGAGTCCTCACCTCCATATCTAGCCACTACAATTGATGGCACTGCATAATTAATTGAAAGCTTTGGTTTGTTTCAAAGGATAACAAAAGAATCGGTTGTCTTGCAAGTTAAGTAAAATCACATATATTGTTATTCCTTACCCAACGGTAGATCAGCAACCTGAGAAGGCTCCTCCCCATCTTTCCTAGCTTTGAAAGGATTTTTAGGATGAGTTTGAAGAAGCTCTACTGGGATCAGATCCACTTGTGCTAATGTCTCTACAATGGTAGGGTTTTCTGTACCACCTTCAGGCATGGGTAGTTCAGCATCTTGCTCAGACATAATTGCACATTTGAACCAATCATGATTAGACATGTAATAAGAAATTATTCTTAATAGGAAGAAGGATAACACTCACATCCATAATCTTCTAAATTACAAGGTAATTTAACATGATTTATAAAATCTTCAAAAGATGCGCAAAGTTCCATAATTTTATCTAATTTCATCTCAGAATCCTGGTTAGTCTCACTAGTGGGAGCATTTGATGTGAATTCTTGGCGACCCTCATCCTGCGGTCCCTAACCCTGGACAACATCTTCAGATAAAATCACAGCATCAGTTTCAATAGCTTCCAAAAGCTCCAATGTAGGGGTTGAACCTTAAGTATCACAGAATGGAAGTCAGTAGATGTTTCATTCAACATTTTATGAAGCATTGTTAACTTACCAGAAGTGGGTTCTTCTCTTCTTGAAACAGCAGCAGGAGGGATACTGGGAACAGATGCTGACTCTTTTCTAGGAGCAGACAAGTCAGCCCGAATTTGCGATTATTCCACAGCACCCTCCGTGGTCCTCAGAGGAGGATCAGTCCTCTCCCTCAGAGGGGAAATTGAAGAATCCCCTGCAATCCCATGGAAAATGAGCAATTTTTTTTCATGATTATCCGAAGGACTTACCACTACTGATGAAGTGTTTATCTATGGACCTCATCCTTCATTTCTTTTTCTTCCTTGGCTTTTTGGGAGTGTCGACAGTCTTCATTATAGGTACTTGAATTGGAGAATGGAAAGCCATTTCCAAATCCTCATCCATGGCCTACTGGCCTGGAGATATATCACCCGACTCGCGAAGAGATTCATCAGCATCCCCGATGTTAGTACCATCAGGGCTATGCTGTGGCGAAAGAATTTCATTAGTTCCTTTATTTTCAAGCTGCAAGATGAAGAAAATAACTTCCTTGTTTAACAAAGCTTCGACTGAAATCAATTTTCAATGCAAATAAGGAAAGAAAACTTACATCTTCAGGGGACACGTAATCATGCCAATCCTCTTCAGTCCCCTCAGCGGCGCCACGATCTATCATTTCCTTCACCCACTTGGTGACATGAATGGAATCATCGGTGGAATATATGAGAATTTACAGCTCTCTGATATAAGCTCGCACTTCATCGGGGCTATCTTCGAAATTAATATTGGTAGAAGCCAGTAGAGTCCCTATTCCAGGGAGATGTAGCCCCTCGCATAAATCCAGTCAGGCAGTTTCAATACCACAGTATAAACTCTGCCATGTCTGGATAGCCTCTGGTCGTAGATATTCAGTGCATGTACCAGAAGGCTGTGAGGAAGGTCCTACAATATTTTACTTCAATTTTTTTCCATCTCCTGCACCTATTGATAGAGAATAAGAAAATAAGACATATTTCTTTATAAAGTGATGGTGATTAAATTACCACAATGAAGTAACTCACTAGGAGTTGATGGAGTAGATCCTTTGATTCTAACCGGAGGATTATATCAAGCACAAGGCCGCTTTTACACTTGTGGTGCCTCATCATCCCCATCATAGGAATCCGGTGAACCATTCCTAGAGGAAGAATCTGGAAAATCATCTTTAGGTGGGGAATCATCACCTTCATGAGGAAGGGTTTCTTTCTCTACAATCCTCTTCCCTTTTCCAACCTAATAAACTGGGTGATTCAGCACCACTTTAGGGTATGATACTATCCAGTGCTCGACATACCATGTAGTCAAGTTATGTGCCGCTCTTTCAACTGGAAGATGAAACACCTCCCTAGTCTTCTCCCTAGACGTCAGTAACCACAGTTGCCAAGAAACCATAAGATGTTGCTCTAACCTGACATGTACAGGGGGAGATACAACAATCTGTTGCAAAAACTTGAATTGGAATGAAAATCTATATGGATCATAGGCCTCACATATAATCTCTCCATCAATCCTAGTGACCAGCACACCATCTCTTCAAGCCAGCAAGTATGCCCTCAAATCCATGTGGGAAGTTCCATCATATTGCTCTAGAGAATGATTTCACTGATGTCTTGAAAGAACTTCTAGGAATTTTTACTCCATTCGGTATATTATAAGTCCTGAAGTGAGTGGAGATCCATCCCCATAAAACATGGAATGGTCCCACTATTCTCAAAGGGGATTTACCCATGAAGACATGAAGTAAAACCCTGTGAATCTTTGCTAAAATGGGGGTATCCAACCCAACCATTTTCCCTCAGCCAACTTTGCCGCAATAACGAAGGTCCCCGGTATGACGCCTCCCTTCGAGTCCCTGACTAGCGAGAGATGAACTCTGATCCACAAAGCCAAGAAGCCCACCAGACGAGTCTTATTTGGGATCCTTTGATTCACCTCATATCCCCATTTATCAAACTCTCCTGCTTCTAGAGTTTGCCAGAATGTTCCCGGAGCACCCCTCTTCTCGGTTTTTGGGTAGGTGGTATGACGGGTGGGCCTCTTATCCTTGGATTTCTTTTTTCTTGGATACTTTCTCCTCTTTCTCCTTCTACTTTGGCTCATTCTCTTTCTTATAAATAAGAAATATATTCATCCACTCCTCCGGATGAATATCCTTTCTAGAATGAGTTAAGGAGGTCTTGGAACTCTTGATCCTGTGAAAGATTTTAAATAATTCCTGAGCCAAAGTAGGAGTCTTATCTGAATCATTCCAAGTCACCTTAGGATTAATGAATTCATCATAAATGTCACCCAAAATTGGATCCCTGAGATCCTGTGGACATCCCAAAGATTGATGCCTACTTCTCCATGATTCAGATGGAAAGAATTGGTTTCTGGGCTCCAGTGGCTGAGTATCTCCGGTACGAAGTTATCATTTCTGTAAACATATGTTTGCCCAACCCAGATAGCTTCGTATATCGCCACTCCTTTCAAATCCTCTACAAACTCTGCACAGGTTTGTCGCACCCAGTATGCCCACATCCAAGTTGGATTCACACCTCCCCCAGGACGGAAGTCCCAACTTTTCATCCAACCTTTGCATTGATCCATCAGAGCATTTTAGAAGATTGATGGATGACAATGTGGTTGCAGCTCGGGCTTATGAGGTTTCAGATCTAGCATACAAGGGATGTGATGCATCATATGGTCCTTCTCCACTGTTCTAGCATTTATAAATCCTCCTCCACATGATATATTTGTTGAATCAAAATTGGTGTAATTCTGAAACCAAGAAAATGGGAGATAGTTTTTTGCTTCTGGAATAGTCACTTCTCGAAGATGACCATAGCCATACAAAGGCAGATAAATGCTTTGAAGGAATTCACGGTGATACTTCTTCAAATACTTAGCCAAATCTGGGAGAGTGCTGTTGCAGACAGTATAATAATCATGTCCAATGATTCTCATCATATCATCAAGTCACTTGCTTTCCATTTCATCAGCCGTTGTGATTCTATTTGAAGCCATTGAATCTGCACAAAAGATGAATAAATTAACTCTTAAATGGGTTTATTTTTCATAAAATTTGTGAAGCAATTTGGAAAAAATATCAAATGAATTAAGGCGCACAAGTATAATCTTGGCATGCAAGTGTGTATGTGTCGCGCAAGTGTTAATGTGTGGCACAAGTTGTTGGCGAACAGGTATCACCGCGCAAGTCCAGATACCTTGACAGCAGCGCAAAAGCGAAGAAAAGTTAAAAAAAACCTTGCGCGGCGAAGGTGACTTACGCGGTGAGAGATCGAAAATCCAGAATTCGGTGCTATGTGTTCCAAATGGTCACATATTTATAGGCCATACTTCCCACATACACGCCAAAATCCAGCGCGCTCCAGCCCTGCGTGACTCGCACCTACACGACGAGTGTTGCGTGGTGAACACTTGCGCGCCTCTTTCCCTTTGGTTTTCTTCCTTTCCTAAGAGTCATATCCTTATTCATTCGGATCCAACTCTGAGGGGGGACTTTTGTTGACTCTCCTTTTCGTCACATTGTCTAAATGAATAGAAAGGAAAATGCCTTAGCACAAATTGATTCATCCTTTGAAGAAAACATCAAAAATCGACAAAGGCATGAATAAGGATTCAAATACCCTTGGGTTGCGCAAGTTCCCTCATGGTCATGCAAGTACACTTGCGCGCCGCCTAATGGTCGCGCAAGTGACTTGTGCGCCCTCTTTGAAGACCACCCAGGGTCTTCTCTAGCCTATAAATACCCCCAGTAGGCCACCCATTTGAATAGGATTTTTTTTCCAGAATTCAGATACAGAGCTCTGAACGCCCAAGTATTTCTTTCAAGTCTTCCAAACACTTATAAGGTAATTATTTACCTAGAATGGAAGGTCTAAACACGAGTAGTAAGGTCAAAGTGTTATAATTCACTAACACTTGTGCGCCTAAGTGTTTTACCCTTAAGGGAAGTGGACACACTTGCATGTCACCCTACTCCTTCACCAGAACTTGTGCACCATCTTCTGGAAAGCCTCTAGGGATAATGCCAAGGGTTTGAGCCAAGTCTCACCCAAGTATTACCCTAAGAGTTAAAAATCGCGCAAGTACCCATGTGTCGCGCAGGTATACCTGTGCGACCAAGACTTGCGCGCCCACGTAGTACCTGCACGCCTGCCAAGACATGCACGCCCCTATCTTTTTGGGTGCCTCTCCTACCTATTTCACTTATCTTACATCTATCCACTTATCCTCTTTTGGATTAAGCCTTCAGAACTCTCTCTAAATCCATTTATGGCATGATTTCCTTATTGGATTCCTTATCTGAAAGGAATTCAGTGGAACATCTCCCAAAACCTAGTGATTTACACATATTTACATCACTAAAGATAGAGAGTTCATTCATTAAACCTCATCCTTTAAAGATGATAGAATATTAAACCTGGGCCTCCTTTTTAGGAGTAAGACCCAGTCAAATTCTCATTAATATTCTCGGCATCCTCTTTAAGAGTAAGCCCCAACCATAATTCCCTTAACTTGGGCCTCCTTCTCAGGAGTAATCCCCAGTCTTAATTTCTCTTAAGCAGTCTTCATTTACTTTTGATTTGAGTTTCCTTTTCTGGAGAAAAATCCAATCATAAGTCCTTTCCTAATTTGGGAATCTTTCTCAGAAGTAAGCCCCAAGTTAGAGTATCCAAATATCCATAAAGTACATATACCTTTATAGACCCTATTTCCAGGTTTCTACCCTTAAGCAAATCCTAATCTTCATTTATCTGGGTAGTCATACATACATAAGCCCCACATTATTTCTCATGATTGAATCTTTCATGGAATAATTGCTTGGTTTCACCAATACCCCTTGTTTCTCACACCGAGCATGACTCACGTGATCTTAGAGTGTAAAAGTAATTATGACATATTTCTTTGATCCATAAATCATACATAAACATCATACTCCTTTACTCGAACTACGTGGGTTCTGATTCCTTCTCTAAACAAGGATACGTAGGTAGCCTATCTGCGGGTGCGATCCCAACTCTGAAATAATCTATGTCCTTCTGAATGACAATAAACTTCAAGTGCCCCGCTGGATGGATTTAAAACCAGAATGGTTATCATAATAAACAAGATACTTCTATATAATGTATTAAAGGATACCATTGAATAAGAATCTCTAAACAAACACAAATGATTCTCTATCGATGAAGAACCTCAAATACTTATAAAAGATTCTCTAAATTTCATATATATTTATCATTGATTGACAGATCTAAAGGAAAGCTCATTTTAATACCTGGTAATGTAATAAGGATTCACGAACATAAATTAAATTTATAAAGAGAGTCCCAGAGTTGAAAATAATTCCCCTCAAAAAGGATTGATGAGTCTGACCTCCCATCCTCTCGAACAATGTAAATTCATAAGCCTCATTGCTGCATAACTAATGAGCACCTGCCTTTGGAAAGTAGGTCCAAAGGCATATGGAATCATTGGATGTTTCCGGTTCTACAAATAAACCCGTTAGAAACCTCTTGGAATGTTTGAACCTTAAACCAACAAGGTCATTACCAATTCCATAGGGAAACGCCATGTGTGATTCTAAAAATCCCAATAATTACCCCTGGACATACTCAGTATGGAACCACCTTACGGAATATGGTGAAGCCCCTAAGTCTATAAACAACTGGGTGACCTCATATAGTCAAGCAAGTTGCATATCCCACATAGCCAATCTGAAATCTAGGGGGGTACCAACCTGTCTAATTGGGGTTGATCATCATCCATCAGTCGATCATATTAAATAAAACCAATAAACCATGCTAAATATATATAAACTGTGTATGTATGAGGCCCTCGTATGCATGACTCACCTTACCTTCTATCACCACACTTGACTACCCCAAACACGACACCTTATAAGATAACCCATAAAGGTAAATCCCTAATATAAAGGTTCCCAATATATATAAACATATATATACATCTCATCATACAAGGTGCCAACCAGACCATCACAACATATGAACTTTCAACCCTTTCCTTAAAACATGGACATTTCCAATTGTGTCATTAGCTTTACATAATAAAATTCTATTACCAAAATCATTTCCAAAACAACACCAAACACCACTTTAAGTTTGAAATTACAACAAGTCCTTAAGCTAAACAATGACCAAAATATAATCTATGTCCCAAATGGGCTTAGCCTTGAAGATTCCATTTGAAACCAATTTTTGAAATTACAGAAGGGAACAAAAAACAATTGAGAAACCAAGGTTCAAGGAAAAAATTACTTTAAGGATCTATCTTCTTTTGAGTAAACATCCATGGGTGCACTGGGTGCACCCATGGATGTGACATCATCCAATAACACCCTCTAAATTTCAATTTAAACCCCCCAAAATAATACTAAAAACCATTAATTACTTTTTAAACCAATCCCAATAATCCCACAAAAGTGAAATAGCATAAAAAAAATCTTTTCAAACTGTGTAAACCCTTACAAAACAATTTATTATGGCCATCAAACCAAAAAGGAATCCAAATTACACCTTAACCAAAATTCATAAATTAAAACTAAGTTACCAAAATATTTCAAGGGACAAATATCACAAAAAATCTTGATTTCATCTTTAGAAAACAATACGCATATCATCAAACACTTTAAGTGCACCAACACATAGGA
This sequence comes from Viscum album, assembly GCA_963277665.1. NCBI lineage: Eukaryota > Viridiplantae > Streptophyta > Magnoliopsida > Santalales > Viscaceae > Viscum > Viscum album. Next base: position 1,048,031,332 of record OY728135.1, on the reverse strand, counting down.
ATAATTGAAAAGTCACTCGAAAAACCAATTTTAAAAATTTCTATCAATGCCAAAACACCACACTAGGCTAACAATGACACCCTAGGTGTGAAAATCATGTTTATTAATTTATTAAAAATGATTAAGCATTAATGAAATGTGATGTAAAAGAAAAACATGGAGACACCTACATCTATGTGGTGATAAAGAAATGAAACATTGAATGGAGAAAGAAAAAGGTTCACAGACCAACCAAACACCATGGATCCAAAAGAAAACAAGGATACACATCAACCCTTTTCCAAGAGAGAAACTGCAAAAAGAAAACACAAGAAATTAAGATAAAAGGGATAAAGAAGGGGAAAATTAACTAAAAACCAAATAAACTCACCCTAGGAACCTTTAAAGACCTTCAATGGTGGAAGGAGGGAAAGAGAGAGGGGTTTCAGTGGATCCCATGGTGTGACTTGGTTAGAAGATGGAGGAGAAACCTGATTCTTGGTTAAAAACAAGAAGGGGAGATTTTGTAATTTTGAAATTTTAAGAAACTAGGAAGATCACACGGTTAGTCCGCATTGTAAAGACCAATAAAATTCAAGGGAAATTTTTTCTTAATTTTATTTGGGATTTTACAAGAACGCAGTTTCTGACGTTACCTGATTCTGAGGCCCGATGTTCCCGAAATCATTTTCCGAAGTTTAGCTCGGGTACGTTTAGTGAACGAACGAGCGAGTTTTTCTAACTTTTGAACCGGTGCTCGGAATCGTATTCCGAGGGCACCGATGGAATCAAAACGCCGGTAATTGCTTAGAAACAACTTTTTCGGAGTTACGTTTTCTCTGGTGTGGTTTTTAAATTTTTAGGTTAAGTAAAGGAATAAAATAAAAATGGTGGGACCAATTTGTATTTTACTTAATGTAGTTTAACCTAAGCTAAGTGATTGGAGTGGGACCCACAATATCATACCCACTAGGTAAGATATTTGTGAGGTGGATCCCACATGATCCCCACCATTTCTTTTAGCTTCCTCAACCCCCTTTTAATTAAGGTAACGCACCCACAACCCTATTAAGTGGAAGTCAACCCTTGCGTTTTTCTATTTATGAAACGCCTCTATTAATTTGGGCGGTTTAAACGTTGCAATTAAATCATTTAATTTATTGTTTTGTTTTTTAATTTAAAAACGCATGGCTTGAGAAATAAAATAAGATAAACTCTTATTTTATTAGAGTTGTTGGGTTGTGAGAGGCTTGGGAGAATTTTCTTGAAGTCTTGAAGTTATTCCTTCTCGACGAAGAACGCGAAGAACGCCGACCTCCGACGACGGACAACAATGAGAGAGGCCTTCCTCGGAGATCGACGACTCGACGTGCATCACCTCGTTCTTTATTTCCGTGTCAAAGGAAGGGAGACACCATTCCTCCGCGACGCGACGATCCGCCTTCTTCCACGATGATCAATTCTGCGACGTCTCTTTCCGCGACAACCTCGTTCGACGACTACGCTCGAGGTAGGGGGATTATTATTTCATTTTTTCCTGATTTCTTTCCTCATTGACTTATCGTCTTATTTGATCCGCCTAATATCACAATAACGGGAGGAGGTCAGACCGCACGAACACGGCCGACCCTCCTCCCCCTTGTTGGTTTAATTTTGTTGCGTCACGTGTAAGGTGACGCAGTACCAAAGCACCGCGTGGGAAATATTAAAGGAAGGGCGGAGAAGTGCGGCACCGTCGCGCCGTGCCATTGAAGAAGATCTAAACCGCGGTGCTTTCGCGCCGAGTCGGAGAACCACAAAGGCACCCCGGCCGGAGCAGGGCCGCGGTCGAGGGGTGAGGCGCCATCGCACCACGCTGGACGGATCAAGGGCACGACCATAGGCCCCGGCGGAGCAGGGAACGACGACCGGTTTCCGGCCACCGGCGTCGGAGTAGGTGGACGGGACCGCCCCGGTCCCGTTTCGGTAGCAGCCGGCCGGACGATCAGGGGGAAGTGTTGGGGGTCGTAACCCCCGGCTGGCCAACAGGAGTGGCCCCCAACATGGGGGCCGTGGTTTCACAACGCGGGGGGCAGCGCCCCCCCCCCCCCCCCCCCCCCATCGCTCGGCCGTTAAGGCGGAGCCGCCTGGCGGAGCGGGCCAGGCTGAGCCGGGCCACCAGGACGGGCTGCGTCCTAATGGGCCGGACCCGGACCCGGGTCGGGTCGATCCGGTTCGGGCCGACCCAGGGGGTACCGGGCCGGGTCGGACCGGGCCCGAACCCCCTAATACCAGACCTCTCACGGTCTTTTGCCCATAACATGGGATGCAGACCTCCGATCGACGCACCGTCAGCTATGATGTGATACTTGGATTGAGACGGTCGTTCCGGTATATTACACTCAAGGTTTCAGAGAACTTTGGGTTCGGCCGGGTTGGTTCGTACACGAAACCAACCGGGCCCTCGGAGGAGAAACACTTATAACTTGAGCTCCAAACGTCCAATTGATGTGGCATCGACTTTGATGGATTCCTCTTAGTGAGACGGACCTTTTGGATTACTCTTCTTGGGGTTTGGACGTAGTTGGTGTACGGTCGGGTTGGTTTTGACTTAAAAACCAACCGGGCCCCTGGGACGAAAAAGCCAATAACTCTCAGACCGGGCGTCTGATTGACGCTCCGTCTGTGTCGTTGAGTTCCTGTTGACGATACAGAACTTTTGGATACATCAATTACAGACTTCGTGTCAAATGATGTATCAACCCCTCAGCTCGTGGAGCGGACCCTCCTGAATGATTTTGCTATGTGCGGGAACCCTAGAGCTAGCTGCGACTGCGAAGATGATGACAACTGTATAGAAATCCTCCGTGGATTCGCAGATGACGAATACAACACTCAGCGATCCTACGCGGATCAGTGCTACCGATCCTGTGTGGGTCAGATCCTGTGTGGGTCAGCGCTCAGCGGTCCTGTTTGGGCCAGCGCCTACAGATCCTGTGTGGGTCCGATCTTGTGTGGGTCATTGCGGGGGTTAGTTACCTATCGATCCTTTGTGGGTCATTGTGGGGGTTATTTTCCCATCGATCCTTTGTGGTTCATTGCGGGGGTTAGTACCTATCGATCTTGTGTGGGTCCAGCGGCTTAGATGAATTAGTGGCTACATATGATCATCTCTATCGTCTTACGAAGAAGTATACCCATGTGAGCTGAATCTTGACTTTCAATCCTTATATTCGATAAGATTGACTTGATATCCTGTGTGGATTACGTTATGCTTTCCTGTGTGGATCGGGTTGTGATTTCCTGTGTGGACTGGGTTATACTTGAGCTCGGATGTTGGAGCCGAACGAGAATTGATGACTTAGGTATATGTATGGGCATATACCTAAGTAGTGTCAGATGTTACTTCATGATTGTATCTTTCCTTTGTGGATTATCCTTTGTGGATTCTGGAAGACCTTTGGGGGTCTCGAGGTCCCTACTAAGTAGCTTATACTGACCCCTACACGGGCTATGCCCGTACTACGTTGCGTTGGTTGCAGAGGACGGACAACGCTGATCGTGGTTGAGGCACGAGGAGCAGGTTGGTACCCAGAGGTGGACCATTGGGCGGGGCGTACTCGGAGCGGACAGCTGGACCTGAGGAGCTGTGGAGGCTATCTGTACCCACCCTTCAGGTGGGACTTCCAGTGTATGGCTCGAGGATGCGGCTTTACTTTTCAGTTGTTGTACTCCCTTTTCAGTTGTACTTTACTTTCAGTTTGGGTTTGTATTCTGGCCCACTTACTTTTATGCACTTACTATTGTACCCAGTTTTTACTTAGTGATTACTTCTGCTTGCTTTCTCTATGGTGTTTGTTTACTTTAAAAGGAAATTCCTTCCCTTTTTACCAGGATTTAGGCCTTGGTGATGGTCGCCAGCCCCTGGCATATGGAAGGCGGGCTTGGGGTAGTCAAGGCACGGGCCCCGAGGATAGGTCATGACAAATAGGTATCAGAGGAGTTCGGTTCTACCGCAGAACTTTGGACTCTGATCTTTCTTCTATGTGAAGCAATAGTGTTAAGGGTATTGGGTGTGGTTATCAGTCAAGGGAGTCCAGTGTTGGTGCGGTGGCCGACGTATCCGTACACCAGGACCCTGACTTCTGATTTCCGACTTAATGCACGAAAACATTGATTGCATGTGTGTTTCAAGTTTTCTTTGTGATTACTTTGTTTCATCTCACGAGGTATACTGTTCTGACCGTGGAACACCTATCTCTTTTCAGGATGGCCCCACGATGGCAGCCACCTAGGGTTCTGAGCGTTGTGTGGGATGACAGACCACCGAGCGACGAGGCCTCGGTACAGGGCCCTTTAATAGCAGAGGCACCGGCGGTACCTCTACCCATCGAGCCACCGATGCTACCAGCCCCTTCCGCTGACGATGCACAACGCCTTAGTGCACTGCACGAGTTTCAGCATCAGCGACCGCCCAGGTTACGCGGGGAGATGGATCCTCAGGCAGCCGAGGATTGGCTGGAGGCGGTTGTTCGAGTTTTCAGGTTATTGGGGACACCAGCTGACCTCATGGTGATCATCGCAGCGAGGCTCCTCCACGCGGGAGTAGGTAGATGGTGGAGCTTGATGCCTCAGGTGCACGGCGAGGCATCTCTCCTTTGGACGGATTTGAGAGCCTCTTCTTCTTAGAGTTCGTTCTGACCACCCTCCATGCGGTGTGCATCCAAGAGCTTCTACAGCTGCGGCAGGGCAGCATGACAGTCACCCAGTACTCGGTGAGATTTACCAACCTCTCGTGCTATTCGACGGACAGGGTACGACACCCATTCTTCCGGGCCCGGACCTTGGAGCAGGGACTAAGGCATGAGATCAGGGCATCGCTGATCTCCCTCAGCATTCCGACGCAGGCAAGAGTACTAGATCAAGCCATTCTCATTGAGAGATTTCTTGATGAGCCTACACTAGCAGCGAGACCTACCGCAGGGCGGTACATAGCAGAGACTTCTGTATCCAGCAGTAGACAGATGTCACAGAGGTCCAAGCGATCCAATCCATCGGGCGGACGACCACAGGATACTGGCTCGGAGGTGCGGGGCACACGCAACAGAGCCAGTCTTACGAGTGGAAGACAGTGCTATGCATGCAGCAGGCAGGGCCACTTGGCTCGTGATTGCCCAACCCACCGTGATGAGGAGCAGTAGACGGTTGAGGAACCACCCAGGCAGAGGTAGAGGTTCTACCATGGCGGTCCGCAGGGAGCAGGTGGACGAGGCCGAGGAGCTGGTCGAGCGGCAGGTGGTGGATGAAGTTTTGAGGCTCTACCACTACCACCACTAAGAGGTCCACCCCGACCACAGGGGAGAGCACAACTTCATGCAGCTGAAGCTTACGATCATGGAGCTCCATAAGCGGGTGGACAAGTTCGGGACTTGCTCCAGGCATGGAGGCCTTTGCCCATAATTCCTCTAGCTTCGTTGATTGTATTTCCTTGTGTCCTTGTACTTTGAGTTGCAGTAATAAAAGACACTTGAAAAAGTGATGTTTGCTTTCTTGTCTTCTGTATATTAATACTAAGAGGTTCCGATTAAAAACTGTTGACTTGACCCTCACATATGAGATTCCTACTGGAGGGGACCCAGTGACGACACACTGATACCGACATTGGGACTCAACCCGTGGAGGCGAGAGTAACGGTTGGATGTCTTGGTAGCAGCATCGAGGCCTTACGACATCATCCATGGCATGAATTTACTGATCATGACAGGATTGACTATATTAGGCAAGGAACGTAGTGCATCCAGGGGATGAGACCTGATTTCTTTTTTCGGCAACGGAGAAATCTATGCAGCTTTGTAGAACGTTAAGGAAGAAGGGGAAACCCTTTGTGTGGTCAGACAGAAGTCATCAAAGCTTCCAGGAGCTGAGACAGAGATTGACCAGCGCACCTATTTTGAGGCTACCGAAGGACGGAGTGGGGTACGTAGTCTACTGCGATTCATCAGGGACCGGACTCGGATGTGTCCTGATACAGGAGCAGGCAATGATCGCCTTTGGATCATGTTAGTTGAGGAAGAATGATCAGAACTACGCTACCCATGACCTGGAGTTAGCAGCAGTGGTCTTCACTATGAAGATGTGGTGACACTATCTGATGGGTGAGCGCTTTATAGTATATTCCTGTTGCAGAGTTCGTTTCTCGATGCCTCACCTGCCAGCAGGTGAAGGCAGAGCACCAGGTACTAGCAGGCTTGGTACAACCCTTGGAGGTCCCAGAGTAGAAGTGGGACGGGATATCTATGTACTTCGTGACTGTACTTCCACACACTTCTGGAGTTCACGAGTCCATTTGGGTGACTGTCGACCGACTCACCAAGTCGGCTCACTTCTTACCCATCATAAAGAAGGGCTCAGTGGAGAGCTTGGGACACCTCTACGTTCAGGAGATTTTACGACATCACGGTGTGCCATCATCTATCGTCTCCGATCAAGATGCTCGCTTTACTTCCCAGCTTTGGAATGGGTCACAGGAGGCATTTGGGACACAACTATGTCTAAGAACCACCTTCAACCTCAGACGGATGGTCAGACGGAGGGAACCATTCAGACTCTCGAGGACATGATCTATGCATTTGTCCTCGACTTTGGTCATAGCTGAGAGGACCACCTACCCTTGGTGGAGTTTGTGTACAGCAACAGCTACCACTCCACCATCGGGATGGCACCATACGAGGCGTTGTACGACCGACCTTGCAGATCACTGCTGTATTGGACAGACCCTAGGGAGTCAGCACTTGTGGGACCAGAGATGGTCCAGGCCATGACGGAGAAGGTCCAGGTCATCTAGGAGCAGATGAGGATAGCTTAGAGCCGACAGAAGTCTTATGCTAACAGGAGGCGGAGGCCACTGGAGTTCGAGGACGGTGACCCCGTCTTCTTGTGTGTCTCACCTCGACGTGGTTTACGGAGATTTGGCCGAGGCAGCAAATTGTCTCCGAGCTTCATCAGACCATTCCAGCTCCTCAGTAGGATTGGCGAGGTTGCTTATTGCCTGGCTCTACCAACTCCAGTTGCACCGGGTGCACGATGTATTTCACGTATCACAGCTGAGGAGATACGTGCATGACCCGACGCATATCATTGACCATGGGAGCTGGACATTGATGATGGGGAAACTTTTGTGGAGGTCCCAGTGGAGATTGAGGATTGACAAGAGCGGGTACTACATGGACGGTCGATTCCTCTAGTGCGAATCAGATGGCAGCACGAGAACCTCAAGGAGAGCACATGGGAGTGGGAGGTTCAGATGCGTGCTCAGTATCCACATTTGTTTCCCTAGTTTATGATGTATCTTTACGAGGACGTAAAGCCCTGAAGTGGGAGTAATGTAAAGAATCATAAAATTCAAGGGAAATTTTTTCTTAATTTTCTTTGGGATTTTACAAGAATGCAGTTTCTGACGGCACCTGATTCTGAGGCCCGGTGTGCCCAGAATCATTTTCCGAAGGTTAGCTCGGGTACCTTCAGTGAACAAACGAGCGGGTTTTTTTAACTTTTGAAAAGGTGCTCAGAATCGAATTCTGAGGGCACCGATGGAATCACAGTGCCGATAATTGCTTAGAAACACCTTTTTCGGAGTTATGTTTGCTTGGGTGTGGATTTTAAATTTTTGGGTTAAGTAAAGGAATAAAATAAAAATGGTGCGACCAATTTTTAGTTTACTTAAAGTAGTTTAATCTAAGCTAATATATTGGAGTGGGACCAACAATATCCTACCCAATAGGTAGGATATTTGTGAGGTGGGTCCCACACGAGCCCCACCGTTTCTTTCAACTTACTCAACCCCCTTTTAATTAAGGAAACACACCCGCACCCCTATGAAGTGGAAGTCAACCCTTGTGTTTTTCTGTTTATGAAACGCCTCAATTAATTTGGGCGGTATAAACGTTGCAATTAATTCATTTAATTGATTGTTTCATTTTTGAATTTCAAAACGCATGGATTGAGAAATAAAAGAAGACAAACTCTTATTTTATTAGAGTTGTTGGGTTGTGAGAGGCTTGGGAGAATTTGCTTGAAGTCTTGAAGTTCTTCCTCCTCGATGAAGAACGCGAAGAACGCCAACCTCCGACGACGGACGACGGTGAGAGACGCCTTCCTCGGAGATCTATGACCCAACGTGCATCACCTCGTTCTTTCATTCCATGTCAAAGGAAGGGAGACACCGTTCCTCCGTGACGCGATGATCTGCCTTCTTCTGTGACGATCAATTCTGCGATGTCCCGTTCCGCGACAACCTCGCTCGACGACTACGCTCGAGGTAGGGGGATTATTATTTCATTTTTTCTGATTTCTTTCATCGTTGACTTATCGTCTTATTTGAGGCGCCTGATATCACAATAACAGGAGGAGGTCAGACTACATGAACACGACCGACCTTCATCCGCCTTGTTGGTTTGATTTTGTTGCGGCACGTGTAAGGTGGCGCAATGCTGAAGAACCACGCGGGGAAAATTAAAGGAAGGGCGGAGAAGCGCGGCGCTATCGCGCCGCGCCATTGAAGACGAACTAAGCCGCGACGTCGTCGCACCACGCTGGAGAACCACAAAGGCAACACAGCCGGAGCAGGGCCACGACAGAGCAGGGAACGGCGACCGGTTTTCGGCCACCGACGCCGAAGCAGGCGGACGGGACCGCCCCGGTCCCATGGCAGCAGCAGCCGGCCGACCGGTGCAGGCCAGCCAGTTAGGGGGAAGTGATGGGGGTTGTAACCCCCTACTGGCCAGAAGGAGCGGCCACCCACATGGGGGCCGCGGTTTCACAACGCGGGGGGCATCGCGCCCCCCCCCCCCCTCATCACGCGGCCGTTACGGCCGAGCCGGGCCGCCAGGCCGGGCCGCGCCTATGTCGGGCCGGGCCCGCGCCCATGCTGGGCCGCGCCGTAATGGGCCGGACCCGGACCCGGGTAGGGTCGACCCGGTTCGGGCTGACCCAGGGGGTATCGGGCCAGGTTGGACTGGGCCCGAACCCCCTAATATCGGACCTCTCACGGTCATTTGCCCATAACATGGGCTGCAGACCTCCGATCGACGCACCGTTAGCTGCGATGCGATCCTTGTATCGAGGCGATCGTTCCAGTATATTACACTCAAGGTTTCGGAGAACTTTGGGTTTGGCCGGGTTGGTTCGTACAAAAAACCAACCGGGCCCTCGGAGCAGAAACGCTTATAACTTGAGCTCTGGACGTCCGATTGACGTGACGTCGACTTTTATGGACTCATCTTAGTGAGAAGGGCCTTTTGGATTACTTTGCTCGAGATTTGGATTCAGTTGGAGTATGGTCGGGTTGGTTTTGACTTAACAACCAACGAGGCCCCTGGGACAAAAAAGCTAATAACTCTCAGACCGGGCGTCCGATTGACGTGCCGTCTGTGTCGTTGAGTTCCTATTGATGATACAGAACTTTTGGATACATCAACTATGAACTTCGTGTCAGTTGATGTATCAGCCCCTCGGCTCGTGGAGCGGACCCTCCCGAATGAGCTTGCTGTGTGCAGGAACCCTAGAGCTGACTGCGTCTGTGACGATGATGACGACTGTACAGAAATCTTTCATGGATTCGACATCGACGACTACAACACTCAGCGATCCTATGTGGATCAGTGCTACCGATCCTGTGTGGGTCAGATCCTATGTGGGTCAGCACTCAGTGGTTCGGTGTGGGCCATCACCTACAGATCCAGTGTGGGTCTGATCCTGTGTGGGTCATTGCAGGGGTTAGTTACCTATCGATCCTTTATGGGTCATTACGGGGGTTAGTTACCTATCGATCCTTTTTGGTTCATTGCGGGGGTTAGTACCTATCGATCCGGTGTGGATCCGACGACTTAGATGAATCAGTGGCTACATCTGATCATCTCTATCGTCTTACGAAGAAGTATACTTGTGTGAGCTGAATCTTGAATTTCAATCCTTATCTTCGATAATATTGACTTGATATCCTGTGTGGATTACGTTATACTTTCTTGTGTGGATCGAGTTGTGATTTCCTATGTGGACTGGGTTGTACTTGAGCTCCGATGTTGGAGTCGAACGAGAATTGATGACTTAAGTATATGTATGGGCATATACCTAAGTAGTGTCGGATGTTACTTCATGATTGTATCTTTCCTTTGTGGATTATCCTTTATGGATTTTGGGAGACCTTCGGGGGTCTTGAAGTCCCTACTGAGTAGCTTATACTCATCCCTGCACGGGCTATGCCCACACTACGTTGCGTTGGTTGCAGATGATGGACATCGCTGATCGTGGTTGAGGCACGAGGAGCAGGTCGGTACCCAGACGTGGACCACTAGGCGGGGCGTACTCGGAGTGGACGGCTGGACCCGAGGAGCTGTGGAGGATATATGTACCCACTCTTCAGGTGGGACTTCCAGTGGATGGATCGAGGCTGTGGCTTTACTTTTCAGTTGTTGTACTCCCTTTTTCAGTTGTACTTTACTTTCAGTTTGGGTTTGTATTCTGGCCCACTTACTTTTCCGCACTTACTATTGTACCCAGTTTTTACTTAGTGTTTACTTCTGGTTTCTTTCTCTATGGTGTTTGTTTACATTACAAGGTGATTCCTTCCATTTTTATAGGGAATTACGCCTTGGTGCTGGTCGCTAGCCCCTGGCCTATGGATGGCGGGCTTGGGGTAGTCACGACACGGGCCCCGAGGACGGGTCGTGACAAATTGGTATCAGAGGAGTTCGGTTCTACCGCAGAACTTTGGACTCTGATCTTTCTTCTATGTGAAACAATAGTGTTAAGGGTATTGGGTGTGGTTATCAGTCCAGGGAGTCCAGTGTTGGTGCGGCGGTCGACGTATCCGTACACTAGGACCCTGACTTTTGATTTCTAACTTAATGCACGAAAACATTGATTGCATGTGTGTTTCAAGTTTTCATTGTGATTACTTTGTGTCAGCTCACCATATATACTGTTCTGACCATGGCACACCTGTCTCCTTTTAGGATGGACCCATGATGGCAGCCAGCTAGGGTTCCAAGCGTTGTGCGGGATGACAGCCCACCGAGCGACGAGGCCTCGGTACAGGGCCATTTGATAGTAGAGGCACCGGAAGTACCTCTACCCGCCGAGCCACCGATGCTACCAGCCCCAGCTGCTGATGATGCACAACGCCTTAGTGAACTGCATGAGTTTCAGCGTCAGCGACCGCCTAGGTTCCGCAGGGAGACGGACCCTCAGGCAGCCGAGGATTGGCTGGAGGCGGTTGATCGAGTGTTCAGGTTAGTGGGGACACGAACTGACCTCATGGTGATCCTCGCAGCGAGCCTCCTGCACGCGGCAGTAGGCATATGGTTGAGCATGATGCTCCAGGTGCACAACGAGGCATCTCTCCTCTGGACGAACTTTGAGAGCCTCTTCTGTTCAGAGTTTGTTCCAGCCACCCTCCGTGCAGTGCGCATCCAGAAGCTTCTGCAGCTGCGGCAGGGCAGCATGACAGTTTCCCAGTACTCGGAGAGGTTTACCGACCTCTCATGATATTCGACAGACATGGTATGAGACCAATTCTTCGGGGCCCATACCTTCGAGGAGGGACTGAGGCATGAGATCAGGGCATCGCTGATCTCCCTCAGCATTCCGACGCAGGTAGGAGTATTGGAGCGAGCCCTTCTCATTGATAGATTTCTTGATGAGCCTACACCAGCAGCAAGACCTACCGCAGGGAGGCACATAGAGGAGTCTTCTGCAGCCGGCAGTAGACAGATGTTGCAGAGGTCCAAGCGGACCAGGCCATCGAGTGGACGACCACAGGATACTGGCTTGAAGGTGTGGGGCACACGTAGCAGAGTCAGTCTTACGAGTGGAAGACAATGCTATGCATGCGGAGGGCATGGCCACTTGGCTCATGACTGCCCGACCCACCATGCCGAGGAGCACCAGAAGGTTGAGGAACCACCCAGGAAGAGGCAGAGGATCGACCGTGGTGGTCCGCAGGGAGCAGGTGGACGAGGCCGAGGAGCTGGTCGAGCGGCAGGTGGTGGATGACGTTTTGAGGCTCTACCACCACCACCACCAGGAGGTCCACCCCAACCACAGGGGAGAGCACAACTTCAGGAAGTTGAATCTTACGATCATGGAGCTCCAGAAGCGGGGTGGAAAAGTGCGAGACTAGCTCCAGCCATGGAGGCCTTTTCCCATAATGCCTCTACCTTCATTGTTGGTATTGCCTTGTGTCCTTGGACTTTGAGTCGCAGTAATAAAAGACACTTGAAAAAGTGATGTTTTCTTTCTTGTCTTTTGTATGTTAATACTAAGTGGTTCTGGTTAACAACTGTTGAATTGACCCTCACATATGAGATTCCTACTGAAGGAGACCCAGTGACCACTCACTGATGCCGACAGTGTGACTCAACCCATGGAGGAGAGAGTAATGGTTGGAACTCTTGGTAGCAACGTCGAGGCCTTACGATGTCATCAATGGCATGAATTTACTGATCATGACTGGATTGACTGTATTAGGAAAGGAACGTGGTTCATCCAGGGGATGAGACCAGATTTCTCTTTTCGGCAAGGGAGAAATCTATGCAGCTTTGCAGAACATTAAGGAAGAAGGGGCAACCCTTCGTGTGGTCAGAGAGAAGTCAGCAAAGCTTCCAGGTACTGAGAAAGAGATTGACCAGCGCACCTATCTTGATGCTACCGAAGGAGGGAGTGGGGTACGTAGTCTACTGCGATGCATCAGGGATCAGACTCAGATGTGTCCTGATGCAGGAGCGGGCAATGATCACCTTTGGATCACGTTAGTTGAGGCAGCATGAGCAGAACTACGCTACCCATGACCTGGAGTTAGCAGCAGCGGTCTTCGCTCTAAAGATGTGGCGACACTATCTGCTGGGCGAGCTCTTTACAGTATATTCCTGTAGCAGAGTTCGTTTCTCGATGCCTCACCTGCCAGCAGGTGAAGGCAGAGCACCAGGTACCAGCAGGCTTGGTACAACCCTTGGAGGTCCCGGAGTGGAAGTGGGATGGGATATCTATGGACTCCGTGACTGGACTTCCACGCACTTCTGGAGGTCACGACTCCATTTGGGTGATTTTCGACCGACTCACCAAGTCAGCTCACTTCTTACCCATTAAAGAGTAGGGCTCAGTGGAGAGCTTGGGACACCTCTACGTTTAGGAGATTTTACGGCTTCATGGTGTGCCATCATCTATCATCTCCGATCGAGATGCTCGCTTTACTTCCCGGCTTTGGAAGGGGTTGCAGGTGGAATTCGAGACGCAGTTACGTCTGAGCACTACCTTTCACCCTCAGACAGATGGTCAGACGGAGAAGAACATTCAGACTCTCGAGGACATGCTCCGTGCATGTGTCCTCGACTTTGGTCGCAGCTGGGAGGACCACCTACGCTTGGTGGAGTTCGCGTAAAACAAAAGCTACCACTCCACCATCGGGATGGCACCATACAAGGAGTTGTACGACCGACCATGTAGATCACCGCTGTACTGGACAGACCCTGGGGAGTCAGCACTTGTGGTACTAGAGATGGTCCAGGCCACGATGGAGATGGTCCAGGTCATCCAGGAGCGGATGAGGACAACTCAGAGCCGGCAGAAGTCTTATGCTGATAGGAGGCGGAGGCCACTGGAGTTCGAGGATGGCGACCACGTCTTCTTTCGGTCTCACCTTAACGTGGTTTACAGAGATTTAGACAAGGCATCAAGTTGTCTCCATGCTTCATCGGACCATTCCAGGTCCTCAGCAGGATTGGCGAGGTGGCTTATTGCCGGGCTCTTCCACCTCAGTTGCATCGGGTGCACGACGTCATTCACGTATCCCGGCTGAGGAGAAACATGCACGACCCGGCGAATATCATTGACCACGAGAGCTGGACATTGATGATGGGGAAACTTTTGCGGAGGTCCCGGTGGAGATTGGGGATCGACATGAGTAGGTCCTATGTGGAAGGTCGATTCCTCTAGTGCACATCAGATGGAAGCACATGAACTTTCAGGAGAGCACTTGGGAACGGGAGGCTCAGATGCGTGCTCAGTATCCACATTTGTTTCCCTAGTTTATGATGTATCTTTAAGGGGACGTAAATCCCTGAGGTGGGAGTAATGTAAAGACCCATAAAATTCAAGAAATTTTTTTTATTAATTTTCTTTTGGATTTTAAAAGAACGCAGTTTCTGACAGCACCTGATTCCGAGGCCCGGTGTGCCGAGAATCATTTTCTGAAGTTTAGCTCGGGTACGTTCAGTGAACGAACGAGCGGGTTTTTTCTAACTTTTGAACAGGTGCTCCGAATCGAATTCTGAGGGCACCGATTGAATCGCAACACCGATAATTACGTAGAAACACCTTTTCCGGAGTTGCGTTTTCTCGGGTGTTGTTTTTAAATTTTTTGGTTAAGTAAAGGAATAAAATAAAAATGGTGCGACCAATTTTTATTTTACTTAAAGTTGTTTAACCTAAGCTAAGTGATTGAAGTGGGACCCACAATATCCTACCCACTAGGTAGGATATTTTTGAGTTGGGGCCCACACGAGCCCGACTGTTTCTTTCAACTTCCTAAACCTTCTTTTAATTAAGGCAACACACCTGCACCCCTATTAAGTGGAAGTCAACCCTTGCGTTTTTCTATTTATGAAACATCTCTATTAATTTGGGCGGTTTAAACATTGCAATTAATTCATTTAATTGATTAATTCATTTTTTAATTTCAAAAATCATGGATTGAGATATAAAAAAATACAAACTCTTATTTTGTTAGAGTTGTTGGGTTGTGAGAGGCTTGGGATAATTTTCTTGAAGTCTTGAAGTTCTTCCTCCTCGATGAAGAATGTGAAGAACGCTGACCTCCGACGACGGACGACGGTGAGATACGCCTTCCCCAGAGATCGACGAACCGATGTGCATCACCTCGTTCTTTCTTTCCGCGTCAAAGTAAGGGAGACACCATTCCTCCGCGACGCGACGATCCACCTTCTTCCGCGAAGATCAATTCCGCAACGTCCCATTCCACGACAACCTCGTTCGACGACTATGCTCGAGGTATGGGGATTATTATTTCATTTGTTCCTGATTTCTTTCATCATTGAATTATCGTCTAATTTGATCCACCTGATATCGCAATAACGGGAGGAGGTCGGACCACACGAACACGGCTGACCCTCCTCCCCCTTTTTGGTTTGATTTTGTTGTGGCACGTGTAAGGTGGCGCAGTTCCGAAGCATTGTGCGAGAAATGTTAATGGAAGGGCGGAGAAGCGCGACGCCGTCATGCCGCACCGTTGAAGACGAACTATACCGTGGAGCCATCGTGCCACTCTGGAGAACCACAAAGGCACCGCGGCCGGAGCAAGGCCGCAGCGGAGGGCCGCGGCGCCATCGCGCCGCGCCGGACGGATCAAAGCTGCGTTGGAGAAGGGAACGACGGCCAGTTTTTGGCCGCTGGCGTCGGAGCAGGCGGTTAGTTACCTATCGATCCTTTGTGGGTCCGATCCTATGTGGGTCCGATCCTATGTGGGTAATTGCAGGGGTTAGTTACCTATCGATCCTTTGTGGGTCATTGCGGGGGTCAGTACCTATCAATCCTTTGTGGGTCCGACAGCTTAGATGAATCAGTGGCAACATCTGATCATCTCTATCGTCTTACTAAGAAGTATACCTGTGTGAGAGGAATCTTGACTTTAAATCCTTATCTTCGATAAGATTGACTTGATATCCTGTATGGATTACGTTATGATTTCCTGTGTGGATTACGTTATGATTTCCTGTGTGGATCGGGTTGTGATTTCTTGTGTAGACTAGGTTGTACTTGAGCTCGGATGTTGGAGCCGAACGAGAATTGATTACTTAGGTATATGTTTGGGCATATACCTAAGTAGTGTCGGATGTTACTTCGTGATTGTATCTTTACTTTGTGTATTATCCTTTGTGGACTCTGGGAGATCGTCGGGGGTCTCGGGGTCCCTACTGAGTAGCTTATACTCACCCCTGCACGGGCTATGCCCGCACTACGTTGCGTTGGTTGCAGATGATGGACAACGCTGATCGTGGTTGAGGCACAAGGAGTAGGTCAGTACCTGGAGGTGGACCACTGGGTGGGGCGTACTCGGAGCGGATGACTGGACCCGAGGATATGTGGAGACTATCTGTGCCCACCCTTCAGGTGGGACTTCCAGTGGACAGCTCGAGGCTACAGATTTACTTTTCCATTGTTGTACTCCATTTTTCAGTTGTACTTTACTTTCTGTTTGGGTTTGTATTCTGGACCAGTTTCTTTTCCGCACTTACTATTGTCCCCAGTTTTTACTTAGTGTTTACTTTTGTTTGCTTGCTCTGTGGTGTTTGTTTACTTTACAAGGCAATGCCTTCCCTTTTTACCGAGAATTACGCCTTGGTGCTAGTCGTCAGCCCCTGGCCTATGGAAGGTGGGCTTGGGGTAGTCATGGCACGGGTCCCGAGGACAGGTCGTGACACGCATGGTTTGAAAAAATGTGTGAAAACTATGTATAAACACTATCCAAAGGAGACACCCCACATGACATGGTTACATGGTTTCCAAACAGTGTGCCAACAGTGCAAAATACCACTGCACAATAAAGTGAATGGTTTGATGTTCTGGAAGCTAGAACTAACGAATAGAGACAAATTACTCTAGCATGCACTCATTTCAATATGGGTAACCTCCATGGATAACTAGAGATACTATATTGAAAACTTTATCTGCTATAGAAACCAACTCGACTAAAAATGCTTCATCTACCATCTTCTCAATACAAAGGTCTTTAGAAGAGAGGACCCACTACGTATTCTCTGGACAAAGACCCCCAAGGAAAAGAGAAATATTCATCAGATCCTATGAAGCCACCTATAGAGAAAAGAAAACTATCTCCTTGAAGTGTTCAAGATAGGCCTCCACGTTTTACTGTCCTTGTTGAATAAACATGAGTTCTTTCCTTTAATTCACCTTCACCTCATCAGGTATAAACCTTTGGATGAAAAAAGTATTAAAAAACTCCCAAATTATCCCACCTTTCATCAATGGATAGCTAAAAAACTTCCATTCATACAAAGATGGATCCTCAAAAAACCCCATAACAACATGAACTCTAACATCTATAGGAGTTCTGAACAACCTGAAGACATGATCTACTTACTCAAGCCACTCAACTACCACTAACAGACCTTGATCACCATGAAGAATAGAAAAATATATATGAGAATCAATAACTAGGCATTACCCCTTATAATTTTTGGAAATATTTTAGGGTGTAATTTTCTTAAAAACATAGAAAACATGAACCGAAACCAAAAACAAACCCAAGCATAATCAAAAGCGACACCTTGATCCAAAAGCAACTAGTTCAAAATCCAAAAAAAAATAAAATGAAACAAAAAAAATCCCATTAAAATACAACTATTTACATTTAAAATTTAAGGAAACCTCATTTCAAATCTACTTCCCCAAACCAAAAACCACTTTTCACAAAAAAAAACCCCACATTATAAAAAAAACCCAATTCTGTAAATCACTTCATCATCCAAAACCATTTTAGAAAACCCAAATTAGCCCTTAAATCACAAACACTCACCCATGTCATTTAATGAACCATCACATGTGCATCTATCCAATTCCATCCATGAATACCAACACACACTTATCATATATACCGAAACACATGAAAATGTACAGAAGTAACACCATGTTTTTCACCAAGACCCTTCCTAGAAAATCCAAATATTCAACAAATTTTCAAACCAAAGAGCATTAAATTTAAAACCAATTTTCCAATTTAATACTATTCGGAAGAAACATCTTTTTCTATCTCAAAATCCATTTAAATTTTCAAAATTAAATTACACCAAATAGAATGAAAATGAGACACAACTTAAAACAAAATAGTGGAATGAGGAACTAGTGCCTATGCCTAACTCAGTGACCTGGTAGTGAGCCATGATCCAGATAAGAATTGACATTAAGAGGACCATGAACTATTCACTTGGACTTCACATGGGTCACTAAACCATGTGAAATAAAGAAATAACAACAAATCACCTCCATTTTCATCCCTCAATCCGAATAGACCAAAAAAAAGATAAGAATTCAATTACAAGACTACCCCTGGTAAATCATGTCTCATCATGAGTGGTGGTGATCATGAACCACCCCATAAACTACCTCCTGATCCCTATAAATCCTATTTTTAACTACTTGACACCCCAAATAACAGATAAACTGAACTAATAACTTTTTTTCATGAACCAAGTTGGGATTCTATCCAATACGACATCCGAACCAGTCCACAGCATGGCCCAAGGGCATTACCAATCCACACGGGTAGGAAACTAGTGTCGGGCATCAAACATAAACCAAGTGGGAAAGGTTTCAGACTAATAAGCATGAAAAAAATAAAATCTAGACAAGTAGCTAACCAATAACTAAATCTCAAATAAGTACACAAACTAAATCAGTTACCAAATAAAACTGAACAAGACAGAAACCAAATAAAAACTGAAAAGAAAACTAAAATAGAGCTATGCTACCATGATATTCATGAGAAATCAATGTCACCACTATCCTCAAGACCAAACTGCTCTAGGATCCATCTTGAACATGAAAATGTGAATGAGGATCAGAACCTACAAAACAGATCATTTCTACCTACACCAAAGGGTACAAGTAGCATGTGAGATTCCTAGTTCAATAAGAAATCACCAAATAATCCACATGTTTACATTCCCAAAGAAAATTCATTAACAATAGTTTTAAATACAATTATTAAAATAGGTTTCTTTAAATAAACCAAACAACTTCCCCTTTTCCAAAATAGTACATGCCATAATTTCATTAGTTCAAAACAGGTTAACATTTTGGAAACCCAAACCTAAACCAAGTTCCATGAAAATCAAATACCAGGCTATAATTAAAATAAATAGGCATTGAAAGATGAAAACTAAATGCAATATAAAGTAAACAAGAAGATATAAACAATAACCATGGGAGATCCTAAACATCCCTAGAGAGACCTTGGACGTACTCAGTCTGGAAACACCTATCGATGTATGGTGAAGCCCCTAATTCTATAACCAACTAGCCGCCCTCAAATAGCCAATCTAGTGGAACATCCTACCTAGCATGTCTACATTACAAGGGGTACCAAACTATCTAATTAGGTTTGACCAGAAACCGTCACTTGATCCTCTAAAATACTCCCATAAACCTATGGTAAATATATGCAAACTGTTTTAGTAGGGGGCCCTCGTACGTGTGACTCACTTTACCTACTATCACCGCACTTTCCTACCAAAAAACGAACACCCTATATGATAATACATAAATGGAAATCCCTCATATAGAGTTTCACTCACTATATATATATATAAATACATAAATATACATCACATTATAAGAGGTTCCAACTAGGTCATTACAAAATAAAAACTTTTATCCCTTTCATTAAAACATGGAAATTTCCAAATGGGCCTTTAAATTTACATAATAACATGTATTTTCAAAAAACATTTAAAAAACAACAGCAAAAAACAATTTTATGTTTGAAATGACAAATGAGACCTTAAGACAATCATTTACTAAAACTTATTCCATGTTCCAAATGGACTTAACCTTAAAGATTCCATTTGAAACAAAATTTTGAAATTACACAGGGGAACTGAAACCAATTGAGAAACCATGGTTCAAGGAAAACATTACTTCAGGGTTCTATCTTTATTTGAGTGCACATCCATTTGTGCACTGGGTGCACCCATGGATATGCTGTCATCTAATTACACCCTCTAAATTTACATGAAAGCACCCCTAAATCATTTTGAAAAACATAACTTTCTTTTTAAAGCATACCGAATCATTCCACAAAAGTGCTAGAGCATAAACTACCTTATTTTTAAACTGTGTAAACACTTCAAAAACATTCCACTATGGACATCAAACCAAAAAATGAATCCAAATTTCAAATTAACCCAAATTCATAAATTAAAACTATGTTACCAAAACATTTTAATGGACAAATATCACCACAAGGATTTATTTCATCTTAAGAAAACAATAGCCCTTTAATCAAACAATTTAAGAGGACCAACATATATACGTAATTGAAAAATAACTCTAAAAACTAATGTTAAAAATTTATATGAATTTCAAAACACCAAAATAAGTTAAAAAGGAACCATAGGGATGAGAATCAGGTTTATTAATTTGTAAAAATTCTTAATCATTGAAAGAATGTTCCAAAAAGGGAAACCATGGAGACACCTACCTCAATGGGGTGAAAATGAAATAGAAATTCAATGGGAGGAAGAAAAAGGCCTCACAGAACAACCACACACCCTAGATCCAAAAGAAAACCGAGATACACATAAACCTTAACATATAGGGTTCATCCAAGAGATAAAACCCACAAGGAAAACCCTATAAATTAAAAGAAAATGGAGATTGAAGGGGAAAATCAACTAAAAAATAAAGGAAATATCCTTAGGAACCATCAAGGACCTTCAATGGAGGAATGAGAGAAATGAAGTAGGGTTTGGGAGGAGCCCCTGGTGCACCTAGGTAAGAAGAGGGAGGAGAAATCTGATTTTGGGTTAAAAAATGGAGGGGAAATTTTCTAATTTTTAAATTTTAAGAAACCAGGGAGATCGTACGGTTAGTCCCCATGGGTTGTCAAACCGTGTGACAACATCCATCCATTTGAGAAACCCCACATGTCTTGAACACACAATTTACAAACCATGCACCAACGATGCCAAAATCCACTACCCAAAATCAACTAAGCCTGCATGGTTACCTAGGCAAGGCACACAGAATCTACTAATCATGCAGAAACCGTGCACAGACCAAAATTCAGTCGAAAAATTTAAAAAAAAATTAATCATGGGATCAACTAGAACCTCAACCAAAAAGACTCAAGGAAAATAAAATAATAAAATATAGGAGTATCCATGGTTAGGGTGTGACATGTCTGGAATCTCCATAAGAAGTATGTGTTGGAAGTTTGAATAGATTGATATATAGATTGGGATCATAACCAAGTCCATGTGGTACATAAATAACCCAATCTAGATAAACATAATAATTAGTGTATTAAAACCCGCATAGTGTTGGTAAAAATGATACCATAAACCCCAACTATAGAAATTATGATGATTGAGGATCTCACTCCGAACCACGTGGATGAATTCCAAACTCAATCCAAGACTGATGCTCTTCAAAGGGGGTCACTAAACTATGCATTGGATGCAACTTCATAATAAACCCTTAGTTAATGGAGAAAGAAAACATACCACAATGAAACTAATCCAAGATAAAGAGGAAAATGGCTCCATGACATCTTTGAAGGAGTACAGAATGTTAATAGGAATTACACGATGTGTTCCTTCAACACTGGGGTCTACCAATGTATCATGGCCCGTTCCCATTTCCATTTCCAAGTACATATAGTGTCCACACCCATGTACTCCTGAACATGTTTTTTTATCGATGGTCGTGTCTGTTCACAATTTCCTATATCCATATCCATGTACTTCCCTAGGTAGACACTGAGCTTATAGGTAAGGGCCACACACCATGTGATAGGGGTCACACGACGTATGGAAAGGGTCACACACTATGTGATACTTAACTCAATATTAAACCCTATAATCATAGTTAGAGAACTATAAATAACATGTTTTCAGGCATTACATGCTATGTAGTTTTAAATATCATAGGTCAATTGAGCTTGATCTTCATCTAAAATCTAATTTCGGACTATCCTGATTGCTCAGAAATCACCCTGTAGATCTACCATCATCGCAATACCTAATCATGGAAATGAATATCCTTGATACAGTAATGATCCATCATCAACATGATCGTATATTAATCTCATCTTTTATCTGAGCTCAGATATGTGATATCAATATGTTTCACCAAGAAACATGTGTACAATAATTGATATCTCAAGTATTCATTGAACCACTAATCAAATGAAACACCGATGTTGAATTCATGAAATAAAGTGGGAGAAAACCAAGAAAAACAAAGGAAAAATAGACTATATACATTTTCGCATGTTCCTTGATTCATTTCCATTATAATGAAGAATGGAGATCTAAAAAAATAAACAAATCTTTCCAATTCCCCAGAAATAAATCCCCACCCAAATACAATTGATTCACCAATCAATTCGTTGGCATATTGATTCATGTTGATTAAAGGAATAAAAAACAAGGATAAATCCATATAAAACATATTTCCTACTTCAATATAAATAAATCACTGATGTATAAAAAATCTTCATTGATGTTATTGGAAAGATCCAAAAACTACATTGTTGTAAAGGATCATTGACACATCGTCATCGTTCTCCAAGGAAATCTCCAATATACTCTTTTAATTCTAAGGGTTACGGGAGAAACCATGAGAATTGTTCATAAATGGGTTTAAATTTGAGAAGTAAATTAGGGAATTGTGTCACTTATTAAAATAAATAAATAAATACATTTATTTTATTAATCAACACGTAATTTCACTTGATAAGGTTTCTGTCACACCTAGGGTAAAGCCCACTCTCTCAGATCAATGGTGGCCTCATATTTCTAATCCAATTATGTATTTAATTCTTTTCCCACTCTTTTAGGAAAATAGTAAATGCATGATATTTAAAATATTCAACATATTTTAGATATTAATTCTATGCTCAAAGGGCCTCAGAATATTACATCATTTCCGTGCCTAGATCCAAAAATAATGTGTACAATATTTAGAATCAATAAATGAAAAAATAGGTGTAATTAAAATAATTTTTTACTTAAAGGTTGTTAAGAATGAATATAGGAATAAACCATGAGTCAAGAAAGATTGAATGAGATGAAATAATTATGGATTTAATATGCATTCGATGTATATTAAATTTTTGAAACTTATAGGGCATGACTTATAATTTAGATATAAATTTTTTATTTGGAAATTATAAGTGTGATTTATAAAGAGTTTATAAATAAAATCTAAGGAAAAATAGTAAATTATTTTCTTTTTAAAATTTAGAAATTTTGATAATTATTAATATGAACTATTCAAATTAAAGATGTTATTTGATGATATTATTTAAAACACATAAAAATAAAGTTTTATGGTTTATATAATGATATATTAAATAATAATTAATTTAAAACATTTGGATTATGTAAATTTTTTACATAATAGTAATTGAAATATAAAATGTTTATATTTCAAGTAATTTAATATATTTAAAGTAGAAGTCATATAATGAATAATATAAAGGAGTTTATATTTAGAAATAAATATGAAGTTTTTATATTTATAGAAATATTAAATGTCTATAAGGTTAGATAAATTATATTTTTTTAACTATATTTATGAATTGTTCATATTTTTTAGATTTTTAAATATGTTAATTTTTCATTTATTTAAAATTTTCAACATTATTTATTAATAGATATGAATTCATTATATTATAAATATGTTTATACTTTAGTGTAATGTTGTTAAACTAATTTAAAGTTTTCCTACATGCATCTAAGGTGTTATATGCTTGGTATGATTATGGATTTAGGTTTATTTTACCTTGACATTGAATTGTATTAATATATGAGCTAGAAATAATTAGTTAATTATAATTCATATATATAATGTGTTATAATTATGATAGAATTAAAATATATCTTAAGTAATTAGTCCTTAGATAGAGGGACTTTGGGCCAAAAATCCTACTAGCTTGGATGCTTATGCTTTGTTCTAGAAAGGTTTAGGTTGGCAATCTATGGCTCTAGGAATACTCTAGTATAGATAATTAATTTTATATAATTATAATCCATTAAATGAAATAATTTTAGATACAAAATGCATGGGATTAATTTATATATGTATTAAATTAAAAGGATTTTAATTTGGGTTAGTAACAAAATCTATGAGTTGTGTAAACAGTTACTCATCAATATAGTTTGTGTATATTGGATTGGGGAAGGAATATGATTCTAAAAAAATTACTAGAATAATTCATATATATAAATGGAATAACGTGTGATAATATGAAGAGATTAAAATAAATTTAAATACTAGGAATGAGATTCCTTATGAAGTGGAAATTATCAATACCTCGATAATCCCTATAATAGTTTTTTGGAAATATGTTTTAAGACTACTGATTGAAAATAAAAGGCATTCTTCAAAACCTCAATAATACAACTCGGTTGGTCATGCCAAATATGGGTACCCATGGATTATATTTCGTAATAAAAGAATGTAATGGGTGACCCCACTAGGATTAAGTTCATGTTCTTGGAATTTTCATTGGGTTACACTAGTCGGGAGACTTCATAGGATTAGTTTAATAGAATAATAGGGTTGATGTTATCCATTTAATGGATTGTTTAAAGTGTAAACTACTCAATTATCCAAGAGTCATATATGATATTATTTTGATAATTCCATACTTAAATAACATTTATTGATATAAACACAAAAGTAGAGTCATTTCTTACTGAAATATAGATCTTTCCCCACTAATTGGTATAATGAGTTTAAAAAAGGTCATCATTTTAGTGGGAGAAAATTTTATAAAATTCAAAGCTAAATAAATTCAAAACGTGATGCTCATTAGAAAAATGATTGTATTATAGGCGGATAAAAGAATCTTAATTAAATTTTACTTTTATATTAACCCTAAAAATGATAAGTTTAATGAAAGAATCTTTGATGAATGATAACATAAGAAAAAATTCTTGAATAAGAAATTATATGTGTTAGAGTAACTCATTCAACAGTAACCAAACTATTGAAGTTACTAAAACATTAATCTAGATTTTTATGAAATCCTAAAATGATTCACTTGAGGTTTCAAAGGATTTATATGTAAATTAACTATGAAAATTTCATCTCTACTCATATAATAATTGTGACTGAGTATTCTAATGACTTCATGAGACTGAAGATATAGTTAAGGATATATCAAGTAATAGAATTAATTATTTTTTCATTAATATAAATGTTATCATAAAGAAATTGAGTTTAAAAAACATTTACTCAATATTTTAAAAGTTTTGAGAATAAATGAACGAGGAATGTTATGTCTAGGTTCGATTTTTGTCTTGAAAAAACAAGTGGGTATAAGTTCAAAAAAGAAAAATAAAAGTATGTTATAAATAGAAGACTATTTTTTATAGTATCTATTAAAAGTTAATAAATACTAAAGGGTTAATTAGGAAGGAGTATTAAAGATTCCATAGGATGTATTTTTCTAAAGTATATGAAATCGTTGAGAAAATATATGGAATTTCCATGTTAGATATTAGTGATATAGAAAATTATTATTTAACATTGAAGGGCTTATGATACTAGTTGAATGCTTTAACAATTTTGAGAGTATATAGGAGTCCATAATATTTGGATGAACTAATAAATATTGTATTTTACATTTATATGTTGATGAAAAGAGTTTATTTGTTATAACTCTATTTATAATTTTAATACATACATGACTTATTTTTAGTGATATGATGAGGATTACAACGAAATTATGATAATCAAATATAATAATATATAATGTCTTTTTAAAAGTGAAAATATCTTTATAAAATTAATGAAAAGTTAAAACATAATATTTAAGTAACTAGTTTTTTAATTTTATTATTAAAAAAATTATTGTATAGAAGGTTAATTTTAAAATAATATAAGACTTATATTATAGCATCCCGTCTTTTTATAACATAACTTTCATTTCATTACACGGAACTGAGGATCGTTAAGGTTTAGTGTCTTGGAAACAAGGATCATAATACATAAAAAAAACATAAAACATTCTTCTTAAACACTTGAAAGGCTTCTCCTTTAGTTCAACCTATGTTCATTATGCATCTCATAACCTGGGGACATACATCAAAAGAAAGGGTGAGCAGAAGGCCCAGTAAGGGAAACAAGAGAAACATTTTACAAGTGAACTTGAGATACTTCAATAAGGACATGAAAAGAACTTTAAGGCATGAGAAAGAAATCATGAGATACATCATAATAAAAATAACATTTTTCATAACTTGAAGATGTGGCTGCAACATTTAATATTGACAATCGTTTCATTTCACCAAGGTTCATCCCCAAGGTGTCGTTAAAATTTACCAAGGTTATTCACCAAGGCGTCGTTAAAATGGCCATCTCTAGAGATTAAGTCTTTACCCAATGCATTGGAGCGCTATCAGGGCGCACCCTTAAATTTGCCTTTATTATCATGTGAGACACATATATCATCATCAAACATTTCATAAATAACCCATATAGCATAAAATAAATGGGTTTCATTTCATAATCATAACGTTTTAAAAACTTCTTTAAAGACATGATCTTTACGTTACTTTAAACCCACAAAAAGGGAAAGCGGATATCATGTATGTAAATCCCAGAATTTAAAATAGAACATTTTTATATATATGTGAATACCCCTGTAGAAATAGGAGCTTTTAGTATTCACCTTATAACATAAAATAATTTTGAGAAAAGAGAGGCATTTTGAGACGAAAATTCTGCAGCATAACGGCTATGTTACAAGGTTTTAGAAAACTTTGAAAAGAGAGGGAACATGGGTTGAATCAATCATAATTGACCCATAAAACAGTAGAGGGACAGAATAAGAAGGATATATGGACATGGTTATGAAATTTCAAGGACATACCATTTGAAATGAAAAACATGGAAGGAAGACAAAAATTTGATTTTTCTTATGAAAATTCGGCAGCCCAACGGCGTCACTTAAACTTCAACAAAAATGAATTGAACAAATCAAATAGGGTCTCTCATCATATGATCATAAGAGATCAGTATGATAGATATAGAGATCATACCCCAACATAATAAAAAGGGACTTGAAATATTTGACATGAAAATCGAACTTGAAAAATGAGAAGGGTGAAAGAATCACTTAAACATTCGGCAGCCTAACGGCGTCACTTAAACTTTCATAAAACGAAATGATGAGAGTAAGAGGGGATATCTCATAATATAAAAATGAAAGGGGAAGTAAGAGGAATATAAAAGAACATCCTCTCACATAATAACATGGATCATAAAAGGAATGGCATAAAAGAGATTACATGAAAGGAAGGAGAGGGGTCGGATCCCTTACCTTAAAACGTGACTCTTGAAACTCAAAGGATTGGACCTTGAGGGCTTGGGTGCACCTTGGGAGGACTCCTTGGAAGGTAAGAAGACCAGAACTTCGTTGGGGGAGAGTTGGGAGTGAAAACCAAAGGAGGAAAGGGTGGGTATTTATAGGGAAAGTGAGGGGACAAGGCATTAATGGCCAAGGGACACCTAACATGTGCTTTTCTCAAACTCATGTGCTCTCCCTTGGCATTTATCATGGAGTTAGGCCGCATGGGGCCCCCAAAACAATAATTCATCACCCTTGGCCGGCCAAACCTCAAAAGATCTCATGACATCATCATGACACTGTTATGATGTCATTAAACATACTGAAACCCTAAAACTGTAATTTTACTATTCACTGAAAATTCAACTTTCTCAGAATAATCCCAAAATTTCACATTATCCAAATATCAATGCTATGATTTCAAAAATGAACTCCATTTTATAAAAATAATTTTCTAAATATTTTTAATTATATTTTTAAATAAATACACTATTCACCGAAAATTCATTTTTTTCAGAAAAATCCACAAAAATTACCATAACATAATATCGATGCTCTGAGTTAAAAAATAAATTCATTTTTATAAAAATAATTTTCTAATTATTTTTAATTAAATTTTTAATTAAAAAACACTATTCATCCGAAAAAACTAATACTTGAATAATAATTTATGAAACCGTTATTTAACTATTTTATTGAATCACATTACTTAATCAAGGTGCCTAGATTATTTTAAAACTTTCTTTAAGTGAGATTACTAATCCATTTGGTCACATTACTAATCCTAAGTGTAAAATCACTATTCATAATTTACTATTCCTCAAAAATTAAGTTGATCTTATTAGACTCCAAATTCCTTACTAAACACTTTTGTAGAAGACCATTTTTTGAAAATCATTACACATCATTAGTTATTTAGGGTTTACATAAATATTTCGAAATATCCCTTTTTCAAAATTCATCAATAAAATACATTCTAAAATTATCTAGACATTTGAAATTTCACAAACATCACTAAAGGAAGAAGTCTCAATTTATTCACCCGAAAGAATTACACAAGGAAGCTAGGGTCTCGTCACATAGCCCCTTATAACACTGGCATACGACCGAAGTGTAAGGTGTACTATGGTGAGAGAATCTGAGGGAGGCTCAGATAACATTGCCCTAGTAGTAATCTCTACTAACTTGAACTTCTCCCGTAGACGTTTCCGTTCAAGCTTGACACGCTGGAGTTCGGCTTGGGCTTGGTCCAAAGCGAAGCCCACAGATGCTACCTCCTTCCCAAGCTCTGATAAGTGGGCTTCATAAGGGTTGAGTCTACTGGATGAAGCCATCGACTCCTCTTTCTGCATTAACCATTAACATCTTATTAAATCAATAAGAGTAAGTTAATATACTACTCAAAAAGATGGGGTCGTTACATTCTTCCCCCCTTAAGAAATTTCATCCCCTAAATTTATACTTGAGGCCTAGTTGAAAAGGTGAGGGTACTTTTGCTTCATCGTTTCCTCAGGCTCCCAAGTCGCTTCTTCATACTTATGATTCCTCCACAACACTTTCACAAGGTGGGTAGTCTTGTTTCGTAGGACCTTGTCTCTATGGTCCAAGATCTCCACTGGCTGCTCCTCATAAGAGAGGTCATTTTCCAGTTGTACCACCTCTGGGTTCAGTACATGCGAAGGGTCGGGTATGTACTTCCTCAAGAGAGATACATGGAAGACATCATGAACTTGAGCTAGGTTCGGTGGAAGTGCTAGACGACAGGCCACTACTCCTATGCGATCAAGGATTTCATAGGGGCCAATGTACCTAGGGCTGAGCTTCCCTTTCTTCCCAAACCGCATGACTCTCTTCCATGGAGAAATTCGAAGGAAGACTTTGTCACCAACACTAAACTCCAAGTCCCTTCGACGATTGTCAGCATAGCTCTTCTGCCGACTCTGAGCAGCCTTTATGTGTTGTTGGATGGCATGAACCTGTTCCGTCATCTCTTGCACGAGATCAGGCCCATGAAGCTTCCTCTCACCAGTTTCATCCCAACAAGTAGGAGTTCTACACCTCTTTCCATATAGAGCTTCATAGGGTGCCATCTGAATACTCGAATGGAAGCTGTTGTTATAGGAGAACTCAACTAATGGGAGGTGTTGATCCCATCCACCTTTAAATTCCATTGAGCATAATCTCAACATGTCTTCGAGTGTCTGAATAGTCCTTTTAGATTGGCCATCAGTTTGAGGATGATAGGCCGTACTAAAATTCAATTCAGTATTCAGAGCATGTTGAAGACTTCTCCAGAATTTTGATGTGAATCTTGGGTCACGATCAGATACGATGGATAGTGGTACCCCATGCATCCTTACCACTTCCTTCACGTATATCTTGGCAAGATGATCCAGAGAGAAATCTTCCCGAATAGAGATAAAATGGGCTGTCTTGGTGAGACGGTCCACAATAACCCATATCGCATTGTTTCCTTTGGATGTTTTTGGGAGACCAGTTACAAAGTCCATAGTGATATTATCCCACTTTCATACTGGTATGGGTAGTGGTTGTAATACCCCCTTAGGAAGTTGTCTTTCTTCCTTTACTTGCTGACACACCAGGCACCTTGTAGTGTAATCAGCAATCTCCCTCTTCATGTTATCCCACCAATAATGATCACGAAGGTCTCTATACATCTTAGTGCTTCTCGGGTGTATAGAGAATGTAGAGCTATGAGCTTAATCCATCAATTCTTTCTTTATCTCTGGAATAGATGGAACACATAGTCTTGTACGAAATTTCAATACACCTACTTGATCAATATTGAAATCAGGGAACATCCCATCCTTTACAGCCTCAAACTTCTCCTGCAGCAAAGGATCTTCTTTTTGAGCCTTCTTGATCTTCTCTAGTAATGAAGGTTGATAAATCATTTGGAATAGGGTTGATGATGTCCCTTTCCTTATAATTCCCATGTCCAGTTTTACTAGATCATTAATCAAGGGATCTCCTAAGATCCTCATTGTTTCCAAAACAACAGGATCTTTCATGCTTAATGCATCTGCGACTTTGTTTGCTCTTCCCGAGTGATAATGAATTGAAAAATCATAGTCTTTAATAAGCTCCAACCATCTCCTTTGTCTCATGTTCAATTCTTTCTTTGTGAAAGTATACTTTAGACTTTGGTGGTCAGTGTATATATCACATTTCTCCCCATAAAGATAGTGCCTCCATATCTTTAGAGCAAAAACAACTGCCGCCAGCTCTAGATCATGCGTAGGATAATTCTGCTCATGAATCTTTAACTGTCGAGATGCATAAGCAATTAACTTGTCATTTTGCATGAGGATGCACCCAAGCCCTTTCAGAGATGCATCGCTAAAAATAACGAATCCTTCTCTGATAGAGGGTAGTGTTAACACAGGTGCAGTAACCAATCTCTTCTTCAACTCTTGGAAACTTTCCTCACATTCCTTTGTCCAGATGAACTTAACCCCTTTTCGAGTCAACTTGGTTAGTGGATTAGAAAGCCGTGAAAAGTTTTTCACAAACCTCCTATAATATCCTGCTAAACCAAGGAAACTACGAATCTCAGTTACTATTGTGGGTTGAGGCCACTCCTCCATAACCATTGTCTTTGCAGGGTCAACCGAGATTCCTTCATTGGTTACGATGTGCCCCAAGAAAGCCACCTGTTGTAACCAAAACTCACACTTGCTGAACTTCCCAAAGAGCCTCTCCTTCCACAGAGTTTTCAATATAACCCTTAGATGATCTTCATGCTCCTCACGAATTTTTGAATATATCAAAATATCATCAATAAAAACTACCACAAAGTTATCAAGGTAGTCCTTAAAGACTCTATTCATCAAATCCATGAAAATAGCAGGATCATTAGTCAAGCCGAAGGGCATAACAGTGAACTCATAATGCCCATATCTTGATCGGAAGGTAGTCTTTGGAATATCTTCCTTCTTCACCCTCAGTTGATGATAACCAGATCGAAGGTCAATCTTAGAGAAGAATTGAGCCCCGCGAAGTTGGTCAAATAAATCATCAATTCTTGGAAGAGGATATCTGTTCTTCACTGTGATCCCGTTCAGTTCTCTATAATCAATGCATAGCCGCATTGATCCATCCTTCTTCTTCACAAAGAGAACTGGTGCTCCCCAAGGAGACACACTCGGTCGGATAAACCCCTTATCCAACAAGTCTTGGAGTTGTTTCTTTAACTCTTCTAGCTCCACATTTTCCATTCTATACGGAGTCTTTGATATCGGTTGGGACCCAGGTACGAGTTCAATGGAGAATTCTACCTCTCTTTCTGGGGGAGGTCCAGGTAACTCCTCAGGAAATACATCCATGTATTCCTGAACAATCGGAACATCTTCTATTTGTATGCTCCCTTTTCCTTCTTCATCATCACCGATTAACTCCATAAAGAATTCTATAGGAGGTGATTCTAGATAGGGATCAGTTCGGGATATCTCTCCTTGGAAGATAAATGTAGGTCGTTCATTCAAGACTACTGATATTTCCTTACTTCTACATTTGATCTTAGCATTATACTTTGAGAGCCAGTCCATCCCTAGTATAATGTCGAATTCCATCATGGGAATGACTACTAGATTTGCAATAAGATTGTGCTCACCAAAGTAAACACTAGAGTCTCTAAATACTGTTGATGCAAGGATAATCCCACTTGGAGTCTTGACAGACAACTCTACCTCTAGCAGTTCGGGGATTGATTCTATATTCCTTGCAAACTTGGAGGAAATAAAGGAATGCGTAGAACCAGAATCAAATAATGTACTTGCTATTTTTGAGAGGACGACAAGAGTACCTGCTACCACATCGTTCGGGACTTCAACTTCAGCTGTTGTGATAGCGAAAGCACGACCTTTCTCTCTTGGCCTCTGCTGAGGTTGATGGTGATTCCCCTCCACTGCCCTCGGATTTGGACATTGGTTAGCAAAGTGCCCAAGCTGTCCACACTTGAAGCATGTGACATCGGGTAGGGCCAGAACCATCTTTCCTCTGTCGTTAGTGTTGGGAAGCTGAGGCTTCACCTAACTATGACAATTCCAAGCAATATGGCCTCCTCTTCCACACTTGTAGCACTTTCCACTTCCGTTCAAGCAGTTCCCCAGATGATTCTTCCCACATTTATTGCATGTGGTAAGTTGCATTGCTTTCCACCTCTTCCCTGATCAAAAGACATCCCTAAACTGGGCTCCAACGATCTCTTCTTTTCATTTGGCTTATGAGACCACTGTGTCTCACCAAACTCCAGCTCGACTTTCATAGCACTTTGATCTATTTTTTCATAGCTATCATAGTCCCTGTTGGCTAGATTCTTCCGCAGATGAGGTTGTAGTCCGCCAAAGAATCTATCAACCTTCCCATTAGGGTCTATGACAAAGCTTGAGGTATAACGGGAAAGCCTTGTGAAGTTCATCTCGTAGCTTCTGACAGATTCGTTCTCCTTCTGCTTCAGCTCGAGAAACTCTTTCTCGATTCTCGTTCTCATGGAACGAGGGAAATACATGTTAAGGAAAATTCCCCGAAATTCTTCCCACTCCATAGCTTCTATCTCTCCTCGTGGCTTCGTGTTTTTGATCAGTGACCACCACTGATCAGCTTCTCCCTCTAGGCGGTAAACAGCAAGGGTGACTTTTTCTTGTTCCGAACAATGAAGTACAGAAAAGATCTTTTCAATGGATCTTATCCATTGTTCCGCAACCAATGGGTCAGTAGATCCACTGAATGTTGGTGGTCGTTGACGCATGAAGGACTCAATAGAGTGTTGTTCCCTTCGTGGTGAGGTCGGCCTCTCAGCTTGATTCAAGTTATTACTCATAGCTTGAGTCAGTTGGTTCATCATTCGCATGAATGTTTCCATTCCGGCTTCCATCGGAGGGCCGTCAACACATGGTGCATTGCGGTCACCATCGGCACGGTTCCTCCTATTGCCCGCCATATTCTAAAAGAATAAAACCTTATTAAGAAACTTATTTCATTTATGAATCTTTTAACTAAGACTTCATGCTTAGACAATTACACTTTTCTATAATTCCTTCATAATGATTCATAAAAAGCTTGTGATTAACCAAACATATCCCCCGGGAGTGTCATAACCAAGAGTGCAGCAAGGCCCGTTATCGTGCACCAGTTCCCGTTCGAGTCTAGCTCAAAGCGGTGTTTTCGGGTTTTACCCCTATGTACATCTGTTCCAGAGCCGCCTCTACCTGCTCGTATCCAGACAGGGATGTATTTGTTTGATAAACCACTTACTCAATACTTACGAAAATCCCAGGAAGTTTTCCTATATTTAAACTTTTCTATAGGGTTCTTCCTAAAGTTTTTATATCCTAATTTCCACAAATAACTAAACCATCCTTTGATACCAACTATAGAATCCCGTCCTTTTATAACATAACTTTCATTTCATTACACGGAACTGAGGATCGTTAAGGTTTAGTGTCTTGGAAACAAGGATCATAATACAAAAAAAAACATAAAACATTCTTCTTAAACACTTGAAAGGCTTCTCCTTTAGTTCATCCTATGTTCATTATGCATCTCATAACCTGGGGACATACATCAAAAGAAAGGGTGAGCAGAAGGCCCAGAAAGGGAAACAAGAGAAACATTTTACAAGTGAACTTGAGATACTTCAATAAGGACATGAAAAGAACTTTAAGGCATGAGAAAGAAATCATGAGATAAATCATAATAAAAATAACATTTTTCATAACTTGAAGATGTGGCTGCAACATTTAATATTGACAATCGTTTCGTTTCACCAAGGTCCATCCCCAATGTGTCGTTAAAAATTACCAAGGTTATTCACCAAGGCGTCGTTAAAATGGTCATCTCTAGAGATTAAGTCTTTACCCAATGCATTGGAGCGCTATCAGGGCGCACCCTTAAATTTTCCTTTATTATCATTTGAGCCACATATATCATCATCAAAAATTTCATAAATAACCCATATAGCATAAAAAAAATGGGTTTCATTTCATAATCATAATGTTTTAAAAACTGCTTTAAAGACATGATCTTTACGTTACTTTAAACCCACGGAAAGGGAAAGCGGGTATCATGTATGTAAATCCCAGAATTTAAAATAGAACATTTTTATATATATGTGAATACCCCTGTAGAAATAGGAGCTTTTAGTATTAACCTTATAACATAAAATAATTTTGAGAAAAGAGAGGCATTTTGAGATGAAAATTCTGCAGCATAACGGCTATGTTACAAGGTTTTAGAAAACTTTGAAAAGAGAGGGAACATGGGTTGAATCAATCATAATTGACCCATAAAATAGTAGAGGGACAGAATAAGAAGGATATATGGACATGGTGATGCAATTTCAAGGACATACCATTTGAAATGAAAAACATTGAAGGAAGACAAAAATTTGATTTCTCTTATGAAAATTTGGCAACCTAACGGCGTCACTTAAACTTCAACAAAAATGAATTGAACAAATCAAATAGGGTCTCTAATCATATGATCATAAGAGATCAGTATGATAGATATAGAGATCATACCCCAACATAATAAAAAGGGACTTGAAAGATTTTACATGAAAATCGAACTTGAAAAATGAGAAGGGAGAAAGAATCACTTAAACATTCGGCAGCCTAACGGCGTCACTTAAACTTTCATAAAACGAAATGATGAGAGTAAGAGGGGATCTATCATCATATAAACATGAAAGGGGAAGTAAGAGGAATATAAAAGAACATCCTCTCACATAATAACATGGATCATAAAAGGAATGACATAAAAGAGATTACATGAAAGGAAAGAGAGGGGTCAGATCCCTTACCTTAAAACGTGACTCTTGAAACTCAAAGGATTGGACCTTGAGGGCTTGGGGGCACCTTGGGAGGACTCCTTGGAAGGTAAGAAGACCATAACTTAGTTGGAGGAGAGTTGGGAGTGAAAACCAAAGGAGGAAAGGGTGGGTATTTATAGGGAAAGTGAGGGGACAAGGCATTAATGGCCAAGGGACACCTCACATGTGCTTTTCTCAAACCCATGTGCTCTCCCTTGGCATTTATCATGGAGTTAGGCCACATGGGGCCCCCAAAACAATAATTCATCACCCTTGGCCGGCCAACCCTCAAAATATCTCATGACATCATCATGACACCGTTATGATGTCATTAAACATACCGAAACCCTAAAACTGTAATTTTACTATTCACTGAAAATTCAACTTTCTCAGAATAATCCCAAAATTTCACATTAACCAAATATCAATGCTATGATTTCAAAAATTAACTCCATTTTATAAAAAAAAATTCTAAATAATTTTAATTATATTTTTAAATAAA
Source organism: Viscum album (assembly GCA_963277665.1). NCBI lineage: Eukaryota > Viridiplantae > Streptophyta > Magnoliopsida > Santalales > Viscaceae > Viscum > Viscum album. The sequence goes on along the minus strand of OY728135.1, from coordinate 1,047,995,869 downwards.
TACACTATTCACTGAAAATTCATTTTTTTCAGAAAAATCCCCAAAAATTACCATAACAAAATATCGATGCTCTGAGTTCAAAAATAAATTCATTTTTATAAAAATAATTTTCTAATTATTTTTAATTAAATTTTTAATTAAAAAACACTATTCATCCGAAAAAACTAATACTTGAATAATAATTTATGAAACCGTTATTTAACCATTTTATTGAATCACATTACTTAATCAAGGTGCCTAGATTATTTTAAAACTTTCTTTAAGTGAGATTACTAATCCATTTGGTCACATTACTAATCCTAAGCGTAAAATCACTATTCATAATTTACTATTCATCAAAAATTAAGTTGATCTTATTAGACTCCAAATTCCTTACTGAACACTTTTGTAGAAGACCATTTTTTGAAAATCATTACACATCATTAGTTATTTAGGGTTTACATAAATATTTAGAAATATCTCTTTTTCAAAATTCATCAATAAAATACATTCTAAAATTATCTAGACATTTGAAATTTCACAAACATCACTAAAGGAAGAAGTCTCAATTTATTCACCCGAAAGGATTACACAAGGAAGCTAGGGTCTCGTCACATAGCCCCTTATAACACCGGCATACGACCGAAGTGTAAGGTGTGCTATGGTGAGAGAATCTGAGGGAGGCTCAGATAACATTTCCCCAGTAGTAATCTCTACTAACTTGAACTTCTCCCGGAGGCGTTTCCGTTCAAGCTTGACACGCTGGAGTTCAGCTTGGGCTTGGTCCAAAGCGAAGCCCACAGATGCTACCTCCTTCCCAAGCTCTGATAAGTGGGCTTCATAAGGGTTGAGTCTACTGGATGAAGCCATCGAATCCTCTTTCTGCATTAACCATTAACATCTTATTAAATCAATAAGAGTAAGTTAATATACTACTCAAAAAGATTGGGTCGTTACATTCTTCCCCCCTTAAGAAATTTCGTCCCCGAAATTTATACTTGAGGCCTAGTCGAAAAGGTGAGGGTACTTTTGCTTCATCGTTTCCTCAGGCTCCCAAGTCGCTTCTTCATACTTATGATTCCTCCACAACACTTTCACAAGGTGGGTAGTCTTGTTTCGTAGGACCTTGTCTCTACGGTCCAAGACCTCCACTGGCTGCTCCTCATAAGAGAGGTCATTTTCCAGTTGTACCACCTCTGGGTTCAGTACATGCGAAGGGTCGGGTATGTACTTCCTCAAGAGAGATACATGGAAGACATCATGAACTTGAGCTAGGTTCGGTGGAAGTGCTAGACGATAGGCCACTGCTCCTATACGATCAAGGATTTCATAGGGGCCAATGTACCTAGGGTTGAGCTTCCCTTTCTTCCCAAACCGCATGACTCTCTTCCATGGAGAAATTCGAAGGAAGACTTTGTCACCAACACCAAACTCCAAGTCCCTTCGACGATTGTCAGCATAGCTCTTCTGCCAACTCTGAGCAGCCTTTATGTGTTGTTGGATGGCATGAACCTGTTCCGTCATCTCTTGCACGAGATCAGGCCCAAGAAGCTTCCTCTCACCAGTTTCATCCCAACAAGTAGGAGTTCTACACCGCTTTCCATATAGAGCTTCATAGGGTGCCATCTGAATACTCGAATGGAAGCTGTTGTTATAGGAGAACACAACTAATGGGAGGTGTTGATCCCATCCACCTTTAAATTCCATTGAGCATAATCTCAACATGTCTCTGAGTGTCTGAATAGTCCTTTCAGATTGGCCATCAGTTTGAGGATGATAGGTCGTACTAAAATTCAATTCAGTATTCAGAGCATGTTGAAGACTTCTCCAGAATTTTGATGTGAATCTTGGGTCACGATCAGATACGATGGATAGTGGTACCCCATGCAGCCTTACCACTTCCTTCACGTATATCTTGGAAAGCTGATCCAGAGAGAAATATTCCCGAATAGAGATAAAATGGGATGTCTTGGTGAGACGGTCCACAATAACCCATATCGCATTGTTTCCTTTGGATGTTTTTGGGAGACCAGTTACAAAGTCCATAGTGATATTATCCCACTTCCATACTGGTATGGGTAGTGGTTGTAATAACCCCTTAGGAATTTTTCTTTCTGCCTTTACTTGCTGACAAACCAGGCACCTTGTAGTGTAATCAGCAATCTCCCTCTTCATGTTATCCCACCAATAATGATCACGAAGGTCTCTATACATCTTAGTGCTACCCGGGTGTATAGAGAATGTAGAGCTATGAGCTTCATCCATCAATTCTTTCTTTATCTCCGGAATAGATGGAACACATAGTCTTGTACGAAATTTCAATACACCTTCTTGATCAATATTGAAATCAGGGAACTTCCCATCCTTTACAGCCTCAAACTTCTCCTGCAGCAAAGGATCTTCTTTTTGAGCCTTATTGATATTCTCTAGTAATGAAGGTTGATAAATCATTTGGAATAGGATTGATGATGTCCCTTTCCTTATAATTCCCATGTCCAGTTTTACTAGATCATTAATCAAGGGATCTCCTAAGATCCTCATTGTTGCCAAAACAACAAGATCTTTCCTGCTTAATGCATCCGCGACTTTGTTTGCTCTTCCCGGGTGATAATGAATTGAACAATCATAGTCTTTAATAAGCTCCAACCATCTCCTTTGTCTCATGTTCAATTCTTTATGTGTGAAAATATAATTTAGAATTTCGTGGTTAGTGTATATAACACATTTCTCCCCATAAAGATAGTGCCTCCATATCTTTAGAGCAAAAACAACTGCTGCCAGCTCTAGATCATGCGTATGATAATTCTGCTCATTATTCTTCAACTGTCGAGATGCATAAGCAATTACCTTGTCATTTTGCATGAGGACGCAACCAAGCCCTTTCAGATATGCATCGCTAAAAATAACAAATCCTTCTCCGATAGAGGGTAGTGTTAACACAGGTGTAGTAACCAATCTCTTCTTCAACTCTTGGAAACTTTCCTCACATTCCTTTGTCCAGATGAACTTAACCCCTTTTCGAGTCAACTTGGTTAGTGGATTAGAAAGCCGTGAAAAGTTTTTCACAAACCTCCTATAATATCCTGCTAAACCAAGGAAACTACGAATCTCAGTTACTGTTGTGGGTTGAGGCCACTCCTCCATAACCATTGTCTTTGCAGGGTCAACCGAGATTCCTTCATTGGTTACGATGTGCCCTAAGAAAGCCACCTGTTGTAACCAAAACTCACACTTTCTGAACTTCCCAAAGAGCCTCTCCTTCCGCAGAGTTTTCAATATAACCCTTAGATGATCTTCATGCTCCTCATGACTTTTTGAATATATCAAAATATCATCAATAAAAACTACCACAAAGTTATCAAGGTAGTCCTTAAAGACTCTATTCATCAAATCCATGAAAATAGCAGGAGCATTAGTCAAGCCGAAGGGCATAACAGTGAACTCATAATGCCCATATCTTGATCGGAAGGCAGTCTTTGGAATATCTTCCTTCTTTACCCTCATTTGATGATAACCAGATTGAAGGTCAATCTTAGAGAATAATTGAGCCCCACGAAGTTGGTCAAATAAATCATCAATTCTTGGAAGAGGATATATGTTCTTCACTGTGATCCCGTCCAGTTCTCTATAATCAATGCATAGCCGCATTGATCCATCCTTCTTCTTCACAAAGAGAACTGGTGCTCCCCAAGGAGACACACTCTGTCGGATAAACCCCTTCTCCAACAGGTCTTGGAGTTGTTTCTTTAACTCTTATAGCTCCACATTTGCCATTCTATACGGAGTCTTTGATATCGGTTGGGACCCAGGTACGAGTTCAATGGAGAACTCTACCTCTCTTTCTGGGGGAGGTCCAGGTAACTCCTCAGGAAATACATCCATGTATTCCTGAACAATCGGAACATCTTCTATTTGTATGCTCCCTTTTCCTTCTTCATCATCACCGATTAACTCCATAAAGAATGCTATAGGAGGTGATTCTAGATAGGGATCAGTTCGGGATATCTCTCCTTGGAAGATAACTATAGGTCGTTCATTCAAGACTACTGATATTTCCTTACTTCTACATTTTATCTTAGCATTATACATTGAGAGCCAGTCCATCCCTAGTATAATGTAGAATTCCATCATGGGAATGACTACTAGATTTGCGATAAGATTGTGCTCACCAAAGTAAACACTAGAGTCTCTAAATACTGTTGATGCAAGGATAATCCCACTTGGAGTCTTGACAGACAACTCTACCTCTAGCAGTTCAGGGATTGATTCTATATTCCTTGCAAACTTGGAGGAAATAAAGGAATGCGTAGAACCAGAATCAAATAAAGTACATGCTAGTTTTGAGAGGACGACAAGAGTACCTGCTACCACATCGTTCGGGACTTCAACTTCAGCTGTTGTGATAGCGAAAGCATGACCTTGCTCTCTTGGCCTCTGCTGAGGTTGATGGTGATTCCCCTCCACTACCCTCGAATTTGGACATTGGTTAGCAAAGTGCCCAAGCTGTCCACACTTGAAGCATGTGACTTCGGGTAGGGCCAGAACCATCTTTCCTCTGTCGTTAGTGTTGGGAAGCTGAGGCTTCACCTCACTATGACAATTCCGAGAAATATGGCCTCCTCTTCCACACTTGTAGCACTTGCCGCTTCCGTTCAAGAAGTTCCCCAGATGATTCTTCCCACATTTATTGCATGTGGTAAGTTGCATTTGCTTTCCACCTCTTCCCTGATCAAAAGACTTCCCTAAACTGGGCTCCAACGATCTCTTCTTTTCATTTGTCTTATGAGACCAATGTGTCTCACCAAACTCCAGCTCGACTTTCATAGCACTTAGAACTATTTCTTCATAGCTATCATAGTCCCTGTTGGCTAGATTCTTCCGCAGATGAGGTCATAGTCCGCCAAAGAATCTATCAACCTTCCCATTAGGGTCCATGACAAAGCTTGAGGTATAACGGGAATGCCTTGTGAAGTTCATCTTGTAGCTTCCGATAGATTCGCTCTCCTTCTGCTTCAGCTCGAGAAACACTTTCTCTATTCTCGTTCTCATGGAACGAGGGAAATACTTGTTAAGGAAAATTCCCCGAAATTCTTCCCACTCCATAGCTTCTATCTCTCCTCATGGCTTCGTGTTTTTGATCAGTGACCACCACTGATCAGCTTCTCCCTCCAGGCGGTAAACAGCAAGGGTGACTTTTTCTTGTTCCGAACAATGAAGTACAGAAAAGATCTTTTCAATGGAGCTTATCCATTGTTCCGCAACCAATGGGTCAGTAGATCCACTGAATGTTAGTGGTCGTTGACGCATGAAGGACTCAACAGAGTGTTGTTCCCTTTGTGGTGAGGTCGGCCTCTCAGCTTGATTCAAGTTATTACTCATAACTTGAGTTAGTTGGTTCATCATTCGCATGAATGTTTCCATTCCGGCTTCCATCGGAGGGCCGTCAGCACATGGTGCATTACGGTCACCATCGGCACGGTTCCTCCTATTGCCCGACATCTTCTAAAAGAATAAAACCTTAGTAAGAAACTTATTTCATTTATGAATCTTTTAACTAAGACCTCATGCTTAGACAATTACACTTTTCTATAATTCCTTCATAATGATTCATAAAAAGCTTGTGATTAACCAAACATATCCCCTGGGAGTGTCGTAACCAAGAGTGCAGCAAGGCCCGTTATCGTGCACCAGTTCCTGTTCGAGTCTAGCTCAAAGCGGTGTTTTCGGGTTTTACCCCTATGTACATCTGTGCCAAAGCCGCCTCTACCTGCTCGTATCCAGACAGGGATGTATTTGTTTGATAAACCACTTACTCAATACTTACCAAAATACCAGGAAGTTTTACTATATTTAAACTTTTCTATAGGGTTCTTCCTAAAGTTTTTATATCCTAATTTCCACAAATAACTAAACCATCCTTTGATACCAACTATAGCATCCCGTCTTTTTATAACATAACTTTAATTACATTACACGGAACTGAGGATCGTTAAGGTTTAGTGTCTTGGAAACAAGGATCATAATACATAAAAAAAAATAAAACATTCTTCTTAAACACTAGAAAGGATTCTCCTTTAGTTCATCCTATGTTCATTATGCATCTCATAACCTGGGGACATACATCAAAAGAAAGGGTGAGCAGAAGGCCCAGTAAGGGAAACAAGAGAAACATTTTACAAGTGAACTTGAGATACTTCAATAAGGACATGAAAAGAACTTTAAGGCATGAGAAAGAAATCATGAGATACACCATAATAAAAATAACATTTTTCATAACTTGAAGATGTGGCTGCAACATTTAATATTGACAATCGTTTCGTTTCACCAAGGTCCATCCCCAAGGTGTCGTTAAAAATTACCAAGGTTATTCACCAAGGCGTCGTTAAAATGGTCATCTCTAGAGATTAAGTCTTTACCCAATGCATTGGAGCGCTATCAGGGTGCACCATTAAATTTGCCTTTATTATCATGTGAGCCACATATATCATCATCAAACATTTCATAAATAACCCATATAGCATAAAATAAATGGGTTTCATTTCATAATCATAACGTTTTAAAAACTGCTTTAAAGACATGATCTTTACGTTACTTTAAACCCACAGAAAGGGAAAGTGGGTATCATGTATGTAAATACCAGAATTTAAAATAGAACATTTTTATATATATGTGAATACCCCTGTAGAAATAGGATCTTTTAGTATTCACCTTATAACATAAAATAATTTTGGGAAAAGAGAGGCATTTTGAGACGAAAATTCTGCAGCATAACGGCTATGTTACAAGGTTTTAGAAAACTTTGAAAAGAGAGGGAAAATGGGTTGAATCAATCATAATTGACCCATAAAACAGTAGAGGGACAGAATAAGAAGGATATATGGACATGGTGATGCAATTTCAAGGACATACCATTTGAAATGAAAAACATGGAAGGAAGACAAAAATTTGATTTCTCTTATGAAAATTCGGCAGCCTAACGGCGTCACTTAAACTTCAACAAAAATGAATTGAACAAATAAAATAGGGTCTCTCATCATATGATAATAAGAGATCAGTATGATAGATATAGAGATCATACCCCAACATAATAAAAAGGGACTTGAAATATTTGACATGAAAATCGAACTTGAAAAATGAGAAGGGTGAAATAATCACTTAAACATTCGGCAGCCTAACGGCGTCACTTAAACTTTCATAAAACGAAATGATGAGAGTAAGAGGGGATCTCTCATCATATAAACATGAAAGGGGAAGTAAGAGGAATATAAAAGAACATCCTCTCACATAATAACATGGATCATAAAAGGAATGACATAAAAGAGATTACATGAAAGGAAAGAGAGGGGTCGAATCCCTTACCTTAAAACGTGACTCTTGAAACTCAAAGGATTGGACCTTGAGGGCTTGGGGGCACCTTGGGAGGACTCATTGGAAGGTAAGAAGACCATAACTTCTTTGTTGGAGAGTTGGGAGTGAAAACCAAAGGAGGAAAGGGTGGTTATTTATAGGGAAAGTGAGGGGACAAGGCATTAATGGCCAAGGGACACCTCACATGTGCTTTTCTCAAACCCATGTGCTCTCCCTTGGCATTTATCATGGAGTTAGGCCACATGGGGCCCCCAAAACAATACTTCATCACCCTTGGCCGGCCAACCCTCAAACGATCTCATGACATCATCATGACACCGTTATGATGTCATTAAACATACCGAAACCCTAAAACTGTAATTTTACTATTCACTGAAAATTCAACTTTCTCAGAATAATCCCAAAATTTCACATTAACCAAATATCAATGCTATGATTTCAAAAATGAACTCCATTTTATAAAAATAATTTTCTAAATATTTTTAATTATATTTTTAAATAAATACACTATTCACCGAAAATTCATTTTTTTCAGAAAAATCCCCAAAAATTACCATAACATAATATCGATGCTCTGAGTTCAAAAATAAATTCATTTTTATAAAAATATTTTTCTAATTATTTTTAATTAAATTTTTAATTAAAAAACACTATTCATCCGAAAAAACTAATACTTGAATAATAATTTATGAAACCGTTATTTAACAATTTTATTGAATCACATTACTTAATCAAGGTGCCTAGATTATTTTAAAACTTTCTTTAAGTGAGATTACTAATCCATTTGGTCACATTACTAATCCTAAGCGTAACATCACTATTCATAATTTACTATTCATAAAAAATTAAGTTGATCTTATTAGACTCCAAATTCCTTACTGAACACTTTTGTAGAAGACCATTTTTTGAAAATCATTACACATCATTAGTTATTTAGGGTTTACATAAATATTTCGAAATCTCCCTTTTTCAAAATTCATCAATAAAATACATTCTAAAATTATCTAGACATTTGAAATTTCACAAACATCACTAAAGGAAGAAGTCTCAATTTATTCACCCGAAAGGATTACACAAGGAATCTATGGTCTCGTCACATAGCCCCTTATAACACCGGCATACGACCGAAGTGTAAGGTGTGCTATGGTGAGAGAATCTGAGGGAGGCTCATATAACATTGCCCTAGTAGTAATCTCTACTAACTTGAACTTCTCCCGTAGGCATTTCCGTTCAAGCTTGAAACGCTGGAGTTCGGCTTGGGCTTGGTCCAAAGCGAAGCCCACAGATGCTACCTCCTTCCCAAGCTCTGATAAGTGGGCTTCATAAGGGTTGAGTCTACTGGATGAAGCCATCGACTCCTCTTTCTGCATTAACCATTAACATCTTATTAAATCAATAAGAGTAAGTTAATATACTACTCAAAAAGATTGGGTCATTACATATATGGAATAGTTTTAGTCAACAAAGAGTAGGGTATGGTATGGTACTGAGGAAAAATTAATTCTTTAATGGGGTCAAAATTGGAGAAAATATAGATCAAAGTATCTCAACCTTTTTAAAAAGTATTGATATAGACATGTCCTTTATTTCAGTTGATTCACTATATGGTGACAATAGAATACGTGTGACCCAAATGTTCTTCATTAAAATAGTAAAGTAATTTATAGTAGTAAAGTAAAAAATAAAAAAAATAAAAAAATAAAGAAATGATACATACATTGTAATGTTCCTTAATTAAAAATTAGTATATGATAATATTAAATAAATATATGAATTTTTTTCATTAATACCCTAAAACTGTAAGTCAACATGTTGTTGGAATCCTCTAATTCCTCATTTTTAAATTAATTCTCATTATTGAATATTTTAAAAATATAATTAATCAAATCTATTGAAATCATTGATAGGATTAGTGGTGTAAACCCACACTTATTTTTAATGAGATTTATTGATTTAATGTTCACCAAACGTCATGTATTTCTATGTTTTGAGCCATTGAAATTGTTGGTGTGGGATCTGAGGATTGGTTTTAGGAGTTGTAATTTGGGTTGGGATAGAATATTTATATAGGTCAAGGGTCATGTTACAACACTAAAAAGTTATGTCATGATTAGGTTTTATATAAGATTAATTTTTGTTAGTCTGGGGGAGAACACAATGATAAATGTGGAATTGTGGAATGGGGATGAATGTGTTAGAGTAAATCGAGGTGTAGTAAGGTTTATGTAATATTAAAACTTTTGGGATGGTGGATTATCACACCCTAAGACATATGGATTACACCATAAATCGCTAACAATAGATGGGTTCACATCTTGAAGGGGTGGCTGTGTCATGAGGAATTGGGACTTAGGTTTGATGGTTCTACCTTGGATGGGGGCATTTCATCATTAAAATCAGGTCGCTTTACAATATCACCCTAGGAAAGAAATTTTGTGTTGTGGCCAATATGTTCATGATGTAATGACTATTAGTGTAGTTTTTTACATGTTAATACAATGGTCTTAAAATTTTAAAACCATAAAAATGGGTTTTCTTCTCTATTGGAACTCAGGGAAGTATCACACTCCTCTACAATTATTATCTCTCCTTAATATCCTTTTAAGGAAATTTGTTCCTCAATTTATCTTAGATTCATGTATCATCTATTCATAAGAGTCATCATGGGTGAGTCTATCCACCCTCTCCCTTCTCTCCACTATATCTATAATGATTTAAATGGTTTTACATTGGTTGTGTGATAGCCCAAGACCTACAATCTCAGATTCAGTGATGAAAAATTGCTTTATATTTTATTATAAAAGGTAACTTATAAATATAAAGTCCTTTACATAACCAAGTATCTTTTCACTCTAGGTTTTGAAGGATGAGGAAAAAAATTATATTATAGTTGAGTTTTACAAAAATTTCTATAAAAAATATGGCTTCACTCAAGGTAAATTATTAATCAGAGCCAAACACCTTTGGAACTTCTAATGATATTTTGAAAAACATTTTAAAATGTACGGTCAATATAAAATTTCTTATTAATGGGTTTAAAATAAATGAGTAAATTCATATGACAAATACTATTAAAATACCTTGGTTCTTTTATCATATATAAAAAATTTCATAAAATAATTAAATTTCCAAAATATAGATTTAGGTTTTTTATAAATATAATAATTATATGTACTATTCAAGGTGTTTAAAAATATTTATCACTTTGAAACCCATTTATTTTCAAAATATAATAACATTTAATATATGTACATGGATTTCTCCTTAAAATTTTAAAACCAGTATTTTAAAATAACAACTTTTATTAAATGAAATGATATTGGAAATCCTTAAGATTCATAAGGTCACTAGAAGTATCAAATTTAGGACAATGTCCCAATTTAGGTCATGGGTTCACTCTCCATTACCCATCATCACATTCGATACCCAATTTCAAGTTTTATATAATTTTTTACTGTTTTATTTTCTCATTATATTTTTACTATAACATCTTGAAGAAAACTATAGAAATTATTTTCTATAGAATATATTTTTTTTTTCATATATACATTTTAAAAAACTCTCTCTATGAAAACAACATTCCTTCATAAATATTTATAGAAATCAGAAATTTATAAACAATACTATGAAATTAAACAAATAAATATAAAAATTGATCATATTCATGTGCTTGTACGTTTATGTATGAAATTTCAAGAACAACAATAGTGTATGGCCACACCCATGATCATCCATAAAAATTAAATATTTTAATGAATATTTTATACAAAAAATGATGAATTTAAAACTCACCAAAAATTTTTAATTATAATTATGGAAGTAATCTCCTTTAAAAAGTTGTATGAAAATAATATAGGCTTCAAAAAATAAAAATTTTCCTTTTAAAAATATAAATTTGAAATTAAATCTCCCTTATAATAAGGGTTTTGAAAACACCTGAAATAGGGGTTTAAAAACAGTAATTCCCTTAAAAAAGGGTTTTTAAGAAAATAAGCATGGAATTTGGGAAAAGAATTTAAGCTTACCTTGAAATCTTATAGAACCATACTTTTATTTCCAGAAATTCTCCCTTCCCTTTTCAATTTATCTCTAACATTTACAACTAGATTTTAAAGTGGAGAACCCCTGAAGAAACCCTCATTATATAGCCAACCACTTGACTATTTAATTTTATATTTAATATTAAGTGAGGGTTACAAAAAATTAAATTTTATATCAATACATATAAACATATATCTTTCTCCAGTAACATTCACTAATATTAAAAAGGATGAATGTAGTTATATAAATCCAATGAAATGGACACTTTAGATAAAGAGAATATCATTCACATTAATAACCCATTAAAATTTGAACTTGAAGGTTTCATAATTTTAATTTATTTTTTCATATGGGAAAAACAATAATATCGACAAGTAAACATTAATATGGATTGAATATATATATATATATATATTTATATATACACATATACACATATATTCTTCATTTACATTACTGAAGCATACATTGAGAGAAAAAAACCAAAAAATCTAACTTTAACTATATATGATATTAAGGTTATAATTATGATGATTATCATTGTGTTTATATATATTTTATAACTTGTTTTAAAATTTTCTGAGAAGATTATACTTTAAATTTAAGATTTATGTTTTATATGTGTTATAACTAATTTAAATCAGTTTTAGGAATACAATGACACTCATTATAAAATTAAACATTGAGCCATGCCATAAGATAATCGAGGTTGAAACCACTATACTAGGAGATGAAGAAGACATCAGCATGATTTTTTAAATTTGGTATAAGGTTTAAGACAACACAAGGGTTGATTGGGTGACCATTGTTTACTAGATCAAACGATTATAATATAAACAAAACTTTTAAAGCTAGATGAATAGTGCCCCATGTCATTGATCCCACATCGAAACTCACCTCAATTGTGTGCTAGAATATATTAAAACCACTAAATAAAGATGGATTTTCAAAGGAATTATGGGATTGTCACCCAAAACATACTCACACATTCCCCTCATTGGATGCATCTCACCTACATGGCTCACTTTGGGAACCCTGCGCGCACTTTGTGTGCCCCATGTGCACTATGCACACCTAAAGTCACACCATTCTGCCTTACGATAGGCTGATTTGACTACCTCCAATGTGTCTGACCCTTAGGGTCACACAAGCATGGTTAAGTTTGCCCAAGGTGGCCCATTGGCTAGCAAATTTCTTACAGAAGAAGTAAATTTTATATTACATAGTTGAATTAAAATTAAAAGTATATATTTTGTTTTATATCATTTTTATATACTTACATGGAATTACTTAAAAATAATATTTTCCTTCAAATATCTAATAAATTCCCTAAGTTTCTACTATTATTAACCCATGTTATAAAATTTTAATATTAATTTTAAAAATATTATCACTAAATATTAATAACATTATAGATAATGTGATTTGGAAAAGACTAAAATTTTAATTAGGGATTATAAAAACTTTAAAATAATAATTCATTAAAAATTAATATCATCAGAAACATAATTTTTTTAAAAATATAAATTTGTATATCAAAATAAAAGTTCTTTTAAATAATTAATTGTATTTTTTTATCAAGAAGGCATTCAATTTATGAAATAAGTTTAAAAGATCTTATTATGTAAAAATTAAGATAATTAATCATATAATTTCAAAATACTAAGTTAAAATATATTTTAGCTCTAAATTATTAGCTCTATTTAAAATACATAAATATATTAATAGTTAAGTATATTTTTATTAAAATAGAATTTATAAAAATATTATCCCTTGAAAAATAATACAATAGTGACTTTATTTTTATTTGAATATTTCACCTTAACAATAATTAAAATTGAATATAGAAAAATATTTAATTTTTATGTTAACTTCTAAAACCAACTATTTAATAATCATTTAATTAAAATAAACCCATTTCTCGAATTATTGGGTTGTTACATTCCCCCTCCCCCCTTAAAGTAATTTCTACCACATAATTATTTCATTGTACTTTAGGAAAATATAAATCGTACTTCTCAGTATTTATGAAAATTAATGTTACATAATTTCTATACTCTTAAGTGTCTTCTAGAACTTAATTTTTTTAGAATCTCAAAATAAGAACCTCTAACTCTTAAATTATCATAAAAAAGTCCTAATATCTAAAGTTTTATAAACCATTCATCTAATACCAAACATGATAGCTGTAGACCCTCACTCCCTGATCTGGTGTGAAAAACTTGTTGTTTATTTATTTTTATAAAAATTAACTGAGAAATATACAATCCTTTACATAACAATAGATACTTTTGGTCTAGGATTTTGAAGATTAGGAAATAAATTACATTATATAATTTTTTTTCAAAAAATCATATAAAACATATATCATGATTCAATTGAGATAGGTTCTTAATTGAAACCAAACATATTTGAAACTTCAAATGAGACCATGAAAAAAATTTAAAACATAGGGGGATATAAACTTTTCCATTAAGGGGTTTTAAAGTATGGAGTAAAATACTTTCATAAATGTTATAAAAACCCTTTAAAATAATTTTAACAAATATAAAACATTTTATATAATAAAAACTTTTCCAAAATATAGCTTTATGGTCTTAAAAATATAATCATAGGAAGTACTGATCAAAACCATTAAATATAGATCACCTTAGAATCTAGTTTTTTTAAAAATATAATAACCTTTGAAATATTTACATAGATTTACCCTTAGAATTTTAGGAGATTTATTTGAAACTGATAACTTTTATGGAAATAAATGACACTATAGAACCCTTATGAAATCCATGAGGCCACTAGAAGTATATCTATTAGGAAAATATACCCATTGAGGTCATGGGATCACTCCCCATTATTCATCACCAAGTTTGATACTCAGGTGCCCAGTTTCATATAATGTTTTATAGGATTTTCTTTTATCATTATATTTATAATAAAACATAATTCCAAAAACTAAATAAAATTTTTGAAGAAAAAATAATTTAATATCTTATATATTTTTACAAAAATTGTATTTAAGAAAACACCATTCTTTCATAATGATTTGAAAAATCCATAATTTATAAAAATTACTTTACAGATAATCTATATAAAGGAAAAATTGAAATTATAAATATTTCATCACATACATGCATGAAACTTCAATAATAATTAGTGTGTGGCCACACCTATTATCATGTATGACATTCATAAGTTTTAAATAAGATTTTATGAATTAAATGAAAACAATAAAATTCCATATAAAATTATAATTATAATTCATAGAATAATTAGTTTTGAAAAGTGTTTGAAAATAAGAGAGGATTTATAAAAATAAAATTTTCCCTTTCAAAAATATAAATTTGAAATTAAATATCCTTTAAAACAAGGGTATTAAAAAATAAGAAATTGGGTTTTAAAAATAGTAATTCCCCTATAAAAGTTTTTTTTTCAGAAAATAAACATCTACTTTGAAAACATAATTTCCCATTACCTTGAATCCTTGTTGAACCAGAATTATATTTTTGGAATTTCTATCTTCTATTCTCACTATCTATATCACATTTAGAATAAGGGTTTTAAGTGGAGACCCCATGAAGAAAACATCCTTATATAACTAACCTGTTGACTATTTAATTATATATTTAATATTAAGTAAAGGTATCGAAATAATGTTTTTTATACGAATAAATTTATATATATTTATCTTCCTGTAAAATATACTAATATTAAAAAGGACTAATATGTACATATACATCCAATGAAGTGAACACTTCATTATTGCTATAAAATTAGATAATTGGATAAAACAAAACCCAAAAATCTAACTTTAACTATAGATGAACTTATGGTTTTAATTTTAGTAGTTATTGAGGCGATTTTGATTCCTTTATATTTTTTTAAACATTTTTGATGATATTGTTATTTAAATTCAAGGGTTATGATTTATATATTTTATAACTCTTCTAAATCGGTTTTGATGAACACAAAGACACTCATTATATTTACATCAATTCAGGATATAAGCCTATTGAGGTTGAATCTAGTGTTAGAGTAGAATAAGAAAATTACACTGAGAGTTTTTAAACTCAGTGTGTGGTTTAAGACAAAAAGGGATGATTGGATGGCCATATTTGATTAGATATAATGGCATTCATATATGTAGAAATTTTGACTATGGGTGAAAAATTCCCCATGTCCACGATTTGACATTGAAACTTTCCTTAGTTGATGACTAGAATACTTTACAACTACTCACTAAATATATATTCTCTAGGGAATAGGGGGATCCTCACCCAAAACACACTCACACCGGGCCCTAATCGGTTTGACCACACTTATGCGGCTCACTTTGGGCACCCTACACATGTTATGCGCTCCCCATGCACACTATTTGAGTCATATGTTCACCTAAACTCACAACCTTCCAACATGAAACAAGATGAGTTGAAAGAATCTCATATGGTTTACCCTTTGTGTCCCATTAGTGTGGTTGAGGCTATCCCATTTTCTGGATAATTTTGTTATATAAGTAAATTTTAAATTACTTAATATAATTAAAATAAAACTATATAATTTATTTTTATAATTATTTTATTGTTACATGTACTTACTTAAAAATAATATTTATCTTTAAATTTATAATAAATGTGTTTAGTTACTACTTTTCTTGAAACACAATATAAAATTTTAATATTAAATGAAAAATTATTATCACTAATGATTAACATTTTAATCATAATGTGAATAACACTTAAAAATATTACAATTTAAATTATGTATTATAAAAACTTTAAAATAATAAGTTATTAAAAAGTAATGACATCATAAAAATATTATTTTAAAATCTATAAAATTTCATATCAAAATAAAAGTTCTTTGTGACAATAAATTTTATTTTTTATCAAAATAAATTTTAAATTTTTAAATATGTTTAAAAGGAATTATTATGTAACAATTAACACAATTAATCATAATATTTGAAAATAAAAATCTAAAATATATTTTATCTTGTTTAAAGTATGGCATTGATCTGAAAGATATAAATATTTGAAAAGTTTAATATATTTTCATTAAAATAGAATTTCTAAAAATATTATCCATTAAAAATTATTACAATAGTAACATTTTTTTAATTGTATATTTCACCATAGCTATAATTTTAATTGAATATATAAAAACTATTAATTTGTATTTTAACTCATGAAGAAAGTATTTAACAATCATATAATTAATAGAACGTTATTTCTGGAATTCTTGGGTTGTTACAAGTTGTTACTAAACTCGAGGTTTTTTTTCATGTTTTGATATTTTTAATTTTTGGAGATAATTTATATAGCGATACTCAGTTAGTGGGATTCTATTAGAAAAGGTTAGGTGGTCATTAACATTTAATTAAAGTCTATGTGTGTTTTCTTACACTATTTAATATATTGGATCACTTTCTTGGAGAAATTGAGAAAAAATATTATGAACTATCTTTCTTTGACCCGTGTGGGTAGGGTAAGGTTTCATTTGGCCATGAAATAACATCTAATAATTATGACTTGATGTCATGGTCTCTTATAGTCATATAATTGATTTAAATTAGATTTAATTTTGTATTGGAGCCCAATGTCAGGTTACTTGAGTTAAATTCGGGTGAGATAGTCTTAGTTTTGTACTATTTTCATCCATTGAGTTCGGAGTTGTGTATTTTTTATAGGTGTTATACTGTATTGTCCTTAAAGTGAGACTTTGAGCTATTTACAACCCCTTAGGATTAGTTTTACATATGTTGGGTGAGTGATTGTCTCCATATTGTGTTGAGTTTAGGGGGTTTGACCATATATTTGGATCTTGGGGAGTGGTTGGATAGTGAGGAAAAATCTTGGAATGACTTATAAAGGTTACAAATATTTGTAAAAACATTTTTGATATTATAAATGAATATTATATTAAATGTTTTGTATGTTAAATATGTTGGGTTGAGAAACTCTATGGTTGATATCTATATAGACCTGAACCACTTTTCTCATTGTTTTCTAACCACATTGCTCCGGGAAAAGACAATTTGAGCTAAGATATTTATAGGTAGGGTATTCTTTTCATCATTTCCTTCTATTTGAGATGCATTTTTATTCAAGAAACCTGATGGATGAGCCCATTCTAGACTTAGGATGCTTTACTATTTGTCACATTTATTATGAAATGGTTGAGATGACCATGGGGTGAGATTAAAATGACAAGAATCACTTTCCCCCCTTTTAATTAATTTATTACATAATTGAGATGTTGGGGGTGAGACCATAGTGATAGGGTCTGCTCTCCCTTTCATATGGGTATTCCATGCTATAGTTGTGATGTGAATGGGTTGAAACCATATAGATAGGGACCAACTCTTTTCTTGACATATATTGTGACATTGTAAACAAGATACCGATGGGTTGAGATATTGATAGCCATTATACACCTTACATTTGTGGTTACACTTGTTTAATCTATGATCAGAATGAAATAGGGTTGAGATCGTGTGGACATGGGGTCATTTTTTCCATTGTACTTCTATTGTAATATGGAGGTAGAGATACTTTAAGACGAGATCTTATAGGAACAATAATTCACTTCCCTGAAAGACTTGATAATTATTATGATATATTTAGAGATACCCCAACACTAATTGAAGTGGGTATGATCACACCCAGGGTTTCCAACGAAGCACTTGAGGGAATTTATTTTATTATAGTTAACATTGTTTAATTATTATTCTATAATAACTCTATAATAATGCACTATATTCATTTGTCTATTGAGGGAAAACATTAGTGATTAACCACTGAATTATACTCATACCCCCATTAAGCACCCTAGAACCAAAGTAGACATTATGGTTTATGATACAAGTAGTGGAAAATGGAATGAAGTTAACAGGTGAGATATATATCTTGGTGGGGGATGAGGGTTAGATACCATGCTTTCACTAAGTAAATGTTTTTTGTCATTTACAAAATTATGTTCACTAATAGGTTATCCTTATATGATCCTCTTACGGGATATACTGTTTATACATGTAGGAATTCATGAAATTATAGTTTAAATTTTGTTATATCAATAATGATGTTGTTATTATCTCTTTCATATATCCTCAATGTTTTACTTATATGATTTTGTTTATGTTATGTCTACTGGTTATATTTTTTGGCAATTAGTACTA
Source organism: Viscum album (assembly GCA_963277665.1). Lineage (NCBI taxonomy): Eukaryota > Viridiplantae > Streptophyta > Magnoliopsida > Santalales > Viscaceae > Viscum > Viscum album. The sequence goes on along the minus strand of OY728135.1, from coordinate 1,047,977,310 downwards.
GAGGGGGTATACTATTCCTCCTTCATACATTGACTCTTACCACTTGTTGGTAGCCTTTGATATACGAGGAGATTCACTTGAGGTTTGTGCAACCTGCTTTGGTCATAGTGGATTCGAACATGATTGAGATTTCTATAAATTGGTATCATAACCTTGATGATTTTTCTTTCATCATATTATTTTGGATATGGTATAAAAGAGATAGGATATGGTTGAGGTTTTAAATTGATCTTATGTCTGGGCCTATCTAACCCACATATTGGGATAGTTCAAATTTTTGAGCATGGGAATTTTGATCAATATTTTCTCTTTTACATTTTTGTTTTTTTAAAAATCATACTTGTGTTATTGAATATTGGTTATTTGTTTTTAATATTATCTCGGGTGGAATGAAGTGTGAGTTCAGGCATAATTTTTGTCATATTTTGTTCACATGACATTCATATACATTACTATGTTTTATCACTCTGAAAATGATACGGTGTTTGATAATTTAAACAATCAGTATCAAGTTATATAGCGTTTTCAATATTTTTATGAAGGTATCATTATACTTGACCAAACCATGATTATTTTCTATATCCTTTAATTTCTAAGTGAATCATATTTTTATTTGATTCTACCCCTAAGAGAGTGGTTATCCGGGTATATAGAGAGAGAGAGCCCATGGTTCTGTGAGACCCCAGTGTATTCTAGGATATGTGTTTAGAACAATGAGACACTTTTATTATTACTTATTATCCTATCTATTATATTTAATCTTGTTGTATGTTTTTTATGAGTTGTGATTTTTTTCATTATAGTGACATGCCACCAAAGAAACCATACATTGAGTATATAGAGGGTAGGGATGAGAATGAATCACTTATTATTAAGCCAAATCCCCTAATTTTTCAAATTTATCCTATTGATTAGTAGATACATGATATTACTATTAATGTTATTTATTCTATTATAAGTGGAGCTAGGAGAAGTGGTCCTTCCTTTTTTATGATCTTACTAGGGAGTTTTAGTTGTAGGATTTACCTCTATTTACTAGAGAATGTATGCCTTAGGCTATTGAGATATGGGTTGAGTCTATAAAGGATATCATTGATCATAAAGATACACCCCTTTATAGGTAGTTTTAGCTTAAAATATATATGATTTTATGAAAAGTGATGCATTGTTGGGGAATACTTATATAGGATGAGAAGTATTTGGGGTTGTTCTGAAAGGAATTGTTAACATGTTTGTTCAAGAATTTTATGCTTAAGATGCTAAGATTTGATATATCTTAGGAGTTTGTGCATCTAATATAAGGTTTCATATTTGTGAGTGACTATTAATAATAATATTCAATGCTTCTTATCTTTTCTCCTTCATTAGTAATTAATGATATTAAAAGGGTTTTCTATTTTTTGGATGGACTGAGACAATTGAATCATTCTCAAGTGTAAATATTCAGGCTTATCTGTTTTTCATATATCGTAAAACATGTCTATATAATAGATAGAAACATAGTTGGATACAAACTTTTTCAGAAATCTCATTCTTATAACAGATTTGGGAGTGGATCCTCAGGTGATAGGAAATGTCAATTAAGTGATTCTTGTTGGAGGGATGATAGATTGACCAATCAGTGTTATGGATTTCTTTTTTCCTATTATGGAAGAGTTACTCTTATGGGTTATCAGTGTGATCAAGTATGGAATACTTTACTACAATCACAGAAATATCGTTTGGAGAATTGAACGTGTTTCTATAATAGGCATCTATAAATATTTTTCTAGGGTATTTCTTAGATTTCCAATGGCCATGGTGATGGTCTAGCTTAGGGGTCTCTAGAAAGACCCAGTGAGACAACATAGAGTGGTAGTTAGCATTTTTCCAATTATACAAGGACTAAAGGAGGTTGTAGTTGTTAGGATCTACAAAGGTATAAGATTTTATCTCATTAGGTAATCCAAGTATATAGAGGCTAGGTAAGAGGCTCAAGGATATGCCAACTTTATGCTACTGAGGTAGTTCTTTCTATTTTTAATGAGGGTCCTTCAACCATTCAATATCAAAACTCAAATTCTTCCAAACTTTTTTCAACCCAATTTTATACAACAACATCACACTAGTTTATTTATTCTCAGTATGATAGTGATTTAGGATTGACTATCAAGTACCTATATGAAATGATTTCTATAAAAACTCCCTTTGGGGTTCATTCTAAGGGTATTAGTCAATGTTATGAGTGTGTCCTCATGATTGTTGTATATTTTAATATTTAATATTTCTTCATGATAGAAATGTATAATTTGTATGTGATCCTTAGTATTAATTAGTTGACTTTGTATCAAGTTCACATCAACTTATATCATCAAAAAGTATGTTTCACATCAGTTTGGGGAGATAATTATACTCTTTTTGGGGAGTGTGATTTGTAGGCATGTTGTTCGGCACCTGAACATAGGTATCTTGGATTCTTTTAACCCACTTTCTATGTTCTTTTATAGATTACTAGGAAATGCATCATATGGCCTTTCCTCATATTTTGACCCATTCCATGATGTTTTTCCTAAGGAATTCTTGATGATTCCAGTAAAGATAGGAATTGAGTTTACAATTGATACTATTCAATTATGAATCCTATATCCAGTCCTCTTTATATAATGCATCCTATAGAGATTAGAGTATTAAAGGCATATATAGAATATTTAGAGGAAAATGGATTCATTTACCAGAGCACATCCCCTTGGGGTAATCTTGTTCTGTTATGAAATAGGAAAGATGAATCCTTATTATTTTGTGTGGATTAACGAAATTTGAACAAGGTGATAGTCAATACAAGATATCCTCTTCCTCATATTGATGACCTATTTGACAAGTTGATGGGATTTTAGATGGTTCTCTAGGGTCAATTAGAGGTGTAATTGTCATCACTTGTATGTGAATCTTTAAGATATTCCTCATAATTATTTTACAAGTAGGTATAGACAATATGAGTATTTGGTGATATCGTTCAGGTCTATGAGTGTTTATGGCCTGGGGGAATTGTGTTTTCCAACTATTTTGGACTATTTTTTAGTGGTTTAATACAATGATATCCTAGTATACTCCTTGTCTAAGGTGGAACATATTCAATATCTAGTGATCATTATGACTATAGTAAGATAACATAGAATTAATTCTACAATATCAAAGTTTTAGTCCAATATTAATGAGGTCTTATTATTAGGACATGTGATATTGGACTTAGGAATATCAGTGGACTCTAAGAAGGTTTAATATGTAGTTTCTAGGGAGAAAGAAAAGATTTTTTAGATATATAGATCCTTAAATTTGGTACGATATTACAGATGTTTGATTAAGGAAATATCCTTATTTTCAACACCAATGGTGACCTTTAATAAGAAGGTGAAAAAATTTCATTAGTCTGAAACTTGTGAGAGAGCTACCCTAGATTTGATGGCAAGACTAGAATTTACACCATTTTTACCTTACTTGATCTATGTAAGAAGTATATCATGCATTGTAATGAACTATGATTTATTTTGGTTTATGTTCTAATACAATAAGGGAATATAAATAATACCCACTATTTATATCCTTCATATCAATATATATAATTGAAAACTTCTCTATCATTATACACTACTTTCTTTCCACCATAAAACAATTTTTTTTATTTTATCAAATAAAATCACTTTGTGGTTAAGTGAGAACCAAACAAAAAAAAGGAAAACTAGATCCAAAAAATAAAAAAAGTATCTATCTCGAGAATGGAATATACCGTATCACTGAAAACCACCATGGGTCGTTAGCTCTCGAAGCACTGTCACCTCCTTAAGCCATGAGAAACCTAACATAGCCATCAATCTGCGCACCCTTGATGTGACTACACAGTTTCATCAGCACATATGAAGACATTAGGTAGAAAACACCATCATCACCAGTACTGAGAAACCAACAACTTTAATGACCCTAGACGATGGTGAGGTACAAACTGCTATGACATACATTCCCAAGAACAAACACCGAACCACCACGAAGGGTCTAGCCTCAAACCACAGCCAGATCAAGACCACCTTTAATGGTTGAAACCAGCGCACCAAACCAATTATTGTATTCCATATATGAATCCAAATAATAAGCATGGAAAACCAAGACACAAAATAAGAAAAATGGAAAAACACCAGGAGGATGCAACCAAAGATGCTATGGAGGATAAAGCTGAAACACTTATCGAGCTTTCACAATTGATGACAGTAAGAAAATAGAGAAACACAACATATCTACCTACATCAAAGCCTCCAACACTATCCCAAACGTTGTGGAATATGTCACAACCGAGAAAAATAGGGTCGTGTATGAAGGAGAATAAAGAAATGGGAGAGGAAACTAAGGAGAAGATGATACATCCAGACACAACAATAGACTACAACATGGACAAAAATAGGAATCAATACATGAATGAAACTGTCGGAGGAGAGTAAAAAATGAAGAATTGCTCATTAAAAGATACACACAACACGGAACCACAAGACTGATAGTTGAGTGGCAGACCGCGCATAAAAACAACTAAACAGAATTAAGGAAGGTTCAATCAGATCTAGACAAAAAATGGGTAAGGACTTAGCGAGGGTAAGAGAAAAGGCCTATAAACTGGTTTCATCAGAGGAGGGTGAATGACAATGGATTCCTCGACAGAGCTCCAAAGGCCATTGCAATCTATGAAACCATGGGGTGCTCGAAATGAACACTAGACCATGACATCAATGTCGCACAACCCAACCCTCATTCACACAATACCCATAAAATAAGTCCAGAAGGGAGAAGGATAGAAGAGATGAATAAGAACAAAGTAGAGGTAAGGAAACCTTAGACCACCGAGGTATCTCCTGGTTGGATACATTTCCCCCTCCCACCTAATAATTACTATAATTATAGTAATTTTTAGGCACTCTTTGTTTTCCCAAACTATTGGATTCTTGGATAAATTCATTGGTTACCACATCACCTTCTTCAAAAGTAAAAATGATATTAAATCAATAGTGTTGAAGAAACTACACCCATATTATATAGAATAAATTGAAATATCTCTACGAGAAAATATATCCAAAATTCATATAATACATGTACACCATAAATAATATATTGAGAGTTTTTTTATTGACTCAATGTAAAAAATAATTATTTTAATATGAAAATAATATACATTAGAGTTTTTCTTAAGATAAAAAGACTTTCTAGATCCATAAGTAAAAATAGCTATTCTTTCATCAATAGAAAACCCAATTCTTGAGGATAAACAACACAATATACCTCATAAATAACATCTTAAGGAAATCATTGTACATATGAACAAGTTAATTACACTTTTATTACTTTAAATGGTGTTTGATATTTTTTGACCAAATAAAAGAATGAACATTCATACTTGAGGTGAATAAAAAAGTCACAATCCACGAAAATTGATGTATGAGTCTCAAATATATATATATATATACATATATAAACCAATAAAACTATCCACCTATAAAACAATTTTTTTTTCATATTCTAAGTGTCAACTAGTTTAATATTTTTTATATACTCAAATATACCTTGCTTAGATATAATATACCTATAAAAACACAAGTCCACAGTCCAAAATTAAAATTTTGAAATATTTTTATACATTCAATTCCCTAGAAGTAATTTGGAAACCATTTGTTTATTTTTCATGCAATACTCTAAATTTTATTAAAAAATACCATCATCAATGGAAACAAATAAGAAATAATCACTGTAGGGTTTTGACACAATCTGAAACAACCCTATGGATATTTTCAATTCATTTTTAACAACCAATAGATTTTATAAAAAATACCCAGAAAATGAACATCATCAATCCAATAATAAAATTTTGAAATATTTCAATACAATCGATTCTTCTTGAGTTATCCCAAATCATCAAAAGATGTTGCATACATTATTCCTCCATGTTCTATTAAAGAAAAACATCATCAATGAAAAAAACTATAAACTAATTATTGTATGGTTTTAAAACACAATACATGAATCCAATAGATAATCTCAATATGTTTGTAACTCCAAATATAATCCCCAGGAAAATTCATATCATAAGTCTAAACATAATTTTTTTAAAACATTCCATGCAATCAATTCTTTCTGAGTAATCCCAGAACTATCCATATATTGTTTATACAGTTATTATATGTATTCTATTAAAAAAGAACCTCATGAATACTAACACATATAAATTAATCATAGTAGGGTTTTAATACTCAATACATAAATCCCATAGATATTTTCAATGAATTTGTAAATCCAAATGGAATAACAAAAAATTTGTGATCTGAAATATATTCATACTTTTCTCTATTATAGTGAAAACCTAGAAAGCGACTTGTTTTTAAAAACAATACATAACACATCAACTTATAAAAATAAATCAACTATCCTTAAAATTAGGTAATGATTTTTCACCATCACCTTATTTAATAGTGTATAATTTATATACAGTCTCAATCCGTCATCCACATTTGTATTAAGTGACATTAGAGGGACACAATGTGATGTGATAGTTTGAATAATTATTTTTTAACATATCATTAAGTTATATCATAATGTCCTAAATTTCTATAATTTATTTCTAATAATGAGTCATACAAATAGATGATACACCAGTATATAACTCAATAATGAATTATATCTTATACCATTGAAATAAACTCATAATCACTTTTGAAAATTCATTGAAAAAATTAATATATTACTCCTGTATGTTTTTCTAAATTCACCTCAGTGGTATAAATTTAAAAAATCAATAACTATGTACTAATAATTTATGTCTCAATTTCTAAAATATCCTAATAGTTATTTCTTTCAATAATAATGAACACATTATCACTTTCCATGTTTTAAAATATAACCCTTTAAAGATAATTTCCTAAATATGCTCAAATAAAATATTATTAATATATGCTAAAAATAAAATGGTATATCTATATAAAAAAATATTAGAACCCTTGTTAGCTTATATTACCATAAAACTATCATTCAATATCAATATATATTAATGAACCTTAATCGACCTCTAATTGAGATAAATAACACAAATGGTCTATCACATATCTCTACTAAAATACATTCCCAACCCGCATATTATTATAATAGTAATATATTAGTGAAATTAATTAGTATTAATTAATATATAATAAATACTAGAGGGTATATAAATGGTATGATGAGTTACTATCAATCCATTCACTTTATCGACCTTCATTAATTGAAGTTATCTATGTCCAGTTCATCCACCTCAATGATCACGTTTTCTATCACGGATTTTCCTTTTTTCAACTCTAAATCCCTTTTTATGGGAAAAATTATCTAATATGCCCATAGCTAGAACACCATACATATGTGAATTATTCATGCAGCTATTAGAATTTTAATGGAGGAAACTATTATAGGGGTGGTTGTGAAAATTAAATGGGATGAATGTCTACCATTGTATATTGTGTATATATCTAATTTTTCTATTTAAATAGATACATTTCTGGAAAATAGCCCATATCTCTATAAACATAACATAATAGAATTTTGAAAAGCATTTATGGGTTTTAACTGCCTATAAAAAATGTTCATGATTGATATTGAAATCAACCAAATTACAGACATGATATATGAAACCCACTGATATTTAAAATTGTATTTTTCCTTGAAACCTGACGTGTTCAACAGATCGCTTCACACATTACACTAAAGAATAATGAACTATAATAAATATACCACAATTAAAATATAGATTCATATTTAGAAGGAAAAATAGAGGTAACTTAATTATAATATATAGAGAAATAAAAAAAATTCATCATTAGAACTAAGACATTGATAAATTTCAATTATTGTAGCTAAGTAGAAATTACGATTGATTTAGGATTAAAAATTCAACCCTTATAAATTGGATTTTATACAATTTATTTTAAGATACTAAATATATTATAGATACATGATATTAATGTTGTGAATAATATTTTAAACCCAAATTTTATTAGTAATTGATAGGTAATACGAATTAGAATATTTAATATTTTAAAATGATTTTTCCATTGAAAATGATTTTCATTAAATATCTATGTTTTTTGATTTAAATGTAAAAATTTAAAATTTTATAATTTTAATTTGAAAAATTGAACTTTTTCTAATTCAATATAACAATAGTATATTTAGATAAAAGTTTTATATTTTTCTAAAATAGTTGTTTTTTATATGAATAATTAAAAATAATGATTTTCATAAGATCATCACGTTTATAACATTATCACAATACAATAATTAATTTATTTATTATTTAAAAATTTTATATTAAAAAAATATTGATAATTTAAAATAAATTAAAATTATTATATAAAATTTATAAAACCAATATTTATAATTTTGAAAACATAGGTAATATTTTTATCTAAAAACTAATTTGTATTCTCTTATATAAAAAATATGTTACCATAAAGTTTAGAAATTAAATCTTAAAAATGGATTTCATATTTTATATCAATATATTCAATTTCACTTTTAGGCATAATATCATTATTTCCAAGATTGTAGTGAATGACCATGAAAATGGTGAAAGGATTATTTTCAAAGAGTTATTTAACTAATTTTGTGTATTTTTTATCAAATAAATTAAACTGACCAATTTCATATAATGATTATTATATTATGTTTATAAATGTATAAAAATATATTACCATTGATTTAATTTTTAATTAATGTAATATCAGATTATGAACACTTAATGATCAAATCGACATTTTACACAAAAATTGGTTATCTATATATTAAATGTTTTAATTTAAAAGTGAATTTTAACTTATTTAGAAATTGAATATGATAATATAGAGATTAAATTTAGTTTCATCGCACCCAAAATTTCATAATAGGGGTTATCTTATATGTTTGTAAAAATATAAATTACTTATTTGAAAACAATTTACCTAAGTAGAGGAAAAAAAGTAAAAGTAAAAAACCTTGAATAAATGATTTCAAAAATGTTTAAAAAATGTTTTAAAATTAATATAAGAGGATTTATAAACCTTATATCATAAAAATTATTATTTACCACTTTTGGAACCATTTTACCTTTAATAATTTAATTGTGTTAATGAAACATAACAGATGTTTATAAAAGTTCCCTTTTCTTCAATAATAAAAGGGGTTCACTCCCACCCTATAAAATTTACACATAAATTTTTAAATTTACTTAAAAACATAAAAATATATTCCCATAAAATTAATATTCACTTATTAAATCATGTGGTATCCATAATGTATCCTAATACCTCCATTTCAAAGGATACATTTCAGAGAAAGTTCAGGGTCCCAAAGTGAGTATTACTTAATCGTTATCCTTTTCTTGTTAATATTCCTATTCAAAACCTATAATAACCATAATAATATAATTAAAATAATATAATTAGTATAATTTAGTTTTATTATATTAATTACACAACCATTTTTTATTCCATCTCATCCACTTAGAAAAACAAAATAACGCAAATCATACATTTGTGAGGTCTACCACCTCCATGAAGTGACATATTCTATTTATCACCACTAACTCTCTTCACTAGTTATAAGTATGGAATTAAAGAATAAATGTGAAATTTTTAATAAAATAATTATTACTATGAGAAATATTATAGTTTACCTTTATTCTCTCTCTTTCATTGGTAAATGAAAATGTTAACAATGTGTTGTGCGGGTTAATCCCTCCATGAATTAATACATCTCATTTGTTTATAAAGTTTCCTTATTATTTACTAAAATATATTAAAATATTATTAAAAAATTTAAAATTATCTAAATTATATTTTTATTATTCTGTAATAAATATATTATTCCAAAATAAGCCACTTTTATAACCATATTCATCAATTAATTTTGGTATGTTCATATTTGGGTCACTCTAACCACCGACTTGAACAATTCTATAAAACTATATCATGGATGAATATAAGATTGTAAATAATAATAATATTATATATTTTTTATAAAATAATTATTTATTTATGATTATTAGAAGTTTATATTACGTATTTGTAATATTATTTAAATTACAAAAATAAGCCAACATCGATTCCATTTTCCTGAAACTTAACTAAAAAATTATGTAATTATATAAAAGATTTATAAATAAATATAAACTATATATTATTATACCTTAATTTAACTATTAATTATTAACTTTATATCAATGAATGATTTCAGATATCAACATCTTAAAACATGTGAGAAACAATTAATGTTACTAAGACCAGATAGAGAAAACAAACTATAACTAACTTATATATTCCTAAAAAATGATAATAAATAAATTATATAAAAGTTAATATATATATGATTAAGGTTATTAAATATAATATTAATATACTTATATTTTTGTAAAAAAATATTCAAGTGCATTAGTAAAATTCAGAAATTTAGGCGAGGGATCTTTTCTCAATTTTCACCCCTTCAGAAATATTTTTTATTATACACCATGTTTTATTTTTGATGTATTATCTATATATAATTTAATATTATTAATTAATATTCTCTCATTATTCATTGGATTCAATTTTACATTTGATATTATATCCTTCATGGGGTTATAATTCGAAGTCTTCTAATGTTATTCGGGGTTTTTTACACAGATTTCAATTCCTTGAGACATGTTTATGTTTTAAACCATTTTTTATATTATATGGTGTAATTAATACATATTATATTTTATAATAGTGTTCTATTTTTATTCATGGTATTTTATTTTCCATTTTAAATTCTATCCTTCAAGGGATTTTCATTTGAACGTTTCTAATGTTGTAAGTGTTATTTTTGTCTATTTTCAATTCCATGAGTCATGTTTGATATTTTTCACCATATTTTACTTTATATGGTGTATAAATATATCTATTGACTTAAATTATAATTAATATATTTAATTTAATTATATTTCAATTTTATATTATCCATCCCATATTCTTTTGATTTTTACATTACCATTATTATAAAAAATTTTGCATCTTAATTTTTCTTCTTTGAGATACGATTAATATTCAACACTAATTTCCATTTTATGGTATATATATTGTTATACATTATCTTTTAAATCCTATAATACCATTTTATTTTTAGTAATTAATCCTTTGGAAATATGTGACTACATTTTTCTTTCCAAACCATCCTTTATTGTAGGCCTAATGTTTCTTCCTATACCTTTCCTATGTGAACACTCTATATTTTCTTCATTTTATTAAAGTGTGGTAAAAAAAATTCCATAATGAGATTCATTAGGTATTATTGAGTTAAATATATAACCATTTCTCTATATATTTTCATTTTTATGTATAAGACAATTCATTTATTTATTATGGAAATATTTAAAATCCATATACTTATTATTCCGATATGGATGTTTAGTGATTACTCAATAAAGTTGATTATGTATTTTTAACCATACACTATGTTTTTATGGATATTTTATGTTTATTTATTAACTTAAAAAGTATCTAAATTATATATGTCTGTATCTAAATATAGATGTTTATTTATTTATAAGGAATATTGATTAAACATTGTATTTATATTCATACCATTCACATGGTGAATGTATCAGACATAAAGAATTAATGGTTGGGGTCCAAGATTATATAGACCCTTGATGAATCAGTTGGTTCCATGAAGGAAGAGTTTTGGGTTTTTTGTGTACACCTACCCAATGCAATCATGATGTATTGGTTGTGACCTTGATGAAATGAATGATATCCTAGGCATGACCTTGATTAAAAGAGAAATATATTGGATGAGTCATTGAATTTAAATATAAATATTTCCAACATTATGAATTACATCACCATGAATTCATTTATTATTATCCCTGTGAATGTTTACATTGTTATTTCATACATGGATTTATTTTAAGATCATGTTTTTTGTTACATGGAATTTTTTAGTTTATTATTTATTCATTATATGTTATTCATTCGATGATAGATTCCATTATATATTTTACCTTACTGAGAATTTGGTCTCACCCTTATTATGTTTCCATTTACATAGGATATGAATGAAATTATTGTATATGATATTACTAGAAGTGTATCATGTGTGGAGAAATTTGTGTGAGATGTTGGAAACTTATTAAAAATTATGCAGTTTCTTATATAGTGGAAAAATTGTTCATTTGATGAGAAATACATGGGGTTTGTTTATTAAAAGTTTTTATTAACTATTTGAAACTCTAAACCTAAAAGTTCATTTTATGGTAAGTGAAGCAATTTTTAGTTATATCATAATTTTTGATGGTTTAAATTGGGTTACTTTAGTTCATTTCAAATTATCTATGTAAAAAATGTGTTTATTCATTCTAGATTCTAGGAGCATGGGTCCAAGGCATCAAATTTCAAATTAATAGAGGTTTTAGATAAGGTTAAAGACTATGATGTTATAGATTAAAGATAATTTAATAGCCATAAATTTCATCAAGTGATTATAAATAAAGGTTGAACATAATTTCAAAGGTATAAAGAAACCTTTGGGTTATTTGAGGTAATATTGAATATTTTAGGTTATTTAGGGATTAGGATAAGATAATATTAGTGAAAACCCTAGGAATATGTCTAATTTATAATCTTAATTCTAAAATAACATTCTATTGTTTGGGTAAAGTGTATATTTTGTGGTTTCCTAGCAATTACGTTTTTGTGTGGATGTTGGAAATTAGATGTTGTTGTGTAACAGATGCACCTAGGGGTAACCACCTAGAAAATGTAGGTTTATTATTGAATATATATTTACTCGGTGCACAATGAGTGGGCATAATATTTAACACATAGAGAGACACTCCCATGTGATATTCATTGGTTAATACATTCTCTTTACAGTCCATTATGAAGGATTTAAATACACTGGATAGAGAACCTAATAGTATAAAGGCCATGCATAACATAGATTTAAATATAAAGATTCGTAAGTTTGGTTATATATTAATTGGTATGTGATTTTATGTATAATTGATAAGTTTAATTTTTTAGAGAATAAGTTTCAATGATTTTTAGGTTTAGATTTTTTTTTTGTTAAAGTTCATGGTAATTTGGAACTATTATTTTTTAGAATTAGGGGGATTAAATAACCAAACCAAAATAAAAAAAGGCTAATCCAAGAGTGATAAAACATGAAATAAATTGAAATTTAATATATAATGATGGGTTTTTAGTGTATTATATCTTAAGGATGATTTTCTAATACATCTCTTATGATGATTATTGTTCACCAGTCATGTTAACTCTTTTGGTTTTGATAATGCATGAATCCTGAAAGAAATAATTTGATGGTAGGTTCCCTAGGCAATGTGGAGATTGTACCAATGAGAAACCTAATGGGACACAAGTTGATGGGATAAATCCTATGATTACTTTGAGTCATATATCATTAATTATGATTAATAATGTTTAAATAGTTGAATTCTAGAACACACAAAAAAATATAATTATGGTGTTTCATATATGTTTTTGTAATAAAAAAGTTTAAGGAAATAGGATTAAATTTCTTATATGTAAAAATCATGTGATGAAATAACCATGGGAATGTCTCATAGAAAATAAATTATGCTTCAAGTGTGGAAAAGGAGGTCATAGAGCATCAAGTTTCAAAGGAAATACGAAGTAATTGGTTAACATAATAGATGAAAAAATGTGATTTCAAGTCATACCTAATATATTAAGTCATACCTAAGATATTATGGTAGGGTCCTCATTTGATATTATATCTCGAGTTATGCCAATATTTTTGATACCCTAAACTAAATTTATTAGTAAGTTATAATTAAAATTGAGAGGAAATAATTTATTTAAGGGGGGTTGGGAGTATAACCCAACGATATTTTAAATTTTATTTTCCTTGAAACCTAATGTGTACGATATCTTACTTCACATGAAACATCAAAACCCAACAAATCAAATAACTGTATAAAACTATTAAAATATGGCTATAAAATTAGGGAGTAAAAATGGAGGTTATGAAATTATGATATACATGTAGAAATACAAATGAAGGTCATTATTTATACTAAGGAATTTTTAATATTTAATTAGTGTAGATAAGTAAATAATAAGACTGATTTTTTATTTAAAATACAACCTTTTTAAAATTGAATTCTACGAATTTTTTTAAGATACTAAATATATTATGGTTAAAATATATCATTGATATGAATAATATGTTAACACAATTTTTTTTAATTTTTTAATAGAAAATTAGAATAATAATAGTTAACATTTAAAAATTTATTTTCCTTTCGTTAAATATTAGTTCTATATAAAATTTAAACTATCAAATTTTAAAAAAATTATTTGACAAAATAAACTTAATTTTTTTATTCAACATAAAAATATTATCTTAGGATGAAATTTGGATACTTTTATAAAATAATTGAATTTTAGGTTAACAGATAAAAATAGATATTTTTCTAATGTCATCACTTTTATGACATTATCATAATAAAGGAATTACTTATAAGTTTTTAAGAAAAATATATATTAAAAAATATATTTATAAATTAAAATAAATAATTTAAACATACATTTTTTAATTTTGAAAACCCACGTTTAACATTTTGGAAACATATGTAATATTTACTCTAAAAAGTATTTTTATTTGCATATATTAAAAATTAGTTTTCATCACTTGTATTATCATGACCCGACCTCTACCGGGGCTCGAGCCACAACTACCCGAAGCCTACCTCAATAGGCCATGGGCTGGCGACTAGCGCCGAAGGCACCACAAACTAGGGGAGGCCTTTGCCTAAGAAACTATACAGACACACACATAGTCAACTCAATGAAAAAGTGCAGAGAATGGAATGAAAGATACCACACTGTTACAAATGGGAAACCAACATACATGCATCGACCTCTAACCAATTCAAGTAAAGGGCTGAAAAATTCTGACAAGTAAACTGAATAGAAAAAGGGGGAAAACACGTGCCCAACAAGAAAGGTGACATAACCAGGTAACATGTAAAACGAACGTAAACAACTAGTGAGTCTCACGCCCAGAAATCCTCCTATGACCACTGAATGTAGCCCAAGCTCCTGTGTCCCCTATGCTCCTCCGTAGTCTTGATCGACATGTCCGTCGTCTGCAAGGGCACACCAAGTGCGGGAAAATCCCAAGTAGGTGTGAGTATAAAGATACTCAGTAGGATGCCTTGAAAGCTCGAGGGAGAAATAAAGGAGGTACTAAAACGGTGAGCAGTAGAAAGAACAAAGAATAGTGCAACAGTACAAAAGAGAGAGTACAGCTCAACCCAACAAAAGGAAGGAAGTAGACTTGTCCAATCAAAGAAGATCTAGACATGGAAAGCATGTGGCATACCCCGCGTGTCTTCACCCCTGTTGGAATGAGAGTTACTGAACCCAAGGTGTGGGAACAAAATTAGGGTCTATATATATATTCTCAACAATAAACTCTAATGAGTGTGTAATGGGATCTCTATCTCCAAGCTCAGCCTAAGAGAAATCTCCAACAGTTCAAAATATATCCATCACGGATGCCCAACAGTCCCGCATGCCAAAGATTCCTCATCACTAAACCGTACCACCAAGGGTCCCGCTTCTGTAATCACAGAGAAAAGTCACTGACATGCCTCATAGAAAGGGCTGAGTCTGAAAGAAGTCATCGGGTAACACACTGCCTAGCCCAGTTGGATGGTAAACTCCAAGAGGTCGTCAGGTAACCCACTTCCCTACTACGCTGGAGGGTAAACCAGAAATGGTCTTCAGGTAACCCATTGCCCAGCCCCGCTGGTGGGTAAACCACAAAAGGTCGTCGGGTAACCCACTGCCCAGCCCTGCTGGATGGTTAACCAAAAATGGTCATTGGGTAACCCACTGCCCAGCCCCGCTGGAGGGTAAACCCTAAATTCAACTGGTAACCCACAACCCAGCCTCACTCGAGGGTAAACCCTAAAGTCAACAGGTAACCCACTACCCAGTCCCACTTGAAGGAAAACCCGGAACTGGTCCTATAACTCCACACTTCCCATGCCATCACTGGGTGTCACTAACACTGCTACCGTGCATAGGTTCGGAGTGTGTCAAAAGAACATCTGACCAATTCCCTTTCATGTTTCCTCCGTTGTAATCCTCACACGAAAACATGAGAGATAGACTACTTGCTAGCTGGAAATGGGCTCCCGGTGGAAAAGTTATTCAACAATGCTTTATGCCCATACGTCGTCTCATGGGGCCTGCACCTCGGTCCTAAAAGTGGTCGGGCGAACTGTGCCATCACAATTCTCTCAGAAAAACACGCCAAAATGACTATTCATACACCCCAATCAGACGTCCGAAGAAAAAGGCACAGTACGCTGCACACAGCTTAAGAGATGGCCCATGGGGCCCACACCTCAACTCTGACTTCAATGCCTAAAACCACCCTGGTAAACTTCATCTTGATGCCAGGGTCACAACACTGCTGAGAGCGCGTCAATCAGACATCTCAAACAAGAGTTAGGTCCGACGCAAGAATAACTAATTAATTAAATAAATAATTAATTACTCGTATTAAGCGTTTCATGCCACCGAGCAACAAAACCAAATCGCAAGGATTCAGAACCAACCTTGGAAGGACCGTCTCAACTCCAGGGCCATATCACCTCTGACAGCGGGTCAAACGAACGTCCGGCTTGCGAACCACGTCCGTCGTAAATTTAATAATAATTTAATATTATTACATTTAAAGTGTATCGGGTCGCCCGTCTTCGGGCGCAGAACCCAAAAAACCTGAAACCCAACTTAAGAAGTCTGTCTCAAAGAGACGGACCCACATCCATAGACGACGCGTCAAACAGAATCACCGTTTAAAAGATACGACCCCCTCCCCCCCCCCCCCCCGAACGCAAGGGGGGTGGGGGGGCAACCGGGCCGGTTCACCCCGGCTGGCCCGGTCCAAACCGCCGGCCCGCGGCCGACCCGCGGGTGTGGACCGAATCACCACAGCCCGCCTAACAACACTGGACCCACCTCGGGTCAGTTTTTCTTCAACCATACCGGCCTTTTGGTCGGCCTTCGTCGCCCATCGGGACCCAAACAGTTTGGGTCCTTATTTCGTTGCACACCTCGAGGTCAGCGCCCTGGGGTCCTCCCGACCGTGACAAGCTGAGGGCGACGCTTCGCCGGCTGAGTGCACCACCCCCGCCGTAGCCTCCAGGTGCCACCGTCGTCCACTCCAATGCGCCGGCTGCACCCTACCGCGCTACACCCCCGGCGCCGCCCCACACTCCCTCCGAGCTTCGCCGTCCTGGTCGCCCGCTTCCAGCTCCGCTGCGGAGTGAACCACCGTGACACCACCAACCGACGCCGCGACCGCCTGGTCCTCCGCACTCCGCAATGGCGACACCTGACGCCGGCACCTCTAAATCCTCAGTCGCGCCACCTCGGCTCCTCCCGAAGCTACCCCACTGCCGCACACCAGCCGAACGCCATCACACCGCACCAGCCTCAATGAAACCCGCCGCTCCGGGATCCACGTCGGCCTTCTCAACTCCTTTGATGTGCCACCCCGAACTCCAGCCACTGCCCTTTCCGGAGTCTGGACTTCCTATGGCCGCTGCCACTACTCTGGTGGCCCGATTTCAAAACCTAACGCGGGTTAGGGATCCTCGAGATGAGTCCTTCGCAACTCCTTCCCCCGATCAACGATCCGACAAGTTTCTGGAACGTCCAAAAATTTGTACGAAGAATGCTCAAGAAAGAGAATTAGAAACAGGCTCGGATGATGGTCATGTTCATTTTTCCATCTGCCTAATTATAGAATTATGGAATTAAAACGACGAAAATTGATGAAAACTCTAGAAATTTACAAAGGGGCCGAAAATTAATCAGAAATCCTACCTCGATCCGGCTGTTCATCGTTGGAAACATGTTCGTTGTGATCCCACTTCGATTTACCGGAGTTCCCTCCTCAATCCGGTGAAGAACAAAGAAGAATGAGAGAGATAGATAGAAGAAATGGGTTTCCCTGAATTCCACAGTTTATAAACTCTCTAAACTCTGCCGACGGGCGCGGATTCTGAAACCTCTGTGCCCACTCATTTTATGACGCGCCTAGGAAAAAAACCCCATTTAAAACTCAACGAAAGTCTTGGATTTACATTCTGAGACTTTTTCCGAATGTTATTTGAAAAGGACTCTAGTAATAAAAATCACTAAGTCATTAATTTAAAATGACGATTTTCCCCTGGGTGACATCTCTCGCAGCAGGCTCGCGCCCTTAACTTTTACACCCCGCCTAGGGTTAACGGCACGTTCTGGATGCAACCATGCCCTTGGATTTCCGATCTGAGGTACCATTTAGGAGAAAACACAACCCCACCATATACATTGTATAAAACACTTACCATTTTTATAAAATTTATTCTGGCCACACCAGGGCTCGGAATTGCACACCGTCTTTGCGCGTAGCTCTGGAATCATATATAGAATTATTACAAAGTCTTACAGGGTAAAAAATAGGTCTCAACATCATTCCCTCCATCCTGATTTTTTTCCCTGAAAAGAAAAACTAGGAAAAACAACTCGGGACACAAAGATCACACTTAGCTCTACCAATCCCAAGAAAACTTGCACGACACCATATTGGTACAACACGCGAACCAAAGGGATTGTTTGTACTCATAAGGTTTGCTAATCTCGAGGTCGTGCATAGGAATACGCACGCACCTCATCAGCTGCGACACGTGGGAGACATCATGTGCCCACTCATACTATTAGGAGGGTAGGGCAAGACGGTAGACAACCTATCAATCCCTTGCATGATTCCTGAACAGCCCAAAAAAACTCGAGGGACTTCCCCGGTCGAACCTCTACTTTCCACGTCACGACCGAAATCACAATTTGTTCCTGGAACATTGTATCATGATTCCCTCCTTCAGAATACCCATCGGGTGTGTCGTCCATGGATATATGATCACGCAGTACCTCGCTGTCGACATCCCCCAGCTGCGACTCTCTCGCATGCTCAAGGAGAAAAAGAGTCAACACCATCGTCTGCAGGAAAGTCGTACCCTCCAGCAAAAACTCCAGCCAGCACCATCGTCTCATGTTCAAGTCTCTCTGGGTGGGGACGCAATTGAGAAACTGGTGGTCTGAGAAAACCTCAAAGAGGTCTCCCAGAAGATAGCATCTCCACATTCTCAGGGAAAAGAATACCACCACTATCACCACATAGTGAAACACGTAGCTCTGTTTACGGGGTCTCCATCACCTCGACTTGTACTTGATAATAGTATCAAGATTGACGTTGAGCACGCAAGGTACCAACGAACAGGGCGGGTGAGAAAACTCATCCAACCACCAGAGGATAGACATGGAAAGTACATGGAATACGCCACGTGTCTTTTCCCCTCTTAGAAGGAGAGTAATCCCCAAAACAAGAACTCTGCCAAACCCACTAGTGGAACCTCAAGCAAAGGGAGGTAAAGCAGAAAAGCCCCACTAGAAAATCCAAAACCTCCTCTGAAACTCCACCGCACAACCCTTCCAGGAATGCACATGTCATAGGGACTCATCTACCACACCTCAATACTATCCGCTTTGGGTGGTACTGAATCTCCCTCATGGTTTTGATCGCATCACATAAACGTGTCTCCATGGGGGAAGAACCCCTCTTTCCTGTTCATTAAAAGCTACATCTGACAACACCAACACAGGGTTACACTGAGGCCCTACGTCACCCTCAGTAACCCCTCGAACAAGGAGTTAGAAGAAAAAGAGTACCTCACGCAGTGTCCAACAAGTTCTATTGAGAAAAGTAGAAAAAGACACAGACCGTACCTCTTATCATCTTCTGCATTGCAGGATTGTAGACATCCATAGCACACAACCTCCTATGGCCCTATCTGTCAGCTCCCTGAGCCGGACATGGGCCGCCTAGTGGTGGTGGAAGGACCTCGAAATGTCGTTCGACAAACACAGTTCATCCTACTTTTCTGCTAACATCGCCTCCCTGGGGACCACCCTATCCTCACATGTGAGTTTTCTGATCACGACACTACCTCTATCATGGTGGCGCATCTACCAACCATATGGAATACTCAACACATTTGGTCGGATAGTCTCACGCCATGTGACCCCGCACATCACAACCATAGCACTAGGCCCCCCCTGGGATATCTCGGGGCTCTACGCTATCCCCGACCATGTGCCTGGGTCTCATCAAGGGGAGACTTCCAGCGTCGAGGCCCTGCCAATTGACGTCCCTTTTCAAGAAATTTTTCTATCACCATTTCTTGCTCCAACACCCTGAGATGGGTGAGGATGCACAAGGGCACTACAATGGCACGAATCTCCTCTACAGAGACCTCGATCAACTTCTGTGCTTAGATATTTTCATCATGGACCACGTCCAAAGAGTACCAAGTAAGGTCTGCAAACCCAGCCACGTACTTAGCCACAACCATCACTCCCCGTTGAAGCCCCAATAGCTTCCGAAACCGTAAAGAAATTTAAGTAGGAGTGGTAGTACTCCTAATGAAATAGCTACTAGAAGTCATCCCACAAGAGTACCGACTCATCGTGCATCTGAGTAACCTGGACTCTACTAACACCAAACTGGTTGGCGGAAAAACTAGCTATCAAATCCATCATTTAACATGTCAGTGTCCGAACAAGCCTGAAGAGGCGAACCACCGACTCTAGCGAACCCTTCACTGTCTGAGGGTATGGATCACCGTGGAACCTCAGCGGTCTCTGACGTTGGAACTCACGTAGCGTGCCCAACCCGTGCACATCATTGGCCCTCACTACTGGTACTATCTGCTACTCCTCAGGTGGATGTGCTTCTGCCTATCCTTCTGGAGAAAGGGTAATCGCATGATGGATCTTGAACTAAGGCCTCATCGCTCACGGTGTTGTCATCACGAGCCAGAGCTAGTATCCTAGCTGGCTATCATCGTCGAGACATCCTAAATCTGATCAAGGAGAACCATCGTCAAATGATCTTATATATATCAACAACTATGTGGAGCTAACTCAAGAAGGACAGTCAAAGACTCAATCCTATATGATGCACGAACCAAATTCCCTACAACATGTGTCTTAGTGTGCTGAGTCGACAAGCATGTTATCAGGGTCCTCATGAATGGATACGTCAGCCGCCGCATCATCCCTGGACTCCTTGGCCTGAGAGTATCTCTCGAGACACATTGACACTATTGCCCCAAAACTCAACCAATTCCTTTTTATGGACGTATGAACACCGCCACAAGGAACGAACCACCTTTGATACCACTTTGTCACGACCCAACCCATACCGGGGCTCGAGCCACAACTACCCCAAGCCCGCCTCCATAGGCCAGGGGCTGGCGACTAGCGCCAAAGACACAACAAACTAAGGGAGGCCTTTGCCTAAGAATTTGTTCACACACACACGCAGTCAACTCAATGCAAAAGTGAAAAGAAAGGAAAGCAAGATACAACACTGTTACAAAAGGGAAACCAACATACATGCATTAACCTCTAACCAGTACAAGTAATGTGCTGAAAAGTACTGACAAGTAAACTGAACTCTTAAAAGGGAAAAACACACGCCCAACCAGAAAGGTGCAACAACTCAACAATAGGTAAAATGAAAGTAAACCGCTGGTGAGTCTAATGCCCAGAAATCCTCCTACGACCACTGAATGCAGCGCAAGCTCTTGTGTCCTCTATGCTCCACCGTAGTCTCGATCGACCTGTATGTCGTCTCCAAGGGCACACCAAGTGTGGGAAAAGATCAATAAGGGGTGAGTATAAAGATACTTATTAGGATTCCCCAAAAGCTAGAGGGAGAAAAAAAGGAGGTACTAAAATGATGAGCAGTAGACAGAACAAAGAACATTGAAAGAGTACAAAAGAGAGAGTGCAGCTCAACCCAATAAAAGGAAGGAAGTAGATTCATCCAATCCAAGAGGAGCTAGACAAAGAAAGAACGTGGAATAACCCGTGCGTCTTCGCCCCTGTTGGAAGGAGAGTAATTGAACCCAAGGAGTTGGAACAAAAGTAGGGTGTATATATATATGATCAACAAGAAACCCGAACGAGTGTGTAAGGAGATCTCTGTCTCCAAGCTCAGCCCAAGATAAATCGCCAACAGTTCAAAAGATATCCATCACTGATGCCCAATAGTCTCGCATGCCAAATCTGCCTCATCGCTAAACCATACCACCAGGGGTCCCACTCCGATAATCATGGAGAAAAGTCACTGACTAGCCTCATAGAAAGGGCTTAGTCTGAAATAAGTCACCGGGTAACCCACTACCTAGTCCAGGTGGAGGGTAAACCCCAAGAGGTTGTCAAGTAACCCACTACCCAGCTCCGCTGGAGGGTAAACCACAAATGGTCATCGGGTAACCCACTGCCCAGCCCCGCTGGAGGGTAAACCACAAAAGGTTGTCGGGTAACCCACTGCCCAGCCTCGCTGGAGGGTAAACCACAAATGGGCGTCGGGTAACCAACTGCCCAGCCCCGTTGGTGGGTAAAACCTAAAGTCAACGGGTAACCCACTACCTAGCCCCGCTGGAGGGTAAACCCTAAAGTAAACAGGTAACCCACGACCCAGTCCCACTGGAGGGAAAACCTAGAACTAGTCCGATAACTCCGCACTTTCCGTGTCATCATTGGGTATCACTAACACCGCTATCATGTGTAGGTTCAGAGTGCGTGAAAAGAACCTCCGACCAACACCCTTTCTTGTTTCCACATTTAATGAGTTCTCAAAAGAGGCTCTACTCTCCCAAACAGATTACATTGCTGTAATCCTCACGGGAAAACATGCGAGATAGACTACTTACTCCATGGAAACATGATCTCGGCGGAAAATTTATTCAACACCGCTTTATGCCCATATGACGTCTCGTGGGGCCCGCACCTCAGTCCCGAAAGAGGTCGGGAAAACTGTGCCATCGTGATTCTCTCGGGTAAACACGCCAAAAAACTATTCATACACCCTAATTGGACGTCGGAAGAAAAAGGCGTAGTATGCTGCACATAGCTTAAGATACGGTCCGTGGGGCCCACACCTCAACTCCAGCTTCAACGCCTGTAACCACCCTGGTCAACTTCATCTCAATGCCAAGGTCACAACACTGCTGACGACATGTCAATCAGACAACCCAAATATGAGTTAGGTCCGATTCAAGAATAACTAATTAATTAAATAGTTAATTAATTAATCGTATTAAGCGTTTCGTGCCACCGAGCAACAAAACCAAACCGCAAGGGTTCTGAACCAACCTTGGAAAGAAAGTCTAAACTCCAAGGCCACATCACCCATGAAAACGCGTCAAACGGACATCCGGATCGTGAACCACATCCGTCGCAACATTAATAAAAATTTAATACTATTAAATTTAAAGTGTTTCGGGTCACCCGTCTTCGGGCGCAGAACCCAAAAACCATGAAACCCGACATAAAAAGTCTGTCTTGAAGAGACGGACCCACAACCATAGACGGCATGTCAAATGGATGCACCGTTTAAAAGATACGACCCCCCCGAATGCAGGGGGGCAACCGGGCTGGTTCACCACGGCTGGCTCGGTCCAAACCGCCAGTCCGCGGCCCAGCCGCGGGTCTGGCACGAATCGCCGCAGCCCACTGACCGCAGCCTGCCCAGCAACACTAGGCCCACCTTGTGTCTGGTTTTCTTCAAGCAGACCAGACTTTTGGCCAGTCTTCGTCACCCAGCAGGACCCGCAAAGCGCGGGTCCTTGTTTCGCTGCACACCTTGAGGTCAGCGCCTCGGGGTCCTCCCGACCATCACTAGCCGAGGGCGCCGCTCTACCGGCCGAGCGCACTGCCCTTGCTATAGTTGCCTGGTGCTGCCGCTGTTCGCTCCTCTGCGCCGGCTGCACCCTACCGTGCTACACCCCCGACACCGCCCCACACTCATTCCGAGCTCCGCCGTCTCGGTCACCCGCTTCTCGCTCCGCTGCGGTGCGCACTGCCACGACACTGCCACTCGACGCTGCAGCCGCCTGGCCCTCTTTGCTCCGCATCGGCAACACTCGACGCCGGAACCTCCAAATCCCCGACCGCGCCCCCTCGGCTCCTCCCGGAGCTATTCCGGCCGCCGCACATTGGCCGAACGCCGTCACACCACACCGGCCGCAACCAAGCCCTTTGCTTCGGGCTCCGCCTCGGCCTACTCGGCTCCTCCACTGCGCCACCCCGAATTATGACCACCGCCCTTACTGGAGTCAGGAATTCCAACGGCCGTTGCCACCGCTCCGGTGGCCCGATTCCAAAACCGAACATTGGTTAGGGATCCTCGAGACAAGGCCTTCGCAACGCCCGCCCCTGATCAACGATCCGACAAGATTCTAGAACGTCCAAAAATTGGGATTAAGAACGCACAAGAAAGAGAATTAAAAACGTGCTCGGATGATGGCTGTGTTCATTTGGCCATCATCCTAATTCTATAATTATGGAATTAAAACGACGAAAATTGACAAAAACTCCAAAAATTGATAAAGGATCCGAAAATTAATCAGAAATCCTACCTCGATTCAGCTGTTCGTCGTTGGAGACGTGTTCGTTGTGATCCCGCTTCGATTTTCCAGAGTTCTCTCCTCAATCCGGTGAAAAAAACAGCGAAGAACAAGAGAGAGAGAGAGAGAGAGAGAAGAAATGGGTTTCCCCCAATTCCACATTTTTCTCTGAACTCCGCCGACGGGCGTGGATTCTGAAACCTCTCTGCCCGCTCATTTTATGTCGCGCCTAGGCAAAACACCCCATTTCAAACTCAACGGAAGTCTCATATTTCCATTCCGAGACATCATTCAAAAGTTATTTGAAAAGGACTCCAATGATAAAAATCACTAAGTCATTAATTTAAAATGATGATTTTCCCCTGGGTGACATCGCTCGCAGTAGGCCCGCACACATAACTTTTACACCCTGCCTAGGGTAAACGGCACATTCCGGACACAACTATGCCCTCATATTTCCGATATGATCTACAGTTTATGAGAAAACACAACCCCGCCATGTACATAGTATAAAACACTTAACATTTTTATAAAATTTATTCCGGGCACACTAGGACCTGGAATTGCACACCGTCTTTGCGCCTAACTCTGGATTCACATATAGAAATATTCCAAAGTCTTACAGGGTAAAAAATGGGTCTCTACACGTATAAATTAAATATAAAAAATTCACCTAATATTTTTGTTCAAAATATTCAATATTATTTTTAGAAATAAAATATTTATTATTATGATTAAAGTCAATGACCGGGATAATGGTGAATGGGTTATTTTCTAATAATTTCATTATTAATGTTCTATACTTTTTTTCTAATAAATTAAAATTATAAATTTTTTATAATGATTTTGAAATGATTTTTGATCATATATAAAAATATATTCTCACTAATTTATTTTGGTAATTAATTTTATATAATATTAAGAAATATTAATTGTTAAAACATTATTTTTATACAAAAACACTTTTTTATATATTAAATATTTTTAATTTAAAAGTAAAATTTAAATTTTTTTAGAAATTTAATTTGAATATTTTTAGTATAAATTTATCTTCCAAAATCATAAATTTACTGATATGAGTTATCTTAATTTTTTTAGTAAATGATAAATTACATAGTTAAAAACTAGTTAACATGGCTAAAACAAAAAAAAAGGTTATAGTAAAAGCCTAAGAATACATAAATTGAAAAATGTTAAAATTAAGTGTTAAAATAAGAAATAGTGTATTTGTTTACCTTATCTAACCATAAAATCTATTTTTTATCACTTTTGGAACCATTGACCCGTGAATAGTGTCTTTCCATTATTAAAAAATAATGGGCATTCACAAAAGTGTCCTTTTATTCACTTGTAAATGAGCATCAATCCTACCATTTCAAAGTTATACATACCATTCGAAATTTCCTTGAAAAACTACACAATTTACCTATATAATAATTCCATTAAATTCAATAAATCCTCTGGTCACCATATTTTAAAATGATCCTTTCATTTCCGTAGATACTTTTAAGAGAAAGTTTATTGTTCTAAAGTGAGTATTATTGAATCCATATCATTTTATTCTTAATATTTGTATTAAAAACATATAATATATTTATAAATATAGTGAAAAAATTATAATTAGTATAATTAATTTTTAATATATTAAAATAACAACATTTTTTATTCCTTCGCATCCACTTAGGAAAAAAGTGATCTCAGTGATTCTTTTGTGCGAGCTATTTATTCCAGGAAGTAACGTCTTCCATTTTCCCCACCTAATATATTCTCTTGTAATATGGTTGAAAAAAATAATAAATGTGAAATATATAATATAATTATGATTATTAATATAAAAATTATAATTTAATTTTATTCACTCTCATTTTTGGGAAATAAAAATGTTAACAGTGCGTTTTTCAGGCCACAACCTCTGTAAAGTAATGTATCCCATTTTCATCTAGTTTATTTTTTATTTATTAAAATATATTAAAATTTAACTAACCAACTTTAAAAATATGTAAATAATATCATTATTTTTATTTAATAATGATATTATTCAAAAATAAACAACTTTCATAACCACAATCATCCATTAATTATGGTTTGTTCATGTTGGAATTGTCTAACTATCTACATAAAAAATTCAATAAAAATATCTCATGGATTAATATGGGAACTTAAATAATAAAAAAATAATAAATTAATAAAAAAATCATATTTTTTATGGTTTTTGGAAGAGTTATATTAAGAATTTAAGGTTTTATTGAAATATCATCTTGGTTTGCTAAAATTACCAATATAATCGGACACCGATTCCATTTTCTCGAAACATGAAAAAAACACTTATGGAATGACATAAGTGTTATATAAATAAATATAATTTATATATTATAGTTACTTAAATTATCTAGGAATTATGGACTCGGTAGCAATCAATGTCTATCAATATCAACATTATAAAACATGCATGAAACAAATAAAGATACTAACACCTGATTGTGACAATAAGATATAACAAACTAATATATTCATAATAAATGATCATAAATGATGTATATAAAATTTAATGTATATAAATAATTTTATTAAATGTACTATAAAGATAGTTATGTTTTTTTTCTAGTATATTCAAGTGTTTTAAAGGAAGTAATGAATTAAGGTAAGGGTTTGTTGTGTTAAATTTGACCCATGGAGACATATTAATTGTTATAAAACATGTTTATTTGGAATTATTTATGTAAATAATATATAATATTTTAAATAAATTTTCTACCAATATTATTAGTGTTTAATTTTTCATTTTAAATTATATCCTTCAAGTGGTTTTGAGTCGAAGATTCAAATATCGTTAGGGGTTCCTTATCTGAAATTTCAATTCTTTGAGACATGTTTGTGTTATACACCATTTTTCTTCTATATGATGAAATAAGTTACTATATTTTATTTAATATCATGATTATATTATTATTCATGGTATTTAATGATCCATTTTAAAATTATATCCTTCAATGCGTTTTTATTTAAATGTTTCTAAAATAATAAGTGTTATTTGTTTCTATTTTGAATTCATTGAGACATGTTTGATATTACACACCATATTTTATTTTATATAGTGTATTCAATAACTTGTTTCCTTTAAGTAAAATTTATATATTCATTTATTAATATTTTAATTTCATGGTATTCATCTCTTGTGATTTTTATTCTTACATTACCATTATTGTAAGGGTTTTACATCTCAATTTTGTTTCATTGATATATAATTTGGATTCACCAATTGATTATCTTATGTGGTGGATATATTGTTTATGAATTATCTTATAAATACACTCATTATATTTTATTTTTTGAGATTAAACTCATTAAAATCAATCACTTTTTTTCATTCCAAATCAACCTCTTTTATTGGAATATTTTTTCCACCTCCACCTTTACTATAAGAAATCTTTATATTTCATTCCATTAATTGATGGGTGGTCACCTAGATTCCATATATCGATTGATTAGGGAAATTATTGAATTAACCATATACCCATTTCTCTCTAAAATTTTATTTTTTTTGATTATTAGATATTTTTTTATTGAATGGGGAAATATTAAAAAATTTGTTTACCTGTTATTATAATAAGAATAATTTTTGAATACTCAGGAAATTTGATTATGTAATGTTTAAAAATGAACCTTCTATATATAGATGTATTGTGTTCATTTATTAATTGAAAAATTATTTAAATTCTACATGTTTTTATCTCAATATATATGTTTATTGATTACTAAATAAAATTGATTATGAATTAAATTTATATTCTTATCATTCACATGCAGAATTTATTAGACTTAAAGAAGTGATAGGTGAGGCCTAGTATTATATAACCCCTCGATTCAGGACCTGTTTCATGAGAAAAATGGTTTGGTTATTTAGTTTATGTATACCCAATGAAATCATGACATCTTTATTTCAACCGTGATGGAGAGAATGATGTCTTGGATAGATCCTTACTGGGAAGAACAATGTCTTACCTAAGGCATTGATGGTAAAGATCAAGATATCAAACATTACACATTTAGTCACCAAGAATTAATTTTTTTATCCATGTGATTGTTAATATTTTTACATAATCCATTTATTTATTTTAGGTTCACGTGTTTAGTTATATATAATTATTTGATTCTTATTTATCCCTACCATATTATTCATGCCATGGTAGCTTCTGATATTCATTTTCCCTTACTCAGTTTTTTTATCTCACCCTTCTTATGTTTCAATTTCCTTAGTTTATGAACAAAAATATTACACATGATATATTTATAAGAGTAGAAGGTAAAAATAATTTTGTGAGAGATGTTAATGACATATTATAGATTAAGTAGTTTTTTATATAGTAGAAAAATGCCAATTTGATGAGAAACAATTGTGATTTTATAGTTAAAAGTCATTCCTAACTCTCTAAAATTCTTAATATAAAATTTCCTTAAATTGTTAGTAACTAAATATTTTTAGAGATATTACAATTATTGATGTTTAAAATTGGATCTATTAGGTTCATTTAAAATACAGTATGTAAAGAATGTGTTTATTCACATTGGATTCTGGAAGTATGGGTCTAGTTTGTCATAATACAGATTATTTGGATGAGGGAAACCAATTATTACCATACCTATTTTTTTAATTTTTGTTACATTTATCTCAATCCTTCACTATAGAAATTATGTCCAAACTAATATACAGAAAACTAAAAATGTTGTCTCCATCACCACAAAATATTTTGGATATCAATGAGAAGTTGCCTAAATTGGGATAACATGTCATAAAACTGACTCAAAATGTCATTCTATAAAATATGTTTTTGTAATCATATCAATTTAATATAAAATTAAACTCACCAATAAAGTAAAAAACTCCCATTACATTTATTTCCATCGCTATATATATAACAACTCAAGCTGGTTCTCTACTCAAAGAGTGTTTAATAGAAACTGTATCTAGAAATAACTTTTAAAATTTTATCCACTGTATGATAAAATCATATAAATTATTTTCTCATTTATGATTCACCACTATATAGTTTTTTTAATATAAATATCACTACAAAAGGACATATAAATGAAAATCTATTCAAATAAGATGGAAATAAATACCTAGCTCATTGTACCATCACTAGATCCATTGATCTGAAACTCTCCTCTAATATTGAAAACCTCTACCACTAAATCACTCTAATATTATGTTTCAATCCTAATATACCACAATATGTGGTTTATAAACACCCTAGAAATAATTTCATACCATATCATCATGTTAATGATCGATTCATTCCTATTTTAACCCATCAAGATTATCCATATAATGTATAACTTGAACCTGGTCACCTACCATGGATCGACCCACTAATATTATATATGAACCCCATATATAAATAAAATTTAAATTTTATTATTTTAAATCTATTGATATAGATTTATACAAACCTACATAGTATTAGTTATAAATGACATCAATCAACTATCAACATGCGGACACATCATGATTTTAATTCATCTACATGGACATGTTCATAAGTATTATAGTACCCTAACAATAATAAGTCATTTCATAATAATTTTTATTAAGTAATTAGAGTCCATTCATAGTTATTGAAGTGGTATCTATATCTTTTTTAGTTTCTATAACCCTACATGTCATATTTTGTTCTGAAATAGAATTAAACTTTTAGCATAATGAAATCATCTCTAGCATTGACTCTAAACATTATCTTAAACATCACCTTGATATAACTCTTTCATGACTGTATTTTTTCGCCAACTAAATAAAGGGTTTTGTTAAAAATTCATGTCATAAAATGATGAGATTTTTTAAAATAAAATATATTGGGAATCCTAAAGGTATATGACATTGGGTATTCTAAAGGGTTTTATACCTTAGTTTTCGATTGTAACATCAGTTTTTAATGAATTATTTTAGTTGAAAATTATTTATATTATTGTTTTGATACTAATGTTTTGTGATAAGATCATGTATATTGATCATTTTTAGTAATCAGGAGACTTGGGGTTTGAATTTGCGAATAAATTCTATCTATAAATAAGATATTTTCACTTTTAGATAGGCAACAAAAATTATATCAATCATGTTCTTAGACATGTGGTTTCTACCCATGAGAATGGTTCATAAGAGTTTATTAAGTAAGTCTATATACATAGTTGAAATATTTTTTAGGTGAATTAAAGGCTGTGTTTCTTCCTAAGGATTCTCTCTCTTGGTGATTATAATACCCAAAACTATATCACCTGAATAGTGATAGATCCAATATGTTTATATGACTATAGGTGTTCCTCCACATATTCCAAATGCTACTGACTAACACCAAGAGTCTATAGTATAACATGGGGTGACTATAATCTCTGTATCATAATAGATAAAATTAGATAAGTTGTTAAATAAATAACATAAACACCCATTACTAAACACTAGAGTACACATAATATATATGTGTATATATATATGTGGGTGTTAACCATATAAATAACATACCAACATGATATAAAAAATAAAGTCAATACATGCGGCTATACATACATCAGATATGAGATTACCCACTATATCTATCATATGTAGTAATAAAAAAGACAAAATAGAACATGGAGACCCTCTTTGTGATCCCAATCCTTTGAATGACCCTATCTGCACAACGTTTTCAAGTTTCTCATACCTAAACTCTCTTATAACCTTGATCACCTTCATTCTAACATATAATTTACATGTCTACTAATACACACATAATGGGTGAAAGAATAAATCTCAATAAGATACTACCAGTGTTGCCCATAATATATGACATAATATATTATTTGTGTGGATGGAAAATAAATAACTCAAAACATAAAAATAAGGACTACGGACAATTGTGTGTTAAAAAGGACACTATAATATTCGTCTTAACTACTTTAAAGAATTTTGATTAATCATATTTATCTTACCCTCTAAAGAACTAAGGGAATTAATTATTTTAGATATCCTCTCATATAGTAACCGCATATAGGGAATTATATTACATAGCTAGTAATATGAAAATGATCATTTAAGTGGTGGATTCTAATAAATTAACCCACATAACTTCATGGAATAACATTTGGGTGGTAATCAACACAGAACAACACCCCCAAAATCAACAAGCATCCAAGAGGTTGATCCTAACATATTTATTCCACCATGATTTCGAAAATACCAATAAAATATCAACATCACCTCATATGCATTCTATAGCATTATAGATAGTACACCACACATTGGAAATATTCTATACTCATCCAACTCACTCACACTCAACTAAGACAGATTTCACTGGTAGACCACAACTAGTGATATGGTCGTTTATGTATTTCTATATCCCAACTCACCCATCCCAGAAACCACTATCCCAAAATTATCCCACAATACCAATTGAAATCACTCAAAGGTCATAATTCATTAAGATATGAACCTTATCCCCAACCATGTATCACAATCTATAGCAAGCTAAACCAATAATCACAATCATATGACATGAGGTAAGAAAGATTATCCTTATTTTTAGGATCTAAAATGTGTTTTAAATATCTTTATCAACCTAAAAAACCCACCATGAAATCACACCCCAAATATTATGATCATCATTAAACCACATGTTATGTGTGGAATGAACATGTTTCGAAGAAGAATCATTTCCTCTAACCTCTCGTAGAACACTCACATGCCATATATGGCATCCTCCTAAAGGCCCCTATATTAAATGTCATAATGTATCTCTCTCTTTCACTTTTATAGAACATAATATTCTCAGACCTTCCCTACCAATTCCTAAGGATACCAACAAAAAACCATTAATACCCAATGTAGGAGATTGTTTATACAATTCTAATCAACTCAACATCTCAAGACTTACAAGGATTATAACCTCTATGCTTAACCCAAATTTTAGATTTGATCTGAAGAGGGGGAAATAAAAAACACCATGTTAAAATTTAATTTTTTTCAACCAAAAATAAGGGGAGAAACTAACCATGTTATCCCATGAACCTTTGTTACGTCCACTAGGCCGAATACCTTGAGGGGGGGGAGTGAATTAGGGTACAGAAGATTAAAACTTCTCCCATTTTCATCTTGTTTCATTGTTAAAACAAACTCAATTCCACCTTTATCCCATAGAAATATATGAGAAAATATGAAATCATGCACAAAAAAACTATTTTTACTTGTTTCACCCTCACAGGGCTACGTCCAAAGAGAATACAATGACTATGTTCCGATGTACCAAATTCACTAAGGCTCACTACAAATAATGTGTAACATTTTCAGGCAAGATCTTCTATGACCTTGATCACTACCTTTACAAATATTAGGGTCTGCTCACTGCATTCCCAAGGGTCACTCCCTATGCCTCTTTCTCTGGCTCACTACCGGTGGAAAGGGTCACTATCTTCCTCTTCCTACGCTCACTATTCTATAAACGAAACCACACACAGTTTATAGACTTTTAGGTCAAAAATATTTTATATACATGTAATTCTCATCATTTTCATGAATTCTTGAATCCTCAACTACAGGTAGATGCTCTTTTGAAGTCCCTTTTTCACCCATAGATGAATTCCACCTTCCTGAGTACTGTTGGTATCAAAATATAATTTCATAAACTGAATTGAATCTTTTTCAAGATTCCATGAGGAAACCACGAACCACCTACCTCTCTCGCGTACTAAGTATCAGGTTTGGTACGCATACCACTTTCTTTGTGTATGGATGCCTCTTATGTGAACCTCCTCTGTCCACAGACTGGATCTTCTTTCATTGTCACACACCGCCAATGCATACTGATCCCACGAACCTCCGCTGCGAATCACCCTCTATCTGTGAACTGTTCTCTGTTCATGAACTACCTTTGCTTCCACGTACTGGAGCTCCCCTTCAGTGTACCACTCGCGGAACCCTCCCTCTCGCGTACTAGAGATTCCTCCTCTGCATACCGATTCAAATCCTTCTGTGTACTGGACATATTCTTCCGTGAACCTCCATCATACTTTTCTAAAATCCCAGATAAAAAAGTTTTTCTAATGATATTCGATCTATATAGTAATCTGTGAGATTAGAGATTATTATATAGGCAAAGATACCCACAGAATCTACAAATCTATGATTTAACAAATATTTAAACTATCCTTCACCACTTACCGATCCTTCTACCGCCGCGAACTGCAAGCCACCTGTGAACTATTTTCCCATGCTGTCTGTATAATTCCATTGCTCTTACATGGTCATTATTTTTTTTCAACATCAATACATCAGCGTACCACACCCCCTGATCCACTATGAACTGTTTTTGGTTTCTCTAACTGCCTCGGCATACCATTCTTGCAACTCCACATACCATTCCTCGAACATGGTACGCTGTCCATGAATTATGGTACGCGGTTCTTACCCTTTTCCAGTTTTCTTCAACATTCATCAAACTATTCACTCCTCTGAAGAAATCCTTCCTTTTCTAAAATCAGCATTTTCCACCTAAAAATAATGTCTTTAGAAAACAACAACCATACTCAACTTCTGTCATATGTCTTTGTCAACAAACACAACCACACACAAAACAAATTGAGAGGACACCTTGGGGGTTTATTCCAAACAATCTTCCCCTTTTGGTTTGTTGACAACTCTTCTCATGAAAATTCTTTGCATTTTGATATTTTGTTAAAGCTCTTCCATCTTCAACCATCATTTTCTTCACACGATTAAAACAATGATCAAGGATTTACTCAACACATACTCTAAGCCCACATGAGCTTTGATTGACATGACAAACAAGAGTATAATGAGAAGTTCATCAATGAACCACTTTATTTCTAGTCACCAAATGCTAATACCATATTGATACATGGATACCAACAAACTGCTTTCATCATGAACTTCAACCATTGTGATATTTCATCATTGATCAATCACTTCTAGCATCATCAGATTTAATGCCCCCTATGATATAGCTTCTCAAAATAGCTTCAACTCAACTTTAACTCCCCATATCTCATTTATCCACTTAGCATATTCTCCTCACGTGCTTCAGCCCAGCTTTAACTTCCCCTATCTCTCTTACCCACTGAGTTGCTTCTCCCAATGACTTTTCTCCTCTTGGAATAGTCACACTTTCTCCCCCTTTTTCAATGAGACCGAAGGGGACTTCAAGGTTTTCTAAAATAGGATAAATAACTCATATAAACACATTATGGGAAAACACATCATACCTCGGGGAGATAAGGACCCACATCCACAATTTTTTTCAAGTGCGCGAATTCGATTGGACTCCCACATCCAGTCGATGCCTTTCAAATGCTTCTTTGGGAAAGGCCTTTGTAAGAATATCTACAACTTGTTGTTCTGTAGGCACATACTCCAACATAAAAAGACCTTGATCCACTTTCTCTTTAATAAAATGATATTTGATTTCAATGTATTTGTCATTGAGAGATGGACTATATTTTTTCTCTGATTTGTAGCACTTGAATTATCACAATGAATTCTAATCGGATATTTCACTTCAATCTCATTATCTTCAAGTTTCTACTTCATACACAATAGATGTGTGCAAGGATGAGTATCCATAATGTATTCATCTTTTTCGGTGCTCAATGAAATATAATCTTGATTCTTTCTTAACTAGGAAATACACAACCTTCCAAGATAAAAGTCACCCCCTGATGTTGGTTTCCTATCATCTGTTGAACCAGCCTATTCCGAATCTATATATCCCAATAACTATGTCTGATATTTTTCATTATACATTAGGCCAAAATCCACTGTGCCCTTGATATAATGAAGAATTATTCATACTGCAATCACGTGTATCTCTTTGGGATTGCATTGATACCTCGCTGCTTGGCATGTGGAAAATACAATATCAGGCATTGTCTCTCTTAGATAAAATATAATTCTAATGATTTTCCTATATTCCAAGATATTAACTACCTTTCCATCATCATCCCATGACATTTTCAACTGGGTAGAAACCAAATTCATCATCTCTTTGCAATTATCCATTCCAAACGTTCTCAAAACTTCATTGGGATATTTACATTGAGAAATTAAAGTGCCATTCATTCATTGAATTAGCTGTAAGACAAGAAAAAAATGTCATCTCACCAATCATGGACATTTCAAAATTGTTGTTCATGAATTCAGAAAATTGTCTGCATTATGCTTCATCTAATCCACCAATGATTATATCATCAACATAAACTACCACTATCATCCTTTTACAATTTCCATTGTTGAAATATAGATTTTAATCAACTCCCCCATGCTAGAAACCAAGATTATTTATAAACAAATCATGCCTTGAATACCAGGCTCCTGGTGCTTGCTTCATGCCATTTAAATCCTTTTTTAGCAGACAAACTCTATTCTAATATTTATGAATGAGAAAACCATCTGGTGGCTCAATTTAGAATTCTTCTTCTATAACTCCATTCAGAAATGATGAATTGACATCCACATACAAAACCTTAAACTTTCTTTTCACTACAATGACCAAGAATAATCTGACTGTCTACCGCCTTGCAATAGGTGAAAATGTCTCATCAACATCAATACCCTCTTTCTAGGAGTACGCTTTTCACACTAGTCATGATTTGTTTCAAATCATAGCACCATATTCCTTCATTTTTGTTTTGAAATACCCATTTTTTCCCAATGAAATTATTGTATGATGGTCTCAAAATAGTTTCCCATGCCTAATTCTTCTTAGTTTCGTCAAGCTCTTTATTCATTACCTGAAACCAATTCCCATCTCTAGTTGCTTCATCAAAGATTTTAGGTTCCACTTGTGATATGTATAATTCTTGTTGTAGAGACTTCATTCCTTTTGTCTGCATCAATGCTGTCTGATCACCAATTATCTTTTTCCTATCAATTCTAGCTCTTCTTTTTGGTCTCTAGGAAGACATTGATTTGTTCTCATCATCTAAGTCTTCTTCTGAATCATCTTCTGGAGTTGGAGCATCTCTTGACCTGCTCATCTCTTCATCATTATCCTCCTGAATATGATCATATATTTTCTATAGATTCTATTCATTATCCACTATAGTCACATAATTAATTTTAACTATCTTTCCCAGCCACTTATTGGAGAATTTAGGCAATTTACTTTTCATTGAGTAGTCCAGAAATATCCCTTCATCCCCATGGGATTCAAATTTCCTGTGTTTTTACTTATTGAGAATGAAGCATTTACTTCTGAATAATCGAAAGTACTTCAATGATGGCCTCTTTCCATATCATGACTCGTATGGAGTCTTCTCTTATTTTAGAAAAAGTAAATCTCTATTTTAAGTGTATACTAACGTCATCTCTGCTTCTTTCTCGAATTTTTCGAGAAGGTCTTTCTCAATGAACATTGTTGTGGACATGTGGTTGACAATCCGATTTCTTCTCTCAACTAGTCCATTTTGTTTTGGAGTTATTAATACTGAAAATAGATGCCTTATCCCATGTTTCTCAAGATAATCCTCCACTTGGATATTTATTAACTCTGTTCCATTATCTATTCAAATCATCCGGATTTTCTAACTATGTATCTTATCACATTCCCTTCGGTATCTTGTAATGCAACTGAAAACTTCAGATTTGTGGGTGATTATTGATACCCATACCATTATTATATAGTCAATACTGAAGAGAACCTAACATCTCCTCCCATATATATCCCTTGGCGATATTGGACCACATAAGTCAATATGTACCAGCTCAAGAAATCTTGTTGACTTATGCTCCTTTTTCTTATATGTCTTCTGAATGATCTTCCCCTACTGGTAGGAATCACACGTATGGGTACGATCATGTGATAATCTTGGGAGATTTTGAGATGCATAATATCTCACCAGATCTACCAAAGAAACTTGGATAATATGACCAAGGCGCTTATTCCATAACTTGTTTTCTTCATCCTTGGACAAAAAGCACAAATCTTCTTGTCCACTCACGTGGTATATATTCCCTTTTTTACACTTTCATTACTACAAAACAATACTATACTTTTCCTTGATGATACATAATTTCTTGGAAAAACTTATTCCATGCCCCTCATCACAGAATTTACTGACACTAAGAAAGTTGTGACTAAGCCCCTCATCAACCAAGACATCTGCTCATCTCATTTCTTTTCCTCAAAACTTGGATTTTCCTAAAACAATAATTTTCCAGCCCTCATCATTACGAAATCTTACGATAACTTCTTTATCATAATATATTCCGGCCACTAGATCCTTATTTACCTTCATATGGGAAGTGCATCCACCATCAATAATCCATATCCCAGTGCGATCTGATGCCTTGAACACATTTTCTTCAACCACCGCCTACTCATTCCTTTTCTTTTCTACTGAAGTATTCAACTTCATATCTGACTTAGAATGATAATATTTATATTTCTCAGTATATGATGATCCATCTTTAACCTACAATTCTACAAATGGATTTTTAATTTTTAGCTCTCTTGAAGATACATTTGGCTGCTTCTTATGAACAAATTCAGTCTGCCTCAGAACATTCCTTCACATTATTGATGTGTAATATCATTCCATATGTCCAAGTCCTTTACACCTATAACGATGACCATCAAATGATGGCCTAGAATTTTGGGCTCTGTATGACCATGTCTATTGGTGTTGTTCCCTTTGGTACCTCTTTTCTATGGAACATAAATTTTGATAGAATCCCATATTACCACAACAATAGAATTTTATGTGAGGTACATTCCGATGTGGCAACGATGAACCCCTAGTTTTTCCTTGGGTTCTCTGAATCATTTGATTATGATTCATACCCAAATCAATCTTGAATCTTGGAGTGGGTGCTTGTGGTCTGACTTGAACCATAACTGATTTCTATTTTAGATCAAGCCCCATACCAACCTTATCATTCATAATTATTTGTTGATTCTATTATGATGGACCAATCTTCTCAAGTCTCATCTTCTCTATTACTTGTATGGTCTTCTTACCTGATGTCAAATCGAGAGTTAGCTGTTTCTCCTGATCTCCAATTGTTCATCACATAATGAAGACTTACTCTTCTAATTGTTCGATACATTTGATTGGATCCTTTCTAGTTTTAGTAAAACTATCAATTTCAACTTTTTGTTCTTCAGTTTGGAGCTTGTACTCAACCACCTTTTCTGAGCTTTCTAGCATTGAAGACCTCAATTTTTCAATTTCTGCATTCATCTCAGAATTCTATTCTTCCTAATACTGTATAAAGAGTTTGGAATCATGATCAACTTTGTTATATTTGTTTGTTTTGACTATAAAAATATCTACCTCTTCAAGAGAAGCATCTAATTTATCCGGAAGATCATCTCTTCCTTCAATTTATTCTTCTTCATTGTCACTTTCTTCTCTTATTACTGAATTTCTGATAACTGTCACTAAAGCATCTATTTTATGATCTCTACAATCCTCCAACTCTTCTTACTCAGATTCTTCTGATCCTTTAGCCTCTTTTGAAAGTAGATTATTCATTTTGAAGAACAGTCTCCTCATACTTCTCATACCTTTCTCATTTGATGAATACTTCTTTTGGTGGATTCATCATTTTATTCATTTTCATCATCAAACTTAATAGGACACTTTTCTACAAAATGCCCAATCATTTCAC
Organism: Viscum album; assembly: GCA_963277665.1. NCBI lineage: Eukaryota > Viridiplantae > Streptophyta > Magnoliopsida > Santalales > Viscaceae > Viscum > Viscum album. Next base: position 1,047,938,113 of record OY728135.1, on the reverse strand, counting down.
ATCAAAATCATGCAAATGGATGTTTACCTTTGAACTACCCTTTTCCCCTTTGCAGATTGGAGGAGAGAAATGACATGACATCATCCATTTTTTCCTCCTCAGGACTATCTTGACAGAGAGATTATTCATGACCTTGAATTCCACTTCCTTAGACTTCCCCTTTTCCACTGCATCGTTATCATCGTTTCTCATTTCATATGATATAAGGGTACGTTATAGGTTATCCAGTGTAATCTTTTTTGGGTCTTTGTCTTCCCACATAGAAACTTTAAAATTGAACCGTGGTGGAGGTTTTATCAAGATACGTTTCACTATATTTATATATTCCATGACTTCTTCAAGACCCCTCATGTATTTCACAAAAATGTTTACCCCATCTAAGAATACATAAACTGTCTCATTGGGATTCATTATGAGATCCTCATTCTTTTTCCATATAACTTGTAGCTTTTCTTCTTATACTATTGTATCACCCTCATAAATGTTCAACAATTTTTTCCACATTGTATGTGATGTTTTACATGACATAACATTCATAAAAATTTAATTTGATAGGCATCCCCCTAAAGCATTAATCCCTTTAGCATCAACATCCAATTCTCTTCTTTCAGCTTCTGATAAAGCACCTCTGTTAATGTCAACTAATATTCTTTGACTTGCTTCTGTGAAGACATCCATCCATACTGATTGGAAGTAGTGTTGCATCAGATTCTTCCAAAGTTGAAAATTATTTCCATCAAATATCAGAATTCATTTATGATTGAACACATCTATTTATTCTTATTGAGATAGAACCACTGACTTTCAACCATTGTCTCTGATACCAATTGTTAGGTCCATTTGATAGAATAACCTGATGGGGGGGTGAATTAGGGTATGGAAGATTAAAACTTTCTCCATTTTGGATAATGTTTCATTATTATAAAAAATCAATTCTCTGTTTCTCCCATAGAAGTATATGAACAGATATGAATTCATGAACACGACACAAAAATTTTTACTTGGTTCACCCTCACTGGGCTACATCCAAGGAGCATACACCGACAATGTTCCAATGTACCAAATTCACTAAGGATCACTACCAATAATTAGTACAATGTTCGGGATAGATCTTCTATTCCCATGATCATTTCCTTTACAATGTTTAGGGTCTTCTCACTGCATTCCAAAGGGTAACTCCGTATGTATCTTTCTCTAGCTTACTGCCAGTGGAATGGGTCACCGTCTTCCTCTTCATGCGCTCACTGCCCTGGAAAGGAATCCACACACAATTTATATACTTGTTGGTCAAATACAGTTTATGGACATGTAGGTCCCTTCATATTCATGAATTCCAGCATCCTCAACTAATGGTAGATCCTCTATTGAAGTCCCTTTTTCACCAGTTGATGAATTCCACCTTCTCGAGTACTGCTAGGTACCGAAAAATAATTTCACAGACAAAATGGAATCCTTTTCAAGCTTCCATGACAAAACCACGAACCACATCCTTCTCTCGCATACTGAGTACCAGGTTTGGTATGTGGACCACTTTCTCTATGTACTGCTTCCTCTTATGCGAACCTCCTCTATTCAAGAAAACATCTTTATTCTTTGTCGCGCACCACTAATGTGTATCGATCCCATGAACCTCCGCTGGGAATCACCCTCTATCTGAAAACTATGCTATATTCACTGACTACCTTTTCTTCTACACACCGATTCTCCCCCTCAGCGTACCACTCTCGGAACCCTCCCTCTTGCATACCGGAGATTCCTCCTCCGCATACTGAGTCAACCCCTTCCGCGTCCTGGACTTCCTCCTCCACTAACCTTCTTCGGACTTTGCCGAAATCCATGATCATATGATTTTCAAATGATATTATCTCTCTACAGTAATCAGCGAGATTAGAGATTCTTATATAGGAAAATATACTTGCAAAATCCTCTAATCCAAGATTTACCAAATCATCAATCCAAACTTAACCGATTACCGATCCTTCTGCCACTGCGAACCGCAAGCCACCCATGAACCATTATTCGACTCCATCCTCATATTTCCTTTGATCATACGCGATTGATCTTCTTTGTTGACATCAAGACATATGCATACTGCACCACCTGCTTCACTACAAACCATTTTCGTTTTTGTGAACCTCTTTGGCATACCGTTCCTGCCACTCCACGTACCGTTCCCGGAACATGGTATGTGGTCCATTAATTATTATACTCAGTTCTCACCCTTTTTCATTTCTATTCATCTTTCACCATACTATTCAATCATATGAATAAATCCTTCCTTTTCCAACATCAAACTCCCGATTTTGAGGCCAAAATATTTGGCAAACACAGGGAAACTATGCCACATTAAAAATTTGTCTTCAGAAAACCTGAACCATACTCATTTGCGGTCATCTAGCTTTGTCAACAAACGAAACCACACCCAAAACATACCGAGAGGACACAGAGATAGATTTTTTCCAATAGTCTTCTAGCCCATTCAAATATCCCACTAAAACTAACTATTACTACCAAATGGTTTTGAAATTATTTAACCCTCATACAAGAGATATCCATATCCCTTAAACCATGTTTAACCCATTTCCAATAAATCCCATACATAAAAACCTAAAAAAAATTCAAGGATTTAATATACTAGAATTATTAGAAAATCCCAAAAGAGATCATTCCAAGACTCTTGTGATTTATCACAAGCTCAAAGAACCCTCAAGGGTTTTTAAAACTAAACTAACCAATGAACCCCTTATTGACATGATCACTTGGTTATCTTAAAACTAATCAACCAAATATGGAATGTGAGTTCAATCAGTAATAGTATCCACCTAATACTTTTCCTAAACTAACACACTCTTAGTCCGTGTTTGGGTCTCCCTAACCAAATGATAAATCATACAAGAACACAACATGTACAAACACAAAACATATTTATTTATTTGTTAGAGACTACCGACCTCAAAATAATAGGATTCATCCCTTTTCATATTTTCAATTTATTTTTTGTCATTCATTAATAATAAAATAATCTAACAAAACCCCTTAATATAGGGAATAATAGACTATTACAATGATGTAACAATGAATAGAAATAGAAACTATAAAACCTATACACATGCGTTTATAGATAAATATAAGAGTTCAATATGACCAATGTTTCACAAATTAAACCAATAATAGCCTCCTAGGTTCCCAGAGAAGGAGAAAGAGACAAGGGGGATTGATACCCATGATGTGTGGCTTGAGTAGGTGGGAATATCCAATTTTATAAAATTATGAAAGTTTAAAATTTTAAAAAATGATTCCAAACTCTACTAGGTATCTAATGGAAGTCCATTGGGTACCTAATGGTTATCTAAGGGAACCACACCATATATATTTTCCATCAGTACATTACCACTAGGTACATGGTGGTTTCTAATATTTTCTATTTAATTTAACAAAACACACTAGGTAGTTTATATAGAACAACTATGTACTAGGTGATTTCTATTTGTTCTTAAATTTTACACTAGCTCATATCTTTTAATCCGTTCACCTAATACAAATAGTATGAATTCACCTAAACACTTCTCTCCCTACTATATAACGTGCATCAATAATTTCTTAAGTGATTCAATTGATAACTATTCAATTTTAGAATATTTTATCATGTGGGAAAAGTTTCAATTAGTACTCCAATGTAGCAATTTACACTAAAAACCAATAAGATCATATATAGTGGCACCAATTACACAATCAAATAGTGATGTATTATACTAATTAAAATCATGAAATCATTACACCTTTAATCTTCATATCTAAAAATTATTCCCACCCATGTTTCAAACATAAATTTCACACAAATAGTCTCATTTATCTATGACACGTAAGAACTTACTAGCTTATAAAAACTCTTGGTCATCATGTCTAGAATCAAGAGGGTGCACAATATCATATGTTATTCTAATACCAATTTAAAATAATTCTCTTGTAAATAATATTTATTTCTTTCTAGGACTAGTCATAAACAAATAGGCTAGTAATTTTATCAATCCTTCTATCTAACTGATCAAATAATCCTCACAAAGTATACCTTATGCTCTTGATTCCAACATATCCATGTAAATCCACAAACCTACCCATACCCTATCATGTGTTTATAATTATATTGGGCTCCCATTAATATACCAAATTTTTCTCATTGAAAATTACCCCAATACAAATATCCACCGCTTGAATCTCATGATTTTAATATCCCACGCGAGTGATAATCACATTCAAGCTTCTCAATAATACAATTGTATCAATGTGGTAATCACGATGGGAAAATAATAACCATTGGGTTATGATATCTTGTATAACCTAAATAGGTTATTTTAGAAAACACCATATAATTCATTAGGGAATTTTAATTTACCTTACCCACATTTTCAAATTATTTTTTCGAAAAATTCTTTAAAAAACATTTTTATGACACATTTCGTTTTAATATGTTTTATAGAATTGTTTTACCAAGACTATTTCCAAATCACATAAAAGAATGAATATCGTTTGTAATCATTTTTTTAAAATATGATTCATGTGTTCAAAAATGTTAACACCTCATTCTAAGAATAAAAATAATATATAATACTATAAAATAACATACTTTATCAAAACATCTCAATTATAACAGAAAAATGTAATAATAACAATTCTACCCTCCCAAAGAATTTTAAATTCCATCATTAAACTATTATCCAATGACATGGCTGGTGTCTATCAAAAATTTAGAGTAGTACTATATCCATCTACAAAGTTATAAATTATTATATAAATTAAAAAAATATCCTACTACCATTTATAATTAACCAACCCATATCACCAAAAAAGTAACTATGTGATTGGTTTCACGAGACCTCATACATCCCTCCAAATACGCAATATATTCTTTACTAGTGTGGATAGTCTAGGTTCAACTATGAGGTTACTATAATCTCAATATATCATTATATTGAAATTGATAAATCAATATATATACAATATAAATACAAAAAATAGAACATAAAGGTAAACATAATGAAATTACAGATAAAAGATTACTATATAAATAAAATAACCACATACTATAAAAATGAACCTAGTCATATATCATATATGATATCACCCACTTTGGTGATCATATAAATTAATAAAAAAAATATAAAACACGGAGACCCTGCTCCATGATCCCAAGATCAACTCATCCTTTTTAGCATAACCTCTTCATGTTTCTTGAACCTAACATCCCATACATACCCGATCACCCACATGATAATGTATAATTTCTATATCTAGAAAGGTGATCATATAATATGTGTGAATAAATATAAGTAGGATACCTCCTACATAAAATGTAATATATGAAAAAAGTTATTATGTGTATCTAATAAAATTAGGTACAATATGAAGGAGTAAATCAAGATAGATTAAATTTTTTGAACCCAATCAGTTATAAAATAATAGACTGGGAATTAAAGAACCTAATTTACCATATATATATAATAAAAATAATTTTTATGTATGAAAAATGAAAATAAATTTAAAAACATGATACCTGAGTAGTAAAATGCAATTACAACTAGCTGTTATCATCTATAGATCACTATACATTGAAGGAATCAAAGACAGAACCCTATATATTATCCATATATACACCAAAATTAAAGGTTCATCGTTCTTATACTCATTTGTTTTAACACAAGTGATCTACGTTCCTTATGCCGAATGCATGATCATTGGATGAATAAGAACATGATATGTGGAAGGATCAATATGATCTTATATCTTTCTCTAAACCTTTATAGAAGACATAATGGGATACTAATTTTGAAAAGATACCTTACCCATTCATGGATTTAGAAAAGATGAAATAGACAATTTAAGTTTCTAGAAATTTCTTTTAGTCTCCCAAAGAAACTTAAATTGTATTTTCAACCCATCATGATATATATTAATTATTTAACACATCATAAATGTCATGAAAATTTTATTTTTTAAACAAAAAAATATAAAAATTCTTATGGTTATATATAAACCATTATCTTAGATCATTCCTCTAAATATTTTTAATGAATATTTAATAGTTAGTATTCCATTTAAAAACAATTTTCTCATTTTAACTTATTTTCACATAAATAACAAGTGAATACTATGTTAAATTAATTCAATTCATATTATTTTGAATTTTAATAACATATAATTAATATATATATATATTTATTTAATTGTGATATTTCACATAAATTCTCACTGGACCACATTCATGGGACCCATATAATAACAAAATCCAATTCATCTAAATTGGTTGAACTTATGGATATTCTTTTTATGTGACACTTTAAAACATTTTCTCAATAATAGTGAATCATACTCACAAACCAATAGAGTATCTATAAACACATCATAACCCATAAAGAGATAAGAATAAGTCATAACTATGAAAACATCCTATAAAGACTTCATATGTTATAAAAACTCCGTGTCTCATGATATCTTATGAAACATTATGAATAATTTGGGTCATCATACATTACAAATATTTTAATATTCCTTTGATTATATTATATAGAAATTTTTTTATCTACCTTATCCATAGATTCAATAAAGTAACTAACATCCCAATGAAATTTCCAAATAAATTTTTTCCATATTCAGAAGTGAAGTATCATGTCTTGGTCATCTAATTAATGACACACCACTAATGATTCATGTAATTAAATCCACCTTAGCCCTGATCTAAAATATCCTGGTTTTCATCATGCATAAAAATATGCAATTTTATGATATACATTGTTAACGGTCTCAAGTAAAGATACCAATACAAAATCTCATAGATAGGAATATCTAATGAAATAGAAAACATGTGGTGTTTCTATTGGTGGGTTAGTACTCATGATCTCTATTATTGAGTTCACCTTGTGAATACTTTATGATAAGATGTATCAATTCTTCTAACCCCCTACAACTAATTTTATGAAATCATCTACTCCCCATTAGTATGATGTTTCTAGACTATAAGACATATTTTTATGTTTTATTTCATATTATATCTTTTTTCCCATTATTTTTAAGAATTATTATAACCAGTTGATACAATAAATAATCCAATAACATTACCATGAATTTGGAATACATGTACATAATGAATCTATCCTTCTATGAACAAATTATTCTTGTATCACCATGTAATCTTGACATGGTAATTGAAAATTTCTACTCATGTTGAGTCTAAGGAATCCACTATTTTTGAATAAATTGATGAAAAATAAATAATTATTAACACATGAGTGGTTGGAGAAATGAAAGAGGTAAATTTTTTCCTTCCTAATTTAGACTTAGATTTTTTATAATTGATATTGGAAAGTGATCCAAGTTTTTTTTGTGTTAATAATCTTAAATGTTAAGTTCCTGATGAAATTATTGTGTTAAACTCAATATTAAATTTTTTTATATTCTATGATAAATATTAATTACTAAATTTTTGACCATAAATTTTAATGGAATATGGATAATTATTTATCTTCATAGTTTAATTTTTTTGTGATGTTTCATTTAGAAAAAGGTTTTTTTAATTGGAAAATCATACATTTTTAGCCTAAATTTACACTTAATTTATTTCATTAATTATTTGTAACTAATTTGAGTAATATAGACATTGAATTTGGAATATTTTTTTTATGTATTAGGAAATAGTTACCAACTAAAAAAGAATAATTTTCATTAATTGAATATTAATAAGAAAACCTAAAGCGACATGTAAGGTTATTTTTGATAGCTAAATTAGGTTTTTTCCTTTCCAAAAATGTTTTCTCGTCAATTGTATATGATTAAAATATTATTTATATAGGAATATAAGAGTAAATAATTTCATATATATGACATGTATGAGTAAACTCTATCACAATCCATGTATATAAGTTTTATTAATTTCCATTGAAATTGGAAATACCATTCCAGATATATAACATTTAATTGGAAATTTCAAAGGAGGTGTAATTGTATCTTTAGCTCTCAAGAGACTACGTATGAATATTTAAGGTTCAATATACTAATAAGTGTAATATACATAATAGTAAATGTATCTCACTTAATAAATTTTTCCCATCCATTCTTATTAATTTTTTATACATGGGAAATAGTTTTAATGAATCCAGGTTTTAGGAGAAGAAATATCATATAGCATAATTTCATGCTTTAGGGGAACAAATATTATCTTCATATAATTTGTTTAGTTGAACTTGTAATAATATCAAAAAACTTCACATGTTCAAATCATATGGTGGAGGAATCTACCATGCATATATTGTGAGACTTTAACACAAAGGTGATATTGAGTGAAAAAGAATAATCAATATTGATAGAATTATGTAGAAGGGATTTTTGATGGGTGATACACATGACATGATCACAAAGTGATAAGATATAAATCTAAATAGGAAATAATATAATATAGGTATCTATACATAGAGTAGGGGATGAAAGATTAAAAATAGGATTAAAACATGTTTGAGACCACTAAATTAATAAATTGAAGATAGATATTTACAGTAGAGAAGAAATAATTTCCCTTGAATCATTATTCATTTATCATGAGTGAATATTTTTTCATAGTGGGGATTAAGGAGATGTAATATGTAATTTTAATGTAATTAGTTGACTTATAGATTTATTTTATCAACAATAATAAAATTAATTCATTAATTTATTGAAAAAATATTACATTAATTTATGATGATGTCAATGGAGAGAAAGTGGAAACCAAAAATGAGAATTTAATTTATGTTATATTACACAAAACCCATTATATTCATCTCAACCATATTCACTATACTTATTAATAAGTGTTTTAAACTATGGTTTATCTTGGTTTATATTTCTTGGTGTCTTACTAATTTTTTACTTCAATTACTATATTGACTGGAATGAGTATTTTATAGACCACACTATGAAAACACTCTAAAAAATAACAATTCCACTATTATATATTTAATTAAAATTTTGATATACTATTTCTTAATCACATTGTAATTTTGTACTTCCAGTATCCCTATGTATGATTGTGGGATTACAATTACATTTATAAAATGAATTAATGAATTTAATAATAAAATAAGTGATTTTTCATATATATAGAATTGTTTATCTAGCCAGATACTAAAGATATTATATTTTATGGGTTTTAATAATTGGTTAAAATAGCAGTGTGACTTATAGGAAGATCGAGGATTGAGACCTAATTATTTTTAAATATATACAATATGTTTGATAGAAAGGTAGATCAAATTGATGATCATGTTAATTATTTAAGGGTTATTGTTGATGATAATTTGGATTTATTGAGATATTTGGAAAATTTACAAGTTAAATCAATGGGTGTTTATAGTTTTCAAATAAGTATTTATTTATGTAATAAATATTAAAATTTTTAAAGAACACATTGCCTTGATCAGATATGAATTTAGAAAGATGGATTGAATTATAACATTTCATGTTTTTTATGTTTTTTTATTTCATTTTATGTTATGATTTAACTAAATTGAGGATGATATGAGGAGGATAAAAAAAGAATTACTTTTAATGTATATTTTTTAATAATTTGAACAGATGAGTTGATCTCTAAACCCACAATGGTTGAGAATAAGATATAATGCATCATATTTTTTGAGATAAATGGTTACATGATATAATTTTATAGATTTAGAATAATTGATTATTTGGATGATATTTTGAGAAATCACAACCCTTTATTTGGATTTTGGAATATAAAAATGATCGAGGTAGTAAATCATGTGTTGAATTTATTGAGTGGATTTTGGGGTTGATAATTTGTTTTATTTTTTGTAATTTTGGAAGAAATTTATTGGAATTAATGGTTTTTAGGGTAAAATAATGTTTTATTTTCAGAAATTATGAAAACTTATAACATTAATTGTTTAAATTTTATTCATGTGGTGTGTATTTACCATTGTTTATCATGGTTGGTAACAAAATTAATGAATAATTTATGAATGATTTATCTAAACTGAACAAGAGTGTCACTTTTGACAATGGTTCATTACATGATTTATAATAATTTTTTGAAAATGAAACTTTGATTGGGGTATCTTATAAGATCATTGTGGTGCCCCAGACCCACACTCTTGGGTCTGGTGACAAAAAAATTTCATTAAACACTGGATTTAATACATTGTGATACGAACCAAACCAAATTTATATATATTTCACTTCATTTTCATAACATAAAAATTACATTTAATAATAATATAACAATTACTGAGAATGCAATATTTAGTGTCTTCAAATAATAGATACATAAGAAACTTATTTTTCAATACTTTTGAATATTTATCCATAATCTAGGAACACTAGACTATATTCTAGAATTATTGTGAGTTATATTCGTCGTCATAAACATGGGAATCGAATCAAAATTCATAATTAAGATCAAACACTTAATAAGGGAAAATTCATCAACATTTCATCAAGGGTTAGGTCATAATCATGTGAGATAATATAATAATGGGAGAAATATATTATGATAAGAACATTAAACAAGTAGAGTTTTCCATATGTCATGATAGAAGGATATGTAATATCATCTGAAAAAACATATACCATGACCAAGAGGGTGAGATAATAATCCCGAGCCATATAAAATAATCATAAGAATATGAAATAAAATTATGTAATTCCATTGAAAAATATCATAATAAGGAACCATTGATAATGGATCAAGTTTTTACCTCTCATCACAATGTGTATCAAGAATCGTGTCCCGGAATCCTATTGCATAATGGATCAATAATCAAATTCATACCTATAATCACATAGTACATCATGAATAATTTCCCTAACTACTGTCCCATAGTGAGGTAGGAATCTTGTTCCTACTAGCCAAAACCTGGTTTATTAGAAATCACATTCCTACCCGACAAAACTTTATGCATTATGAATCATATTCCTTCCTTCCAAAACATAGTATATCAAGAATAACTTTCCCACCTACCAAAACTTTTTGTATTAGGAATCATGTTTTTTGGTCCCTCGTTAAGAAGATTACACTAAGAGGTGGGCATCAAGATAATAAAATTTTAAATCATTGTCCCTTGATTTTGATCATGTTATCTCAACACGGGGAACCAATATTTCTCTTCTTTACTTTCCCTCTATAATCAATGAAATCAGTAGAGAACACATGATAATTTTTTTACTTAGTTCACCATAATCAAGATAGTCTAAGGAGTTTGAAAAGGCGATGTAACTTTACAAAAAAAACACTAGATGAAACTGAATATTTTTGTTTTATATAATAGAGTGGCCGCACTAACCCTTCGAACTCACTATTCAAACAATTGATATGGATCATTTCCTCTTATCATAAATATAAAATCACTGATCACTAAATAGAAACCATATTATTCATTAATGATATATGGATTGGATTGTATATTTGGAATTTTGTGAATTTTACACACAATTTTAATGATTCTATTGTGAGGCGAGGCTCCATGAATTACCTCAGTATTCTTTTTTTTCTAATCATCTTGAAAAACATGAAAACTCCTCTATATTTTTCACAGATTTTATGAAATAATATTTGTATCCCTTTTTTTCAAATTTTGATCTCCCATATTATTATGAAGAGATAATAGGTAACTAAATTTACACATACCATAATAAAAAACGGCCTTCAAAACCACCATTAACTATTTCCATGATTTTCTCTAATTACTGTCAACCAATAAAAAATAAATGCTCATGGATCCTTCTCTTTACATTTTCAATATGAAATAAATTCAATTTAATATCATTTTATAATTGTGTAAAATACCTTCATTTTATTCTTGAATCATATCATAAAACCAAGGCCCATGAAATATATACCACGGATGATCTATTCATGAATCATCTGATTTAAATCTCAAAATTTGGCACATATCTTACTAAAACACCCAAAAAATGACTTGATATTCCACACTGTAGTGTGGCCTATTGAATTTACTAGTGAAATTACCTTCAAAACACCTATTAACATGGACTCTAAGAAATTTTTACTTCCACTATAAAAAATCCTATGTCTGTAAAAAACCAAATTCACTATAGGTTACACCACACCACTCTTAGGCTCATCATTTCTCATAGGTGAAATATCACATGAAAACCCCCTTTGAAGTGGAAAATAAATTATAACCATGGTGTTGTTCTACTGATAATCTCAACATCCGATGACAGCAATGTAGATTTTCTCTTCATCATGAACTTTATATGATACCACCATGCCTATCAAAACACTAGTATTTGGAAGCCCATTTCTTATAAGTGAACTTAACATAAACCATGCCCCATATCACTATGAGTTTATATCAAGATAATTTTTTTGAATATCTATATTTTAAATGTAATTAATTACAAGACTATGAAAACCATAATTCATATATTTGGCTCTACTATTTCACATAGGTGCTATATAAATTCACCATGAGTTGCGCTATAGTATGACCCTTTTAGATTTCCCATTTTGGGAACCCTAATAGAAAAATACTTTTTTATATGACATGAAAATCACCTTCATTTCACTAAGAAACCAATTTCAATACTTCATTAAAACTACAACCCATTTATAAAGTTCTTAATAAAAACAAACAGACCAAAAATCCAAGTGGATTTTCCATTTCTAACAATATCCCCCTTTGGTTTTACTGAAAATTTTCTACCCACACTCTCTAGAACTACTAAGTGATAATGATTTGTTTAAAAGAGTGAACCAATGATTCCTCAATCACAAAGTCTAAGATCACATGAATGAAGATAAATGTGAGAAACAAGAGTTATGAAAACAATTCTTATGATATAACTTTATTTTAACTTTACACTTTAATTTTCCCCTCCCTTCAAGAAATTCTTCCAAATATTGAAACAAACACCCCCCATTATTGGACTCCCCCATTATATTTATTGAGGTTATCCGTTCTCTAATGTTCTTCTAAAAAATACCATGATTTTTTATCCCCCATTTTCAATGAACCCTAAGAAAAAATCCTTGAATATTTACAAAAGATATTTATAAACACATTTAATGAGTTGAAGAGAAAATTCATACCTTGATCACAAAGAAAGTATCATGAGGGATAGAGGGACCCATCACAAAGTCCATATAATTATATAGATTCTATTAGAGTCCTAGAACCAACCAAATATATTTAAAATCTACCTTGGGTGGAGAATTTTTCATGATGTCAGCTACTTGATTTTGGGTAGACATAAACCGAAACATTACATTCAATTATTCCACTTTATCCTTTATGAAATGATATTTAATATTGATGTCCCCTATACTTTATTATTGAATTTTTCTTTTGTTAATTTTTATCATACATTAGTTTTCAAAAATTATAGAAATAAGAAAATACTACATCAATTCTAATATCATAATTTTTTGGCACAACCATGTCAACTGGGTATAATCTTGGGCTTCTAAAAAGTATTTTTTCTTTGAAGAGCTTAAAGAAATAAAATCTTCCTTTTTTACTTTACAATAAATAAAATATTTTAAAATATAAAACACACATAAAAGAGTATATATTTTTTATCAAATGAACTTGAACAACTTATATTCATATAGCCCACTGACCTTTTTTATGAATTTTGGAAATAATACAACCCAAAATCCATTGTACAGTTGATATATCAATGTATATAACTTACATAATTCTTGCGACTTTCCCTTGAAAAAATATGATATCTGGAATATTGAAATTTGTTGAGAAAATTTTTTGGGTGAGTGTCTATGATGTAAATTAAAATTCAAATACTTTATGTATAGAGAGTCACATCCACTTTATTACCTTGTTCATCCTTTGAAAATTTCATCTAGGGCTCCACCAAAGTATCCATTGGTTTAGAATCATCTATGTGAAACCACTTCCACACTTCATTTAAATATTCAGTTTGGGAGATAAATTTCACATACTTTCTTTGAATCACCCATAGACGATGGTAAAAAAGGATAATTCACCATTTATTGATATCTTGAATTCAAACATCATCTGTTATGAAAATTGATTACTTTGAGCATCAGACAAACTTCCAAAGATGATTATATTAATGTATATGAGTACCACCATCAATTTACATTGATACTTAATGATATAGAGGTTGTGAATAACCCACCACTATAAAAACTGAGCTTCTTTATTTACTAATCTATCCCTAAGTAGTAGGATCAAGGAGCTTCTTTTAGACCATATAGAGATTTATTCAACTGAAACACTATGTTCTCGTTATCAATAATGTAAAGTACATTTTGTTTCTCAATGTAAACTTCATATTCAAGGAAACTATTTAATAATGTTTATTTTATGTTTATTTGGTAAACTTTAAATCCCTTATTCATCATCATACCTAATTTTTTTTAATATTTTCAAGACTATCCACAAGTAAAAATGTTTCACCAATGTAAATTCCATAAATATGAGAATATACATTGTACACAATAAATTCTTTTTTCATGTCACAAAAACATCTCCATTGATTTTTTTCTTCTAAAAAACTCTATTGGTTTGAGTCAAATGCTTATCATTTTTCCTTAGGACAATTTTTGATGACATTTTTCTTAGTCTAATAAAGATCCTTATGCATTTTCTTGAACAAAATGTCATCTATTGTATTTTTATTAAATGATTTTTTTCCAAAAGAGATAACAATGATGTTTTTCTATTCATTTATCCTTCTTTTTTGAACCAAATATGACTACTCACAAAAATTTTGTTATCAGTAATATATTATTTATTGAATCATTTATTTTATTGTGATGTCCTATTATATTTGTTTCATCATTATTAAAGATATTATAAGTATTAATTTCATCCATCTGAACTCCCTATGAACCAGAAACATCTTAATCACTTTCTCCTAAAAAATGGAATGTTTTTGTGTGAATTCCACTCATTTATTGATGATATCTACTTCCTTTTAGTCACCATCACATCACAGTTTTTGAAAATTATCTCCACTTAGTTGTTATAATGCTTATATTACTTTCTCTTGGATAAATAACCATGATATATCACATCATCTTTAATGATTAAGTTTTTTTAATCTCTTTTTTCATAATAAATAACATACTTCTAAGAACTTGAAAGCATTTTAGTATGGGATTCATTCCATAAAACATTTCATATGGATTTTTTTTCTTTATTTGGATATAATAAAACCTTATTGTATATATATAATTCAACAAGAACCAATTCATTCCAATTATCCTATGATAATGAATTTTTAATAAGCATTTTCCAAGCCTTGTTATTGATGATGTTATTAATTTTTTCAATAAATATGTTTTTCTGAGGATTTATAACCACTAAAACTTGGTGATAAATTCCTTGATTTTACATGTATTATTCATACTGGGTATTTATAAAATATGTATCACATTCAGTCTGAATAGTTTTAATTTTCACACCAATCATTTTTCAGTTAATCTCTAATATCTGGTGATGAACTTTTATTGTTTATTTTTGTGAGAAATCACCAATAAGTAATTCATTTTACAGAAATCATCATCAAACAACACATAATGTTTCTTACATCAAAATATTTAAGATTTATTGGCTCAAAACCTCTCTAAGAACAAGTTATAATACTCTTTATGACCCCCCTTAATTATATTATAGTTATTTTTAATAATCTAAACTTTTTTATATGAATCACATGTATGGGTATTGTCACATGTTTGTTTGGGAAAATCATGAGATAAATCAATCTTCACAATATTATCCAATTATTTTTGGATGAAATTATTTTGAATTTAGGAAAAAACATTTTTTCAACTTCCTTAGATAACATGCACTAATTTTATTTACTAATCACTTAAAAGTTAACTTTAGCCCATATTCCTTGTAAAACAAGTAAACCATCCTAATACTTAATAAACCACCACTTTTTTACAAATTAAGCATCATATCCGGAGTCACATAGTTTGATTACACTAACATATTGTAGTTAAGTCCTTCCATAAAGAGTACATTTGTATTTCTAAGATCATTTCCACCAATCTTGGAATTCATATAGCTAAATATTTTGAGTCAGTTATCATTATCAAACCAAAAAACTCCACCATCGGCGTAATTGATGTCAAAGATAATATTTTCATTTTCAGTTATGTGTGAGGTACACCTTCTATCCAGAATCTATGATCCAATTTAATTATATTACTATAATATCAATAATATTTACCTTATCATAATTTTTTTCTTGTTCTATGTCTATTGATTAACTTATCTTGATTATTGATACATATCCTGCTCCCATTGGTTAATAATTTCATATTTATCTTGAAGAATTGAGAATATGTTTTCATTTTTTATTTTGTTTCATGCAGTTCCCAAATGACGATTTCTTCCATTTTAAATTTCCTAAGAAACTACCTTTTGAACCCATAATGTATAAAAATATTCTATCTTTCGGTATCCTTCACACCCAAATGATTTTTTTAAAGCCATAGGATAATTATGGAAAACCTCTTTCATGGTTTTAGTGTCATTTATTTCTAAGAAAACAATTTACAATATAGAAAGAATTTTAAACATTCACCAATTTTCTACAATCATAATACATTATGTTTTGTGTAACCTTTCCATTATTTACTTCATGACTTATGGCCTTTAGAGACTCTTCCACGCCCACTTTACTTCGAGGAGTAGATTCTTGAAGTATAGTGCTGATTATAGTTATCTCATTCTTATGATTCTATTATAATTTTCCCTTTTTATTTATGGAGATGAACTTTTTAATAGGAATACACTCTTCATTAGTCACTATGGAAACATAAATGGATTTAAATAGGGATTTCTATTTTGAATAACCTGATACCATTATGGGTATAAAGAGTCTTTCTTGATCCTCACAATTTCATCACAAATACATGACTTGTTATTTGTGTTGTTTAGTTATTTTGACACTTTATTTAACTGATTTTGTCAAAAAATAAATAAATTGATATTATTATTCTAATTGGATCTTGATCTCAACTTCCTATTTAAAGTTTCCATAAAATATATATTTTAGCTTGTCGTTATCTGATTTCACCTTTGATTTTTCATTCTCATTCTATTAAAAATAGAATTTAGTGTCATGAAAAACTACATTTTATTTCACGGTTTTATCCCTCCATATGTATAGATCTTTAAGATCTACATCAAGCACAACCTTAAGATCAAATGTTCCCTTAACATTGTAATTTTAAACAATATAAATGTGATATTTTTTCCTTTAAATCAAGGAACCTAAATAATCTTCTCCAATGTACCTAAAATATTCAACTTCTTATACTTATGACTAATATAATATTCTATAATAATGAGATAAAATATTTTTCTCTTTAATAATTTCATTTGTAGTTTTCCTCTAAATTTTTAAAAAGTTTAATATTTATTTATGGAATATTTATTCTCATCATATTTTTTTAAACATTTAAAAATGAGATGAACTACCATACCACACTAGAAATAAGATAATAAAATCTTAAATTTGAATTTTTTTTCATTCCTGCCCTTGAGATTTGAAGAAAGGAATAACATCAATTCATAATCTTTATCTTCATATGGACCATATTTAATAAAAATACTCTTCATTTTATTGAACACAATATCCTTTGAACACTCCTTATCCCTTTCATTATTTTCACTATTTATCACTTCATATGCCACAAGTGTGCCATGAAGGCTATATAGAAATACATATTTTGGATATTATTCTTCAAGAATGGATACCATCACATGGAAATTCAGAGGTAGTATAATTATTATTATCTTCATGATTTTTATATCCACTATAATTTAACTAAGGCCACACATATATTCCACAAGATAATTTAAATTTTAAACAAATGTACATGTTCTTTAAATTGGGATTATCTTCATTTCTTCGTATTTATTCCACAACACTCATATTTTTTTCAAACATTGGAACCAACTTAAAAAATATTCTAGTTCTTTCCCAATATATCATGAGAGGTTTTTATGAAATTACATTAGTAAATATTGGGTTTTCCAAAGCTCCCCCTAATTAATTGATTTCCTTTACATCTATATCCAATTAATTATGGTATCATTATGATAAATTACAAATTTCTATATTTTCTTTTATACCATGAATATGTAGGGTCCATAATTCCATTACCATTGAAAAAAACTAGGGTTTCATCCTTTTCCTCTATAATTGGAAATTTTTTCCTTACAAATTAGAATACCTTCATGATTAACATCTACTTGTGATTCCATGATTATAAGAGATAGAACATAACCCTAAAAAACTCCCTTTGATAAATTTTTTTGGTCCCTTACCAAAGAGATTACCCTAATTGGGAGTTAATCTAGGAAATTTATATTTAAAACATTATCCCTTATTTTTAATCTTTTTCTCTCAATGCGAGAAACACTTATTTCTCTTCCTTACTTTCTCTCTATGAGTGATGAAAGTGATAACACACACAATATTATTTTACATGGTTCAACCGAATCAAGATATTACAAGAAATATGAAACGGTGATGTGCCTATGAACCTAAAATAATAGAGCACACTACTTTTATTTTATTTGGATAGTGGAGCTGTCACACTGACCTAGTGAACAAACTATTCAAAAAATTCCAAAGGCTCATTACCTTTATCCAAAAAGATAAACTCACTACTCCCTCTATGAAAATAGTTATTTTCTTAAATGTGATAATGATGTGAATGAAAAAAATATAATGGTGTGTCTTTCACATAATTCAAATTAAATTAACATCAATATTTGTCTCCTGGAATTATATTTGTATCCTTTACTTTATAAACTTCCAAAAAGATTAGAAAAACTCCTATCTCCATTTCATAGATTTGAAAAATGTGTTCGGTATTTTTTTGTAGATATCAATTTCACTTATGATCATGGAGGGATCATAGGAAACTAAATTTACACTTGTGAGCATCAAAAATAGACTTGAAAACCACACATAACTCATTTCAAAAATTTCTCAAATTACTATTAACTAACAAAATATTACTAGTCATGGATCATTCTCACTCCAATTTCATCATGAAATAAATTTCATCTAATACTTTTAGATTAATGATAAAAACTATATTCAATTTATTCTTCATTAATTGGATAAAATCTAGGTCCATGAGGTAGAAACCATTGATGGGTTGTTCAAGCATCATCTGAGTTGAATCATAAAATTTGGAACATCTCTCACTGAAACGCCATCCCAAACAACTTGATAATCGAAACCATGAAATGTAATATTGAATTCACAAATGAAACACCCTTTTAAATTCCTTGTAATGTGGTCTATATAACTTTTTTCCTTCTTGTGTACCAATTTAAACATCCATATAAAATAATGTTTTCCATGGGACGTGTGACACCTGATGTGGATTCACTATTTCTCACAAATGAAACTTCACTTCCAAAAACAAAGTGAAATAAGAAAAAAATCATCATCAAGATTTAGGAATGTTGAAAAAATCAAATTATAGAAACCATGATGTAGATATCTTCTTCACCATCCACTATAGTTAAGTCTACCACAATGGTCAAAATGCCCGTATTGGACATCTCATTTCTCATAGTGAACTTGCAATGCACCCTTCTAATATTAGAGTGTGTTGATATAAAGATGAGCGTTTTTACTATCTATATCCTCCATTTAATTCATTATAATAACATAAATAATGAAATACACAGATTGATATTCACTATTTCACAGAGGTGCTCTCAAAATTCACCACAAGTACCACCACAATGCGGTCCTCTTTATCTTGCTTGGTTTGGCCATGAAATTCACCTTAGTATATATAATAAACAAAAATTACCTATTATTTAAAAATATAACCCCAAGAAAAAAATTTCAATGAATAGAAACCCAACAAACATCCAAAGGGATGTTTTACACTACTGAAAATGTTCATGCCGACCATTATTTTCCCATGAGATATTATATTTCACCTAATTTATTAGAGTAATTTATAATTATAGGAATATCTATCACATAATGAGAACTATATATATGAATTCCAAAATAGGACATGAAAACATTAATAATTCATTCATCACTTAATTATCCTATGGAAAAGATACGAGTCTCCTAAAAAATTTTACTAGAACATTTTATAAGACATAAAGAGAATGAATGTTGATATTATTATAAGAAAATATATAAATATGGCATACGTAATGTCGAAAGATGTTGATATATATAAAATACCCATTTAAGATTATTTTGTAGTTAAATTTTAAAGTTAAGATGAAATGTACACTTTTTGAAATTCTGGAAATATACTTAAAAATGTTTTCTTTAAAGTGAAATAATTTAAGACTGATAAAATAATTTTAATTTTTACCTTATATAAGTAATGTCCTTTTTAAATTATAAAATAAATATATTTTCAAAAACATTCTTTGAGAATACATATAAAAAACTAAAGACGTATTTCTTAAGAAAACCTGATCCTTTAAAATATATTTTTTTAAATGAAGAATTATTTTTTAGAATTGGACTTTTAATTCTGATAAATAAAACAATATATACATTTTTTTTCAAAACCATTAATAATAAATATAATTTTGAATTATTTAAAAGCATGGAAAGGAAGCTTCAGATAGAAGAATGACCATGACAATGAAAGAAAGAGTTCACATGGAAAAAATAAAAAAATGGATGATTTTTTAAAAATGACACATGTGGAAAACTGTCTCTTCAGAGACATCTGATAAAATTGAAACAATAAAAAGAAGATTAACATGGACCTAGGACAAGGATGACACACACAAATGTGGAAAATTTTAAAATATTCTATTAACACTTTTATAAAGTAAAAATATTATAAAATGACCTTAATTAATTATTAAATGATAGATAATAATATCCAATTTTAGGGCCCAAAATTTCACTATGAATTTTCCTTAAATAAATATTACGTTAATAACTTATTCTACATGAATCATTGAAGTAAAAGAACCATGATATGTTAATTTTTTTACCGTTATATTATTTTTCTTAAATTATTAGGTATAAAAGTATATAACCATATTTGAAATATATGAATAAAAATAAATGAAATGGAATTAGGTAGCTGCAGATTCCCATGTAGAGATAATTCATCTAATCTTGGAAAGAAGTTAGGTTCATTGGGTTTTATGTAGACCAAAACCAAGATAAACTCAAAAAATTACAATATTATTGAAATCAAATATGATATAAGTTCAAATTCAAATAAATTTTTACAAGATCTATGCTAGTAGAATCACCATCCTGGACTTCCACAAAAAATGGCCTTATTCTTAGATATGAAATAGACATCCCGAGGGG
The DNA here is from genome assembly GCA_963277665.1 of Viscum album. NCBI lineage: Eukaryota > Viridiplantae > Streptophyta > Magnoliopsida > Santalales > Viscaceae > Viscum > Viscum album. The sequence continues at coordinate 1,047,916,768 of OY728135.1, read as the reverse complement.
TTACGTAACTAGAAATTAAGATGATATAAACTTGTTATTATTAACTCAACAAGTTATTTATCATAAATATTTTCTACATTTCACATTTTTTAAATTTAAATAAAAGTAAAATTTATTTAGTAGTGCATTGATAAAATTAATGAGATCATATTAATCTTAAACATGTATTTTTAATCTAACAATCTTTTTTTATGTACTTTATTTTAAGAAAATTAATATATAATATATAATATATATTTTTTTTATCAAGAATTCATTAAAACTAATCAAGTTAGTAATTGATACAAAATAATAATAATAACAGTTAACATTGTAAAAAAAATTCATTTGAAAACAATTTTGATTATATTCCCGTTTAAAACATAAATTCTCAAATTTTAGAATTTTAATTTGAAAAAATTTACTTTATTTTTCGAATTATAATAGAAATATTATCTTATTAAGTTTTCTATATTTTTATGAAATTATATATTTTTAGATGAATAGTGAAAATATAGGTTTTATAAATACCATGACTTTAAGACATAATTATTATATAATTACGATATGGAGATTTATAAAACCATTTTTATAACACCCCAAGGGTTTAAAAATAAATTTAATATAGAATTAAAGGCATTCAATAATGAGTCTCTTTTATGAAACACAATATTAGTATAACTTAGCTTTTAAACATAATTTTTCCACCACTCTATTTTGAATTTCAAAAAACAGATATACACAATTGCGATCAGAAAGATATTTATTTCTCGATAGGATCAAATTAAATTTTTAGTGAATAGTAAATTGACCCTTAGGAATATAAATATGAGCCTTATGAGTAGTAACATCACCCATGTAAGTATAAATAAAATTTAGGCACCTTATAAATGAGAATGAATATTTTAAAAATTAATAATTAGGTGTTGGTATTTTTGTGAATAATAAATATATAAATAAAATTTTAAATTAATAAATTGATTTAAAATAAAATTATTGTTCATAAAATTTATTCCTAAATATATATTTTATTTTCCTATTATTTTACGATAATTTTATGAGTCTCTAGTTAATTTATGAAAGTGTTATAATATTAGTTTTGAAATTAAAATCTGTATTTTCCAAGAAAATAATGATTTCATTTAAAAAAAATTATATTTCACATATTTAGAAAATGATTTTGATAAAATTTAGTAAATTTTTGAGTTCTAAATATTGAAAAATGGTTATGGTAATTTTTTTTCGATTTTTCTAAAATACTGGAACTTTTTTTGTGAATAGTAATATACGATAATTAACAATAAGTGCTAAATACATGATTTATTGAGTTATAGGTGATGTATGGATGGTTTAAACACATTTGGTTCAATATCACTTGAACTTATTACTGTTTTTTTCATATGAATCAACACTATTTCTTGTCTTGAGAAAACAAATAAAACAATTAATAAGATATTCAAAAATCACCCCTCTCCTCCACTATAAAACCCACCCCTCACTCCATCTTCTCTTCAATTATCTAAGACACAAATGTGGTAAACGTTCATCAAAATAATCTTCCCTAGTATCTACCCACATCAAAGAGATACTGTCCTTTCCAAAAGAACCTATCCCTTTCCGTTAACGAGGATCTCAAGGAGGACATTTCAAGAGGTAAACCCTCTTCATTTTCTTTTATTCCCATTTCCAATTTATTTGATTTTATTATCTTATCCTTACATCCTATATAAAATGGTCTTTATAACTATAGTATCATCTATAAAATATAATTATATCTTGTTAATGGAACATGCTTCCTCAAACTACTATCTCTCTCTCTTATTAAAAAAATTAAATCATCATCCAGGAGGTCCTGATTTACAACCTTCAAGGATGACGAACAATCATTCATAAATTTCTCCTTCAAGGCAGGTCATGAAACCATTTTTACGGTTTAAAAGGTTTATAAAACATGTATTATGTTTTATTTAATGTTATTAACCTTTCATATATACATAATAATTCATACGACATAACTGGTTTGTAATAATCTAAATATCACCAAAATAATCTAAATGATTATCTCTAATGTTCTATCTAATAACTCATCCTCATACCATATAACCAAATGAATTATATCCCAATTTAATCTTTTTTATTTTCATTAGTATCATATAAACTAAATTGTGGATAATTATATTAATTCAACATGAACATCCATACTCATATACAAGTATACAGGTCATGAAAACCATTGAATCAAATGCCCCTGATCGATAAAATTGTATCTTATAACTAATCCAAAAGGCCATAAATGAACTTAATAAAATTTTAATAAATAAAACATTTATATAAGTTCATGAATTAATTAATTAATATATTTTATTTTATTATCCAAGACGTTAAGGTCAAGTGCATAACTCATTCAAACATATGGTAACCGTTTTCTACCCAAACATCTATTTTCTTTTAGGTTACTATTTGTATCTATTAATACAAAATAAATTCTTAATTATTCTTATTTACAACTCATAAATTCTTCTTTAAGGTTCTATATATGTGTAAGAATCACAATTCGTCTTTATTTTATTGGGTTTTAAATGTTTTATAAATATATTTCTCAATTATTCCCGATAAACAAGCCCGGTTCAAAGGAACTTCTCAACTTCATACCTATTTTAAAGGGAATTCTATAATCTGTTTTTAGCTAAAATTATTTTTCTAAAACATATCATTTAATAATTGAAAAACTATGTTAGTTTATATTTTATTTTATGAAATTAATTTTCCAAAAGAACTCTTCTTTTCAAAGTAAAAGCACATTTCTCTCAAAAATTCCTCAATGATTTTATTAGAGTATTTTTTCCTATTTAAAAACCTATGTTAAATTTTATATATTATTTAGGTCAATATCTTATGTTTATCGTCTAACATATTGTATTAAATGGTTTATTATTAGTCTGATTATGGATGTGATATGTTGATTCCATTCACCATACTACTCAGAGTGGTTATTATTTATGTGTACAGATAGAGAAAAGTTATTTCATATGTTCATGTTGATTATGTTTAGCTGCTTTCATATGAGGAAAAAATTGAACATAATAAGTGACCAGTGGGTCCCTATACATTCTCTCAATTTATTGATATGTATTATGAGACAAAACATATTAGGGTTTTTTCCAAGTCCTTACCCTAGTATTTTCAGACATCTTGGTCGAGTCCTTGACAGTATGTTTCTGATGGATGACATTATGTATTCCCTCATTATGGTATTAGTAATTGATAAACCATCTGATTATTCAACAATTATAATATCAATGGTTATTTTTCATTCTCATATGATCATTTATATGGCCTTATTTAATCATATTTCATTTCTTCCATATTATGATCAAGTATATTTTTAATGGCATGTGTTTTTAGTTGTTCACTATGCCTAGTGTTTATTTTAATGGTAACTTTTTATGTATTAAATACTCTTATTGAACATCTAAGCTAACCCTTTTATCATATTATTTTCCCCAAGTGGTAAAAATGAATATAATTAATGAGTTTTAGGGATAATCTTAGAGTCATAGATGTTTCCAAAGGAATATCAATTATGTATATTATTTCAAATTATAATCTACAACTTATGTTGTTATCTTGTTTTTGAAAACTAATAAAATATTCATTATATTAGGATATAAATTTCTCATAATCATGAAAATATATTAATATAATGAACTCACTCTAGGTAACTAGGATTTTGGTCCTTACAGTTGGTATACAAGGAAGTTTAGTAGAAAACTTGAAAACTAGATTTAAAAAATTTAAATTAGTGAACAAAAACCCTAAGATAGACTTTGATGACTAGTATACAAGAACATACTATAATTTCAGTAAAGTATAGATTATGTGTATCATTATATAAAATACATCACATTATTAATACTATAATTGGACATAGTTCTCGAATAGATGTACCTAGGAGTAACACGTTTGACAAGGTGTTCCAGGCTTGACATGAGGTTACTTGGTACATGACAAAAATCCCTACTGCGCACATGGATTGACACTCTTGGGAGATATTCTTAGATAATTAAAATTTTCATTATAAAACATTATGAAGTATTTAAATGTAAATATATATTCCAATTAATCATGCTTATGATTTTGAGATTATACTTGAATATAATTTAAATTTATGTTAAGTGTTTTACAAGTTCAAAATTATACATTATGATTCATAACCTAATTTAGTTTATACCATTATTTAGAAATGGTGCATAATTTAATGAATGGGAATCACTTAAATGCACATATCCCATGTATGAATTTTTCTTCTATGAAAGATATGTAAGTTGGTAATAGAGCTGCGACTAGTGTTGAGCAGCTGGCGTCGCCCCAATTTACCCATGTTCTAAGGGTTAAGCGGCCGCTTGAAGAGAAGCTTGGGTTGTCAAATCCTCAGAGACCTAAGAAGATCCTTAGACATACAATATAAAGAGATGGATTTTTGGCTATGAAGTTGCCAACTTGGGTTGATTTTATATGGTTTTAAAAGATCACTAAGAGATCTATGTGAATTCAAATTATGAGAAAATGAGTTGATCCTAGGTTATTTCTCGGGGTGGATTGGATGATTTTTTTACAATTTCAATTTTCATAACATGAGAAGGATTCATGCAATGAATTCAAACTAACCTCATCACTTACTGATTAAAAACCTTCAAAAACACATGATAATCACCTATACACTTGTAGGGTCATTTTAATGAGAACTCTAAGGTAAATGATCTAATTAACACATAAGAGTGGGGTGAATAAATTCAATAAGGAAGAGGAAGATAGAAAATCAATGAATGAAAGAAACTCAAATAAATGAAATTAATAAAATTTAGAGGGAAATAAATAAAATCCAATACAACCCTTTAATACTCCCTTGTATCTACACATAAAAGAGTTATCCCTCCATTGATGACATTTTGTCAAAGGAAGTGGGAAGTAGACTTACGAGGGTGAAATTGAAGAAGTAAAAACAACAAAATAAGGATTACTCCACTATTGTGTGAAAACAATCACAAGGTTTTGTGTGAAAAAGTTCACACCATGAGGAAACGATATCAAAGTGATATAAAGAAGAACATAATAAGAGAATAATAATAACATTTATTGAAATCTAAGGTGATTTGAACAACTTAAATGAGAATGAAGAATGTTACAAAGACAAATTGGTATAATAAAATTACAATGAAAACAATGCTCCAAGATCCCAAAATACTCCACCACTAGTGCCTTAAATAAGCATTTAGGAATCCTTTGTCCGAGTCCCCATCATTCTATGTGTCTTTAATAAATTTTGGTGGGCTTAGGTGGGTGTACAATTAATGTAGGTGAGACTTTTCCACTCTTCCCCCGAAGTGGAAGCCAGGTTGCATCGACCTAAGAGATGCACCAAAATGACCTTCTAGATGAATGAATTAGAGTGGGCCATAGAAATATAAAATATATCCATTTATTTATCCTAATATCATATAAAAGTTAAGCCAAAAATAATGTTCGGTTCGAGAGATATGATTTAAATGGAAGGTCATTTTTGTAGGCCTCAAAATCAGGCCCAGAATTTCATCATCAACTTGGGCCGCATAGAACACAATTAAAACATACGAATTAGCTTGGTCCACTGATTAATGAAATGTTAACTATAATATCCTCTATCTTCATTTAAATTTTCAGAATCATTGGGCTTGAATACAATCCTCTACAGTACTTTTATTGGGTTCCTGTCCAGTTCACTTCGCCCAGAACCTTGTTGGTTCAAGGCCCACTTTAGTAGTCTTCCAATTTGAATCTCCAAGTGCTCCAAAAGAATTAATTGTTACTTATATCATGGGAGACCTGAAAATGAAATATGAAAATAAAATTAATACCATTTTGTGTTTTATGATATGTTCAATAATGTACAATGTAATAGTGCATTTTAAGAAAGAATTACAGTCATAGTGTGAAATAATGTTCAAAGTGTAAAATGAACTAATAATGGTTTCTATGATTAATAAATCACATGAATATTATATTACAAACAATAAATATTATCCTCTTTTAGGGGCTAATTACACCCCCAACTTGAGTTTTTCTAGTCCCGAGAAAAATATATCTCAGAAATATGAAATTCAAATTCCCTTGTCTAAAAACATTTTAATACATATTTCCCACCCACAGATCTCATACCAAAAAATTATGAAACGCATAAAAATCATTTAAAACAAGCTAGGTCCATAAGCATATCCCAAGCCCAACTCCATTCCTTTGTTCAAATTCATCACCATATTTCATCCAATTTCAATTATGCATGATGAAGTGTTGTGCATCACAATAGAAATGTGGGTTCATTATCATTCGAGGGAGAAAAGATGGAAGCGTTAGAAGGAATCAAAATTAAATATAAATATTAGTATTCAATTTTTTTCAATTTTTTTGTTTTTTTTTGGAATTTTTCCATGGTAATTGAAATTGAACTCAATCGAGTCAACCCATGTAGCAAAACTTTGTCGATGACTCCCAAGCTCAAAGTCCGTAGGGCACCAAGTGAACTCGCATACTCGGGCATCATCTCGAGTTAACTAAATAAAAAACAAATTCAAATTACCAAAAATAGAGATAAAATTCCCAACTCTGGGATAGACAACTATGGAGTCATGATCCCCAAGTGCCGAAAGCCACACATAGGTCAATCCATTGCTCTATGCAGAACAGATTTTTTTAATACTCATGTTAAAATTTAAATGACCACCAGCCCTATGCAATTTATTATGGACCCTAAGAAATAAAACTAATATCCCACAATTTGGAGGACGCACATTGTGTTTTTTTAAAATAAATGGCTGAAAATATAAATGTTGAAAAATCACATCGGACAACGACACTTTCCAAAATCTATGCACATGAACGTAAACTTTAATTAATATCAGAATCAAGGCATGAAAAATTATTTGATATCCAATTTCATAGTTTGCAATGTGTATTATCATGTTCAAGGTTAGTGAAAATTTTCTTTCTACATACACATGAGCTTCATCCCTGTTGGTGAGGTATCCTTAAGTGCATCCACAAGAACCAGGTTCAAAACCAGGTAGAGGCAAATTTCTAGGTACTGCAGCAGTACTGTAGCAGGTACTGTAGTAGTATTGTATACTGTGTGGGTACTGTAGATGAAATGTATACTATACAAGTACTGTAGTAGAACTGTACACTGTGTGGGTACAGTAGCAGGCACTATAGTAGGTACAGTAGCAGTTACTATAGCAGGAACTGTTCGGTACTGTAGCAGATAGAACTATTCACCTTGGGCCACCAGTTTGGGCTTGGAGTCTTTAAGGATTTCGGGCCACCCAGGATTTCGGGTCAGTAGGGATTTCAGGCCACCTTTAAGGCCTTCAGGCCACATACAGTTTCCTTAGACACACTAAAAAAAGGAGCATCCTTAGAAGAGGATTCAGAGCAGGTGCACCCACCAGAGCAGAGCCAAATGGATTTGTTAGAATGAGAGGGTATGACTATGCCATCGGGACCAGCCTATGCTTGCATGGGAAACCTAGCTAGATGATCATGCGAATGTGGAGAGATACTATCATGATGCAGATGCTGGGCAGGGGAAGTTCTTTGTAGATAGTCTGGTTGAATTCCCTAAGACCTTCGGGTCATGTAATATCCTAAGCCTACGGGCCTTGTAATCTCTGAGCCTACGGGCCTTGTAAGGCTTCCCCCTCATCCCTTGAAATAGAGTTTATCGAAAATCAATAAAAATGAATGCCTTCGAGACATTCGGGCTCCTCATATATATTTTATGAGGGAAAAAATCATTTGTTTTATTTCATTTCCCCCCAACATAGAATAACACTGTCCATAGTGTTTAATGAAATAAAAAATTAGAAGGGGTAGGATAGAAGTTCAACAAAGACATTGAAAATGAAAATAAGGAATGAAGTCACCTAGTGGTTGATTTTTAAAATTCATTCCCCAGTCTCCCTTCAATTCTGGTTCAAGTCCTAGTGGATTGGATAGTTGTGATATGATTTTACCCATGAAATACAACATGTATTTTAATTTTTTCTATTATATATATAATTTTTGTATTTTTTTAACCTAAAAAACATTAAAATAAAATAAAATAAACTGATGATGCATTGTCTTCTCTTAAATTCCTGGGTAAGTATTACTCAGGGATCACACCTAGTGACACAGATGAATATGGTTCACTCCTTTCATACCCATCCTTGCTCATAAAATAAGAATAGGTCAAAAATATAAATTATTATTATTTTATTATTTTTCTTTTAACCTACAAAAACCTAAAAATAAAATAAACTGATGATACATTGTCTTGTCATAAATTTCTGGGTAAGGTATTACTTAGGGATTACACCACGTGACACAGATAAATATGTTTCTCCCCTTTAATACCCATCATAACTCATAAAAGAAGAACATGTCAACAATATGAGGTACTAATTAAATGAATGGAAACATGGAAACCACAAGTTGCCTCCTGTGCAACACTTTTGTTTAACGTCGCTAGATTGACTTAAACCCCTAATTTTTTAAGCATTTTTATAATCTAAGGGGTTCAAAAAAGTATTCAATAACTTTATGTTTTTAAATTTTTAAATAACTTGTTTGACTCTATTGAAATTAACATTAAAGGTTTGACCATTGGTGGGATATTTAATTTCTACAGCACTAGGGGGTACACCTTATGCACTATGTATGAGCCTAATCATCTGGACCTCAACTTTCCCAGGTGTAAATAAAGTTTATAACTATAAAAAATAGGTTTACCAAGTAAAATGTGTTAATATTTAATATTTAGAGATTGGTAGGCTTGTACTTTATCTTTATTGATCCTTGAATTCTCATAAGCCTATATTATAAGATCCTCAAGTTCATTAAGATCTAATTTCTTTTTTTTTCGACCAATGAGAGGTCATAATTCATTTTCCTAATTTCCCAGAAGGCCTTGTGCTCAATCTCCACTGGTAAGTGGCATGCTTTACCATCAACCAACCTATATAGGGACATTCCTAAAATGGTTTTAAATGCAACTTGATAGGCCCAAAAAGAATCAGAGAGTTTGTTTGACCAATCATTCTTAGATGGATTAACTATATTTTCAATAATTTGTTTGATTTGTTGATTGGATAACTCAGCTTGACCATTGGTTTGTGGGTGGTAAGCAGTTGCCACTTTGTGAGAAATTCCATACTTGACCATGAGTGCTGAGAATGGAAGATTGCAAAAATGAGTTCCACGATCAGTAATGACAAACTTAGGAATTCCAAATCTAGAGAGGATGTTTTCCTTGAGATATCTAATCACAGTTTGATGATTATTAGATTTTATAGGAATCAACTCAACCCATTTTGAGACATAGTCGATAGATAAAATAATGTACAAATATCCCCTAGAGTTTGGGAAGGGACCCATGAAATCGATTCCCCAGCAGTCAAATATTTCAATCACTAAGATGTGAGTGAGTGTCATTTGATTACTTTTTGTGATTGACCCTACATGTTGACACCTAGGAAGACATTGACAAAATGAGCTGGAGTCCCTTGAGAGGGTGGGACAGAAGAGACCACTGTGAAGAACCTTAGCAGAAGTTTTCTTAGAGGAAAAGTGACCTCCACATGCCTCACTATGACAAAATTTAAGGAGATACTCTTGTTCAGATTCTGGGACACACCTCCTAATGACTTGGTCAAGGCAGAACTTATAAGGGTATGGATCTTAAAAAACATAGTTCTTAAAATTATAAAGGAATTTCCTTCTAGATTTAGTCATTAAGAATTATTGAATGACTCCTGTAACTAAGATGTTGGTTATGTCGTCATACCAAGGGTAGTCCCTCATAGAGTATAAGTGTTCATCATGGAATTAATCAGACACATAAAGGTGAGATAAGTTGTCATTAAACTCTATCCTAGAGATATGATCAGCTACAACATTTTAAAAACCCTTTTTTCCTTGATTGTGAGGTCAAATTCTTGTTAGAGAAGGACCCACCTAATCAGTCTAGCCTTAGCATCTTGTTTCTAGGAGAAGTATTTCACTGGAGAATGGTCAGTGAACACAGTGATGGGTGATCCTAAGAGGTAGGACCTAAAATTTTATAAATTAAACACAATATAAATTCACTCCTTCTCAATGGTCGTATAGTTTATTTGGGGATCATTTAAGGATTTGATTGCATAAACAATTACATAAGGAGTTTTATCACAATGTTGTCCAAACACAACATCTAAAAAAAGTCATTGGCTCCACACATTAGTTCAAAAGGAAGGTTCCAATTTGGGGATTTGATGATCATAGGAGAGGTGAGAGATGATTTGAGGGTTGAGAATGAATCCTCATATCTTTCTGTCCAAATAAATGGACCATCCTTTACTAAAATACCACAAAGGGTACGATTGATTAATCTAAAATTCCTAATGAATATTCTGTAAAAACTTGCATCTACTAAGAAATACCTCACTTCCTTGATAGTTTTGGGTGATGGAAGGTGAAAAATGATGTCAAACTCGGATTTGTCGACTTCAATTCCCCAACCCGAGAAAAGATGGCCAAGGACTAGTCCCTCTTTAACCATGAAATGACATTTTTACTAGATTAGGATTAGATTCTTTTCTTCACATCCTGAAAAAACTCTCTCCACATTCCTTAGACATCCCTCAAATGTATCCCCAAACATAGAGAAGTCATCCATGCAGAACTCTAGAAAATCCCCTACCATGTCCGAGAAGATTCTCATTATGCACCGCTATAAGATTCCAGGGGAATTGCATAACCCAAGCAGCATGCATTTGAAGGAAAAGGTTCCAAATGGGAAGGTAAATCTAGTCTTCCCTTGATCCTCTAGGGATACCTCAATAAGATTGTACCCTGAGTACCCATATAAGAAAAAGTAGAAGGAATGACCTTCCACTCTCTCAAGAACTTGGTCAATGAATGGTATGGGAAAATAGTCCTTCTTGGTAAATGAGTTGAGCTTCCTATAGTCGATGCAGACTCTCCAGCCACTAGTCACCCTAGTTGGGATAATCTCTCCATACTTATTGGTCATCATTGTGATTCCGACCTTCTTTGGAATGAAATGGATTGGGCTGACCCGCTCACTCTCATCTATGGTATAGATCATACCATATTTTAACAATTTATTAAGTTATTTAATCACTACTTCCATGAGATTAGGATTGAGTCTCCACTAAGGTTGCCGACATGGCTTTGAATCAGATTCTAGAACCATCTTATGAGTCCCGATAAGTGGGATAATCCTCATAATATCAAATAAGGACCATACAATGTATTTCTTATGTCTCATAAGGACCTCTAGAAGCATCCTCTCATGACCATCTTGATGATAAGAATAAATTACAATAGGTTGTGTCCCATTTTCTCCTAATAAGGCATACTTAAGTGCAGTAGGAATTTCATTCAATTCAAGATTAGGATGGTTAAAAATTTCAGTAGAACATTGGGACATTTGCTGAAGATCAATTTCTTTTTTTAGAGTTTTAGGTAGGATTGATTCCCCATGTGTAGAAGTTTCAGCTACTATATTTTTTGATCAGTTCCATGGAAGGGAGTTGGAGTGGTCCCAATTAATGTCGTTTCCTGAAAGATTTCACTAATTGTTGGTCTTGATATTTCATCATAGGAGCAATCTGAATGTGATTATACCCAAGGAGATAAACATCCTTCATTTGAAATAAGGAAATTAATCTCGTCCTGACTTAAACATTCCTCAATTATTCCTTGATGTTCTATGGATTCATTATCAATGAATCCTATCAAGGTTACTTCATGAATATCCTCATCATCCCCTATTTGTGAGCTTGCATTATAGATGTTCAAGTCTAGACTCATGTTTCCAATGGTGATGGTTATGTTCCCATTTCAGACGCGGATAACAGAGTTGATTGTTGCAAGGATGGGATGGCCAAGGATGATTGTTTTTTGTTCCTTATTTCCTAAGTTTGGATTGATTTCAAGGATAATGAAGTCAGTAGGGTAAATGGAGTTTTCTAGTTTTACCAAAACATCCTTTAAAATTCCCTTTGTAACCCTAATGCTACGATCAGCAAGTTGAATTGTGACAGATGTGGGTTGGAACTCTTCCAGGCCTAACTGGAAGTACACAACATAGGGAATGAGATTGACACTAGCACCTAGGTCACACAAGGCTTGGAAAAATTTGTTCTCTCCTAGTTCAACATTTATGTAAGGGCATCCTGGGTCTTTCATCTTTTGGGGAAGGGTTCGTTGGATTTTTGTACTGACATTTGCTGCCGGAAGGACTTGGTTCTTATGTGAGAATTTCCTTTTAAATGTTTTGAGGTCATTTAGGTATTTTGATTATGTAGGAATGGTTTGAATAGAATTGATGGGTGGAATGTTCAACCCGACTTGTGAGAATATTTCCCTCAATGTTTCACTCAGTTCAGGCTTGGTTTTCCCCCTTATGTGTTGAGGAAATGCTGAAGATTGTGGGATTATTTGTTGAATATGTGTTTCTTTTACATTTTTATCAGTTTTCTCAGTTTGATCCTTGTGTTCATTTGAATTTTCATTAGTTTTTGAAGCTTCATATGGTTTATGAATTATTTATTCAGGTTTTTCATTTGATTTCCCACTTCTTAAAACTGTCGCGACCTTTAGTTGTTCCTGAGTTGTATGAGTTAAACTTGACTCTACCCTTGATGTTTGTTGTGGAATGGCCTATGTGGGAATGGGTGACTTACTAGTTTTTATAGTTTTAAGTTCTTGTTTAAGGGAAGATACTTATGATATCATTTTCTCCATTTATTTCCACAACTATTCAAGGATTTGAAGAGGGATAGATTGGGTGGGGGATTATGTTGGTTGGTTTATCCCAGAAGGATACTTTGGTTGTTGGATGGGTTTTTGGTATTGGATAGAAGGATATTGGTACTGTACTGGTTGTGGTTATAATTGGATATGGTTTTTAAAATTTAGTGTAGGGTAGGGGCTTGGTCTTGTGGTTGGCTAGGTTATTGGTTATCTCTCCAGCAGAAACTTGGGTGGTCATTATACCATGGGTTGAATGTGTTTAGGTATTGAGGATTTTGAAATTTTAGGTCATTTACTTTAGTAGGTGGTCCACCTAGAATAACATCCTTTATGGATGGAATGGTTGGGAAGTTTTCTATTTTGTGGTCACGTTTATCACAAATTGTGCAAACATGGTCTATTGTTTGGATTTCATTGATTTTTCTAAGGTCTACCTCTTCATCCTTCCTAGTGAGTGTTGAGAGTTTAGGCCTGAGGCTTTCCTCTTCTCTAAGTGTATGCATTCCATTAGTTCTTTGTGGATTTTCTGAATAAGGTGATGTTCCCAATGTTTGGTTGTGTTCAGCAAGGATTTCTAGATACTCATAAGAATCATCAGAGGATTTGTTTTTAAAGGCCCCATTGCACATTATATCAATTCATTTTTTGTTCCTCAGGCCCAACCCTTCATATAAAATTATCACTTGAACAGGAATAGAAAAACCATGGTGTGTAACCATGTTTAGGGTGTCTTTGAACCTCTCCCATATTTCATAGAATGACTCTCCCTCTTTTTCAAAAATGTTTTGGATGCTCTTTTTCTGTGCTATTGTTTTGTGGTGGGGAAAGTATTTTTTGTAGAATTCTCTTTTTAATTGGTCCCAAGAGTTGATGGATGATGGTCTCAAATTGTTTATCCAATTTTTAGCTCTATCCTTTAATAACAATAGAAATAGGCTCATTTTATCTGATTCTAGTTGATGTGGGGGACACATGGTTTCTACAATGCCATTGAACTCCTTAACGTGAAGGTAAGGCATCTCAGACTCCATGCCATAGAATGTTGGAAGGTGGATTAGGAGATGGGGTTTAAAGATGTAGTGGACATATCCTAGTTAATTGTGTCTAATTAATGAGCGGAATTGGTCCAATATGGAGTGAGGTAGTCATTCATGGTTTGATCAAGTAAAATCCCTATGTTTGGAGCTTCTTGGTTTGGGTGTCCCATTTGATCCCCCATAGGGTTTACCATTTGATTTCTTTGAAAACCATCCATTTAAATTATTTTAATTGGTGAATGTGGTGTTTTAAGAATATTTGGATCAAACGTAAACAATCCCTTATATGATCTTGACTCCCCTATCCAAGGAGTTTCCACCCTAACTAATCAGTTTGAGTAATCACGGGTGTAGGAGAACATGCGCCAAAAGAAAAAAAAACGGGAAAGGGACATGATAAGAAAATTTTGGTGAGAATAGAATAATGTGGGTGAAAAAAAGGTTTTTGGTCTAAGGAACTTACTTGGCCCCCGAAAATAGTGACAAAAATTAGTGTCGCCCAAATTTACCCAAGTTGTAAGGGTTAAGCGGTCCCTTGCAGTGTAGCTTAGGTTGTCAAATCCTCAGAGACCTAAGAAGTTCCTTAGACACACAATATAAAGAGATGGATTTTTGGCTATAAAGTGGCCAACATGGGTTGATTTTATATGGTTTTAAAATATCACTAAGAGATCTATGTGAATTCAAATTATGAGAAAATGAGTTGATCCTAAGTTATTGCTCGGGGTGGACTGGATGATTTTTTTTTTACAATTTCAATTTCATTAACTTGAGAAGGATTCATGCAATAAATTAAAACTAACATCATAACTTACTGATTAAACACCTTAAAAACAGATTCTAATAACCTATGCACTTGGAGGATCATTTTCATGATCACTCCAAGGTAAAGGATCTAATTAGCACATAAATGTGGGGTGAATAAATTCAATAAGGAAGAGGAAGAGAGAAAATCATTGAATGAAAGAAACTCAAATAAAAGAAATTAATAAAATTTAGAGAGTGATAAATATAATCCAATCCAGACCGTTGTTACTCCCTTGGATAAACCCATAAAATATTTAGCCCTCCATTGATGACATTTTATCAACAGAAGCAGTTTTAGACTTACGATGGTGGAATTGAAGAAGTAAAATAACAAAATAACGATCACTCCACCGTTGTGCGAACAAAATCACTTGGTTTGGTGTAAAAAGGTTCACACCTAGAGGAAAAGGTATCAAGGTGATATGAAGAAGAATATAATAAGAGAATAAGAAGAACTTTTATCGAAAACTAAGGTGAATCGAACAACTTACATGAGAAGGAAGAACGTTACAAAGAAAAATTGGCAAAATAACATTACAATGAAAACAAAGCCCTAATATCCCAAGATCCTCCACAAATACTTCCTTAAATAGGAATTTAGGAATCCTTGTTCGGATCCCCCATATTCCCATGTGTCTTTAATGAATTGTGGTGGGCCTAGGTGGGTGGACAATTAATGTTGATGAGACTTTTACACTCTTTCCCTGAAGTGGCAGCCAGCTTGCATCCACCAAAAAGACACGCCAAAAGGACCTTATATATGGAAGAATTAGAGTGGGTAATTTAAAGATATAATGAATCCCCGGATGTCTCCTAATATACTATAAACTTTAATCCCAAAATAATTTTTGGTTAGAGAGATATGATTTAAAGGGTGGGATATTTTTCTGGGCCTCAGAATTTGGTCCAGAATTTCATCATGAACTTGGGCCACCTGTAACATCATTGAATAATCCTAATTAGCTTTGGACATTGTTTAATTAAATGTTCCTTATAATATCCTCTATCATAATTTAAATTTTCAGAATCATTGGGCATGAATCCCTTCCAATAAAATACTTGTATTGGGATACTGTCCAGTTCACATCGCCCATAACCTTGTTGGTTCAAGGCCCACTTTAGTGGTCTTCCAATTTGAATCTCCAAGTACTAAAAAATAATGAATTATTCCTTATATCATGGGATACCTGAAAATAAAATATGAAAATAAAATAAAGACCATTTTTTGTTTTATGAGATATTCAAGAATGTACAACTTAATAGTGAATTTTAAGAAGGAATTACAATCATAATGTTAAATAATGTCTAAAGTGTAAAATTCACTAATAATGGTGTCTATGATTAAGAAAGAACATGAATATTATATTATAAACAATGAATATTTACTTTTTTGGGGCTAATTAGCAACTTATAACTATACCGGGATAGCTGAATAAGGTTATAAACAGCAACCTTGCCCATATGAAGCATCCTGATCCACAATGTGGAGAAGAAATTTTAGACCGCTTTATGTGACAAAATCCTCCATTATTTAATAAAACTACGAACCCATTTGTAGTGGAGGGGTTGATATGTTCTTAGAGAATATATTTATCACTTTGGGATGTAATTAAAGGGAGAAGGTTTTCATGGTCATTTATTATCTATCGGGAGATGCAGATAAGTGGTGGTTGTTAATTCATTACATGAAGAGGAGGAAGAAATATGAGAAATAGATTAGAGGGACTTTAATTAAATATTCGTTGAAAAATATTTTCCTTGAGAACAATGAAAAAATTTGGAGAGACAATTAATGAGTTTGAAATAAAAAGTGGATGAAAATGCTGTGAAATATGATGCCAATTTTACAAGGTTATATAGGAATGTTGTGGACTACATATGTAATATAAGTATCAAGATTGATCTATTAATTGATGTTTTAAAACCATTCCTCTTAAGGGCACTAATCTACCAAACATTCTCATCATACAAAGATATAGACTCATGTAATATCAAAATAGAGAATCAATTCTCTATGTATTTTGAATGTAAGGGAAAACAAGATAAGAATAGGGTGGAGGAATAAAGAAAGTATAAAGGGAAGAATAAAAAGGGAGTTTTAAAACATGTGATACTTGTGGATAGAAACACCTAGTTGCATGCTTAAAAAGAAAAAGAGTTTGTTACAGATGTGAATAAAGAGGCCACCAATCTTTATATTTCAAGGGAAAGAAAGAAGCTACCAATGTTCAATGCTATAATTGTAAAGAGAGGAGACATTACTCTAATTATGTTCCTAAGCATTAAGGAAACATTCCCCAAAGAAGGCCAAGGGAGAAAGGCCAGGATAATATGATCGCAAATACTGATGTTTATGTTCCTAATGATGCGGTGGTAGGAACTATAATCATTTCTTCAAACATGGACAACACTTTATTTAATTTTGGATCATCACATTCCTTTATATCTTCCCAATATGATTTAAAAAAATACATATTTCTAATTCATATAAATAATGGAGTTTTCAATCAAAACCCTTAAGCGAAGTCTCATTGCAACACATATGTGTCAGGATGTTCCCATTATGGATTATAAATTTGATTTATCTACTGATTTTATCATCATAACTATGGTCTTCTTTGACATAATCCATTTTATGGGATGACTTTCAAAATATGATGCAAAAATCTATTATAAGAAGAATGAAATTATGATTTGTGAGGATGGTGTAGAATCTATTGCCTTTATATAAGAAACATCACCATCTGATTATTTTCGTGATCCACACCCAGTAGCTCTACTGAATTCAATTCTAGTGGAGGAATATAAATCAATATCTATGGTTCACGGAAGAAATATTCAAATTGAGGATTTACCTATTGTGACGGAATATGTTGATGTATTTGTAGAGGATTTACTTGGACATCCTCCAGAGTAAGAAGTTGAGATCTATATTTATTTAATCCTTAGTTAAATACCTATCTCAAATACTCCTTTTAGAATAAACATGGTGGAATCAGTATAACTGAATAAACAACTCGAGGAATTGAGCGATAACGGATTTATCTACCATAGTGTTTCTCCATGGGGATCCCCTGTTCTCTTTGTTATCAAAAATATGGATCCATCTATCTATGAATTGACTATATAGAAATAAATGATATTAAGATAAAGAATAAATACCCCTACCTCGAATTGATGATTTATTTTATCCACTTCATAGAGTCCAATATTTTTCAAAGATTGACCTTTGATCTAGATATCATCAGTTTTGTCTGAGGAAGAAATATATTCCAAAGACAACATTTTGAACATGGTAGGGGCATTATGAGTTTATATTAATGCCTTTTGGACTAACTAATTCACCCAATGTTTTCATGGATCTAATTAATATAGATTTCAAGGAATATCTTGATGAATTCATTATGTTATTTATTGATGATATATTATTATACTCCAAAAGTTGGGAAGATCATGAGAATCACTTATGCATTATTATAAAGAATCTTAAAAGAAATGAGTTATATGGTATGTTTTTCAAGTGTGAATTCTAGATTAAAAAGTTTATTTTCCTGACCATATTGTCACTAAGGATAGAATCTTAGTTGATCCAGCAAAGACAAAGGCAGTTCAAGAATGTACTACTACAACGAATATAATCAAAGTATGTAGTTTTATTAGTTTAGTTGGTTATTATTACTATTTGGTTTATCACTTCACCTGATTAGATAACTCGTTAACAAAGATTATTTGTAAAAGGTTTAGATTATTATGGACAAAATAATGTGAGTAATTGAATAAGATGTTAGTGAATGATCTAATCTTGAATCTACCATCAGGAAATGGTGGATTTTTGTTTTATAGTGTTGTATCAAAGAAAAGATTTAGTTGTTTCCTTATGCAGAATGATAGAGTTATTGCCTATGTATCAAGGTAGTTATAAATTAATAAATAGAACAATCCAACTCATGATCTTGAGTTATCAACTGTAATATTTTCTTTGATGATATGGAGACACTATCTCTATGGTGAAAAATATGAGGCATATATTGATCACAAGATCTTGAAATATATCTTCTCATAGAAAGAACTCAACATGAGGCAAAGGTGATAGCTCGAGCTATCCAAGGATTATTATTGTTCCATACACTACCATAAAGTGAAGGAAAATAAGGTGGAAGATTCATTGAGTAGGAAATATCTTCTAAACAAAATCATGATTGATAAGGATTCTATATACAGGGATGTAACAAGGTTGGATATGGGAATTTTAAAAGAAGGTGAAACATAATTACCTTTTCAATTGGGTTCCCAACCATATTTATTATAAATAATTAAATGTTCTAAATATGATGATTGTAATATTCCAAATAAAATTAAGGTTGTGAATGATGGGTAGTTTTTGGACATTTTGTGTGAGGATGGAATTATGAAATTCGATGGAAGGCAATATGTTCCCTCTATACCTGAGATATAGAGAGAGTTATTGGATGATGTCCATAATTATAATATCTCTATACACCATGGTAGAACTAATATGTATATATATTTGAAATAAATTTTTTGGTGGGACAACATGAAACATGAAATTGTTTATTATGTATCAAGAAGTTTAGTCTTTAAACATGTAAAGGATAAAAGATAATGTCCTAGAGGTTTCATGCAACCTCTACCTATTCTTACATTGAAATGGGATGACATCACCATAGATTTTGTCAATATATTACAAAAAAATCCAAGAAGGAATTATTAAATATGGCCATTTTTGGATGAACTTACCAAATATGCACATTTCCTAGATGTAAGGGAAGATTTTACACTGGAGTGTCTTTTAAGGCTCTATATCAATGAATTTTTGACACTTCAGGGAGAAACTCTCTAAAATATTTCTAATCGTGATCTATGAGTTATATCAAAATTCTGGAAAAGTCTCCAGAAAGCATTGGGTACTGAGATTTATTTGAGTGCAATTTATTATCCTCAAACTGATAGGAATTCCGAAAGGATGATTCAAACATTGGAAGACATGTTGAGATTACTCTCACTTAATTTTCAATGTATGTGGGATTAGTATTTACCATTTTTAGAGTTTTTCTAAAACAATATTTTCCATTCTAGTATTCAAATGGTACCATATTAAGCATTTTATGGAAAGATATGTCTTACACCAGCCTGTTGGGAAGAAGTTGGTGAGAGGTAGCTTATATTACCAGAGATTATGGGGGAAAAACAACAGAGTTAAATACTAATCAAACCCATATAAAAGCAGTTCAAAAAAAGGGAAAAGAGATATACTGATAATTGATGTAAGGATTTGGAATTTCATGTGGGAGATCAAATTTTCTTGAAAGTATCTCCAGGGAAAGGTGTTATATTATTTTTGAAGAAAGGGATAATGAGA